>CM065641.1:19298161-20498161 GCA_033220585.1 Dipteronia sinensis
GCAGTATTTAACGCATGCACCTTCTGGAACCAACCGCTGTTGGGACCGCGACGGAGGCAAGTGCCCAGAAAGCCACCTGCACCGCGGTAAAGAGGAAAATCCTCTTTTCCAGGCAGACTCAACACACTAATCTAATATGCAAAAATGTGCAAGTGTGGAGAGTGATGAATGGCATACAATGCATCATTCAATAGCATGTAACCAAGAATGTAATGCATGCAAGTGAGTGTGTGCAACTAAAATCTCTTCAAAAGAGTCAAGACAAGTAAACTACCTCTCTTGAAGCACTATGAGATCTTGGAAGCTTGTTGATGAAGAACCACAATAAAACCTAAGCTACCCATTACAAATAATCTCAATGTGATTTGTCATGAAATAAGCCAATCATAGAAATGATGTTCTTACATTTAGCACCTGTAACATTAACTCTAGATGGTCCCCACACATCACTATGGATTCTGGAAAAAAGATGTGATGATTTGTAAGTACGTTGTGGAAAATTTTGTCGAGTATTTTTGAGAATTGACAAATTTCACAATGAAACTATTGAGGAATTTTATTACTGAATAAAGTTGGTATTTTTTTTTTCCAAATACAAAAAGTTGGGGTGACCTATACAGTAATGCCACGACATTACGATACTATCATTATTTGACCTAATTTGACTATTAGACTCATTTTTTTTTGAAAGAAACAAACTCAACTGTTTGAGATTGTTTGTCCCAATAATCTTCAACTATGAGAATATAAAGTTCTGAACATACTTCAACACTGTAAATTGATGTGTAAAATCGTGTTATAAAATACTCACTTGCAAGTGCACGAATCGTGAAGATAAGTACAGTGCCAAGTAAGGATCGTTCCCATGAGGAAAAATAATTTATTAATTAAAACTAATTCTACTTAAAGTTAAATTAAAGTAACCAAAAGATTTGTTGTTTGATTGATTAAACTAAAACTAAATTAAATTAATCTAAAGAACACAATTAAAGAGAATATGGTTGTGATCAAGAGAAAGAAAGTACTAGGTCATCAATGATCCCCAATTATGAACACTCAATGTATGGAATTAATTTGTAAACAAGATTCAATCAATTCTAGGGTTCATTCTTTGTCTTTAATGTGACTATTACCGTATGGTCATGTGATGAGTCAGGTGTTCCCAACTACTATTCACCTTTGGTCTATGATGTGAACAGTGATCGGAAACCCTTTAAGCGCAAGAATTAAGAACCAAATTTTATACTTTGCTTGGCCTATGCTAAAGATAAAATTCATTCATTCAAAAGAGCATTAATCAAGATTAGGTTTAGTCTATACTCTAACCCTAACTCTCAGATAGTCTTAACTCTAAAATCATGCCAAATAATTATCCACCCTTGTCTATGGTGTGAATAAATATTAAAACTAATGAGGATTAAGCAATTAAGAACAATGAATAAATCAAGAATTAAATTGATGAAATAATAATTAATCCATGTATGAGCATTCACAAAAGGTTCACATTGATTCCCTAGTTATAGGATTAGTTACAAATGTTGAAAATAAAAAGAGAAGAGAAAGAAAAGATAAAACCCATCTCGATCTTCAATGATGAATTCTTCTTTGTCTTCAAATCTTCAATGTGTAAAGATGATTAAGAGAATTGTGTTGTTGTTGATGTGTGTAGCCTGAAAGAGAGGTGATATATTCTCCTCTAAACCCTAAGAACAAGATGTATTTAAAGGAACCACCAATTTGATTGAAATCAAAAATCTGCCTCTGGCACAGAATTGTTCGACCGCTGTGACTACCGCTGTAGTAATCCACAGCGGTCCTACAACGGTGCTCTACTAATCTCAAAATTCCTCGTCGACCGCTGTGATAATTCACAGCGGTACAACAGCGGTCCTGCAACGGTACTCTACTGTCTTTGAAACGCTGTATCACTGCTACTATAATTCATGGCGGTCTTCACAGCGGCCAAGGGAATTTACAGATTATCCCCTCATCTTTTCAATAATTCCTCTTTTTGCTAAAATTTTACAAAACTCTTCACGTAAATCCAGAACTTGTAAATGCTCACGAACACAAATTAAAACCCCTAAATAACTCAATAAACAAGAAATTGATTGGAGGAATGAGGATCAAATATATATAATGACCGATCATAAATCATATTCCCCAAATTCAAGTCCAACAATTCACAATGATTAGGAAAGAATTGAGAGATACAATTCAATTCTTTTGTGAGTTTACTAATGGACAATAGGTTGCAATCTAGGTTTGAAACCAAACGAACAGAGTGCAGTGTAAAGGTCTTTGAAATAATAACAAAACTTGTCCTTGCTACTAAGGACGAGCATTTCCCCATGGGCCTCATCCTTATTTGTGGGAAAATTTCACCCCCTAAATGGAGTATAGGGGTTAGGGTGGGGGGCAAATTTAACCTTTAATTCCTAAATGGGGATAGGGGCTGGGGAACTCCCTTACCCCTATTTCCCCATTTCCTAAATGGGGGTGGGGGGACCCATTTCCCCATTTCCCCAAATATTATATATATATATATAATTTTCTTTTCTCTTCAATTTTTTTTAACTCTAATTCTCTAACCCTAGTACTAAATTTAAACCACACCAGTAAAAACTTTAAATTTGTTTTGACTTTTATCTTGTAATACTTTTATTGTGTAATAAGTATTTGTATTTATTTTGGATTAAATTAAACCAATTATATATTTTAGATTGGATATTTTGATTATTTTTTGGATTGAATATTGAAACATGAAAATACTACAAACGTGTGTCCATTAACCTGGGGGGGGGGGGGGTGAATAGGTTTTAATCAAGTTAATTACCAACTTTTCTTGATTAGTCAATATTAAAAATTCACCTCATAAACAAACATATAAAATCAAGTGTAAAGTGCGGAAATATAAATAACACTTGATTTTTACGTGGAAACCCTTCAACAAGGGAAAAATCACGGACTATCCTTCTAGTCACACACGATCCTCAAATCCACTATTGTAATGATGTTTACAACCTAGTTTGACCTCTAGTCACACCATTCTCGGTCACTAACCCACCACTACTACCCAACGAGCCTTCAAAGTGAATCCTTGATCACTTTACTTGCCAACCACACTTTGGTTGCAAGACTTCACTTGCTTGTGCACTACACCTTGTAGTCATAAGACTTAACTCTCAAAGAAGAGATTAACAACCTAAGTGAATATATGAATATTCAAAATGCAAATAATGCTAGGCAACACTAAATGCTTTTCTAGGAATTAAAGATGACACTAAGTACAAATCCTAGATATTAATGTCCACATGAGTGCTCATAAAGACCTAACTAGATATAGATATGCAAGTCTAAAATCTAGTCATCAAACAAAGCCATATCAACACATGTTGTCACATAAAATGGCAAGGACAATAAATGCAATTAACAAATGCAATCAATGGGTCCTAATTAGCTAGATGGCAAATATGTCCTAAATATTAGCTATCACAATACAACAACCCAAACATCAACAAATATCTCAATTTGTAATTAATATCTAAATCTAGATGTAAACAAGTTATAAATGAGATTTCTTGTTAGCAAGAACACTAGAATGAGTAAAGATTGTGTTCTACTTACCAAGTCATGTATGTTGATGAAGACCCATGCAAGAACACATCCTAGATGAGGCTAGATGATGCTTGATTCATGAATGAATGATGGGTTTGGGATTTGGAGAGTCAAGAAACAAAGCTTGAAGCTTTCTCTCTCTAAGGGTTGTTCTATCTCTCAAAAACATGTTCTTGAAACTCTAAAAAAAGAAATGGGAGAGAAAAAAACATATATATAGAAGCCCTAGGCAAAACTACGTCATTTTTTTTTACTTAAGGAATAAAATCCCGTCAAAACCGCTCTACGTACCACGGCTCGGGCAGGTGTCCAGACCGCGGTACACATATCAGTGCACCTACTGGACATCACCGCAGTGTGGGCCTCTGTGTATGCAGATGCATAGGCCGTGGTATAGGCAACATAGGCCTACTGGACTACACCGCGACTTGAACCGCTGAGCGTGCAAGTGCACATGACGCGGTACAAGAAGCATGACCCTATTGAGGTGTATCACTCTATATGCCGCGGTGCAAGCAGAGCTTGCCAAGCGGTCTAGGCCGCGCTAAGAGAAGAAATTCTCTTTTCCAGGCAAACTCAACACACTAAGTAATGTGCAAAATGTGCAAGAGTGGAGTGTGATAAATGGCATACAATGCATCATTCAATTGCATGTAAACAAGAATATAATGCATGCAGGTGAGTGTGTGCAACTAAATCTCTTCAAGAGTTAAGAACATATGAACTACATCTCTTGAAGCTCTTTGGGATGACCGGAAGCATGTCTTTAAGAAACCTACACTTGGAGAACATATGCTACCCGTTACATAAACATCCCCAATGTGATTTGTCATGAAATAGCCAATCATATAAGTGAGGTTCTTGGGGCGGTGTAGGGGATGATATAGGATTGGGGGTAGGGGTAGAGGTAGGGGTGGGGGTGGGGGTGGTGGGACCATCCCTTGCCCCAATAGGCCCCCACACCCATCCCTTTCTTTTACCATTGAAAGAGACCCATCTACAATTCTCACATTAAGATTGTCATAACATGGATTATAGGTGAGGAATATACTAGAGTCTTTGGTCAGATAATCTGATGCACCAGAGTCTACTATCTAGGAACTATAGTTCTCATTTTTTACTCTTAATGCATTTAGAAAACGTACCTTTCGGTGCGAGGGAACCAGTTCCAATAACTGATGGGTTAGGGCTCTCAGATGAGTGATTAAATAACCTTTGTAATAGTTCTATTTGCTCACTGCTAAATGTGATGGATTCGGTTGTGATGCTCTCATTCTCAGCCACCATGTTGCTGTGGTTTTCCTTGTCATTGATGAATCTAGACTTCCAATCTACTGGCTTTCCATGTAGTTTCCAGCAAGTTTCTATGGCGACAATGCTCACACCAAAGCCTCCCTTTTCTAGGTTTGTTATTATTGAATTGAAATTGAACTCCTTTGATAGGCAGAGCATATCTTTCATTTGTTAAGTTGTTTTTCTCGGTCTTGGCCTATGACCCCATCATTACCTTCTTTCTACTTTCCTCTCGACGAACTTCTGAGAAGGTTTTGCAAATCCTAAGAAATGGCTTTGTTCACAAGACTTTCCCTCTAACTTCATCTAAGTTTTGGTTCAAGCCAAGTAGGAATTTGAAAACCCTTTTCTACTCCACGATCTCCTTATATAGGACTTTATCTCTGGGGCATGTCCACTTCTGTTTTTCAAATATGTCTAGTTGCTACAGTGTCGCATCAAGGTATTAAAATACTATGTAACAGTTGACACCCCTAGGCGTAGGTAATGTAAGGTACTTTCTATTCCAAACAGTTCTGAGGTATTGTCACTGTTGGAATAATTTTCTTTGGCAGCCTATCATATCTCCTTGGTTGTTTTTAATGTTTTTCTTTCAACGTAAATTCTATAAATAAATTGTACTATAGCACAACCCATGCAATCTTCAACCAATTCATATCATTGTCCCAAACAACTTTAGATAAATATTTTATTTCATCTTAAACCTTTAATGTAACATAGCATATTTTTTTTATAATACGCATATAATTATTACTATGTGGTGGCAAGTTGCTTAAGTCAAGACCTAGAAAAATTATAATTTATTACAATGTGAAGTTTATTCTTATTTATAACTAGCCCAAGTTGGGACCACACTTTTTTATGACTATATTGAGGTTATTCCTATATAGAGTATCACTATAGAGAGTTCTTACTGTATTAAGGAATTGTGGTTAGGGTTTGTACTTAGTTTTAGTATTTTAGTATTTTAGATTTTTAGTATTTTCAATTTTGAATTTTGGATGAATGATGATTGATAATTTGACAATTTGTTGTTTTTTTACAAGATAATTTGACACTGTGTTAATTACTTACTTTGAATATTTGATTTTTGATAGATTGAATTAATTGATATTTAATAGTTTGAATTTTAGGCGTAGACACTTAGTTAGTAACTTTAACCTTGGTTCTCATAGGGCGACTAACGATTCTGTTATTAAATGTAAATCGAATGATATTGGGTGGGAGTTTGAGACACAGATTGATCCTGCCAATCCTGATAGAGTTAAGTGCAAATTATGTTCAAAGACGTTTTATGGGATAGTATATCGACTGAAAGAACTTATTGGTCACATATCAAGAAATGTTTCAGCGTGCTCAAAGTCAACTAAAGAGGATCAAATTAAATGTAAAAAAATGTCATCGAATATGCAAGAAGTAAGAAGAAAATAAGAAAAAATGAAGAACAAGAGATAAGAGCAAAAGTTGATATTATTGGGATTGGGGGAAAAGAAGAAATTGAAGGATTAAGGCCATGGAAAAAGCCAAACTTTCTCTTCTGAGTTTGTTAAATTTGATTTTCAAATTTAGGTTCAATATATTAAATAGTATGAAGCTTTAGTCAATTACAAAAAAAAAAAAAAAAAATTCGGTCGGCCTATTAGGCGAGCTTTGCACTAGGCAACATGTACTAGTGCCTAGTGCGTTCTGCAACACTAGGCAATACGCTACCCAAGCAGATCACTGTCGGTTCTGCTTGGCACCAACTATGCCTTTGCCACTCGTCGCATGTCAGGCTGTATCGTCCTTGTGTTTTAGAATTGAATGTATTTAGAAAAACAATGTGAAAAAGATAAAATTGAATTGTAAAGAGAAAATCTCAATAATAAGGTTGAGAACAAAGGAACTTTAAAAAAAAGAGTTGAGAACAAAGGACATGCGGTAGATATTCAAACTAGCGAGTGTTCATTCGCGAGTGAGTTTCACATTTTCCTTTTTTTTTTTTGTAAAAATAATAAGTTGATTGGGTGCTGATATTGACACCCATAAAACTTATTAGTACACCCATAATTTATTAAAAAATTTAATTACAAAAATATCTCAATAGAAATTTACCAATAAGGACAAATTACATTAATTAAAATTAAACCAAATACTATATACATTCATTAATTACACTCATATCTTCAACTATATTTCTTTATTAAAAAAAACTTACCTTTATAAGAGAATTCCAGATTGAAAATCTCTTAACCCCATATACGGTTCCACATATTCCCTTTTATAAGGCTCCTACATTATGATGAGTGCTTATAGTAATATTTATTTTTTAAATTTTAGACATGAATTTACTTATAAAAATGAATGTAGTAATAAGTTTTATGGGTGTCAAAATCTGTACCCAAGTTGATTTTAGCTTTCCTAAAATACTACCGACTATTGAATAGAAGTTATGCTAAAAGTTAAAGTAAACGATAAATTTATTGGAAGTTAAATAATTTTCTTTACCATCCTTCAAATTCTAACCTTAAACATAAACAAGAACTCAAGTACTCAACCGTATATCACATTCTAGTAGAGATAGTAGTGTACCTCTTTTCCATATCTAGTGGTTATGAGTTCGAATCCCACCATACACATTAATAAGCATATGTGGAGAGTTTTCTCTCAATTACCGGAAGTAGTTAATATATAGGGTAGTGTTAACATGTTAACAACTAAAAAAATACCAAAAAAGAAAATATTAGTTATCTCTATTGTTTTAATCAATACAATAAATATATATTTATAATAAATATTTTCTCTTTTAAATAAATTTTTAGTTATTAACCTTGTATCCTTAAAGCACAAGTTAATACTACTATAATATTTATTTATTTGTTAATTGACACATCATTAATATATTAGTTAAATTACATATTGGAATTTGATCCAAAATATCTAGCGTTACTGAAAAATTAAAAGCTTGTTTTGAATTATATACCCAACAATCAATTCAAATAAATATACGAAAATTCAAGGTGGTCTTGTCTTGTATTGGATAATGTGGTAAAATAGATTGCTTCACCGGATCTTGAAAGTAAAATCAACTGGATAAGAACATCTCCAATACTAAAGTGGGTTGTAAAAAAATTAGATGACACGTAGAATGAACATCCACTTTGTTAAAAAATCATCTCTAATGCAACCTCTCTAGTACAACTTTAAGCTGAGGTGACAACTTTTTTTTAGAGACTGTCAAAATAACTTTCTGATTTCAGACGGTCTGTTGGACAACCATCTTGTTGGTCCAATCAGCAACCACTTTTGTCTTCTATTTTGTTTTATTCAACAATTTTAAAGTACATTTAAGGAGACCAATAATAAATTGATATGTCATTAAAAACAATTATTTTACAAGTGATGCATTGGAGACCACTTTTTTATTTGGATGTCTACCAAGTTCAGTTACATACACATAGGAAACAATTGGCTTGACAATATTGACATATTACCATTTTTTCAAATACAAGCCACATTACCATTGGAGATGCTCTAAAAGCATCTCCAATGCTAACGTGGATTGTGAAAAAATTAGATGACACGTAGAATGGACATCCACTTTGTTAAAAAATTCATCTCCAATGCAACCTCTCCAGTACAACTTCAAGGTGAGGTGACAACTTTTTTTTAGATGCTGTCAACATGACTCTCTGATTTCAGACGGTCTGTTGGACAACCATCTTGTTGGCCCAGTCAACAACCACTATTGGCTTCTATTTTGTTTTATTTAACAATTCTAAAGTATATTTAAGGAGACCAATAATAAATTGACATATCATTAAAAACATTTATTTTACAAGTGAAGCATTGAAAACCACTTTTTCATTTGGATGTCTATCAAGTTTAGTTATATACCACATAAGAAGCAATTGGCTTGACAATGTTGACATATCACTATTTTTATAAATGCAAACCACATTAGCATTGCAGATATTCTGAGCACCCAAATTTCAACAAAGTCATCACCAATAGATTGTGTCCACGTTGTCGGAGTCAGATGCTTGATGACGTGGCCATTACCAACGGGCCTATTGTCGTCAAGAACCTAGAATTCCCAACATATTTGTACACGTGGCAGAAGGTGACAGATATGTCAGTAGGTCCCACACTCTCTCCCAAGAAAAAAAAAATATTAAAGTCGTGACTCGTGAGCCGTGCGGACTCTTGCTTTCTGACTCAAGCGAGTCAACCGAGTTTTGTTTTGTATGCCTTTGCTGCCCTTGTTAGGTTTTTTAATAGAATAAACTTGAGCTCTCTTGAAAGCCAAAAGAACCTCTTGAGGTTTTAGACCTCTCTCTCTCTCGCTCGCTGTCGCTCTCACTCTGTTTCTCTAAAGCTTGTCTAACTCGCTCCAGCTAGATCTCTAACCAGGTAAATCTCCACCGTCAGTTTCGTTTCTCTTCTCGCTCTCTCTTTCTTTTCAAATTTTGTGTTTGATTATGAATTTTTTTTGTTGTGTTATCCTTTTTTGTTTTGAATTAAAAATGAAATGTGACGTAGTTTTCATTTTTCGGATAAATTTCAGAGGCTGTGTATATGTGTATATCCGAGCTATTTTTATTATTTTTTTCAATTGCATCCTTTGTACGAATATTGTTTAGAACTTCTAGTTGTGCTTTCCTTTGCATGCATTGTTGAATTAATTTGTGAACAGATAAGTATTGCTTTCGGTTTATGTTTGGTTAAGGAATAAACTACCCTAGAAGGCGAATAAATGGTTTATTTTTGTATTTGATTTTGATGATATGTGGTTTGCATTTAAAGCGTTCTAGGCTATAGTTTGATCAATGGAAGTTGCTTGCCAATTTTAGGCTTATAGTAGATACATTATGTTTAACGAAACTAGGTAAGCTAGATTTCACCAATATAAGTTTAGTTATACTCATGTACAGAGGATGCTATGTGATTGGGAGGTCTAGTGTAGCACATGACCTTCAAGAGCTATAAAGCTGTATGAAATGTTTTCGGTTTTAATTAAATTAATATCCGGGCTTGTTTACTAATTAGGAATCCTAACGAGGGAAAATGACGTTAGGGAAATGAACTTAATTCCTGATTTGTGATTATGCACAAATCATGAATTATGTTCTTGCTGGAAATGGAACTTAATTCCCCCCTTCCACCTAAGGAATCAAGTTCCCTTTCCTGATTCCCTTTCATGGAACTTGATTTCCATTCATTTTTATTCCCGATTAGGAAACGCACCCTTAGAGTTGATCTCTAACTCTCATGACTATGGAGTAAACTCATGTTTAATGAGATTCCATTACAGGTCCTTCTTTTCAGGACCATGTTAATTGTAATTACTCTTTAGCTTCCAAAGCAAAACTGTTTGATTTGTGCCAAAATTCTCAATTGAGGGAAGCGAGTAGGTTTTGGAGATACGCTGGAAAGTATCTTTTGGACTCTGTATGTTTGTCTTGATGAGAATTTTATCTGAAGGGGTTGACCAAAAGGATAAAACAAAGTTGGATGTCAAAGTAAACATTCTGTGCGATTATAGAGTGTTTTTGACTACTTAGTTGGTTTGATGTGCCAAGTGTGAAAGTGACATCAAATCTCTTAGAAATCTAAATAACCTTTTTCTTTAAGACCACTTAAATATGAAAAAACAAAGAAAAATAGAAGGAGAGTAAAGAAAGGAAAAAAAGTAGAGAGAGAAAACAATATAATTTAAGAGAAATATGGAAAGAGACGGAAAAGAGGGAGGGGAGACAATAACATAAAGATGATGAAATTATAAGAAATAGAGATAAAAAAGAGAAGTTTCATTTCTCAATAATACATTCAAGGGTTCATCAACTCTTTGCTAATAAAGAAAATCATCAAATGTCATTATAGTCTACAGAATTGAATCCAATTTAAATAAAAAAAACTAGCTCTACTTTTTATTTATTTATTTATTTTTATATCATCAGAAACGAAAAATTTATTAATGAAGTGAGATGATACAAAGGAAGATAGCATGAAAAATGATTCAGATATTCAAACACACTGTGACCTTCAGTTCCTAATTTACGTGTTTTTTTCTGTCTTCTGTTTTGATTTGTCTTTTTGATTTCTATATGTCAGGTATACTATAAGTTGATTTTTGGTATAAAACTTGACTGTCTTTCTGTATTTTGTGCTACCGAAGTTACACTTTATAAAATGAGTATTTAAGTATGTGATCATATGTGATGCCTTTTCCCTCCGGGTCAGTCCAATTTTATCTAAAGAAAAGTTTCAATTTAGTTAAAAACACTGCAATGTAACTTCTGTTGGTGTTTTCAAGTTTCAATCATATGGATGTTTTCCCTACACATGTTATGAGTAAAGTTCCTATAACTTTTGCCCATACTTTGGTTAGGCTGGTGATTATGCTTAGTCGTATAAGCTATCCCCTTAAAATTGTATAGAGTGCTTGAAATCCCGTTTAATTATGCTATATCTTACTTTATGGTTTCATTTAATTGGAAATTGGTGTTTGTGACAAAGATTATATATCTAGGAATGATAATTCAAGTCGTTTATGGAATTTGTGAAAATCCATTAAGACTAGAATCTTCAAGTAAAATTTAATTGGTATTCTCAGGAATCATCTCATGCAGTATGTTATCAGACAGTTGCAACTCCTCATACCAAATAGGATAAGGATTGTACCCTTGTGTATGGGAATACTATTACAAAACTCTTGTGTATAGTGTGTTGTAACGCCCTTGTATGCATTGATATTATGAACTATTTTACAACAATGCCTTTGATACAAGGGTTATGGTAAGGACCGTAAGGTATACCCCTAGGCTCTAGTTCCCCTTGGAATTGTTTTTGTGCCGTTGTATGACGTAATTGCAATTTCCTTCATGCCAGAGAAGATATGTAGTGGTATTAAGAAAGTTTATACAGTAGTAGACTAGTAGCTGATCCATATGTATATGATACACTGGGCATAAATTAACAGAGGCTATTTTCTTGGTCTGATATGCAGGTAAAGTCGTATGATGGTTTGAAATGTAAATAAATTCATATACTGTCATTTGCTAATCATTAGATTTTACTTGGACAAAATTCTCATTGTTAACACTTGCATAATTCATTGTTACTAATGTCCTGCTATATAATTTGATTTCATTAAACCATCTCATTTGACACTTTTTAGGACTTTTAACCTTCATATAATGTTGGCGATTTTACTAATTGAGCAATAGCAAAGAACGTGGAAATAAGAGTGTTGTTGTCGATCCATTTGTATAAATGTTCAATGATATGTGAAGTGCTCAGAGTTTTCCTATGTGTCTAGGCTTTATTAGTGCTTAACTAAATCCAGATTAGTAAATGATCTTACAGTGGAATATGATATCACCTCCACTTTATTTTAATGACTTTCAACTTCATTATTACAGATTGGGTGATAATTTTTAAGTATGTTTTACTGGCACCTTTGGACTGTGGAATTAAGACTTTCTGCCCCAATTTTGGAACTCTTTAGCATCCTTAGGTTCTTTAATTTGCTTATCTGTGTACGCATTCAATTTGAGTGTTCTGAATTAAGGGATTGCAGTATCATGGGAAGCTATCTTTATCCTCCTCTCTCTCTATGCAGACACAGTTTCATATCATCTAATGCTTTTATTCAGCTAGTGAAGCTAGTGAATAGATTCGGTTGTGAAGCCACTTCATGTTCTTGCGTGTAAACCGTGACCGAAGGCAGATAATTTTTGTTACTTCTGACTTGCTGATGGAGTTGTACCAGGCCTTGAACGTTTAGCATTGCAATTGTTTTTTTTTTTCTAATGTAGAAAACTGTACGGAAGGATAGAGTTTTAGTTTATTGAGGCTTGAATAAATACTTCTAGCTTCTAGCTGCACTTATTGGGGTCTCATTAAAGTGCAATCGGCTGTAACTTGGCTTTTCTTGATTTCTACCTACATTTGTCACCACAGATCTAGTGAATCATTCTGAACTTAAATATATATTAAGCTTATTATTCAGAATATTTTCCTTAATTTTTTTTTTAAAAAACCCTGTTATTACTTATTACACTACTTGGAA
Source organism: Dipteronia sinensis (assembly GCA_033220585.1). Lineage (NCBI taxonomy): Eukaryota > Viridiplantae > Streptophyta > Magnoliopsida > Sapindales > Sapindaceae > Dipteronia > Dipteronia sinensis. The sequence continues at coordinate 19,311,126 of CM065641.1, forward strand.
TTTCAGCGTGATGGAACAATTAGTGGCACAACTTCTTTATTTGCTAGTTCATCCAAAATGTTATATATTGTAAATTTTCTTGCTCTTTAAATTTTAATCATCTGCTATTTATTTGAGAGTTTTGGATTAATCTATAGATTTAGTGCCAGTTTATACCGAAGGCCATTTGATTAATTAATATATTATTTCATCTGCGAGTATTTGTCATGCTTATATCCATTGATATGGAAGCAGAAAACTGACATTATTAATGCATTTTCTTTTTGTCCCTTATCGTTTTGTGTATATAGGTAGTTTATGGGAGAATATAATAATTGCAGCTAGTGTACTCCTATGTATCCAAAGCGTTCCGGTCAAGGAGATGGGTCTGTTTCTGGGCCAGTACGCTCAAGCGATAGACTTAGGAGAAGGCCTAAAACATATACTCACACATTATTGTATTATAATCCAAAACGGAAAAGCAAGACGAAAGCCAGGAGAGCAGCTTCTCAGATTGCCAAGATGTTTGCTCCTGGGAATCGGCAAATGCGGACCTCAAACACTAATGTAAGTAGATTAACAGGAAAATGGGAAGTTATTTTGAGTTATACTGTTGTGTTCACAGTATGCATTTTGGTGCATGTGTTTGTGCATGTTCACATGGACTTATTATTTTTGTTTTCTTGGATTAGAAACATAGATTTTTATTCATAGAGAAATGTAAAAATCACAGGTTATGCTTAATTCCTGGTTTGTCCTATAGTCTATAAACAATCACATGCCTAAAAGTGATTTTTTTACTTTCATTATTTTCTTTTTGTGATGGTAGAGACCTTTTGGTGTTTGATTATTTCTAAATTTTTCTAATGTACAGTATTTTGGTGGTGATAATGCCGATATAGTAATTTGTAAGTTACTGTGGGATAGTATTTTGCCTTTTTTGTCCACTTTTGAGATACAAGCCTCTTTTTTGAAGCTTAATGGATCAAAATGTCAATTACTTTTCTGTGAAGCTATTAATTTTTATACTTGTATATCACTTTTTTATTGCAGTCCGTCCCTGCCAATCTTCGGCGTTCTACTAGAAAGAGGAGGATTTCTGTAAATCTTGAAGATTATACTGACAGTTCTGGATCAGAGGATGAAGACTTAATGGTGAGGATATGTACTTTGCCACACATGCAGTATTTTATCTTAGTTTTCCTTTGTTGACTAAAAAATGCATTAATATTATTATGATAGAATTTAAATTTCAAATCTTTTTATCTGGGACTGAAGGCTTTGACGGATTTTGTTTCAGAGGCCTTCGTATCGACCTTTGAGAAATCGACTAGATAATAATGGGAGTCAAGATGATCTGTTATCTCCCAAGCGTAAGAAGATTGCAGAGGATAAACAAACACCCCGGCGTGAAGGACTGCGACCTCGTCGTTCTAGAGTAATCACAAGAGGTCGATTGAATTTAGAATCTGGTGATGAGCAAGATACTTCGGAAGATAAGGTTGGTCAAGATGAAACCGAAAATGGGAATGAATCTGACGACAATGATGCAGATGATGGACAGAATGAAGTTGATGGTGAGGCTGAGGCTGAGGATGAGGGAGATGGAGATGGTGAAGGTGAGGATGAAGGAGAGGAAGATGGTGACGATGAAGAAGGTGAAGAAGAACAAGAAGGAAGAAGGCGATATGATCTCCGAAATCGTGCAGATGTCAGAAGGATCTCTATGGAAGAAGGTAAGCAAAGACCGAGATCTCCTCGAAGAGTATTACATCAGGGAATAGGAACCAAGGTTAGTAGAGATGTAAGGAAGGGGGGATCACGAGTTCATAAACGTCATCGAATGGCAAGAGTTGAGGATTCTGATGACTCCCTTCTTGTGGATGAGCTGGACCAAGGGCCTGCTATTCCTTGGGGGCGAGGTGGGAGCAGATCTGGACCACCTTGGCTATTTGGGGGATTAGACATGCATGGGACATCTGCATGGGGACTAAATGTAGCAGCATCTGGTTGGGGACATCAGGGTGATGCTTTAGCTACCTTGAATTCTGGGATTCAAACTGCTGGGCCAAGCTCTAAGGGAGGAGCAGATATTCAACCATTACAGGTTGATGAGAGTGTAAGTTTTGATGATATAGGTGGGCTTTCTAAATATATTGATGCTTTGAAAGAAATGGTCTTCTTTCCTTTACTGTATCCGGATTTCTTTGAGAGTTATCACATAACTCCACCTAGGGGGGTCTTGTTATGTGGTCCACCTGGAACTGGGAAAACATTAATTGCCAGAGCTTTAGCATGTGCTGCTTCAAAGGCTGGTCAGAAAGTCAGTTTTTACATGCGTAAGGGTGCTGATGTGCTTAGCAAATGGGTTGGTGAGGCTGAAAGACAATTGAAACTACTTTTTGAAGAGGCACAGAGGAATCAGCCTTCTATAATCTTTTTTGATGAAATAGATGGACTTGCACCTGTGAGGTCTAGCAAACAAGAGCAAATTCACAATTCTATTGTGTCCACTTTACTTGCCTTGATGGATGGTCTTGATTCTCGTGGACAAGTTGTCTTAATTGGAGCAACCAACAGGGTTGATGCCATTGATGGAGCATTGCGACGTCCTGGTCGATTTGATCGTGAATTTAATTTTCCTTTGCCTGGTTGTGAGGCACGCGCTGAGATATTAGACATTCACACTCGAAAATGGAAGCAGCCTCCTTCAAGGGAGCTAAAATCTGAACTGGCAGCTAGTTGTGTAGGATATTGCGGTGCTGATTTAAAGGCTCTATGCACTGAAGCTGCCATTCGTGCATTTCGTGAAAAATATCCTCAAGTTTACACCAGTGATGATAAATTTTTGATTGATGTTGACTCTGTCAGTGTTGAAAAGTATCACTTTATAGAAGCAATGTCGACAATCACTCCTGCTGCTCACAGAGGCTCCATTGTGCATTCTAGGCCATTGTCTTTAGTAGTTGCACCATGTTTGCAAAGGCATCTCCAGAAAGCCATGAATCATATATCTGATATTTTTTCCCCCCTGTCCGTGTCATCAGAGTTGACCAAGCTGTCTATGCTTTCCTATGGGTCTGCCATTCCTCTTGTTTATAGACCTCGGCTTCTATTGTGTGGTAGTGAAGGCACTGGTTTGGTAATTATCTTGTAACCTGTACACTTTGACACATTGATTTTTTTTTTCCGAGTCTTCAACTAAATATACTTACTGATTTAGTTTAACAGGATCATCTCGGGCCATCAATTTTACATGAACTAGAGAAATTTCCCGTCCATTCTCTGGGTCTTCCTGCTCTTCTTTCAGATCCTAGTGCCAAGACACCAGAGGAGGCGCTGGTACATATATTTGGTGAAGCAAGAAGAACGACACCTTCGATTCTTTATATACCACAGTTCAACCTTTGGTGGGAGAATGTGAGTGAATTATATTTTATACCATCAAAATTCTCATATCTAATCCAAATCCTGTAATTGGCATGTTTATGATTTATAATTTTGATTTAATATTGTTTTTCCAGATCAGTTCATTAGAGTTAATAGACTCTTCTGTTATGTCTTGCCTGAGTTTGATAGTCTTGATACCTGCAGGCGCATGAACAGCTCAGGGCTGTTCTTCTGACTCTGTTAGAAGAACTTCCATCAGATATGCCTATATTATTACTAGGAACATCCTCCATCTCTCTTGCCGAAGTTGAAGGCGACCCTTCTTCTGTTTTTCCTCACCGTTCTGTGTATGTCTTATTTATTTCTTTTTCTTGATTAGTAACTTGAAATTCTTTGTATGTCTTTCCTTTTTTGTTGTTTATGATTGGCTGTGTATGTCTTATTTAAAGCAACTTTTTATTGCAACACTTACCTTTATTCCATGTTCTGACCCATTGGCTATCAAATTTTAAAGTCACACTTAGTATATTCTGTTGTAGAGAACATAGACTTTGCATTTCCTGTGATATGAGAAAATTCTCTTTTCTTAAACATCACTTAAATATTTATTTTAAGTAGAGATCTATTCACATTGGTTAAATACTTGTGTTACACCACACAGTTACTTTATTTTAGGATCCAATTTTTCAGTCCACCACACCAATGAACCAGATATTTTCAGTTTGCACATTGATATGCATGAAGAACACATAATGCACTCAAAATGCAATTGTAGTAAAATGCAAATTCTACAAAAAAGATATCGTATGTGGTATGAGGAAAAGCTTTACATCAGTGTACGTTGATCTCGACTAACTTTTCATTTCGTTTTCTTCCCAGCTTTATGGTTCGATTGGCCTCTTTTGTTCAAGTTATGACAATTTAGTTTTCCTTGGTCCCTTTTCTTTACCTTGAATAAATTTTTATCTTACCACGTTTTAATGGGACTGTATTGAATCCATCTTAATCACTTGTAAACTTATATTGATTTTCCTATAAGGTGTTAAAGTCATAGCACTGAATACAATCAACTATATTTTGGTACCTACTTGGAATGCTATGTCAATGTAAATTTAATTTATATATGCTATACCTACTTGAATACAATCAACTACTTTAGATATGCGTCTTTGAATTGTAAATTCAAATTTCAAATAGATTTCTGGTTTTTGTTACTTTCCCTCTGTCTAACTTTCACATTTTAAATTAGTTTCTGAATGTGTTGAAATTCATGGAATTAACTTTTTTCATCTGTAATTTAATTTTAAATTATATGAAGCACGTAATTGCATTAATTCATTGTTTTAGTCATATTTTCTATTGTCAGCTATCAAGTGGGCAAGCCATCAACTGAAGACAGATCCTTGTTTTTTGACCGTTTAATTCAAGCTGCTTTGTCAGTTGTGGTGGATGGCATGACAAAAAATCCCCAGGAATCAGTAGTCCTTCCTGAGTTACCCAAGGTAGCGAAAGTGGCTAGTGGCCCAAAGACATCAGAGTTAAAAGCAAAAGTAGAGGCTGAGCAGCATGCTCTTCGCCGACTGCGGATGTGTCTTAGAGATGTTTGTAACCGGTAATAATCCTTGGCTGTATCCCTTCCTTGAAATAATTTCTTCCTTTCTTCTTTATGTTTTAGCTCTTTTGAACAATTTCTTTGAAGATTTGAGATATGAACTCTTTTTGTAGACTATTGCAATTCTAGATCAGTTATTGTGTGTATAAACAGGATGTTTAAAATAGAATTTTGTTTGTATTCTGTATGAACGACACAGGTAATTTAGATCAATTACGGATTTTTGAAAATTGAGGGAAACTCACAATTAGGTGTTAAGGTAGTGGCAAGCTTTATAAAATTGCAATACATGTCTAACATTTTCTTTTTCCTGAGATAATAAACTGAAAATTTTTAATTATTAGAAATAATTAGAAGCTGTGGACCAGTAGTCTATCAAAAGTAGAGAGTGCCAATTTCAATTACAATATATCATTAAAGTCAGGACACATAAATTTTTTAGTCTTCCAAGCCTGTTGAATGGAAAAAAAGAAGCAATACATCTCTACAATCACTGGAAACAAAAAAAGAGAGGCTATAAATGAGCCTTATCCTGAAGGTGATCACAATCTTTCTCCTTGCATCGTCTTATGTATCTAACATCTAAGAGCTCAGTGAACTAAAACTTTTAAGAGAGTTGGTTAATGAAGAGATAGTAGATACATTCTTAAACTTTTGTATTTATCAAAGAAAGTAATAAAATTATAAACAATAATGTAACAATCACTTATTGTAAGAAGCTGTAGAGAAAAATTTCACTCATGTAAGACTATTGCTTTCTTTTCTTGTTGACATTTAGTCTAATGTTCTATAAAAAGAGATGAAGGTTTTCTTTTTATATTTTTAACCAAGTTTTATGTGTAATAACTCTAGGTGTATGTCTTCACTTATTACCCTAAGTATCAGTTTAATGCTTAAATCAGCTTTCATGAGTCTTTCTGGTTTAAGTTCTGAGACTTAATCTTCTGATGCTAGGTTTGCCAAGCTAGCTTGCTTGAGCCTTAAGCTTAAGTTTGGCTAAGACTGAATCTCAAAAAATCATCAAAAAACAACATTTGTGCCTGGACTATGAGCTGCTGAGGTTAAATTACATCAGAAGAGACAATTGTGTCTAGGATCAATTTCCTTGTCTTAATTGTTTGAGGATCAGACGAGTTAAATACCTAGACATGTATCATGAGTGACACTCATGCCAAATTCATCTAACATAGCTCATATTGATATGTATTAATCAAGCTACGGTTGGGTAGTTGTGGTATAAAATTGTTATTAAATTGAGTTGATGATCTAAGGTTGACCTTGGATGGTTGGATGAGCTTTATGTTAAGAGAACCGGCAGAAGATTTAGCGCTTGATCTATGTTTATCTAGCTTGCAAGCAAGCTTTCGGTTTCGCTTGTATTAAGCTTATTGAGAACTGTAAGTCTGGTTTGTCATTTGCAGTTATAATTTTGGTAAAAGAGACATAACATCTGTGATGATGCTCCCTCTTTTTTTTTTTTTTTTTTTGATACGCAGATTCAATCAGACATCCAGACCTATCTCTTGTTCCTAGGGTTTTAAACTGGGGGCAACAACCCAACAACCTTAGTACCCATGATACTTGTAGGATAATAATATCTTAGGTAGGTCACTCGAAGGGGTATTGAACCCCTGACCGCTTTGTTGAAATCCTCACCCCTCAGCCACTAGGCTAGCTAGCCCCTTGGAGCTGGTCTTTTCTAGGTAATGCCTTGTAAGTTAGGACGTGTGAAATAGCAGAATACACACTGGATTATGTCCCAATTTAAAGAGTCTTAAAGTTCACAAAATTTACTATTATAATGACTGAAGCTGGACTGCAAATGGGAAACACTAGTTTAGGTTTTAAACATGTTTTTTTCTCTTTGCCAATTGGGGTCCTGTTTGATTCTTAAATTTAGAGTTGGGGATTCCTACTTTTGTTCAAGCATTTATACATTTATTTTGCCAGGTGAATGAAATTGTATGGCCTGTTGTGGAACACAAGAATGATTAAGCACATTTGGTTGAATTGAGATTGATTATGGCTAGAATTGTGAATACTTGGATTACTTTGTTTAACATTTTTACACCAGGGACACGTGTAACCTCACAATTTGTCAAAAGTTTTGTGTCCTCTTTACTTAGGTTTCGTTATCACATTGCAGGATATTATATGATAAACGATTTAGTGCCTTCCATTATCCGGTCACAGATGAGGATGCTCCAAACTATCGTTCAATAATCCAGAACCCTATGGATATGGCCACTCTGCTCCAGCATGTTGATTCAGGGCATTATATTACATGTTCAACATTCCTCCAAGATTTTGATCTTATTGTGGCCAATGCAAAGGTGTGTTTGTATGACTATAATTTTTATATATTACTTAATTTTATTTTTATTTCCAAATTTAACTTTTGTTTGTTGAAATAGGGCTTAAATGGCTGATTTGTTTTCCAAAATTTAGTGTGGCACCATAACGATTCCCTAATTGCATAACATGACATCGTAATTATTCAACAATTGCTATATATATGGCGTTATTTTCTGACTTAGTATTGCAATTAAACCAAGGGCCATTGTTTGTTGTGAAGGAGATAGTCTCAATCTGACAAGTGCAAAAGTTTCACAATCTATTTTTGAGAAATAGACATACTTGTTAAATTTTTTGGCTCAGTTAACCTAGTATAGGTTCTGTTTTTTTTTTTTTTAGGTTTCTCCTGGTCTGTCGACTTCTGGTTTTTCTTTGAATTCTCAAAAAAAAAATTAATAATAAATCAGCCGCTTTATGCGGAAATGCTAAAACTTGGACTTTACCTGTAACAGATTAACAGCCCTCTGAAGATCCTCTTTTGCAGGATCAATACTGGACTTTGCTCTATGCAAGCAGAATATCCACATTTCTATTGGTGATTTTTACAAAGATTGGAAAATTTCTGAATGAAAGATGGCAGACAATATAAGAAATGTGAAATTCCTTATCATTTTTAAAATGTGCAATAATAATACTCTTCAATTATATTGGAGTTTGATGAAATATTATGACAGGAACAACTTTTAGACTGTAAAAATAGTCTTTAGAGTTTTATGTTGATATTTTTATCACGTACGTGCCAGTTCTTAACTTCTTATGTGAGGCTTTGGGACCAGAGTATTGTTCCTTTTCTGCATTATATATATTGCCTAACAATTACATGAAACTCCACCTGTTCATCCCATTATCAGTTCATTCCATAATGTGATTAATGAATCTTTCAAGTTCCACAGGTCAAAGCCAGCAATATGTTAAACAGATTTAATTAAGAAATACTTGCCATCAATACTGTATGTCTTTTAAATTTTCCTTATGTCAAGGTGATTCATTTCTGTCCTTCATCCAGGCATATAACGGAGATGACTACAATGGTGCTAGGATTGTTAGTAGAGCGTATGAGCTCCGGGATGTGGTATGTTCATTTGTTCTTTTATTTTTGGAAAACTTTTAGTATGTTCATTTGTTCTTTTATTTTTGGAAAACTTTTAGTTGTAATGGAGATGATTACAATGGTATATCAGCTTATGAGCTCTCAGGAGGTGGTTTGTTGGCTTGTTTGTTCATTTTTTTTCCAGTTAAAAGATTTTACCTTTTATTCTTCATTTTGTTTCCAGGTGCATGGAATGCTAACGCAGATGGACCCTGCTCTAGTCACGTACTGTGATAAGATTGCTGCTCAGGGAGGTCCAACACATATGCCAGATGATGTAGGGGAATCTCTTTTCCCGTCTACCCCCGTTGTTCAGCTTGGAACAGTTACTAGGTCAAGTGCGCGTCTTCGTAATGTCCAGCCAGAGGTTAATCTGGATCAAAGCTACGAGGCTCTGAAAAGGCCAAAGAAGAATGCTGATGCTGCCTATGCAGGTATTGTGGCATTCCATACACCTGCACAAACACGTACTAACATATACAGTATCCTTCCATGAATTCATGCATACATATGTTGGTGCATATTAGTTTTAGCATATGAAGTTCATTGTTATGGATGTTATATATTTTTCATATATCGAATGATTTCTTCCTTTTGATATTATTTTATTTATTGTCGTGTGCTGTGTACTGTTATGTTAACTACTTTAAAGCACTTGTAAGCAAATGATCACCCCTGTTTCATTTGGGAAATAGCACAATGAAAATAGTACCGTATGCTGAAAAAATCTTGTATTGAAATGTGTTATTATTCTCAAATTATAGCTCCAAGATACAAATAAGAGAAAATGATGTCATTAGGTTACTCACATGGTATCCGAGCAAAGGAAGGAGAGAGGCTGGGCCGGGACTTGAACTTGATACCTCATGCCTTGGATACTAAACCAGTAGCCACTAAATTAAATCAAAAGCCTAAGCTATTAGGAAATGATCCAACAATATTTTTAAGCACTCTACCACAGTTTTCACTTCTGAGTTTGTCACTTGAATTGATACACAAACCTGTTGTACTTTGTTTTAATTATATATTTTAATTAATAGAATGGGGATTCTTAGGATTTGATACCGCAAGGTCAAATATGTCGTGATACCATGTCTAGTAATTGTTTGACCCAAAAGCTTAAGAAATATATTCGTGTTTCAAAATCTCTATACTCTCCTTTGAAGAAACATGCGATGTCAAGAAATATATTATTCTCTTCTCTATCTAGTCCATCATAACTGATTCTCAATAGATTATGAATTTTAAGATTAGAAATCTTATTTAATTTATGCAATGCACTTTCCCAATCTTGTTTTGTTTGTCCATGCAAGGAAGAACCCACCACTTTAAGAGCTAAAGGATTGCCTTTAGCATACTCTACTACCTTGTCAACTAACACCATAAGATCTTTTTGAGGATTTTCTTGCTTGAAGACGGCATGCTTACAAAAGAGTCGATGAGCTTCTTGATTGTTGAAAGCCTATCTTACTAACTCCCCTATTCCAAAGCAATTGTTTGTCTCTAGTTGTAATTATGATTTTCTACTTCCTGGACCAAATCCATCAAACCCTTATGCCAAAGTTTCCAATTGTTCCAAAGTATTTACATCATCTGCTGTTACAACTATCATTCTGCTGTTATAGCTATTTTTTATTCTCCTCAAATAGCTGTTTTGACTTGGAATTTAACAGGATAAAATCTTAAGCATCTAGAAATGGCTGTAAATGATTTGGAATCCAAGAAAATTCTTAATTGGATTCTCTTACCTTGTTGTGACCCGCTCTTGGATGCTGCATATTTACTATGGGATTTGAAATCTTCCTTGTATAACAAACTTTTTCAAACCCAGATGAATTTGATAATAGATAATGGAATTTACCAAGCATATGCATAGACAAAAACATCTTAAATGTTGTTCCCTAGTTATTTTTGCTGTTGCATCTGTTTGCATGTAATTAAATTTTATTTCTTCAATACAACTCTACTTAATGTTTATACTCTGTCGAAAATCAACTTCAACAGCCGAAGACAGATCTCAGCCTCAAGACTCAGTACAAACAAAATCATCTCATGATGCTGAGGCAAATGATGCAGAACCTGAAAGGCCGGAGTCCTCATCTGCTGAGGGTAATCGGCATGAAACTTCAAAAGTTTCTGGTCCAACTGATAGAAGTGGATCCCAAGATGTTGTAATGTCTGATGGTGAGATTTTACACCAAGTGGAGTCTATCAAGTGTCTTCTTGTGGAGCGGACAGAAAATTATGGCATTCCACAACTTGAAAGACTTTACACTCTTATAATGAAAGGTATTTTTGAAACAAAGGACCAAGGAGCTGAAGATGATCCCAAGCCTTCAATTTTGCGATTTTTGTTGAAATTTGCAGAGGATAAGGCAAATTTCTGAACCCAGCCTTTTGCCCTATAAGTAAAGAAAAAGAGAAAGAAAAAGAAACAAAAAAGGAAAAAAATATCTTTTAGTTAGTTGATGTAAAGTCGGGATTTTCTTTCCAATGCAAATTAGTGAGTGAAAGCAAATTCCTCCTCCTCTCTCTCTCTCTCTCTCTCTCTCTCTCTCTCTCTCTCTCTCATTCTCTCGCTCTCTCACATTCTCTCTCATGCGTGCACTCTAGCAATAACACTTCTAGTACAAATGCACACAAACATGTGTTAGAGTTGAATTTGATTCTTTTCTTTTCCTTTATGCATGAATATATCCACAGCTAGAAAGGTGAATCGAAGATGCTCGCATATGCCTGTGTTCAATGAGTGCATGTTTTTTGTTTATTTTTTCATTATGTTTCTACTAAATCCGTCTCTGCAGTAGACACGAAACCGGAACCGGAACCGGAACCGGAACTTCCTAGGGAGGTTCCAGTTCCACTGTTCCGGTTCGGTTTCGACGGTTCGGAACCGGTTTTTATTTTTATTTATTTTTAATAATTTTTTTAAAATCCACTCACATTCATCCTGTCATCCACTCACTCACTCTGTCACTCATATCCAATGAACCCATATCACAAACATGACTCATTCATCATTCACCAACGAACCCATATCACATCATCACAAAAACACAACACAAATAAGAGTTATTTATCGGTTCATCTAAACCATACTACTTCTCACACATAAAGCAACTAGAAAATCAAATCACCCAACCCTAAATCGGCCATCATCAGACATCAATTCATTATGGAATCACCGGCGTCGGTTCTCTCTCGATCTCGTCTCCGGTTTCTCTCGATCTCGTCTCTCGAGTCTCGATTGATCATCTTTCGATCTCGTCTCTCACTCGAATAGATATAGAGATGTGTTGTAGTCTTGCAGAGAGAAATCAGAGCAAGGTTGTAGAGAGAAGTAAGAACAAAGTGTAGAGAGAGGTGTTTGGTAGAGAGAGAAGGTGTTTGGCTGCGTTGAAGGTGAACGAAGAAGAATAAGAAGATTTTATAGGGTAACCGGAAAGTTAGGGTTAAAAAAAATTTACAAAAAATTTAAAAATATATATATATATATGTTGGAACCATCGGTTCGAATCGGAACCAGAACCACTGGTTCCAGTCTGGTTGGAACTGAACGGTTCCTCACAATTTGGAACTGGAACCGGAACCGGAACCGCTCCAGTATCGGTTTCGGTCCGGTTCTAGAACCGGAACCGAAAAAGTTTTGATTTTTCGGTAGAGGTTCCGGTTCAGTTCGTCGGTTCGAACCGAACCGGCGTCATGTCTACTCTGCAGTACATCATAAGGAAAGCAAATCCTATATTTGACTGTGTTTTTATGGTTTGAGTGCAATATGTTTTTTCCCTTTCTGTCTTAGCGGCTAACTCCCAAGTCCTAAGCAGGTGTTGATACCCCTTGTATTATAGATCTTTCCGATGAATTAGAGGTGATGCTAAATTCAATGGTAAGGTCATAAGTGTAACTTTCTCGGAGTCTATTGTACATATTACATCCGAAGTTGACTGCTCAAATTACGTGTCCATATTCATTCTCTAATGCGGCATGCAAATTGTATGAGAAAATGTGAAGGGTGATGTGTTGATTAGAGCAACCTCAAAAGCCTTTTTTAATTTCACTCTTCAAATATCAATTTGTTTATCTATGTGGTAATTTGAAGAGTGAGAAAATAAGACTCATTTCAAAAGACTTTTCAAATAGAAATAATCTTATATTATTTTAATGATAATATAAAATTTAAAATTGAAAATCAGACAAATTGTTAAATTTAAAATCAGATAAAGTTGATAAGACACAATTTGTATAGTAATGATGATAAAGAGTAATAAAATAAAATCTAAAGAGTGAGAATTCACTCAGCAATACTGAAGAGTGAGAAATAATTTCTCAATTGAATAATACTATTTAACGAGTTTGTTGGAGTCACATCTACTGATGTGGCTCATCTAGCTTTTCCAACAACCTCAATTAACGAGTTTGTTGGAGTTGCTCTTATAGCCATATGTCACGACATTTCAGTATAAAAGCAAATATGTATTATAATGTAGGTTGCGATAAATTTTGAGATCATACATATCTGTATGAAAAGGGAGAATTACAGTTAGGTCCTTATCTTTTAAGAAAACGTCACGTTTTTACCCGATCTATTCGTATTATGGTCTTTGGTCCTCATCTTTTTGGAAATGTATCAAAAAAGTCTCTTTGACCAAAAAGTTGATAGTCAACGTTAATATAAGTGTCAGAATGATGGTTTTACCCCTAAGCAATGCGAAAAGAATGAAATGCCCCTTATAGGGATTGAACATTCAACCTTTGGTTAAAAACAACAATCTCTAACCAATTGAGCTACTCTAACTCATTGTTGAAGATTTGTTGATTTAAATGTATATATAGTTATATAATTTGTGTAAAATAATTTAAATATGTTTATATAATTTAAAATAAACTTATATACATATAATTTGAAATAAATTCATATTTAATAATAACATATTAAAACAGATTTATGAAAAATAAAAAGAAAATAAGAAAACAAAAGGAGAAAAATTCAAAAAAAAAGGAATTTTTTTTCTTTCTTTCTTTTTCTTTTTTGAACTTTTTCCCTTTTCAATTTATTGGTTTTTATTTTCTGGGTTTTTTTTATCAAATTGAAATAAAATATTTTTTGAAAAGGAAAAAGTTCATTAAAAAGAAAGAAAAAAATTTGCGGGTTTTGATTTTCTATGTTTCTTTTTGTTTTCTTATTTCAATTTGATAAAAAAATACCGAGAAAATCAAAGCTCATCAATTGAAAAAGGAAAAAATTCAAAGAAGAAAAAGAAAGAAAAAAATTCCTTTTATTTTGAAATATTTTTCCTTTTGTTTTATTATTTTCTTTTTCTTTTTCATAAATTTGTTTTGATATATTATTATTAAATATGAGTTTATTTCAAATAAAATAAAAATAGATTATTTTAAATTATATAAACATATTTAAATTATTTAAAACAAATTATTTAACTATATATACATTTAAATCAACAAACTTCCGTCAATGAATTGGAGTAGCTCAACTGGTTAGAGTTTGTTGCTTTTAACCACAAAGTCGAAGGTTCAATCATTGGACCAGTTAACTTTGACTAACCATTGACTGACGAAGGGACTTTTTTGATGCATTTCCAAAACGATGAGAGCTAAAGACCCCTAATACACGTAAGTTGGGTAAAAAAGTGACGTATCCTTAAAAGATAAAGATCAAATTGTAATTCCCCATTTTGAAAATAAGTAAGAATTGTTAAAAATAACCACATAAAATATGCAAAGTTTGTTTTTTACCACATACGAAAATTCAACCGTTAATAACCACATTTAAAAATTTATTTTCAGTCTATAACAAAAATTATGAAAATACCTTGCAACTTTGTTTCATTTAATTTTTTTTCGAAAAACGTAAAACCATGAAAAAAATGTGTAAAACATAAAACTTCGGACAAAAATGTGAATAAAAACGTGAAACCTATAAGAAAAAAACATGCAAAATGTGAAACCTTGGGGAAACACGTGAAATCCTATAAATAGAAAACTACTGAAGCCTCTCTCCAAAAAAAGAAAAAAATATATTTTTCATCTTGTTACAAGAAAATTATATAAACAACCCTCTAGAAGGGGGTTTCAATGATTTCACGTTTAGGGTTAACATTTTTTTCTTCTTTGTCTCCAAACAAATAGCACCGTTGGGAAGTGCCACTGGAAAAGGGCCACATCGGTGGCACTGCCCAAGTGTAGCAACGCTTGGTCGTACAATGCAATGTCCAGGCAATGCCGCGCTTCGGCTTGGTAATGCTTGTCTTGGTGACACGTTTGTCTGGCAGCGTACGCCCAAGCGGTGCTATCTCTAGTGAAGTCGCGCGTGGATGTGTGCTGAGAGAGATGAGAGGGAATATAAGAGAGGGGCTGAGGAGAGAGAAAGAGGAGAGAGTTTGGTGAGTGTTTTGATATGGGGTATTTCGGTAATTACTTAAAAATATGGTTATAAACAATTAAATTTCGGGATATAATCATTTTCCCCCTGTAGTTTTCCATATTAGAGACTTTGCCCCCTCTAGTTTCAGTAATGACCATTTTCCTCCTGAAAACCAATATATTAGACATTTTACCCCCTCTAGTTTCAATAATGGCCAGTTTCCCCTGGAAAACCAAAATATTAGACATTTTGCCCCCTAACCATTATGAATTCTGTTAGTCAACTTTTTTGACAGTTAAAAAATCAATTAAATGACCATATTACCCTTGAACAAATGAGTTATTCCCCCTAATGATACCACTAATTGTTTTTAAAGAAAAAAAATCAGAATTAAAAAATAAAAACTATAAAACTTTTAAAAAAATAGAATTGAAAATAAAAAAAATAAAAAAATAAAAAATTATTTAAACAAAAATTAATATATAGAATTAAATGTAAAAATAAAAAATTTATTTAAAAAACAAAAATATAGAGAATGAAATGTAAAAATAATTTTTTTTAAACCGTTAATATAAAGAATAATAAAATAATAACATAATATAATTGTAAAAAACTAAAACAATATTAAAATTAATTTTGAAATATTGAATTGTTTTTTTTTAAATACTAAACTTTGTTGTTGCTAATTTTTTAATTTTTAATTTTCAATTATGTTTTTTAAAATAAATTACTAGTTTTTATTTTTTTAATTCTGATTTTTTTTCTTTGAAAACAATTAGTGGTATCATTAGGGGGAATAACTAATGTGTTCAAGGGTAATATGGTCATTTAATTGATTTTTTAACGGTCAATGAGGTTGACTAACATATTTCATAATAGTTAGGGGGCAAAATGTGTAATATTTTGGTTTTTAAGGGGGGAAATAGCCATTAATGAAACTAGAGAGGGTAAAATGTCTAATATTTTGGTTTTCTGAGGAAAATGACCATTACTGAAACTAGAGGGGCAAAATGTCTAATATGGAAAATTACAGGGGAGTGAAATGATTATATCCCTTAAATTTCTGTACATAAATCCCTCATATATTTAATGATCAGTTTTAATATTTTTTTATTCCCAATACATGGAATAAAATTTACCCTTGTCTTTGTAAACAGTAGAGGCGTAGAGCAGACACGAATTGATTACAGAATTTCACATCATTCTATAAGAAATGAAGCAATTAAACATTAAGTCACACAGTTCACAGTTGTAACTTTTTTTTTTAGGGAAAAAAATTATTACAAACAAACAAGGCACTCAACCGAAACAAAGGAATCAACACATGAGGGAAAGTCCTCTAACCAAAACAGATCCTCCACACAAGAGAGGGTGTTTTTAGCTAAACCATGGGCTACTTGATTAGCCTTTCTGGGAACGAATACAATAGACTCACAATGCGCCAGCTCCAGGAGACGATGAATGTCAGAAACAACATTCCTAATTTCAGAACATAGCAGAGTCTGGCTATTGATCCAATCAATAACCACTTTAGCATCTGATTCAACTTTACAGGGATATAAACCTGTATCAATTGCAAATTGAAGGCTACAAAGGATTGCAGTTGCTTCAGTCACCTGTGGGGAGAAGGTGGCATCAATCTTCTGAGAGCAAGAAGCCATAACAAAGCCTTCCCAATCCCTGATCACAATCCCGAGACCTACTAAGCGACCAGTAGTGTTGATGGCAGCATCACAGTTTATTTTATACGTACCTGGATCAGGGGGCTTCCAAACAGGATTACAGACAGTGGGACATTTCGGATCACGATTCTTAGCTGGGCTAGCATTGTGGAATTCATCAATAAAAAAATGAGCCCAATCCACTACATCAACAGCCTTGTCAGGAGGGGAACCATGAACTGCAGCATTTCGAATAGCCCAAATTTTCCACAGACAAACACAAAAAAGACTCAAATCTTCCATCTTCAAAAGCGAGAAGCAGTCTAGGATGAAATCAAAAAACAGGGACTTACCTTTATGACAATCAGCCAGCTTAGAATACTAGAATGCGTGCACTGGCTTAAGCAAACTGCAGCGCCAGAGGCCATGTAAAACAGATTCATTCTTACTCTTGCACAGAGGGCAAATGGAGACCACTGGAATTTTTCTACGGGCCAAAATCTCACAGGTGGGGAGCATATTATGACAAGCTTTCCAGATAAATAATTTTATCTTAGAGGGAATCAGAAGCTTCTATAACGATCTCCACCAAGAAAAGGATAAATTCGACATAACACCTGAGTGTGAGGAACCAGGCTCAGAGAGCAAAGAACGATCCGCCCAGTATCCACTCTTAGCCGAATAGGTACGTTTTTGATCGTAGTGCCATAGAATCGAATCATGCGCTCTGCTTCTACTAATTGGGATGCTCAATATAGATATGGAATCATCCTTACAAAAAACATTTCTGACTAGTTCTACATTCCAAGCACCAGATGGAGTGATAAGCAAATCAACAGTGATAAGCAAATCAACAGTGGCATTATCACCCAAAAAGGGAGGGGAGAAAGGTTTGAACGTGGTAGGTCTCGGTATCCACTTATCCTTGTAGATACAGATTTTTTTTACCGTCTCCCACTCTCCAACGACTCCTTGCAGCAACAATTTCCTTCCCCCATATCAGGCTTTTCCACAAAAAGGAAGCCGTTGGCTTAAGCTCTGCATTAATAAAATCGACATCTAGATAGTAGCATGCATTAAGGACACGGGCTGCAAGAGATTTTATGTTGTGCAGAATCCGCCAAAACTGGTTAGCCAGCAGGGCTTTGTTAAAGGATTCCAAATTTCTGAAACCCAACCTCGGACTCACATAAGCGAGACCAAGTACACCAATGTATTTTTCTTGAGGTTCCATTACTTCCCCACCAGAAGCATGCACAAAGATAGTAAATCTCCTTCAGAAGGCCTTTTAGGAGACAAAACATATTCATTATATAAGTGGGAATGGACTATATAACAGCCTTTATCAGAATTTCTTTCCCTCCAGGCGAAAGAAATTTATCTCGCCAACCTCTACTCTTGTCCCAAATTCTGCTTGTGATAACAGAAAAAATTTCCCGTTTCTTCCTCCCTGAAACACAGGGTAATCCCAAATACTTTTTGTGACACTCAACTACACAAATACCCACAATTGCTGCCAGCCGAGCAGCCTCTAGGGAGGAGATAGAAGGACTTACACATAAAGCTGATTTCTCGAAGTTAATCTTTTAACCTGAGGCAGTAGCATAAATATCTAATATCTTCCTGATCATAGCATAATTAGATTCAGTGGCCTTAGCGAAGAGGAGACTGTCATCTACGAACAGAAGATGGGATACAGAAGGACCATTACGGCTGCACTTCAAAACCCTGCAAATTCCCCATATTAACTGCCTGCTGGACTAGAGTAGAGAAACCTTCAGCGCAAATAATAAACAAGTAAGGGGAAAGTGGATCGCCTTGGCGCAACCCATGCGTAAGCTTAATATCGCCATATATATCTCCATTTAGAACAAACGAATAAGAAACAGACGAAATACAACGCATTATCAAATTAATCCACCGTTCCGAGAACCCTAACTTCCCTAACATTTTACCAACAAAAGACCATTCCACTCAATCGTATGCCTTTGACATATCCAACTTGATTGCCATGGAGCCCCGCTGTCGTTTCCTTCTCTTGATTCTATGCAAACACTCGAAACTGACCATAATATTGTCAGAAATCATACGACCTGGGATAAATGCACTCTACGCCTCCGAAATAACACCATCCAGCACCTGACTAAACTGATTGGCAATGGCCTTCGCCACGATCTTGTATAGAACATTACAGAGGCTGATAGGTATGAATTCGGTAATTCTTACCGGCACCTTTTTCTTTGGGATAAGAGTAATTAGTGTATCATTCATTTTTTCCAGCGACATTCAAACATCCCAAGCAGGCCTTTGTCACACCTAAACCCACTTTACCCCAGAGTCTTTGGTAGAACAATGCTGGAAGCCCGTCCCTACCAGGCGCCTTCATCGCTCCTATATCAAAAACGGCATTTTTAATGTCATCCTCAGTAAATTCCGAATCAAGAAAACCATTCACCTAGGAAGAAATTTTAGGATGAACCCCATCCAAAATATGGCCCATATCTGCATGGGAAGGATTACTGGAGCGAAACAAGCCGCTAAAATAATCAAGGATAATTGATTCCATACCTCTTTTGGAACTATACCATTGGCCACCATTTCCGAACAATCCCTTAATCTTATTCCGAGCTTGTCTAACCGAGGCTTTCATATGGAAGAATCTTGTATTTCGATCCCCACATTTCAGCCATTCAATTCTCGATCTCTGTCTCCAATAACGTTCCTCTATCTCCAGGGCACTATCCAGTTGAGCTTCAATTTGGTGAATGCTTTCCCAAGAGAACGAACTAGTGTTATTATAAGCATCTTTTAATTCCATCTTCTTGTTAATAATCACCTCTTTGAGTCTTCGTTTGCACTGACCATTCCAAGAATCCAAACTAAGCCCACAAGCCTTGATATTGCCAATAACAACGTCTACTGCATTGAAACCCCCTCTGTCCACACACACCCTCGAAATCAAATCTCGACAATCCTGATTATCCATCCAACATTCTTCAAAATGAAATCGTCTCTTCTTTCTAACATTTCCTAACACCACCGAATGATTAGAAAATTCCAACAAGATTGGACGGTGGTCAGAACGCCAATAATCAAGGTGAAAAACTGTGAAATGAGGAAAGAGCAACTTCCACTTTATACTACCAGTGCACCGATCAAGTCTCTCTTGTATCATTGTCTCACCCTCCCTTTTGTTGCACCAAGTAAAAAGCGGACCTACAAACCCCAAACCTTCGAGACCACAATCATCGAGTGCTTCGCGGAAGGCTGTAAGAAGATTCCAGTTCTTAGGAATCCCTCCCATTTTTTCTGATTTGTCCAGAACTTCATTAAAATAGCCCAGGCACACCCAGGGTAATGAAGACATTCCAGCTAATCTCTTCAGTAAATTCCAAGAGTGGAATCTCTGATTTGAGGCTGGATTCCCATAAAAGACAGTAAGCCTACACCACTTATTACAAAAGGAATCTACTTGAACATCAATATGATCCACAGAAAAGCTCAGAAGAGTGATTAAAACCTTTGCAGACCACAACATACATAAACCACCTGACCTCCCTGAACAATTGACCACCAATTTACCCACAAAACCAAGCTTAACACACAAAATTTCCATCCTAACATTATCCGACTTCGTCTCCATTAAAAACAAAATATCTGGATCAATTACCTGCCTTTGGGAGAGTAGGGAATTGAACGCTCGGGAACTTCCCAACCCCCGGGCGTTCCAAGACATTATTTTCATCGAGAGCGGTAAGCCGATGACAACCGGCCGGCCGATACTCCTGCTTCCTCAACTGTTGGAGAAACCACCACCTTGGTAACATCCACAGAATAATCAGACACAGACACAAATTCACATGAATCTTTGCTTCTATTCGTTTGAGCCACACCACAATCTTCTATCTCATCCCCGACCCTATCACTTCGCTTCACTTTCTTGCTCCCATAACTGTCCATTTCTTCCTTTATCCTACCTTTGCGTTTCCCACATCGTCCCACTAGTCTCACCTCTGAAATCCCTAAACCCCCAAAACGACCTAATTTAAGCTTGCTAGGACCATGTTTTTTGTTCCCCACCCGTTTGGAACCTGAATCCGGGACACTAGATCTACCAAAATGACCACAATCCAATTGTCGGCCCATATCTGTGTTATAGATGAGCTGCGATTCTAAACACTTTAAAACAACACAGCTCTCACGGTGACATTCATCAGGCTGTGGTAAACTTGGGCCAGGCCCAAAAGCATTCACTTCAGGTCCAACTTGAATCGACCTTCTTGGGACTTCCTTCATCAATTAGTTATTAATGACCAAGTTGACAGTCCCCTTGCTCTGTTGTGGATTGACGATTCTCACAGGCATCGATCCGATCCCCGCAGATGTGACCTCTTCATTCCCTAAAGCCACCAACTCGACATCCATCTCACTTGCGGGTCGGTTGGTTCAATCGTCGAAATGCTTACCTCAACCATGACTCTATCCGTTTTGGCGATTGTTGTTGGCATTGTGGAATCATCTTCGCCGGTTGTTTGCCCCGCCACCGCTTGCTCCTTCCTCCTACCATCCCTCCTAAAATTTCCTGTATTGACTGGTGAAAAGGTTACTCTTTTGTGATATTGACCATAAAGATTGCGTTGTGGACTTGAGGCTCGAAGCCAAATCCCAAAAAGAGGTTCTTCCTTCCCAATCACTACTGAGATCGGTTCCTTCTCTAAGCATTATGTTGTTGTGTGGTTTATCAGTCCACACTTGAAACAATGGTTTGGAAGTCTCTCATATCTAAGAACCATAACTGATTCAGAGCCATCTCCTATAATATCTACTCGTAAACATCTCTTCAAAGGTTTCTTAATGTCAATCCGGACTCTAACCTGCATAAACTTACCTACGCAGTCTCCTGAAGCCCCTCCATCCACATCAAGCACTTGACCAATCAAACCACCCAAAAAGCACCCAATCTCCCTAGTCATACATAGAAGAGGGATTTGGTGGATTTGGATCCAGAAATCTGCTAGACTAAAACTCAAAGAGTCAGTAGTCCCTTTGCCTGCCGGTCTTTCCATAGCAATAAGAGCATTATCGAAACTCCACGGTCCGCCCGCTATTACTCTATTAAGATCATGCCCATCACTGAAGTGGAATGTAAAAGTATTCCCTGATACTGATTCATTATTCATACCATTATTCACCTGCCAAATTTTCCCAATAACCTGCATAAATGCTTTACTATTAACTCTTTTATTCGACATGATTCTTCCCACCACACATAATGACAACCTATGTAAGGCATCATCCATTAATTTCCCATCTAGCAGCTGAACTGGACCATCACAGTTAGTGATAAATAGAGATGCACACAAAGAAGTAATATTCTCTGAATCCATAACAAAACACAGCAGAAGTACAGAGAGTAAATATAACTGGACACGACCAAAGAAAACAAGACTACCAGACCACTCACACTACAAAACTACCAGACTACTCTCACTTGGTTTTCCAGAGAAAAGAGGAAAGACTTTTTTTTTTCTTCACAGTTGTAACTTGAAAATGATATAAATGCATCAGAACAATACCTAATACTGTTTATCCAATAATAATGAAGATGCTACAATGGTCCCGGCAAAAGTTTATGACTTCAATTCATTTGCCGATTTCTGGATTGCAAACTTGAATTTGAAGTTTTGAACTACCATGGTATCTTTATAACCATATATTAATTTGTCAGTTGGTGCTTTATAAAAGCCAGACTATGGTGCCATGTGTACTCGTATTTTATTTTATTTTCTATGGTTTACTCTCTATCAAAGTACCAATTAGTATTATTTTTAAACTTCTTTTAATTAATAATATTGTTACTAGCAAGCCAAACATATGGTGCCATGTGTACTCCCACATACTGTACTTATTTTATTTACTATGATTTTCTTACTACCCTTACTTTATTTTGAACTATTACCGAGTTCTTAAACTGATACAAAATTAAGAGTTGGCGGAAAGAAATCTCGAACTTTTGTTTAAATTGTTTTTTTTAATATAGAATATATTTTTTAAAAAATATAAAATAAATTGTTTAAATTGTTATTAGTAGATAATTGTAAGCAGTGGTAGACTCGGAAAACATTTACCGTCTAGCTATATATATATATATCTTTATATAAAATATATCAGGACGAAGAATGTAAACCATTAGATTTACATACTTTGACTTCAAGTGTATGCACTTGTAAAAATTTCTCCATAATCTGTGGTCCACATTCTTTGTCCTAATATATTTTATATCAGGACGAACTGACAGTAGAAAGACTATATATATATATATATATATATATATATATATATATATATATAAATACAGAAATTTTTAAGTCAGTACGCACTGATATAACTTTATCAGTGCGTTGGATGTAGACCATTAGATTTACCTGCTTTGACTCAAAGTGTATGCACTTGTCAAAACTTCTCCATAATCAGTGGTTCACATGGAACGCACTGATATAAGTTATGTCAGTGCGCACTGAGGAGAAAAAGGACTGTATATATATATATTTATATAAAGAGTCTTATTACGCATTAACATTGTAAAGTCAGTATATTAGCTATCAATCAGTAGGATTTATCTATTTTTTTAATCAATATATCATAGTACTTAATTAATAATTTACGTACAAACTATAAATTTATCAACATATTCTTAAAAAAGTATGTAACAAGTGCAATGTTTCGTATATTGTTGTATAGCATATTCAAATAATATTTTTCTCAAATATGTAATTTTTATTATCATCTTTTACTCTTAAGTTAGAATAGGTAAATAAAATAAGTTATACTATTAGAAATGATTTTCAGTTTTTAACAATTTAATTACCTATAATTTTACAAGTAAAAATTTTTTAAAAAAAATTTCTAAATAATTTTTTTTTCTAGAGGGCGCGATCCGCCCTTGATCGTAGGTCATTGCTAGTATTTCAAAATATAAAATATTATTTTTTGTGTATTACATATTTTTTATAAAAAAAAAATCTATAATCATACTAATTGCAATAGAGTTTTCAAGACATAGTCAATGATGGTGAAATTTTTGTTATTCACCTAGACGTATTTCCGATGTGTATTCTGATTATAGAACCAGCAATAAGAGAACCAATATATATATATATATATATATATATATATATATATATATATATTTGTATATCACTTACGGTTGCGGTAATTCGAATAAAAAAAACAACCGATTCTAACCCTATATAGTATTTTTTTTAAACTCTACTACTAACCCAATATTGGCACCAAGAAATTATAAACTTGTTTACTATATATATACTGAAATTTTCAAGTTAGTACGCACTAATATAACTTTATCAGTGCGTTGGATGTGGACCATTAGATTTACATATTTTGACTCAAAGTGTATGCACTTGTCAAAACTTCTCTATAATCAGTGGTCCACATGCAATGCACTGATATAAATTATATCAGTGCGCATTGAGGAGAAAAAAACTATATATATATATATATATATTATTGTCAAGTGCGAGATTTTTCATACAGAATCAAGGTTTATCACATGTGATAAATTTTAATCCCGTCCAAAATATTCGTACGAGATCCTGCACTGAAAAGTTATATATATATTTATATATATATATATATATATATATATATATATATATATATGGTGGTTCCCTAGTAATAACGTCTTGAAATTATAAGTTAATGACGTCCAACCACATACACACATTCATATTGAGTGTGGGTATTTATTAATGTGGGGATTTGGGCCCAATGTAAATGTGTGGCTGTGGGTGGATGTTCTGACTAGAGAGCCACCGTGTATATATATATATATATATACACACACACAGCCCTTTTCTCCTCAATGCTCACTGATATAACTTATATCAGTGTGTTGTATGTAGACCACTGAATATGGAGAAATTTTGACAAGTGCATACACTCTGAGTCAAAGTATGTAAATCTAATGTTCCACATCCATCGCACTGATGAAGTTATATCAGTTCGTACTGACTTGAAAATTTATATGTGTGTGTATATATATATATATATATATATATATATATATAGTCTCTCTCTTCTCAGGGCGAATTGCTTTTATTTATATCACTTTCACCCAATAATTAGATTCACATACTTCAGCTTAGTCAAGGTCTTCTTAAATTTAATCGATAACTCACAAGTCTCGTCATAATCTTAAAAGTTCATTTCGGTCCTAATGAGAGAAAAACTGTATATATATATATATATATATAGTTGTACACTATTTAAGTTGATTATTAGTCTTAGTTGAGACAAGCTTTTGTTGTGTGGCCCTTATTTCAACTTTGAATGCTTGTTTAATATTTGGTGAACATTTAGGATTTGAAAGTACACAATGGTACCACTGTTCAATGTATATTGGTGGTAAAGAACCCTCCTTCTTAGTAGATATGTAAATTGGGTTGGGTCGGCCAATACATGGCTCAGGCATAACCCGATTCCGTATAAGTACGAAACGACAAATCACTATAATTGTTGGGCCGTGTTTTGGCAGGAACCAACAATGTAGCATGTTGGGCTGAGGTTTATGGCATGTTGGGCCGACATGACACGTAAAAAGCATGACCCGAATGTAGCCCGAATGGGCACGACATGAATGTAGCACTAATTTGGCATGAGTGAGATATATTCAATTTTTTAAAGGTGAGACTCGAAAGATTAGATAGTTGGAATTTGAAAATTGAAAAATGGAAATACTTGATTGAATGGAAAATTTTAAATTATAATAAATTGATTGTGAAAGCATTTATTGTGATTTGTAATTGTGATTAATCGAAAGAAAAATAGTTGTTTACTTGATGCCTAGAGTCACTGGACTAGCTACCAGAATAAATGAGTGATGTTGTAATATAATACTAAAATAAGTAAACGTATAATTAATAGGGATAATTACCTTGATGACCATCAAATTGATGACACACTATCTAAATGGCCAATAGATTGGAAAGTTGTTCTAAAATGACCATTTCTGGTGAAAAGTGTGACATTAATGGCCATTCTATCCAATTCCATCCAATGAGTGGCATTTTGGTAAATAAAGGGATGACATTAATTTATTTAAGATTTTTTTTGGAAATCAATTTTTTATTTTATTTTTGAAACAAATAATTATATTTAGTGTGTGTATATATGTATAGCATATCTCAAATATATATACATATAAATATATATACATATAAATATATATATTTATTTTTTGAGAAGATTATGGTTACAAAATCTAAAAAATCTAAAAAAACAAAAAGAGACAGATGTATTGATCTAAACCATTTCTTTTGTATTTTGAAACGAATAATTATATTTAGTGTGTGTATATACGTATAACATATCTCAAACATATATATATATATATATACATATTTACACACACTAAATATAATTATTTGTTTCAAAAGATAAAAGAAAAAATTGATTTCCAAAAACATATAAAATAAATTAATGCCATCCCATTATTTACCAAAATGCCACTCATTGAAAAAATTGATTTCTAAAAAACATCTAAAATAAATTATTGTCATCCCCTTATTTACTAAAATGTTATTCAATGGATGTAATTGGATGGAATTGGATGGAATGACCATTAGTGTCACAAAGTTTGTCAAAAATGGCCATTTTGAAACAACTTTCCAATCTAGTGACTATTTTGATTATAGGTCATCAATTTGATGGCCACCGGGGTAATTATCCCTAATTAATATTCAGTACTTGCTTTTTGTAATATATTTTTATTTAATAAATAAAAAATGGAATTTAAATACAATATCATATTTAATATTTAAAGTTTATTTTTTATAAAAAAAATTGTGGTACATGGACTGGCCCATGTTTTGGCCCATAGGCCTGCACGACACAAGTATGATATATATCGTGTCGGGTTGGCACGCTGTTTATAATTATCGTGTCATGCCTTGACATAACACGATACCATTTTGTATCATCCCTAGCACGGCCTATAGTCCACATGGACCTTGTATATGTAGGCCGTGCCGGCCAAAACACGGCCCATTTCACATCTCTACTTCAATGTTCAGGTAACTGAGTACAACTGTACACCATTGTTGATAAAGAAAAAACCAAGTTCATGAAATCTTTGCATTCACACTGATTTAGCTCAACAAGTCAATACATTTTGGATTATATTTAGACTATAAAGAATGAGAAGTAAATAGTCAAAGAGATCTATTTATTGTATAAAGATTTAGTGAATCATGTCAATGAACCTACTGACATCCTTCACATTCTATGTCAGTTGTCACCCAACTTATGATTTCTATTAAATCTTTGCAAATAGATTTTTTAAGATATGGGAAAATCTTTTTTTTTTCCATGGGTCATTTTTTATTATCAAGAAAAATCAAACTCTAAATCTAAAGTGATGTGAACTTTAAGATTCTCTCTATAATGTTTTTGTTTTTTCCAAGTACATAAATATAATCTAGAAACTTGCTGTATCTATGTTACATGCCTCCATGTCCATGTTTTTGTCCCTAGCTTTCTTCCTAAACTTATTAAATATAATTTTTAGTTCTTTTTATTACAATTTTAAATGTAAATTACCAAATCTGCGTCACTGCGTGAGATTAAATCCCAAGTTCTCTTGCTCAACATAAAGAAATTTTAGACCAACTAAACTAGACTAAACTGGCTAGTTTACACGCACTCAATATTTTTCAATAGCTATACAAATTGTCACCAATTAATTACTTTTTGGACTCTTAATTAAGTTAACAGGAACAATTAATTTCTTTGACTAATATTTTATTCCTTTGAATGGTAAGCTTATATATATTATGCTGACTGACTTGAACCTAAACATTAATGTTAGGCCGAACATAAACGTTTTTTACTGCCATGTCATATTGCCGTTGGACCCATATTAGGCGATGATCTTTTAAATTGAATTGCAAGTTTTCGGTCATACAAAGTTATAGTTGTCGGTGATTTTTAAATTGAATTGTAAGCTTTTGCTCACTCGTACAAATTTGTAGTTGTAGGTGATTTTTAAATTTATCGAGTTGTAAGCTTTCGCTCCTATAAATTTGTAGCTCTAGCTAGAAGTCTTCAATACCTATACAAAATAATTATACAATAAGGTATACAAAATAATTGAATTTTTTAATATACCACCTGTGCAATGATTCAAATCTTGATGAGTATATTTACTATCAAATAACATTGAATGGTATATAGTAAATAACTGTGAAAATGATAATTAAGTATCTATATTATAAATTCATAATGGAATTTGACTGTTTCATACAAGCTCAAAACCTGATGAGGAACCTAGACTTTATAGGTAAGAGTCAATGATAGAACTTAGAAGTAAATATTTCCAAGTGAGAGAGAGAGTGGAGTGTTTCCCATGAAAATGTTGCATCAACTTGAGTTGTTGAAAAAACTGGTGAATATTATGCTGCTTTTGTTTCTTTCTAATTTGATTGCAAATTTTGCTTGATTGTGAAAGCATTGTGTTAACTTTTCTTCAAACAAGATAACAAAATCAATCCTATCTGTACAAGATTCCAATGAAAGATTCACTCAATCTTCCTTTTAGACATTTGTTACATAATCATAAATACTGATATCTCCTCTCTTCAATAAAATGAGATATCAAAATCTTTATGAATCTCTACCATTATCACACGCAAAATACTCATCGTTTTGTACTGTCCAATGGTTGAAAATTATACTTACACCCTTAATACATCGTTTCATTCTACGGCCAAAACATACATCAATTATGCTTCTATATTTAGGCTTTTAAACTTTGAGTTTAATCTTCATGTTCATCTTATCTACTCATCTACTTTTTTTTAGTTAATATTCTCTTTTGACACCTCTAAAGTTTTATTTCTTTCTTCATCTTTCATCTTTTTATTTCTGATTTATGAGTTGAAAGGCTCTTTAGACACGTTATTAACTAGTAATTTCACTCTCTAATTAATAATTGTGAGTTTCATTTGTGTTTTATAATTTATATGATTGATTTAACTAAAATGTTTGTTGTCATTTATTTGATGTTAGATTACAATCCTATATATCATTCTCTTTGTTTCATTCTTCAAACCCTAATTCACAGTTAATGGGTGTGAAAACTGATTTAGAAAGTTTTCTAAATAATTCAGTTCGTCCTTAAAAGTAATTCTATTTATAGACATATTTTTTTTGAAGGAATATTTATAGACATTATGAATAACTTTTATCATAAAAAAATGGGGGTAGGAAGAAAATTTTTAGGTGGCAATAGAGCCAGGGGCTTGGCCCGCCTCAGTATATTTACACACATAACATAATAGTTCTGTCTCTCTCCTCACTATATATGCACACATAACATAATAGCTCTCTCTCTCTCTCTCTCTCTCTCTCTCTATATAACATAATAGTTCTCTCTCTCTCCTCACTATTTATGTACACATAACATAATAGCTATCTCTCCTGGTAGCTATTAAATTACCACCAGCAATAATTTAAATAACCAATGGTAGCAATTTGGGATTACATATAGGAAATCCCACACATAATATATATATATATATATATATATATATATATATATATTTATATTTATGTATATATATGTGTATATATATGTACAGAAATTTTTAAGTCAGTACGCACTGATATAACTTCATCAGTGTGTTGAATCTGGACCATTAGATTTACATATTTTTACTCAAAGTGTATGTATTTGTCAAAACTTCTCCATATTCAGTAGTCCACATGCAACGCACTGAGGAGAAAATGACTGTATATATGTATACATAATATATATATATATATATATATATATATGTGTGTGTGTGTGTGTGTGACAATCTATAGAATACCGGTGTACTCGTACATTGTGTAGAAAATATTACGATCGAATGTTGTATAACACCTTTTCAAATTACGATTACAATATTTCCTACACGGTGTATATGTACACCAGTGTTCTATAGTCCGACCATATATATATATATATATATATATATTTATATATATATATTAACAAGGGCGAAACCAGGATTTTGGTTTCTGGGGGGTCAAGACAAAAACAAAATACTTTATATTTAAAAATTAAGTTAATAAAAAACCAAATGTAATATTGTTTTGATGTTGACGAAGATGAACCGATGTTTTTCTGTTGTAAAGTCATTTCTCATATGAAGATCAAAGAAATATGTAACACATTTTTATTTTGTTTTAATAATATATATGATATATGTAGATATATGACTATATGTATGTATAGTTCATGTTGTATAGGAAACCAAATCCTAAAAAGAATAGATTTTCGTTCCTACATAAAGTGCGGGTTTACAAATTAGAAATCTTAATAAGGGAAAAGAAACTTATTTCCTTATTTCTAATTATTGTGTTAACTAAAATCAGTTGGAAATTGGATTCTGTGGGTCTCACATACAAATATAGAATTAAGTTCCCGTCCGATTAGTAAATACACCGTAAATAGGAAAAGAATTAGATATAATTTGTGATGCAAGACTTTTTCTCTAATTATTATTATTATTTTTAAAATATTACAATGATTCAGAGTTTTGAGAGAGGAGGAAAGACTAGAACCTACAACCTCGTGGTGTATAAGGGATCCTTTATGTTAATATAAAGCAATAATCTCTATGAAATCCATCGATTTGAATGAATTTTTCTATGGATGATAAGTTCAATGAAATATACTTGTAAACAAAATTTAAAATTTTTTCAAGAATTACAACTATTTTTTTTCCTAATTTTATTGAAAATCAAGCATCGAAAAATGGGATAAAAAATATGAAAAATAAAAAAAATAGTTGCAGTTCTTAAAAAAATTTCAAATTTTGTTTACAAATAGATTTTATTAAATTTATTATTTATAAAAAAAATTTAAATCAAAATTCATTAAAATCGATAGATTTCAAGATGATTCTTACTTTATATTAAAATAATTGTAATAGAAGATAAGGCGTAGTTATCTTCTCATGACACTACTCCTACTCTTATCTGATTAGGCAAGTGAACCACTGATCAATAAAATGTCTTGATATAAAGAAATGTGAAAAATTCAATCTTGAAATTCACTTGCCTAATTACATGTGTATGAATTTGGGAGAAACATTTGAACAATTTAGTATTATCTTGCGTTATTCCAATATAATTATTACGTTATTCTAAATATTTTTTTATTCAATGATATTCTAAAAAATCAACTCAAATAATTTAATAAGTGACATGTAATTCATTTATGAGAACGATGTCAGGAATGAAATGAAAAATAACTCATCATTTGAGTTTTGTAGTATTATCGATGAATTATATTATATCCAAACATAAGTACCTCACAATTATTCTGATTGTAATTACTTAGTAGAAACATTAAAAAAGGTTCTAGAATGCCACTAGGAGTTTAAAGTTAAAACACTCAAAATATATTGTTATATACACCATCATTGTTAGTATCTCTGTAGGGTATTGCATTACAATACTCAAATATCGTTAAAAAACAATAGGATTACAAATTTTCTTATCAACAAAGGTCCAACTTCAAAGGTCAGCTACTTTTCTTTTTAGTGATTTTCTTTTATTTTTTATTTTTAAAAGAAAAACAACAACAACAAATAGAATCATTAAATAAATAATAAAAATAAGTAAGTTATAAAAACAATTTTTCTGTTATGATCACACAATTTTGAACATATTTTGAGTATATTAATACTTATCACACTTTTACCATTTATATTATTATGATTGAAGTTATGTTGCTGACATGTCAAAAATGTAGTGATGTGTATTAGTATGTTCAAGATATGTTTATGAAAGAAAATTTGGTCATAAAAGAGTACTCTGAATACATTTTAGAAAATATAATGTTCATATTTATAAATGTATTATGATATATCATATATGATATAGATAATGGAGGGATTGATGTTCATATCGATAATAAATAATAAATAATAATGTACATATCATTATCATAATTCATAACTCACTAATAATAAGTTCTAATTCAAGCGAAAAACTCTTAAAATTTATAAAATAAAAATAAATTTGTCCAAGCTTCTAAATCAAATAAAAATAACTAACTTAAAATTGATAAAGGCAAGAAAAAGTAGAAAGAAAAAAAACTAACAGATCAACTTATGTCACTTGTGTTTTTTTAAGCTACATTTAATGGTTTGTATTGAGTTATTTGGTTTAACAACCCATAGTATTATATATAAATAGTATTATATATATATATATATATATATATATATATATAGAAATTTTCAAGTAAGTACGCACTGATATAACTTTATCAGTGCGTTGGATGTGGACCATTAGATTTATATATTTTGACTCAAAGTGTATATCCTTGTCAAAACTTCTCCGTAATCAGTGGTCTACATACAACACACTGATATAAGTTATATATCAGTGCGCACCAAGGAGAAAATGACTGATATATATATATATATATATATATATATATACAATTTTTCTATTGTCAGTTCGTCCCGATATAAAATAGATCAGGACGAAGAATGTGGACCATTAGATTTACATACTTTGACTCAAAGTGTATGCACTTGTCAAAACTTCTCCATAATCTGTGGTACACATTCTTTGTCCTGATATATTTTATATTAGGACAAACTGACAGTAGAAAGACTATATATATATATATATATATATATATATATATAAAAATAAGAAAAACCAAATCAACCAATTTAAATTGGACTAGTTTGGACGGGTTGATCGAATTAAGGAATTAAAGGATGCATTTGTACCGTAAGTCTCGGCCAGGTCTTATTAATCAGAATTGTCATGATCATCCCAAGAAATTAAAATCTATAATTAGTAGTGGCTGCTACACGTGGGTTTCAAAAAGTAGGTTGTAATTGTATGACCAAGAGACTTAGAGACAGAAAACCCTGGTTTACGAGACGAAACCAAAGTGGGAGATGCATCATACATAGGATGCATGATAGGCCTATGAATGGTAATTGATTCTCTACTAAGAAGGGATCGAGTTAAAATGATGGGGACATATCACATATGGTTTATTTGAAACACAAACATATCCATATGTAATCTTAGATATGTCCAACTGATACAAGACATTATTATTGTGTTTGTCTCTGATCTTATGTAATCTTTGTGCTGACTGTTGACTATTGACTCATAATGTTTATTTGATCATTTCCATATGGGAAAGGAGATTTATAATTTAGTCCCTATAGTTTTAGGAAATATAACCTTTATATATAACTTTCATATATTAACTTATTTGATCCTCATATTATTAAAAATACATCACAGTCTATCTGACCAAAACGTTAACAGTCAAATAATACAAAATTAGCAAAAGTATTATTTTACCCATGATTTAAAATAATTGAGTTAAACATGGAGATTGATGGTGTTGACGGCCAAAGGCCACCTCCCATATTAGCCTTGGCTCTTTTTTTATTTCTTAAATTTTTTTTTATTTTTATTGTTCATTGGTGTATATGTGTTATCTTTGTACAACTATGTGTGCAGATGTAAATACCCCTGCACCCATTAGTTTAGACTAGATTGACTAATATATGGACTGCAGAGGGAACAATTTGACATACTTTTGAAAATATGAGGACGAAACAAACTAATACACGGAAGTCATATAAAATAATGACATTTCCTGAAAACTTAGGAACTAAATCGTAAATCCAGCTATACAAACAGATATATAACTTTGTCAAGTGTTATCTTTGTCAAGTGTGCGCATGCAGCTGGGTCGAAAGAAAATTGATCGATGACAATGATGATGCCAACTGGGTTTAGGTTCAATCCCACCGATGAGGAGCTCATCCAAATTCTTCAAACCAAAGCATCTGGCCACTCAATGCCTCTCCATTTCAATTTCATTGTTCAAAGAAACGTATATGAGCACGATCCACAACATCTTCACTGTATGTGATCATCTTCTTTCTTCTTTCCTTTCAATTCTCTATAATTTGATCATAAATTTTTCTTTATTGATGCCATCATCATTTTCACTTTTTGATAGGGTTACTAAAAACAATATCAATTCTTTCCTTCTTTAATATATTGGCTTCTCAATTTGCATGCAAGATGATGTTAACGATTGTTATGTACATATAGGGGATGAAACGCCGGCGGTGAAGGACAACGAGCAATACTGCTACTGCATGAAAGAGAATGATTCCAGGGAAGTATCGGGACAAGGATGGTGGAAAGCTACAGGGCATGTTAAGAAGATTTATGCTTCTTCTTCTAATAACCAAACTCTGGTGGGTTACAAGAGACCCCTAACCTTTCACAGATTCAAAGACAGTGAAAGAAAACGCAACGAAGCCATCAAAACTAATTGGATTATGCACGAATATAGCCTTGTTTCCTACACAACGGTACACTTTCTTTATATATATTTCACTGCATGCACTTTCTGATCATACTCTCACAAATAACAGATTTTTAATGATACCATTTTTTGTTTTAAAGTAATTAAAATGATTCTTCTTCATTAATTTCCTGATGAGAACGCATTCTCCATTTTACTTAAATTTGGAAAAGTTCAAGGAAGTGAAAGAATCATCTTAATTATTAAATTCTCAAATGAGAATTGAGATCAACTAAATTCCATATGAACCTTGTTTAATGGTTTAATTTAATTTCACTATGCAAATAACAATTTCTCTTTTGGGTGATAATTTCTATGATCATCTTTTTTTTTTCTTATTATGTTTGTCATAATTGGGCGGTATTTCACTTTCACCTGAGCAGAGTTTGTGTGTGCATTTTTATACGTACGTTTGTAGCAGGAATGGAGACTGTGTAGGATAAAATATAAGGGAATGCCAAGTGCTCAAGAAGAGCTTGATAATATTAGAAAAGCTAGCAGTTCAAATAATTCAATGGGCATGCAGCCGGATTCTACTAGTACTGGAGATCATCATCAACAAAATCCAGACCATATGAACTATGAGTATGAAGCTCATCCTTTTGTGCAAAATATTGATCAACAACACCGGTCGACATTAGCTTCAAATGACCCATTTCAAACACAGTTTACCGCAAATTATTACTTTGGTGATCAGCTTGATGATGAGCAAACAGATTCAATATCAGACCAACAGTTTCCTAGCCTTTGGTCTTGGCAGAACTAGCATTAATATTTTATTATGTTTCACCTTTAGAGTCATGTAGGATGTATCTTTTTAGGGCTTAATATTATTGTTTCGGGTCTAGTGATAAAATGTGTTTATAAATATGTTTATTAAATGGGTCTAGTCTCGAATTTGCAATATTTTTCTTACAATTAAGAAAATCACTTCCGGATTATATACAAACAAGAGAATATATGTGAAGTGAGAGAGGAAACCAGAAAATGAGAGAGGAGTTTTGAGAAAAAGAAGACGTTGAAAAAGAGGTTGAAGATCGAAATAGAAAAGTAAAAGAAAAAAAAAACAAATGAGTAAAGAATAGACAATTTTGTCACTCACTTAATATGGTGATATATAAACTTAACTTGAAAACTAGTGCTATTCACAAAACTCAATATGGATTTGATGCTATTTAGAACCAATTCCTCTTTTTTTTTTTTGGTAGCGTAACTAACTCTCCTTATAATTTAAGGAGAGCCCTTGATCATGGCAAGGCAACTAAGTTAGTTATGTCATATATGCTACTCGGTTTAGAGACACATCGGCTATAGATGTGGAAATAACGAAAGAATAGTAGCACCACGTCATTAGAAAGTCAACCGATCAACCAGTCAATTGGAAGAACATTGACCAATGACACATTGTCAAACCTAGCCATGTCACCATGACAGCTGAGCTAGATTTCCAGATGTGCGTGCCAAGTAAACCTACTCGATTAAGTTGTCTTAATGAGCAAGGATTTTGTTCACCGAAGATCCTTATTCAGTGAGATTTCCTCAGCCAAGTCAGGAACTATAATCTTAGCAGGGTAGATTCACTCGGATACGAAATCTCAGAATCACACTCCAACAAGGAAACATTCTTTTTTCCTCCTAAGAATCAAAGAATCCCAATCAGGCAATAAGTCTATGCTTCTAGAAAGATAATTACCAATCAGGAAACAAGCCCCACATGAACCACTCAACTAGAATCTTATAAGGATTCTAATTGTAAATCCGTTACTTACACAATAAAAATTAGGGCAGCACCCCATCAACCCATATAAATACTAGTGTTTATCATTGTGTAAAGGATTTGAGCAATTATTTGAGAGAAGACAAGTATTGAGTGTGTAATCCCAGAATTTGTAGTGATATTTCCCTCCACTGTCTTTGACAACAGTAGTTTTTTTCCATGTCTTAGGGTTTTCCACGTGAATCTCCCGTTCTTGTTTTACTTTTACTGTATTTATTGCTTATAATCCGTCATTCTCGCCGAGCCAGCCCTCTAAATTGGGCTATTCGGCGATGGCATCACATCCATGTGGAAAAGAGTGGTTTTGGTTGTTTCACCTTAATCAGTCAAAGCGTTCGATCTGCCTACGTGTTATTGTTAGTGGGTTGACTTTTTAACTAATCCAAAAATCACCGTTAACAAGTTGCAAACTGACAAGTTGAACTCCTCTTACACCAGTTGCCAAATGCACTGAAGGCTTGATTAGAGGTTGTGATATTGAGCTAACAAAGTAATGAATTGCTTTAATTAGAAGATTGATCAGCTGATAGTACTTCATTGGATGTCCTACTACTTCTGGAAGCTGATCCAGCTTGATCAGCTTGTAAATCGTTGATTGACCTCGAGCCATGGAAATCAAGGACTTGTATATTGGAAGTATTTCCATAACTTGTTACATAGGTTGAGAGAGACCGAAAAAGATATAGCTATTGATATTTAAGGTAAGTTTTGGTATTTTAAAGAGTATATATAGTAAATTATTAATTTTTAAAATTTATAGTGGGTGTGAAGAGCAAAGAGTGTAGAGACAATTTTTACATGTGGTAAAAGGCCACCCTTTATATATTTAAAAATAAGTTTTATTAATTTTAAGATATTAATTGAATTAATTTAACTAAAAAATATTACAAATTAATATTTAACCAAATTATTGTACTTAATTATACTAGACACTATAATATATAAAATAAAGGTAGCTCTATTGCCAATCAAACAATTTCTCCTTACATCCATTTTGTACCCATCATTCAAATTTAAAATCAGATTTTTACTTTCAAGTACACCCGCTATAATTTCACAAATAACCCTAATTAAATTCCTTTAAGAATTCTTTTTTAAAGCCACAAATTATTTCGTCGTTCTATCTCTCAATTAATTTATCTCGCATCCATTCATCTCTCATGAGATGGATTGGATGAAGAATTGCGCTTTGTTTCCCTTGAGAAGGCCATGAAAGTGATGTGAGTAGTTTTTTGGCTTAGACTCTAGAGTTTGGACAAAAAGTTCTATTTATTTTATTTCTCACAAGTGACTAGAAACTCGGCATGAAACCCTTTTATTTTCTTAGACTAAAAGCTAATACTTACCTAAAAAAAAAAAGAGATTTCACTGTGTAAATTATCATTTGGTTTTCTAAAAAAATTATCAAAATCTAGACTTAACCAATATGTCATCAATCATCACAGTAGGATTCTCAAAAACTTCTCCTTCAATTAAAAGAAGAAAAAAAAAGCTTCTCATTCCAAAATACGTCTCCATAATATAAGAGTAAAAAATCGAAAATTGTTTTACAATATTTGTTTAATTCTTTTAAAATTTAATTCAATCTTCAAACAAAATCTTATTGGTTATATATATAAAGAAAAGAGTGGTGCTATTGTCACACCCATTAAAAGAAACAATTTAAAAAATAACAATAAGGGTAAAATTGTATTTTTAGATATTCTGTTATAGTTGATGATCGTATCGATTTATGTACTTATTTAAGGTCCCCATTTCCTATCATTTGTTCACGTTTTCGAGCATATGTTGGTTTATAATATGTTTTATGAGCCTTGTGTAGGTACATGTTCCATACAATAGGTGTTTGAGCTTAATTGAAGATTTTGAAGGTTATTTGGGCTGATTTGAAAAGTGCCATGCAGTACACTCAAATTTTAGGGGCCATATCTCCCTCATCTGAATGAACTACATTATCTACTACCTAGTTTTAGAAATCCCCGGATGTCTACTTTCTAATGCTTTTTACAGATCGCAATTCCGGGTTTTCTAGAGGAAATTATGGCCAATTTTGTAACGGTGCGCGTTGCTGGAAATTCTTCACCAGAGGGTTAGGCGACTTGAGAGGCGACTTCACCCAAGTAGCTTCCCAAGTCGCCTTTAACACTATCAAAACTCATTTTCCAGCCCAGTATGTTAGGCGACTTGGGAGGCCGCTTTCCCAAGTCGCCTCTGATGTCGCTTTTTGCTCAGATCAGCCATTTTCAACCGTTTTTGAGGGGCAATTTTATCTTTTCACACCCAATTCTTGCCCTAACCTCCCAACACTATAAATACCCAATTTTCTCTCATTTTTCAGAACTCTTTCCCTCTCTCAAACCCTTCTCCACTCCTTTCTTCCATTTTCTCATCTTTCACCTTCTCCACCAAAGAATGAGTGATTCAAGCTCCCATGGAGATTTTTCCTCCATGGGAGCTCACCATACACTTCCACCACACTATTTTACACCTCCTCCATCCATCTTAGAGTAGATTGCAAGGAAATATGAGTGGTTCTTGGACCAAATCCGAGCTAGGGAAGCTAGGAGCTTCTTTAGAGAGTTTGTCTTCAAATTTTGTCTCCTTTTTACTCATTTCTTGTATTTCTTATTTTTTTTGATGTGTATCACGAATTTGGGGATATCGTAAACATACACTTGTGTAATAAATGTATTGATTGTTCTTAAATTCGGTTGGATTTTATTTTACTCTTTGTTAATTGCATGATTTAAACTCTTATTGTGATATTCATGTGTGTGGAGGTTAGAGATTGATATGTATGCATGATTGGGATTATGAGTAGAGTAATTTAATATAGGAGTAGTGTAATTTAGCTTCCCATAAGTATTTGTATGTTAATGGATGACCAAAATACCATGTGTAGAGTAACTTGAGTATCAGAGATTTGAGCCCCAAAGAGCAGAAAAAGTTTCAGTTCAGGCATTTAGTTGTTAAATTGGCATTGGTTCACATTCTTATGCTTAATGGGCATTGTTTCAAGGCTCAATTGCTCATCCTATGGCTTGGGTTTGGGTGATGAATTGATTTTGGTGAGTGCCTTAATCAAAAGAATGAACCCTTAATTCAATTGAATGTTCTTAATGATAACAATTAACATTAATGCATATAGTTGTTGGTAAGCTTATTTCCACTTTAAGCCATCCATCTTAGGGAGTTTAGAGAGATAAGGAGAGAGCTTTCTCTTTTGTTGAGAGGGTTGTGCATTCATGAGATTGGAGAACGCCGTAGTCATCCAGTGGTGAGAACATCTCAGATTGACACCTAAGAAGACCCGGTGTTCGATTCCCGATTACGGATGATGGGTCTCCTTTCTATCCATTTTGTATTTCTTTCGTTGTATCTTTGTATCTTCTTCGATGTGTACTTATTAGGATTATGCTCAATAGCAAGAGTGTAATATTGTAATTGATAATCTTTTCATATTAATAAAGTGATTTCTGGTTTTACAAAATCTTATAGCATTTATAATGATAATTGTCAAAGTAAATAATCATAAGGTCAAAAGACTATGAGAAAGGAAGAATTGTTAGTACATCTGGATATGTATGAGGTAGACACAATTCTTTAGTTAGTCTTGAATAAACGTTCACAACTTAAGTTAAAGGTTGGGCACCTTTATCTTGATAAAATTGTAGAATTCTTTTGCTAGCATTTGAGTGTGATCAAATGAGTTATGATGAGTCTAAAATCATCAAAAAGGTCTTCGAGTAAAAGAATCCAGTGCACTGGGTGCATTGAACAAGATCACAATGAAATATTTTATCTATAACCGTCAGTAGATACAAGTCTTTTTATTATGAGGACAATTAGAGAGTCTATCTTAATCCTAAGATAAATGATGGACTTATGATTGCAAGTGTTATCATTTGAGCTATCAATGAGTACGATTATATAGCATAGTCTATCCTCGATAGTTTGGTGGTATTCATTTGTTAATCGATAGAGGACTTCATTTATAGATATGGACTTCATTTATAGATATGGACATCGTGGCTCAATTTACTGAATGAGAGTATAATATTATCATATAGATATTTTGAGGTATTGGATATTAAATCTCAATGTTGAGTTTTCGATAATGTCTATTGAAAACATGGCTTATGGACAAGTCAAAATATCCAAGTTCAAAACGTGGTCATATGAGTAAATATGGTAACTAGGAGAGCTATAGGCGGTCTATGAGCTCTTGGCGATTATTGATACTATACACGAGGATACACTATCTCCAATAAGATTGTCTAAGGTATGAATGAGAAACATCTTCTTATTCTATCTTTATTTAAGAGTTCAATTTTAGCTCTGTAGTGGAATGAGCTAAAATTAATAGATCGGACCTAAGTGAATCATTTGTTGATTGTGATTAGGTTATTTCTATTGAAGCTTAAATTTAGATAGCCCGCCATGATCCCCAATCCATACGGAATTGCATGGATCACTTGATATATTCTACCGGACTAATTTATGGGTCCATCTAGAATTGTATTTAATATATTAAGAATATAATTTGCACATTATTTATTTAATGAGCTGCTCAAATTATATTAATATATTAATATATTAATGAGAGGCAAGTGGACTTGTTTCTTTTAGTAAGAATGAGTCTGGTTCACATGTGGGCTTTTATTTAAAGCTGAATGGATTAAATAAAATAAGAAAATAATATTTGGCCCATATTTTTTG
The DNA here is from genome assembly GCA_033220585.1 of Dipteronia sinensis. Taxonomy (NCBI): domain Eukaryota; kingdom Viridiplantae; phylum Streptophyta; class Magnoliopsida; order Sapindales; family Sapindaceae; genus Dipteronia; species Dipteronia sinensis. The sequence goes on from CM065641.1 coordinate 19,351,519, forward strand.
TGTGGGCGGCAAGGCTATAATAATAGCCTAAAATATTATTTTTATTTTATTGTTTGATTAAATGGAAATAAATTAATTATTTAATTAAAAATCAAAATCTTTTTCTGACTAGGAATTATGTTTCCTAGTAGTATACTATTATAGTAGTATAATAAATATAAAAGACTTAATTTGGTAAGTAGATAAATAAAGAATTTATTTATCTAATCAAATAAGGAAGTCTTTAATATAATCACAAATACACTATTTGAGTTGGATTAGGAGTCTTGGTGTGGAAAAGAAATCTTTTTTTGAAAAAGGATTCTTTGTCACCAAGTAAATCCACATAGAGATAGGATTCTTGCCCACCAAGTAAATCCTCTTTAGGAAAGGATTTGTATATCTATATATATTATTTATTTCGGAATTAATAGGGACAAGAAGAAAAAAAAACTTTTTTTTTGAGAGAAAGAATTTTTTATTCTCTTGCTTTTGAATAAAAAGAAAATTCTAACTCTAGAACATAGTGAAAATTCGGCCAAGAGGAAGAGAGAAAGATAGTTCTAAATTCAATAGTGCACTTGCAAGCCTTTACATAAAAAGGTTTTGTGCACACTTTCGATTTAGGTTCACGCGAGTTTCAATCATAACGATTGTGAATTCAAAAGTGACCGGAAAGATCTTTCTAGGCTCTTGGAGTTTTTGTGATTAACGATCAAGAAAGAAGATTTCGTTTTTCCATTCTCAGGTACGCAATTCAAATAATAGGGACACCACGCTCCTAGGTGATTCACGTTCGTGATTGGATTGGAAGATCTTGCGGATTACCATCGACGCTAAGTCAATCGGATCACGCGACAAGAGGTATTATATCTTTTGAATATATGTATGTTTAATTAATTAAAGGGTTAAGGTTCAAATATTGGAAAAATTTTAAACTATACTAAATTCGTTTTTAGTCTTGCTTCCGCTTCGTTTTCGTATTTTTCCCTACAATTGGTATCAGAACCAGGTTGTACCCTTTAATTAATTAACTTATATATACGTGAATCTATTTCTTTTTATTGTGATTATGCATATTTTAGAATGAGATGACACTCTAGGTATTCGCATATATAATTACATGTGGCATGTATGGATTTATATATGTTATTATAAAGTGAATTGTTATTGCTCGATTTTGGTCATAGAATTTCAATGTATTTTTGTTTCGGAATTGTAACAAGAAGGGTGACCTATTATCGTCATAAGTTCCTTCTTGGTAGTTGCTAGATTCTCTATTTTTTTTATTGTATTAAAAAATAGTGCAGTTTTTTTTGTGTATAAAATAGTACAGTTTTTCTTGTGTAAAAATTACTGCAGTGAATAAAAAAAAATAGTGCAGTAATTTATTGTGTAAAATCTGCTGTAATACATTCAAGTTTCGAAGATTCGAAGAGTTGAAGAATTAGAAGCGGAAGAGGAAGCAATCGGAACAAGCTTGGTACCGTACGCACCATGGCAACAAGCGTGCATGCACCTTAGCGCGTAGCTGCGTTTGTTGGGTGCATGAGGTGCACACGGCAGCCACTTATGTGTCATGGACTGCGTATGACAGTCCTTTGGGCATAATGGGCTGCGCATGGTGGCCCTTTATAGACCCAAGGGGTGTGCACGCCCAAAGGTGGCAGCCGGGGGGTGAGAAAGTGGATGATGGGCGCTTGAAGACTTGTTCGCCAATAAATAATATTTTGTATTCCAAACAAATGTAATTTACTTGCTTTTCTAGGATGGACCAAAATTGTAGCTATTTATATTTCCGTAAATATTACAATACTTGTTGTTGTATGATAACATATCATATAGAATAAGAGTGCCACTCATATATCTCTTTTGGTATGAACATGCATTGAATGATTTAAGTATCTAATTGGCATCTAGATAACTTGGTAAAATCATTCTATGGAATTTAATCACATGCCTTAAATAATTGAGTGGGAGAAGGTATGTTAGAACACATATGGCCTCCAAGGTTAGTTGAGCTTTATTATTTATTGGTAATCCCCCCGAGGGGCGTCCATAATTGGAATTTAGCAAAATACTTTCTTACAAGGATAGACTAGACAATTGACTTAAACGAAATCTACTCCCAGAGGAGGGATTTTTGTGAGAGAAAATTGAGGGTCGATATTTTGGTAACACACTCAATGTGATTTTATTAATATCCTCCCGAAAGTTCTTGTTAATAAAATTGCAAGGCTAAAATTGAAAATGCTGGTTGTTATGTTAACAATTAGGTGAGACCTAGTCCAACTGGTAAATCCTACGTACTTCTAGAGGAGGCTTAACGTTTATGGGTGTTGGATCACCGTTGAATTTTTATGATTGAATTATTTATTTAATTCAAGATAAATATTTAAAAAGTGCATTATCATGATTATTTACTCATATATAATTTTGTTTTATTCAGAAATCATGACTCCATCACTTATGAACATCTTGAAAGAAAACACTTTAACTGGAGATAATTATGTCACATGGAAAAGGAAAATTGGGTTGTTGCTACAAAGTGAAAAGCATAAGTTTGTTCTGACTATTCCTAAACCACCCCTTCCTAATAATGAATCTAATATTTTGCAAAGAGATGAGTATGAACAATGGAAGACTTTAGATGATGTGGCCAAATGTTACATTATGGCCACTATCTCCGAAGTGTTGCAACAGCAGCATGAAGGAATGGAGTCTGCTGCTGATATAATGATGTCTCTGGAAGAGATGTTTGCTATGAGGTCTAGGTCGACTAAGAGAGAGGCAGTGACTACTTTTATGAATCTTAGGATGAAACCTGGACAGGATGTGAAAGATCACATGATGAAAGTCATAGCACATCTCAATGTTGCAGAACTTAATGGTGTTGAGATAGATGGTGAGATGAAAATTGACATGATTGTCAACTCACTATCGGATTCCTTTGATCAGTTCAAGTTGGACTACACCTAGAACAATAAGGAATACACCTTGCAAGGCCTGGTGCAAGATGTTCAAAGCGCTGAAAAGATCCTTGTGAAAAACAAAGGTCAAGAGATTCATTCGGTTGGTAAAATTGCTACTGTTAAGACCCGTCAGAAGGTCAAGAAACAACAAAAGAAAATCCAACTTGGGCCTACCAAGAAGGAAACCAAGAAAGTAACCAAGATCAAAGGGAAATGCTTCCTTTGTGGTGAAAAGGGACATTGGAAAATAAATTGCCCAAAGTCCCAAAATAAGAAGGAAGAAGGTAATATTAATTATCTTAAAACATGTTTTCTGGCAGATTTTGTAGATTCTACAGATTCTTGGATCATAGACTCTGGAGCCACTAATCATGTTTGTTGTTCCTTACAGGGGTTCCAAGAAAGGAGAAGGCTGAATAAATATGAAATCAACTTGCGCTTAGGCAACGGAACGTTAGTGTCTGCAAGTGCAGTGAGAGATATTAGAGTTATTTTAGATTCTAGTAGACATTTAGATTTAATAGACGTTTATTATGTACCTCAATTCAAGAGGAATTTAATTTCAGTTTCTTGTTTAAATAAATTTGGATATTCGGTTACTTTTAATAAAGCTTTTATTATTAGTAAGAATGACAAAATTATTTGCAAAGGTACATTGGAAAATGGTCTATTCTTTTTGCATAGAAATATCTCTCACTCGTTAGACACAGAATTATCGGAACCTAATCATAAAAGAGTAAAATTATCAAAAGATGAAACCTACCTTTGGTATTTACGCCTAGGTCATATTAACCTTAATAGAATTAAAAGATTGGTATGTGACGGACCTTTAAGTGACTTAAAGGTTGATGATCTACCAACTTGTGAATCTTGTTTGGAAGGTAAAATGACCATAAGGCTGTTCACAACCAAAGGTGCAAGAGCCACTGAATGTTTAGGATTAATACACACTGATGTATGTGGTCCTATGAGCATTCAGGCTAGAGGTGGATATGAGTACTTTATCACCTTCACTGATGATTACTCGAGATTTGGCTATTTGTATCTCATGAGACATAAGTCGAATGCTTTTGACATGTTCAAAGCATTCAAGGTTGAAGTAGAAAATCAACTTGAGAAACACACAAAAATCTTGAGATTTGATCTTGGTGGAGAATATCTATCTGGTGAGTTTCAGCAATATCTTATTGATAATGGGATAGTTTCTCAGTTTTCTCCACCAGGTACACCTCAACAAAATGGGGTGGCAGAAAAGAGAAATAGAACTTTTTTAGACATGGTTAGGTCAATGTTGAGTTATTCAATGGTTCCTATTTCTTTTTGGGGATATGCTTTACAAACTGCAATATACATTCTAAACGCTGTACCATCTAAGTCGGTTCCTCAAACACCATATGAGTTGTGGACTGGGCGAAAACTTAGTTTACAACACTTGAGGATATTTGGTTGTCCTGCACATGTGTTAAAAGGAAAGACAGAAAAGATGGAGTCCCGTTCGGAAACATGTATATTTGTGGGGTATCCAAAAGGAACTAAATGATATTATTTCTATAGTCTTTCAGATCTAAAAGTATTTGTTTCAACAAATGCTTCATTTCTAGAAAAGGACTATATGAATAATTTTGTGCCTAAAAGTAGAATTGTCCTGAATGAGATGTCAGGAGATACAATTCCACAAGAGGTTTTACAACCTAGCCTAATTATAAGTTCCACTCCAACATAAAATCAACAACCTACCATTCCTCGTCGTAGTGGGAGGGTTAATACACAACCCGAGAGATACATCGATCTAGGAGAATCAGTGGAGAATCTCTAGACGACGATGATCCCTACACTTATAATGAAACAATGGAGGATGTTGATTGTCGTCATTGGCAAAAGGCAATGCAATCTGAGATTGAATTCATGTTCGATAACAAAGTCTTGTCCTTTGTAGAATTGCCTAAAAGGATAAAACCCATTGGGTGCAAGTGGGTATACAAGAGGAAAAAAGGTATGGATGGAAATGTGAAAACTTTTAAAGCTAGATTGGTACCTAAAGGTTACACATAGAAATAAGGTATCAATTACGAGGAAACCTTCTCTCCCGTGGCCATGCTTAAATCCGTTAGAATACTCTTATCCATTGCAGCATCTTTAGATCTATAGATTTGGCAAATGGACGTCAAGACAGCTTTCCTTAATGAAAATCTTGACGAAAGCATCTATATGATGCAACCAGAAGGATTTATTAAAAAGGGCCAAATGGAAAAGGTATGCAAGTTGCAGAAATCCATATATGGATTAAAACAGGCATCCAGATCCTGGAACATAAGGTTCGATCAAGCTGTGAAAGGTTTTGGATTTATTCAGAATCCTGACGAACCTTGTGTATATAAAAGGATAAAGGGCGACAAGTTGGTTTCCTAATTTTTTATGTTGATGATATACTACTCATTGGAAACGATATAGGTGTATTGATATCAGTAAAAGAATGGTTAGTAAAACAATTTGATATGAAGGACTTAGGAGAAGCTAGTTTTATTCTAGGTATCCAAGTAATAAGGGATAGAAAGACTAAAACAATTGCATTATCCCAAGCTTCATACATAGAAAAAATATTGTCTAGGTTTTCCATGCAGGATTCCAAGAAAGGTATGTTACCTTTCAGACATGGAATCAAACTTTCTAAGGAACAAGTTCCTAAGAATCAGCATGAAGAGCAATTCATGAGTAGAGTTCCATATGCCTCGGCAGTTGGAAGTCTCATGTATGCAATGCTCTGCACTAGACCAGACATTTATTTTGCTGTTGGCATAGTTAGCAGGTTTTAATCGAAACCTGGTCCTGATCACTGGACGACAGTCAAGCATATTTTCAAGTATCTCAAGAGAACAAGAGATTATATGCTTGTATACTCTGGAGGGGATTTAATTCCCATTGGGTATACATATTCTGATTTTCAGTCGGATTTTGTCTCCAGAAAATCCACATCAGGATCTGTGTTTACTATAGGAGGAGGAGCAGTCATATGGAGGAGTATCAAGCAATCCTGTATTGCTGATTCCACCATGGAAGCTGAGTATGTTGCTGCATGCGAAGCTGCCAAAGAGGCTGTTTGGCTCCGCCAATTCTTGATTGACTTGGAAATAGTTCCAAATGCGAATAAGCAGATCACTATTTACTGTGACAACAATAGAGCAGTGGCTAATTCGAGAGAACCAAGAAGTCATAAGAGAGGTAAACACATCGAAAGGAAGTATCATCTTTTAAGGGAGATTGTGCATAGGGGTGACGTGACAATTACCAAAATCGCGTCAGCAGAAAATCTAGCGGATCCTTTCACAAAGGCTCTACCTCAAAAGAGTTTTGATGGGCACCTAGAGAATATGGGAATGAGAGATATGACACACTTGCTATAGCGCAAGTGGGAGATTGTTAGGATTATGCTCAATAGCAAGAGTGTAATATTGTAATTGACAATCTTTTCATATTAATAAAGTGATTTCTGGTTTTACAAAATCTTATAGCATTTATAATGATAATTGTCAAAGTAAATAATCATAAGGTCAAAAGACTATGAGAAAGGAAGAATTGTTCGTACATCTGGATATGTATGAGGTTGACACAATTCTTTAGTTAGTCTTGAATAAAAGTTCACAACTTAAGTTAAAGGTTGGGCACCTTTATCTTGATAAAGTTGTAGAATTCTTTTGCTGGCATTTGAGTGGGATCAAATGAGTTATGATGAGTCTAAAATCATCGAAAGGGTCTTCGAGTAAAAGAATCTAGTGCACTGGGTGCATTGAACAAGATCACAATGAAATATTTTATCTATAACCGTGGCTCAATATGAACTTTATTTATAAATATGGACATCGTGGCTCAATTTATTGGATGAGAGTATAATATTATCATATGGATATTTTGAGGTATTGGATATTAAATCTCAACGTTGAGTTTTCGATAATGTCTATTGAAAACATGGCTTCTGGACAAGTCAAAATATCCAAGTTCAAAACGTGGTCATATGAGTAAATATGGTAACTAGGAGAGCTATAGGCAGTCTATGAGTTCTTGGCGATTACTGATATTATACACGAGGATACACTATCTCCAATAAGATTGTCTAAGGTATGAATGAGAAACATCTTCTTATTCTATCTTTATTTAAGAGTTCAATTTTAGCTTTTTAGTGGAATGAGCTAAAATTAAAAGATTGCACCTAAGTGAATCATTTGTTGATTGTGATTATGATATTTCTATTGAAGCTTAAATTTATATAGCCCGCCAAGATCCACAATCCACACGGACTTGCATGGATCACTTGATATATTCTACTGGACTAATTTTTGGGTCCATTTAGAATTGTATTTAATATATTAAGAATATAATTTGCTTATTATTTATTTAATAGGCTGCTCAAATGATATTAATATTTTAATGAGAGGCATGTGGGCTTGTTTCTTTTAGTAAAAATGGGTCTGGTTCACATGTGGGCTTTTATTTAAAACCTGAATGAATTAAATAAAATAAGAAAATAATATTTGACCCATATTTTTTGTGTGGGCGGCAAAGCTATAATAATAGCCTAAAATATTATTTTATTTCATTTTTTGATTAAATGAAAATTAATTAATTGATTAATTATTTATTTAATTAAAAATCAAAATCTTTTTCTGACTAGGAATTATGTTTCCTAGTAGTATACTATTATAGTAGTATAATAAATATAAAAGACTTAATTTGGTAAGTAGATAAATAAATAATTTATTTACCTAATCAAATAAGGAAGTCTTTAATATAATCACAAATACACTAGTTGAGTTGGATTAGGAGTCTTGGTGTGGAAAAGAAATCTTTTTTTGAAAAAGGATTCTTTGTCACCAAGTAAATCCACCTAGAGATAGGATTCTTGCCCACCAAATAAATCCTCTTTAGGAAAGGATTTGTATACCTATATATATATATATTATTAATTTCGGAATTAATAGGGAAAAGAAGAAAAAAAAAGTTTTTTTTTGAGAGAATTTTTTTTTATTCTCTTGCCTTTGAATGAAAAAAAAAATTCCAACTCTAGAACATAGTGAAAATTCGGCCAAGAGGAAGAGAGAAAGATAGTTCTAAATTTGATAGTACACTTGCAAGCCTTTACATAAAAAGGTTTTGTGCACACTTTCGATTTAGGTTCACGCGAGTTTCAATCATAACAATTGTGAATTCAAAAGTGACTGGAAAGATCTTTCTAGGCTCTTGGAGTTTTTGTGATTAACGATCAAGAAAGAAGATTTCGTTTTTCCATTCTCAGGTACACAATTCAAATAATAGGGACACCACGCTCCTAGGTGATTCACGTTCGTGATTGGACTGGAAGATCTTGCGGATTACCATCGACGCTAAGTCAACCGGATCATGCGACAAGAGGTATGATATCTTTTGAATATATGTATGTTTAATTAATTAAAGGGTTAAGGTTCAAATATTGGAAAAATTTTAAACTATACTAAATTCGTTTTTAGTCTCGCTTCCGTTATGTTTTCGTATTTTTCCCTACAGTACTTTCATTCATTAGGGTACTGATATAAACTTAGCATTGTTGCCTCTTTTGTTGCATATGCTTGTTGATGGTTTAGTGGCCCTTCGAAGTGCTTAAAGCTTTTGAGTGGTTAGCCACTACTTGAATGATCTTAGGTTGTTGTGTGAAAGACCAAGAGGTGAATCACTCAACGTGCACTAATAGGTTGGCCACTACATGTAGAGCCTACGCGCGGTTTTTCTTATATTGTCTCTATGTGTCTCATAGTTCTTAATGAACTCGAGTGCAGTTCGGGCAATCATGTAACAATAGGTTGCTGGTGCATATCGGTATAGTCGATTGTTGCTGGAGTGAGGACAATCAGCGTGGATTAAGTGAGCACGGCATTCAACATTGTCTATGCATGTTTGTATGAAATTGTGTGATTGCTATGGTGGAGTCATTTGCTTAGTGTAACCATTTACATTCCTTATCGCTTCATACGGTATTGAAAGACAAAAAGAAAAGGGAGGGGCATTGCTTGAAGGATTCTTGATCGCCATAACGAGAGAGACTCTGGGAGAATTATCTCGGAAATTCCCCGAAGCCAGTGAGAGTCCGTTGACAATCACTGGTGGAAAATATCCACTTATCGACACGAACGCTTTCTCCATCTCCATCCTGTGTAAGAGAGTGAAAATAGAGAGAAGAGTGTATGTATACTTATTGTAATCCTGTTATAGTGATTTATTAAATAAAACAGTTTTCTTTTACATCTCCCGGTCCCTTGTGTTCTTTCTCTATCATTTGATCTCTTGCTCCTGATCTTAGAAAAGGACCCCGGTACCGAAGGTACCTACCCCGCTACTGCAACCGGTAGTGGGCGAGGGTGTTAATTGAGATTTTCATCCCGAGTGAATTTTTCCGTTAACATAATCTACATTGAAAATTATTTGGAAAGAAGCATTAACAAATTTATAAAATTTTCCAACACAATAGTCAATAGTATAATTGTGGAAGTAGAATTGGGCAAAGATTGTGAAAGCATTACTATTTGAACCCAAAGTACCAATATAAAGACAATATTGGGGATAATTCAGATCTTTTGAAAACCGTACATATTGTCTATACGCAATTAGACTCTAAAGCTGCAGGGATTGCTAATTTTGGAAATGAGGTAGAAAGTTACAACTTATAATCAATTTTATAATTGTAATATTATAACTTCTTTCATGGGAGTATTGTGTCATATACTCATATTTATATTTATTATTTACATACTGATAGCATGAGTCATGAATGTAGCTCATATACTTTAAGGATGAAAAGAAAAGTTTTGGTGAACGTGCAGCCATTGCAGCTAGAAGGAAAATGCAACCGGGTATATAAGTTTTATTACAAAAATCTATGTAATAGTAATAAATAATAATATCCTTGAAATGGTATTCATAATTATAATACTTAACAATTTTTATTGCAGCTGATTGGTGGGTAATGTATGGAAATTGTGCTCTATCATTGCGTGCAATAGCAGTTCGCATATTGTCACAAACAACATCATCTTCTTTCTACGAAAGAAATTGGTCAACATTTGTTTTAATCCACACAAAACAAAGAAACCGTCTTGTCTATTGTTAATGGAAAAATTCACTCGGGGTGAAAATCTCAGTTAACACCCTCACCCACTACCGGTAGCAGCAGCGGGGTAGGTACCTTCGGTACCGGGGTCCCTCTCTTAGTATGATCGAGGTCGATTGACCAGAGAATGGATAAAGGACACAAAGGGACCGAGAGATGTAAAAAATGAACACTGTTTTATTTAGTCAACTACTACCATGGGTTTACAATATGAATACGTACATATCTCTCACTCCTTTTCACTCTTTTACATAGGATGAAGATGGAGAAAACGTCCGTGTCGATAAGTGGATATTTTTTCTCCAGTGATTGTCATTGGACTCTCACTGGCTTCCGGGAATCTCCCGGGATCTCTCTCTCTCGTTCTGGTGATCAAGTATACTCCAAAAAGCCTCTCCCTGCTTTACCCTTCAATGCCGTATATATAGTACTCCCCTAATCTCTTAAAATCCGGTTGTTTTTAATGAAGATTATAGGGAGTCCTATTTTAAGCGTTGAAAGGCATTTGTGTGGAGCTGAAGGCGCGAGATTAGATCATGTTAATCAATGGCGAATTCAAATTATGATTCGATCGACCATAGGGTCATTAATGACACTTTATTTTGGCGATAGAGTCAACTTTCCTTCTTCGTGGAGCTTGATGGCGATGGAGTCAACTTTCCTTTTTCATGGAGCTTGGAGGGAGATTCTGATCGTGAGTTCTGATGGAAGGTAGTGTTGACACCTCATTTTGATGAGCTTGTTCTGCTTCCTGCTGGAATGGTGCTTGTGTCTTCATGTTCCCTATCGTATTGCCTGAGAGGTAAGATACTTGCCTTGGAGGAGCTTCGGATGATCATACTGAGTATCAGGCGGGAGTCGAGGTAACACCAAGGTGGATATCGAGGTAGCATCGAGGTAGGTATGGAGATACCTGATACCTTGATCGACGTCGAGATGCTTGCGGGATGCTGGGCGTGCGAGCTATCATCATGCTAGTCTTGAGCTGGTATCGGGAGCTTCAGTAGGGCGAGATACATACTCTCGGGAATGACCCTCTATCTAGATAGATGGATAGTCGAGGTCCCAACCTCGCCGGATATTGGCTCCATCTAGGTGATGGTACTGATCTTGCAGGTCTCTGGGAATATTTGGATGAATCTTCCTGGACAGGTCTTTGTTGGAAAATTCTCTCTTGGTCCTTTACCAGAAAAAATTGTTAACACCTATTCTAAGCTTGAACAACTTGTTTATTATTATTATAATATGAAGTTGAAACTTAGGGATATAACAACTGAAAAAGATAAAGTAGATGAAACTGATTTTATGGATTTACTTCAACTAGCCACTGAAGCAAGGGACGATAATGAGAATCCTTTTTTTGACTAGGTTAGACCACCCTTTTTGGATGAAGATGAGGGAAATAATGATCCACAAATTGCTTCTCATGCTCGAGACATGAGAATAAATGTTGAACAAGTGATTAGAGAAGAAGTTGGTGTAGGTCGTGGAGTTACTGTTAGCAGCTCTTCCGATGACCAGCATACCTCTGATGGAAATAGTGGTGGAAAATATGATGGAGATGATAGAGATGAGGGAGGAGGTTAGGATTCTGGTGCAGAAGGTTGGGATGCTGGTGCAACAAGTTAGGATGTTCGTGCCAGAGGTTGGGATGTTGGTGTTACAGGTTGGAATGCTAGTGCGGCAGGTTGGGATGCTCATGCATATAATTTTGATCAAAACGTGGTAGACAACATGGAGGAATAAATCAAATTGATGAAGATTATTTGAATATAACTCTCTCCTCAATGAGTATGGACATAGAAAATAGTTCTTTGGGTGATTCATAGACAAGGACAGATTCTCATGTACCATATTATGGTAGTTATAGTGGCTGCAATATATTTGATTATCCTTCTCCACAATGCCATATGCAATACTTATGCATGCAGATCAACAATATCCACCTAGTTGGGTAAATCCAAACTAACCAATTCATGAATCAGTTGGAAGAGATCAATCAACATATGTGTGGCATATTAATAACTACCTTAAAAACTATGCTAGCACGTTTTCGTGGGAAAATTATTGTTCGAATCAAGATAGAAATGTATCTTATGTATTTGAACCAGCAAGGAATTCATTTTGGTTTTAAATTTCAGACATGCAATGTATTATTATGTATGAATTATGATTTATCATTTATGATTGAATCTTGGAACTATGGAACTATATATTTTTTTAATGATAATTTTGTTTATTAAATATTTAATATCTTTATATTGTATATAAATATATAATATTGTAAAAGTGAAACAAAAATATTATTCTATTAAATACTCAATTTTAAAAATTTTGTACAGACTATATCTATGTTATAATTTATAATAAATCATATTTATGCTAATTTATTGTTGAAATATGATTCATTTGAGTATAATTACTTGTTTAAGCTTGTCCTACAGTTTCACAAAAAAAAATTCCAACTTTAGATGTAAATATCCATCATTTTTTTTAATTTTTTACCGAATATCCACCGATATCGATAATATCCCCGATATATCCATAAATTTAGGATCCTGATATCGATACCGATATTTTATTCCTTGGAGATAATAAAGGTGTCGTTGTTTTATTAATCATAAGATTGCTATACAAATAGAATAAGGCTTGATAACAATACAAAATTGTCACTCTTTTTTCTTTCTCTCTACACATAATGGAGATGGCAAAATCGTGCGTGTCAATAGGTGGCTAAAGTCCTCTCAGTAGTGGTTCTGAACCTTTTACTGACTTCATAAAACTCAAAAGAAAGTATTTGGAACAAGATCCTCCATCTTTTCGTCCTTCATGGCCTTATTTATAGACATCCCATATTCTTGAGAATCCGGTCGTATTGATGAGGATTATTTGGAGTTTTTCTTTAGGTGTTGAAAGACGTTGAGTGAGGCTAAAGGCGCGAAATTTGATCCCACCAATTATTGTAATATTTAAACTCTGATTCAGTTGACCGTTTGGTCTAATTTATGGCACTTTCACTGGCGAAGAAGTTAACTTTCCTCTCCTACTTTGCTTGGAGAAAGGTACTGATTATATATCATGATGGTGAGGGGGCTTGCTTTCTCTTGTGACCCTTGTTCTACTCTATATCTTGATGGTGTGGTACACTGATGTACATGTCGTCTCTTGCTGGTGTGATTCTTGTTCTAGCATGCTATTATCTTCATGGCGACATTCTTCCCGTTGGGTGGGTAGGATGCCTATCTTGGTCAGATTTTAGGCTGATGTTGAGAAACTTGGGTATTGGGTAGACATCACAGTACCTATGTGTCAGGGTGGAGGTACTGTGTACATGCGAGGTAATAGATATGTGGTATCGCGGTACTGATTTTACTTGGCATCAGGAACAAGAAACACAACGTGGTACCTGCTTTTCTGGGCTCGTAATTTTGGTTCTTCGTCTAGGTAGATAGGTGGACCAAGCAGTCGTGGACTGTCATCCTACTGAGTATTGATCCTTCCAAGGTTGCGGTACCGATGCTGCTGGGTACCTGGGAGCTAGGAGTGGTTCTTACCAGGTAATAACTCCGTGAAGCATTCTCCCTTGGACCCCTGCCAAAAAAAGGCTATTAACAGAAATCCCCCATGACTTTAACACTGGTATCAGGTTGGGGTTGGAGTCATGATTTGCAACATTTGGAGAATTTTTTGTAACCGCTTTCTGGAATAAAATTTTCCCCTTGCATTCTGATTTAATGGGTTCTTTATGTGCCTTGTCAGGATAAGCTAAATTCAAAAAATGAAGTACTTTTCTACTTGTGTTTCTCGAAACCGTCTTTCCAACCTCTCCGGTTATCCAGCATCATTAATTGCCTTGCCTATTACAGGTAGCCGTTTTCTTCCTTATAAATATCTCGACCCATGTCACCTTTCTTCACCACTCATTCCTGTTGCTTTTTTCTACTTTCACGAAGTTCTTAAACTCTTGTAAACCCTAGCTTCCTTCTTCTTCATTCTTCAGCCTTCAATCTCTTCAGTTTTCAAGAGCCCATCAATTCTGCTACCATGTCTTCCCCAGATAGTGACAGTACCAAGAGATTCTTCTCTAGTGATGCTACCGCCAGCGGGAATCTCGCTCATAGGAAGAAGACTCGCATCGACGACGATAGCTAAGACGATGTCCCTGCTCTTCAGTGTCGCCGCTCAAGCAGAAACGTCACAATCGGAACATGTTTTTCAAAATATCCTAGCACTCCAGTTGATGTTGATTGAAAATCGAGTGAGGGGTCGGGTGTTGTCAGGGTAGGTAAAGGTCTGGCTGGGGATGCTGCGACCTCAGTATGAGGAGTACTCTCTCTTTCGTATAAGTACCAGTGTATTCCTGACTCTACCTGTACCACAGTAACCATCAGACACTTGAGGATAGATTTCATGATCTCTAAATATATTACTATCACTATCCCATCTCGGGGGTATGATGTGTACACCCCACCTGCTAGCGAGCTTCTGATTCATACGGCGACCTTTGATAGTGGAGTCAGGCTACCTCTCAACCCTACCTTACCTGAGGCGCTACATGCTTTGCAGCTCGCCCCCTCCAGCTGACACCTGGGTTTTGGAGGCACCTGGTTGGGTTCTGTAAGAACCTCATTTTTGTGATTGGCTTATTTCATGACTAATCACATTGAAGATGTTTATGTAACGGGTAGCATAGGTTCTCCAAGTGTGGTTTTCTCAAAGATATGTTTCCAGCCATCTCATGTACTTCAAGAGGTAGTCCACTTGTGCTTAACTTTCCTTGAAAAGGTTTTAGTTGCACAAACTCACATCTTATGCATTTGTATTGACATGCATTGAGTATGCATATTGACATGCATTGATTGCTTCACACACACTTACATGCATTCGAGTTGTTATGCATTTGTTTCTTATTGCTCATGTGTGTATTTCTTCACATTCACACTTGCACTTCATTTCTAGATTTAAGTGTGGTTTTGTGCTGTGTCCGTGCTTGAACGATGGTGTGCTTATTTTAGCGCGTTGAGTGACCATTTGAGAAGGTCCCATTCTTCTCTTGTTTTGGTCTTTGGTCACATGGTTTTTTTTTCCAAGAGTTTGGACATTATTGTTGTTGTCCAAATCTGACCTTTGGTCCTTGATTTGACCATAACTCTTGTAAGTGCCTCACTTTATGATTGGCTTATTTCGTTGATAAAATCACAATTGGGGTTAATCATTGTAAAAGGGTAGATTAGGAATTGAAGATCTTTCATTTGACTCCAAGTGCTTCAAGCAAGATAGATTACTTGACTCTACTTTTACTTGAAGGGATATAACTGCAACATGTCTTGCTTGCAGAGCATCGTATCACACATTTTCATAAAATAAAACTCCTTGATTCTCTCTTACTTAATTGAGTTGCATAAAGTTGCTTATATGAACTTGTATATGTTTTGTGCTATAAGCTCTCCTTGCCAAAAGCTTACCCATTAAGGGGGACTCCCTTTGCCTATCTCATGACAAAAAGGGGGAGAAGAGTTGTGAGCTTTAGTGGACTAGTAGTATCTTGTTTAGGGGGAGTTGAGAGCTATCATGTAGGGGGAGTAATGCATTGCATAACATGATTACATTATTTGATTGTATTTTGTTAAGGCTATTGCAAATATTGTTGTTTGTTGTTGTTTATGGTTATTGAAAGCACCTCACACGCACTTGATCTTGGAAGGTAAATGATGTTGTTTGTTGTTATTTATGGTTATTGAAAGCACCTTACACACACTTGATCTTAGAAGGTATCCTTGTTTGTTTTGTTGATTGTGTGTAGGTTGGATGGTTCTACAAACTTTGGATTGACTTGAAGATGTTCAAGACTTAGACTATAGTCTTTATTGTAATGTAGAAACTTTTGTTGACCAACTTTTTTGTTTTTGTGAGGTTGCTTTGTGAGTGTTGGTTTTGTCACGAAATAGCCAAAGGGGGAGATTGTAAGTGCCTCACTTTATGATTGGCTTATTTCGTTGACAAAATCACAATTGGGGTTAATCATTGTAAAAGGGTAGATTAGGAATTGAAGATCTTTCATTTGACTCAAAGTGCTTCAAGCAAGGTAGATTACTTGACTCTACTTTTACTTGAAGGGATATAGCTGCACACACTCACTTGCATGCATTATATTCTTGTTTACATACTATTGGATGATGCATTGTATGTCACTTATCACACTCCACACTTGCACATATTGTACATCACTTTGTGTGTTAAGTCTGCCTAGAAAATAGGGTTTCTTCTATGACCACGGCCTAGACTGCCTGGCAAGCACTGCTTGCACCGCGGCATACTGAGCGGTAATCATCAGTCGGCCTATGCTACCTGGACCGCATCCTGTACACTTGTTCGCCCAGGGGTCCCTGTCACGGTTAACTTCAGTAGGCCCCTGATGCCTTGACCGTGGCCTGTGCACTGCTCGCACAGCGGTCCCAACCGCGCTGCTGTCCAGTAGGCACACTGCTTCGTGTACCGCGGTCTGGACAACTTACCCTAGCCGCGGTACGTATAGCGGTAATGACGGGATTTTGCTACTGTTTTCAAAACGGTGTCATTTCGTCTAGGGCTTCACATATATATGCCCTTTCCTCCTTCCTTGCCTCTTTAGAGCTTTAGAATACATTCTCTTTCATTCCTTTTTAGAGCTCAAGAGTGTCTTGCAAGAAAAGGTAGCAAGAACCATTTTTATTGTCCAAAACTCATTGACCCATCATTCATTCATGGCTCCATCATCATCTAGCTTTATCTAGGATGTTTCTAAGCATGGGTTTTCATCAACATAGCTTACTTGGTAAGTAGAACACCACTCTCATCCATCTTTGTGTTCTTGCTTAACAAGAAATCTCTTTTATGTTTCTTTTGCATCTAGATTATAATTTTTCATTATAAATAGAGATTTTTGTTGATGTTTGGGTTGTTTTATTGTGATAGCTATTGCATCTAGGAATGCTTTGATTTCATATAGCTAGGTTATATGTGTGTCTTATAGCAACATGATATCTAGGATTGTTTGAAGCATTCATACATAACTAGATAAGCATTAAATGTGTTGACCTTGCATTTTGTGCATTTAGAATATCATCATATTCACTTTAGATTTCATATCTCTTCATTTAAGAGTTAAGTCTTGTATTTGCCTTTGGTAGTATACGAGCAAGAGCCTAAAATCACTATTAAAGGCCTGCAGGTAGCAAGAACGGATTAGTAACCAATTAGGTGTGATGTGGTCAACCTAGGTTGTAATCGTTTCTGCAAATAGTGGATTTGAGGGTTCGGTTGGCGATTAGGCCCGTGAGTTTTTACCCAGTTGGAGGGTTTCTCACTTAAATCATATCATTGTGTCATATTGTTTATTCCGCATTTTATTATGGCAATGATTGATGGTGTTAGAAATTAGGGATTGTGTTGTTTAATTTTGATTAATCAAAAAAATGGCATGTAATTTAACTAAAACCTATTCACCCCCCCTCTAGGTTAGTTTTTTCACTCTTAGTGTACTTTCAACTCTTTCTATTGTCATCCAAATCATGTTTTGTTAATTGAAGTAGAAAGTAGACTTCCATACCTTTCCAATGGTATATTATACCAAAAGTTTGGATGTCGTTTGGTCATGTTTTGAGCCCCTTGAATCTCAAGCCTCTTTATTGCACGGGTTGTGCATGGGTCCTTACCCGTGCAGTTACCCGTGCATTGATGATGAGTGCTTCGAGTTTGTGCAACTGCACTGGTAGTGTACAGGTCCCCTACCCATGTACTGAGCCTGTTTTGTGCCTATTTTTGCTAAAATGACGTAGTCAAATCTAACCAAGTCAATGGGAGGCAAGAGCCCCCTTTAGACCTAGTTGAGTCTATGAGTGACATGTTTAGCACAATAGCATATGGGTTCATCTTTTCTAATCCACTTAGGTGACACATTTTCATTCCTAGTAGTCATAGTCAACATGTTACTAGATTTCCTAGGCACATGCATATTGGCTCTTCTAAGTCTATTCCTCTCTATCATGCTCTCAACTCTACATTTCTTAATGTACCTATGACAATTTGGCCTAATATGCCCCTCAACACCACAAAAATGTCAAGTAGGTATACATGTAGAAGTCATACCATATCCTTGTGAGGTCATCAGAGACTTGTCATGCATTTGATGCCGCCTTTGGCATTGAGCCGGTTCTCTCATTCTTTGTTGTTGAATCATATGCCATGCTTCCTTGGTTGAGATTGCATGGCTTGCCTTCTTGGTTGCATGGCTTGCCTTTGTTGGCATCTTCACTTGGCCACTCTTGGATGACTCTCCAAGATCAATCTTCCTCCTAGGATGTTAAGGAGGTGAAGCTTTACTTTTTCCTTGAGCTTGAGGTTGCTTGATCTTATCCTTCTTTAAATCATGAAGGTACCTCATCTCTCTATCCTTGAAAATCTTCAAGGTGATGTCTTTATTGCCAAGCTCAACTTTTATTGCCTTCATCCTTTGGTGGCAATCTTCAATCTCCTTCTCATATTTGGACATATCAATCGTATCCATCTTTAAGGAGTTATCGATAGAAGTCTTCATCGGATGTTGAGATGGAGGAAACAACCTAGGACAAATTCCTTTATAAAAGTTATCTTGTCCGAGGAAAAGGTGGACTCATCATCCACAAAGCCGAGCCCTCTATTGTCATTGAGCTTCTTTCTGATGCTCAACATATGATCAAGCTTTTTCGAACTCAAAGTCACCTTAGTAAGAATATTTCTTGCCTCTTCAAGTTCCTTCACCAATATCACTTCATTCACTCTAAAAAGTGACATTTCCTCATCTAAGTGAGTCACTCTAGTTCTTAGTTGGAGATTTTCTTCCATCAACCTTAGAACTTCATCATTTTTCTCCTTCAAACATCTTTATGGGCAGTCAATGAACTCTTGATAACTCCCTACATTATCACTTGAGTTTCTGGAGCATTAGCTATCTTGATCAACTCTTCTGCCACTTGTGCCTTCGTGGTTCATGTCTTTAAGACTAGCTTCTCTCAATCTTGCTCCACTTTGGCCTCCGCTATTCAAGTCATCCTTCTTGAATCCTTCAAGTGACAAACACTTGGTGATGGCTTGAGCTTCTTCATGGTATGATACGGAAAAGGCGGAGTAGTTGTTCTCGCACTCAACTGAGCTTGTGGAACTTCCTTCAACTACTTCAACTTCGCTATCACTCCAAGTAGCGATCATAGCTTCTCCACTTTTCTTGTTCTTCAAGTTATCACACATGGATTCAACGTGGCCAAAGTCACTACACTCAAGGCATTGGTCATCTATCCTTGAGGATTTATCCTTACTTGCTACATCCTTCTTTAGTAAGGTAAACTTCTTCCCCTCCTTTACTTTGGAGGTCATACCCTTCTTGCGAGATTTCATGAATCTCCTAAATCTCTCCACCATGAGAGTCATCTCCTTATCAGAGTCATCTATCTCCCTCATAACATTGGAGGTAATCGAAGCAATACCCACTCTAAGTGTTTCACTCTTACACATGGTGTTTAGGTGAAATGAATGCAAATGAATGCAACAAAAAAATGCATACAAATGCAAGACACACAAGACAAGAGCAAGGATCGCCTAAGTATGTCTAGGAAACCGCTTTAATACCAATCATGCCATGATAAAGCCTTTGGTCCACACTCTTGCCAAGTATTAATCCTAGCCGCGGTACCAAGGGCATCTTCTCCGCCTCCTTCTGCTTCAGCTAGATCTCCTCTAGTAGGCCTCGCAGCTAGAATGGCTAGGGTTAAGGGTACTTCTGGCCAGATGCAAGGTCAGACGCCTATCGTCCTTACTACTGCTGCTACTATTGTCATTTCTGCTCAACTAGTCTCCTCTCCCTCACTTGCTATTGGGTTGAGCGATCTACTAAGGTTGAAAAGGGTTCTAATTCTGCCCCTGCTGCTCCGGCTGTTCCTCATGGTCGGTCTCGATCTTCATCGAGGGACAACAGCCAAGACGAGGTCTAGGCTAGGTTCACCGCTTCCTGCCTAGGTGGGAGTCTGGAAACCATGACCTTCATGCCTACCGATCTTTTGATCTCTAAGGGGTTTGCTCTCCTAGCTGAGGTAAGTTGCTTCAATCTGCCCATTTTTTTGTTTATTTTATGAGCTCCAAATATCCTGGTGATGACTAACATGTATTATACGTCTGGCAAGCCTTCAAATTTAATGTGGCGATGAGCCATCAAGTCAGCTCCCTTTGGAAGCAGGTTAAAGATGCTACCACCGAACTAGAGAAGGCCAATGAGGAGCTAGCCAAAGCTGTCCGGGGCGTGGTAATTCCACACGTGTCCTTGGAGGAAGCTGAGAGAGTAGCGAATTAGGCGAAGGCAGATAGGGAGTGAATGCAGCGTGCTTTGGACACAGAGCAGCTCAGGTCTGTACACCGTAAACCCAAAAGGGATGCCATGAAGGAGAAGGCAGCGGAGCTAGAGAAAGAGGTTCAAACTCTACGCGCTAGCATGGATGGCCTAGAGGCTCAAGTAGATGCCATGAGGAACTTACAACATGCACAAATTGAAGATCCCCTCTCCAAACATGTGACTTCCAATGCTCAATTCAAATAATCACTCTAAGAAATGAGACTTCCAACCTTTTGCAAGGTAAATGATCTAAGTGAATGCAAATGATGCAAACACAGACAACCTAGTATATACGATCAATATATTCTTTGGAAACTAGAATTGAATCAATATGCGTATATCATATGTATTCTAGTTTATAATCCTAAAAACAATGCAATTACACACAATAATGCATGTTGTAAGTTCCTCATATTTTGATTGGCTTATTTCGTTGATAAACCATATTAGGGATTAATTTTGTAAGGGTAAATTAGGCCTCATTGGGTGTGATCAAGCTTCAAGGACACCATCTATCTCAAGAGCACTTCAAAGGTATATCACATGCTTAATTCTCTTTGAAGAGGTTTTAGTTGCACACACTTACATTATATGCTTTTGTATTGACATGCATGTATGGTTGCACACACACACACACACTTCTTGCATTTTGGAGTTGATGGGCTGCACAGTGGGTCAGGCGATATGCAAGGCCACTTGTACATGTCGCCTGACAAGTCGCCTTAGACTTAAGTTTTTCCCACAGTGTGTTAGGCGACATGCAAAGACACTTGTGCATGTCGCCTCCAATGTCGCCTTAGACGTGTATTTTTCCACCAGTGTGTAAGGCGACTTCATAGGCGACTTGGGAATGTCGCCCTACATGTCGCCTCTGACATCTTGATTTTTCCACAGTGTGTAAGGCGAATTCATAGGCGACTTAGGAATGTCGCCTTACATGTCGCCTCAGGCAATGTGTTTTCTCACAGTGTGTTAGGTGACTTCCAAGGCGACTTGCTCATGTCGCCTTTCATGTCGCCTTTTTCACTGAACTGGGCATTTCGGGAATTTCACACCAGCTCATTTTTTGGTCCCTATAAATACATCTTCTTCTCCACCATTTAGACTTAGAGCTCCGAAAATATATCCCTAAGTGAGAGAAAGTAAATCCAAGAGAGAGAGAGATCCAAGAAGTCCTTTTTACTCAACCAAACTCATACCCATGTGCATCTAAGCTCTTTTCTTGCATTTATTCTTAATCGGTCTTCGTGCTCTTCTTGACTAGGTAATCAAACAAGTCTTAGAACTTCCTTTTCATCTCTATGTTCTTGTTTACCGAGGGTTAGCAATTATTTGTTAATTAATTGCATGTTTATTTGGTTTAGCATGATTTGAGTATGTTTGTGATTATGTTTGTTGGTTGAGATTGTATGTTCATTGATAGCTAGCATTTAGGACGATTTTACCCTTCTAGCTAAATCTTCATGCATTTGCATTTAGATATTGATATCTAGGATTTGCACTCATTGACGTCTTTGAATCCCTAGATAAGCATTTAGTTTTGCCTAGCATTAATTGCATGTTAGAATATTCTTACATATTCACATAGGTTGTTTAACCTCTTCATTGATTGTTAAGCTTTGTGACTAAGTGGATTAGTGCACAAACTTGTGGTCTAGAATCACTATTAAAGGCCCGTTGGGTAGAGTGAAAGGGTTAGTGACCAAGTATGTGTGACTTGAGGTCAACCTAGGTTGTAAACTTTCATTCAAATAGTGGATTTGAGGACTGTATGTGGCTAGAAGGATAGCCCGTGAGTTTTGCCCAGTTATAGGGTTTCTCACGTAAATCAATCCTTGTGTTTTTATTGTTTTCCGCATGTTTATATTGGATTGGTTGATTGCTAATATGGGGTAGGTCTATTTAAATTGATTAAGTCAAAAACTTGGTAATAAATCAACTAAAACCTATTCACCCCCCTCTAGGTTAGTAGACACACGCTATATAGTATTTTCAATTGGTATTAGAGCGGTTTCTTAGATACACTTAGGTGATCCTTGCTCTTTGTGTGTCTTGCATTTTGTTTGTGTTTGTTGCATCATTAACATTCATCTCATTCATACCCATACACTATGAGTGGGAACGGAAGTGGTAATGAGGGAGCCTCTAGCACAAGACCCCCTTTGCTCACCGGAGTAAACTATGCCTCTTGGAAAGGCAAGATAGAGTCTTACATTTGCCAAATAAATGACCTAGCATGGATGGCAATTGAAGATGGCTACACTCCTCCGGAAAAGACTCTTGCAGACGAAAGTGTAGTTCCCAAGCCAAAGTCGGAATGGTCAACTCAAGAGTTTGAAGCATCCAAGTGGAACAACAAGGCTATGCATGCCATTCTTTGTGCAATGGATGACAATCAGTACAAATTGATCCAAACAACAAGAATTGCAAAAGAGACATGGGAGATTCTAGAGACGGCCCATGATAGAACCGAGGTGGTCAAGGTCTCCAAGCTTCAAGTCCTCCAAACATAATTCGAGCAAATTAGAATGCAGGAGGATGAGAGCTTCAACGACTTTCAAGTGAAGTTGATGGACAGTTAATCAAAGCCATCAACTTGGTGACCCCTATTCGGATAGGAGAATTAAGCAAAAAATTATAAGGTCGCTTTCAGCAAGATTTGAGTCAAAAGTGACGGCTCTTGAGGAGAACAGTGATTACAAGAACATGAAGTCAAGTGAAGTTATTGGAAGACTTCTAGCATATGAGTCTAGGTGGAATCCTACACCTACACCTCCAAAGAAGCAAAAGAGTATTGCTCTGAAAACTTCCAAAGTAGAGAAAGAGAAGATGACTCAGATGAGGAGATGACCCTCATGGTGAAAAGATTCAAGAAGTTCATCAATTTAGAGAAGAAGGGATTTGGATCCAAAGGAAAGGAAATGAAGAAGAAGACTCATTTCAAGAAGTTTGAGTCAAGTGAAGACAAGCCCACAAGAAGAGGGATTCAATGCTTCGAATATGGAGGTTTCAGACACATCTCCACAAATTATGGCAATTTAAAGAACAAGAAGAAAGGAAAGGCTATGGCCGCCATGTGGAGTGATGGTGATGACTTGGAAGAAGAAGGAGAATCCTCGGATGATGAGGATCATGTGGCAAACTTTATTGCCTTCGCATCTTCTCTCAAGAGTAAGGAAGCAATAGATGATGAAGAGGAAGAGAAACAAAGTGAAGATGACTCTAGTGATGGTGACTCTACATCCCATTCAACAAATATGGATGTAGGAGGAATGGATCTCGAAGGGTTCATTGAGCATTTTCAAAGCTCAAGATTGAAGATGAATAAAGAGATTCAAAGGCTAAAGGGTGAGAATCTCAAGCTATCTACCGAAGTCACTTACCTAAATAGAGAAGTAAAGATAGCAAAAAGAAATGAGGAATTGATGGAAAAGGAGCTTGAAGAAGCAAGAGAGATCATTGCTAAGATGACTTCAAGTACGAAAAAACTCGACCACATGTTGGGAGTTGGCAATAGGCTAAGTGATAAGAAAGGTATTGGCTATGAAGATGACAAGGAGACCTCATCCTCAAGCAAGACTGTGTTTGTCAAGAGCTTGGACATCAAAGAGCCTCCACCCCCACAACATCCTAGGAAGAAGATTGAACTAGGAGAGTGCTATAAGGATTCTCAAGTCAAGGTAGCACAAGGGAAACAAGCTCAAGCTCAATCTACAAGGGTTCATCAAGCAAGTTTCCCTCAACCCAAATACCATCAAGCCAAGAAGCAATTCATGCAAGGTCAACCAAGGAAGCAATCCATTCCAACTCAACAACAAAGAAGGAGAGAACCAATCCAACACCAAAGGTAAGCTCAAATGTAAGGGAAAGCCACTTTGTATTCACAAGGGCATGATATGTCTTCTTATTTTATTCCCACTTGTCATTTTTGTGGTGTTGATGGTCACATTAGACCTAATTGCTTCAAATACAATGAAATGTGTAGAATCAAGAGCATGATTGAAAGAAATAGAGCTAGAGCCAAAATGCATGTTCCTAGGAAATCTAGAGCCAATTTGCATGATCCTAGGAAATCTAGAGCCAATGTGACTAATACCACTAGGAATGAGAACATTTCACCTAGGTGGATTAGAAGAGATTACTATTTTTGCTATGTGGCTCAAATTGCCTTGAAGGCAAATGCCTCTAACACTTGGTATTTGGATAGTGGGTGTTCTAGGCATATGACGGGGAACAAGAGTTTCTTTAAATCCCTTGTCTTGGAGAATGGAGGATTTGTCACCTTCGGTGATAGATCTAGAAAGAAAGTCATAGGGAAAAGAACCATTTCCATTCCCGATTTACCCTCCTTGTCCAATGCTTTACTTGTTGATGGCTTGCAAGCCAATCTTATAAGCATTTCACATCTTAATGATGATGGACTCTCTGTCTTGTTTAACAAAAATGATTGCTCTATTTTAGTGCCAAATGGACAAACCTTGCTAAAAGGAAAGAGATCTAGTGACAATTGCTATTGTCTTGAAGCTAGTGCTATCTCTTGCAATATGTTCAAGTGTGAGGAAGTTGAGTTGTGGCATCAAAGACTTGGCCACATGAACTATCGAGATTTGAGGATCTTAGATAAGTTCAAGGTTGTGCGTGGCCTCCCTAAGCTTGGGAAGAAAGTCGATGGCGTTTGTGGATCTTGTCAACAAGGGAAACAAACCAAAAGTATGCACAAGAAAGGTAAGTATCTCGCCACCAAGGAGCCATTAGAGCTTCTACATATGGACCTTATGGGTCCCATGCAAACCGAGAGTCTCGGTGGCAAGAGATACATTTTTGTTTATGTTGATGATTTCTCTAGATTTACATGGACATATTTTCTTAGAGAAAAATCTGAAACATTTGAAAATTTTAAAATGCTTTGCACTAAAATTCAAAATGAAAAGAACTCACACATTAAAAGCATTAAAAGGATTAGGAGTGACCATGGGAGGGAATTTGAAAATGCTTGTTTTGAAAGCTATTGCAATAGCTTAGGCATTTCCCATGAGTTTTCGGCTCCTAGAACTCCTCAACAAAATGGGGTTGTTGAGAGGAAGAATAGGGTCCTTCAAGAGATGTCCCGTGTGATGTTGCTTAGCAACAATGTCCCTAGGAACCTTTGGGCTGAGGCCGTCAATACGGCTTGCTACATAGGAAATAGAGTCTTCCTAAGGCCTGGTACTAGGTAAACCTCCTATGAATTATGGAAGGGTAAGAAGCCAAATGTTAGCTACTTCCACTCATTTGGGAGTAAATGCTACATTCTAAATGACCGAGATCAACTTGGCAAGTTTGATGCCAAGAGTGATGAGGGGATTTTCATTGGTTATGCCCTTAATAATAAGGCCTATATAGTTTTTAATTTAAAAACTCGGAGTGTCATGGAATCATCTAATGTTGTCATAGATGATTGTAAGCCTAAGATTAGAGACCATGATGAGGATGTCATTGTGCTTGATGATTCTTCCTTGGAGAAGAATGGTGAGACTTCAATTGATGTGAAGTCAAGTCTTGATGAAGAGGTCATTCAACCTCTTGATAGAGATCCATCCTTGGACTCTAAAGAACCCGCTCCATGGGTTAGACATCTCCACAACAAGAATGACATTCTTGGAGATGTGAATGAGGGTGTTAGGACTAGGCGTCAAATAGCTAATCAAATTAGCTATACTTGTTGCACCTCTCAAATTGAACCCAAAAAGGTTTATGA
Source organism: Dipteronia sinensis (assembly GCA_033220585.1). Classification (NCBI taxonomy): domain Eukaryota; kingdom Viridiplantae; phylum Streptophyta; class Magnoliopsida; order Sapindales; family Sapindaceae; genus Dipteronia; species Dipteronia sinensis. The sequence goes on from CM065641.1 coordinate 19,377,738, forward strand.
AGCTTTGAATGATGAGTTTTGGGTTCTTGCCATGCAAGAAGAGCTAAACCAATTTGAAAGAAATGAGGTTTGGACTCTAGTTCCTAGACCCAAGGACACTAATGTCATAGGAATCAAATGGGTGTATAGGAACAAGTCGGATGAAAATGGTAACATTGTGCTCAACAAGGCTAGACTTGTGGCACAAGGATACTCTCAAATTGAAGGTATTGACTTTGAGGAAACTTTTGCTCTGGTTGCCCGTCTTGAGTCCATAAGGCTTCTTTTATCCATATCATGTGTGCACAAGTTCAAATTGCATCAAATGGATGTTAAGAGTGCCTTCCTCAATGGTGTCTTGCATGAGGAAGTGTTTATTGAGCAACCCAAGGGATTTGTGGATCCACATCACCCCAACCATGTCTATCGCCTCAAGAAGGCTTTATATGGGTTGAAACAAGCACCGAGGGCTTGGTATGAACGCCTCACTCTCTATCTTGTTGACAATGGCTACTCAAGAGGTAATGTTGACAAGACTTTGTTCATCAAGGGCAACAAAGATGAGCTTTTCATAGCTCAAATATATATTGATGATATTGTTTTTGGCTCCACCAACAAATCCAAAGTCCAACAATTTGTTGATGTCATGTCTCATGAGTTTGAGATGAGTCTTGTTGGGGAGCTCAATTACTTTCTAGGTTTGCAAATCAAGCAATTGCATGATGGGATTTTCATATCCCAAGCTAAGTATGCTAAGAACTTAGTGAAGAAGTTTGACCTTGAGAATGCTAAACATTGTGACACACCCATGAGTACCACCTTGAAACTAAGCAATGATGCTAGTGGCAAGAGTGTGGAACAAAGTCTTTATCTTAGCATGATTGGTAGCTTGCTTTACTTGTCCGCAAGTAGGCCCGATATAGCCTTTAGTATGGGTGTGTGTGCTAGGTACCAAGCGGATCCCAAGGAATCCCATCTCTCCTCCGTGAAGAGAATCATTCGATATGTGAATGTGACATCCAACTATGGGATATGGTACTCTTTTGACACTAATGCTAGCTTAGTTGGCTTTAGTGTTGCAGATTGGGCAGGAAATTGTGATGATAGAAAGAGTACATCTGACGGTTGCTTCTTCCTAGGCAACAACTTGGTCTCATGGTTTTGCAAGAAGCAAAATTCCATCTCTCTATCCACAGCTGAAGTGGAATACATAGCCACCAGGAGTGCTTGCACACAACTCCTTTGGATGAAGCAAATGCTTGTGGATTATGGCTTTGATCAAGGTACTCTAACCCTTTATTATGATAACATGAGTGCAATCAACTTTATGCTTCTTTATTAATTGCTTGAGTATTTTTGGTTGTGCTTATATAAATTCTTATATGGCTCTTTATTCAATAAGTGTGCCTTGCTTGGTTTGTAATCCATGTCACCTCTATGTTCAAACATGCATTTTTGGATTAGGAGAATTGATTGGGAAGTACATTTGAATGACCTATAATTTATCTCAATGACATGTGAACTTGATTATGGCATGCTCAAAATGATATGCATGAAATGTTTTTTGATTGCTTTAATGCAAATGTGTGTGAATGCAAATGAGAAGACTAATCAATAAGAATCTTGTATCCATGCAATTAATAAGGATTTTATATCCAAATTAGTCTTCTCTCTCTTCTTAATGGTTAAACAAGACTACTATCATACGGATAGTTATCCAGAAAAATCGAATAGGATCTCTTGATCCAATGTCTTGGTTGGCCTTTAAGGATTGATATTGTTATTTGTGTGTTGACAATTCTTCGAAAAAACTATATCTTGTTTAATTATGGCAAAAGGGTGCAAATTGGTTTGAATTCCTTTGGAACCCCTTTGATGTTCACTCTGCCAAATACCATTTGCTTGAACTATGATGTTACATATCTTACATCCAAAGCATCTAAGTCACACATTTTCTTCTTAAAAATAAAACCTCAATGATTCTCTCTCAATTAATTAAGTTGCATAAAGTTGTTGTATATGATTATGCACTTATCTTGCAAATAACTCTCTTTGCTAAAGTGACCCGTTTGGGGACAGCTCCCTTGCCTATCTCGTGACAAAAAAGGGGAGTAGTGTGGTTTATTTAAGGGGGTGGCATATTTGGAGAGATTGTCCCGTTGAGGGGGAGTAACCTATTTAGGGGGGGCATTTACATTGGTTGCTTGTTGCATGTTGTAGTTTTCTTATATTATGCAAATTGCTTTTATTTATTATCTCTCTTGATCACCTCACATACACTTATCTTGGAAAGTGTAGTCTCATTGTTTTGTAGGGATGGTGGCTATTCTACAAGAGCTTGAAGATTTGAAGACCTAGTATCTAGGTATCTAATTGTAATGTAGAAAATCTTTTTGTTGACCTTTAGTTTTTTATTCTTTATTGTGAGGATGATTTGTGAGTGATGGTTTTGTCACGAAATAGCCAAAGGGGGAGATTGTAAGTTCCTCATATTTTGATTGGCTTATTTCGTTGACAAACCATATTGGGGATTAATTTTGTAAGGGTAAATTAGGCCTCATTGGGTGTGATCAAGCTTCAAGGACATCATATATCTCAAGAGCACTTTAAAGGTATATCACATGCTTAATTCTCTTTGAAGAGGTTTTAGTTGCACACACTCACATTCTATGTTTTTGTATTGACATGCATGTATGGTTGCACACACACACACACACACTTCTTGTATTTTGGAGTTGATGGGCTGCACAGTGGGTTAGGCGACATGCAAGGCCACTTGTATATGTCGTCTGATAAGTCGCCTTAGACTTAAGTTTTTCCCACAGTGTGTTAGACGACATGCAAGGCCACTTGTGCAAGTCGCCTCGAATGTCGCCTCGAATGTCGCCTTAGACGTGTATTTTTCCTCTAGTGTGTAAGGCGACTGGGGAATGTTGCCTTACATGTCGCCTCAGGTAACGTGTTTTCTCACAGTGTGTTAGGTGACTTCTAAGGCTACTTGCTCATGTCGCCTTGCATGTCGCCTTTTCCACCCGAACTGGGCATTTCGGGAATTTCACACCAGCTCGTTTTTTGGTCCCTATAAATACATCTTCTTCTCTACCATTTAGACTTAGAGCTCTGAAAATATATCCCTAAGTGAGAGAAAGTAAATCCAAGAGAGTGAGAGCTCCAATAAGTCCTTTTTACTCAACCAAACTCATACCTATGTGCATCTATTCTTCATGGGTCTTCATGCTCTTCTTGACTAGGTAAACAAACAAGTCTTAGAACTTCCTTTTGATCTCTATGTTCTTGTTTACCTAGGGTTAGCAATTATTTATTAATTAATTGCATGTTTATTTGGTTTAGCATGATTTGAGTATGTTTGTGATTATGTTTGTTGGTTGAGATTGTATGTTCATTGATAGCTAGCATTTAGGACGATTTTACCCTTCTAGCTAAATCTTTATGCATTTGCATTTAGATATTGATATCTAGGATTTGCACTCATTGACATCTTTGAATCCCTAGATAAGCATTTAGTTTTGCCTAGCATTAATTGCATGTTAGAATATTCTTACATATTCACATAGGTTGTTTAACCTCTTCATTGATTGTTAAGCTTTGTGACTAAGTGGATTAGTGCACAAACTTGTGGTCTAGAATCACTATTAAAGGCCCGTTGGGTAGAGTGAAAGGTTAGTGACCAAGTATGTGCGACTTGAGGTCAACCTAGGTTGTAAACTTTCATTCAAATAGTGGATTTGAGGACTGTATGTGGCTAGAAGGATAGCCCGTGAGTTTTGCCCAGTTGGATGGTTTCTCACATAAATCAATCCTTGTGTTTATATTGTTTTCCGCATGTTTATGTTGGATTGGTTGATTGCTAATATGGGGTTGGTCTATTAAAATTGATTAAGTCAAAAAGTTGGTAATAAATCAACTAAAACCTATTCATCCCCCCCTTCTAGGTTAGTATACACACGCTATATAGTATTTTTCACATGTACATATTAAATGTGTGGATTAGACACAAAACATGAAGAACTAGATATTTATCATCAAAAGCACAAATCAATTATACCTAGATCTTGTAACATGAACAAACAACCTATGTGAAACACCCAACACAAAAAAAAAAAATCTAGATTATGTTCAATCACATAAAAATGCTAGAATCAATTTGATAAAATCAAATATACATCTCTAGCAAACTAATAGAGCTTAGATTCTCAAGATAATCAATTAAATTCAATCAAGGCCTAAATCATCAATCATATATTGTATTTCAATACATCTACAATTAGAAAAACCTAGCATATGAGAAGACTATCAATCAACAAAATCATGTCAATAAACACACAAGATAGCCCTAGATTTGAAGATAGCACAATACAACATCTCAAACATGTGAAAACATAGATTTAGAAAATTCTAACTCAACATATTAATCAATTAAAGCTCAAACTAGCTCTATTAGAGATTATTTCCCTAATCAATGATTACACATCAAACATACGTATATATGAGAAGAAATCCCAAGGTAATTGAAGACTTGAAGATCAAGAACAAAATAGAAATCAAAACTGTGCTGTCACGAATTTGTGAGTGTAGCTACCAGAAAATTCAATCAAATGACTCCAAAATCTTATGGAAATGATAGAGGACTGGTAGATGAAGATTCTCCAATTCGAATCACTCTATTCGAACTTCAAATGAGAAAGTTATAGTGTTTGGAAGTTGGGAAAATTGGAGAGAAAATTCTGCACAAGTTTTTTGAATTTTTCTTCTTCAAATAAAATAGGAGGGAAAATGAAGTATTTAATGGAGGGAAGCAAGAAGGTTTTGAAGGAAAAATTGGAGGGTGCCACCTCTACTTCTTGTGGAGGCGCGTGGCCTCCATGGGGGCAGAGTGCAGCTCCTCCCGTGCAGGCCACGCGCCTCTACAAGGTGAGTTGCAATGGCCCTCCATTTTGTTCTTCGACCGTTCTCCGGCCTTAGAACTCTGATTTTGAATCTTTTTTTGGGTTACAAACTGAAACTCCCTTATGTATAAAAGTTGTCAAGAAAACTTTCACAAAAAATATGGAATTCAACTTGAAAATCAAGGACGAAAACCATACGTGATAAAATCACGGAAAGTTTCTTAACCACCTAATTTGAACTCGAAACTTAAAGAATGAGTAACCAAAATAATTGGAACTCAATGAGGAATTATATAAGCACATATTCAAGTTTAATAACACACAAACAAAAACTAATAAGCACAAGAACACACAAGTATGCTATTTCCTAAAAAAGTCCTAAAACATGCAAATTTTGAAATTGTCAACTTTAAGTCTAATGCATGTGCATACATGTATAAGTGTGTGTATTGTGTTAAAAAAAATTATGAAAAACTATTCAGGGACACATATGGATGCAATTTATGTGTGTGCCTAGGCCTTGCAAGAGGAAAGAGGTCTCGATTTACCTTTTGCTAAGTAACTTAGCTTTATTCCTATTGTAGCCACCTCTTTGCTTGACTGTTGTCCAATTTTCCTTGAAGCTTGATTATCAACAAATCCTGGACAACTAATAAATACAAAGCAAATGTTGTTTTGATATAGAATTATGTCAATACAAAACTCAAAGACTTAACAATCTCCCCCTTTGGCAAATTCTATGTCAAAACACCTATACAAATACTAAAACATACTTAATGAAGTTTGGTCACAAGTCACACCCTCACATTACAATGAGATAGTTCTCTTAGACTAATCTTCATCAAGTCTTGAATTCTTCAATGTAGTCTTCTATTGTCACCACCTAAAATCATCTTGAAACACAAGGCATATACAAGAGAAACATACATATATATGGCAAGATAATCTTTAGATACATATCACTTGAAGTTCAAATGGATACACATGTCTCCCCCTAAATATTATCAATATCCAAATATTACAAACCAAGAATTCAAGATACCAAATGAAATAAAACAAAATATAGCAAAAAAAAAACTACCTAAAACGAAACAAATCCTAAGATTAAGAGCATAGCATAGAGGTTTTAGTATCATTGTCTTTGTCCCTCTTTTTGACATAAAATAAAGTCAAAATGTTAAGAAAACAAAAATACCTCAAAAATCAAGCATCATCAAAGAAAGTTCTTGTTGTTGATGATCTCACATAATGCTTTGTAGTGGATAAATTGCTAGAAGCAATCTTGTCTTCCAAAACCTTGATCTTCTCATCTTGTTGAATCACCTTAGCACTAAGTTCCACCACTTTTGCATGAAGCTCTCCAATCTTAGACATAAGCCCCTCTTGAAATTGCATGGCCCATTCTGGTAAAGGATTTATGCTTGTCACAATACATAGCTCATGGTGCTCTCAAAAAAGCCTAAAAATGTCACTAGCCGTCCCCTTATCTTTGTATGACATGAACACCAAGCGCTTGTCACAAAAGTTTTCCAAGGGAAGTAGAAGCACATCATCTTTAAGCATTGGAACATCTTGCTTCATGTAAAAATGGGTAAGAAACCCCGGAAAAGCCAACTTCTTGTCCAATCTTGACAAAGAAGCCGCACTCTCAATATGTTCTATCAAGAGATCACCAAGGTTCAAAAGCTTGTTTGTCACCAAGGCATACACAATCTTGATTTTCTTCTTGTTAAGCTCGGAAGCATTTGTAGAACCTACAAGATTTGCACAAACAAATAGATGCCAAAAGGAACTAACCTTGGTTAACTCACTTTGACCTATATATGCTCTCTTACCCCATTCAAATCCATCATCCTCACACAAAGTTCTCCCCATAAGATTTAAATTATCAATTGTTAACAGGCTTTTTGGCAAGGGTCCAAAGGAGAATTTTCCACTAAATTAATACCTGTAGAAACCAGTCCCAGCTCCCAGGCACCGAGGGGGATCGATACCGCAACCTTGAAGGAATCAATACCTTATAGGGCCAGAACCTCGACTACCTATCTACCTAGATAAAGCACCAAAGATGCAAACCAGGAAGAACAGGAACCACGCTACACGTCTTTTTAATCTGATAAAGCTGGAACCGTGATACCACATAGTCGGTGCCTCGCAAGTACCCATCATCTCCTATTTGACATCTAGGTACCATGGACATCTACCCGGTACTCTAGTACCTTGACGTCTACCTGGTATCTGATGTCCTCGATATCGACCCAGAATTCAACCAAAAGGGGCATCATATCCGCCCGACAAGAAGAGCGCCACCATGGAGATCCCAACATGATGGAACAAGCGCCACACCAGTAAGATATAGAGCAAGCATCACGCCAATGAAAACAGACTGGCACACCAGGATACCACGATACTAGGATACGAAATCATCGTACCCCTCCAAGCAATGCAAGCGGGAAAAAGTTGACTCTTTCGCTATTCAAAGTGCCATAAATGAGACCAAATGGTCAACCAAATTAGAGTTAAATGCAATAGTAAACAACGGGATCAAATCCCACGCCTTTAGCCTCACTCAACGTCTTTCAATACCTAAAAGAGGACTCCAAATAATCATCATTAAATACAACCGGATTCTGAGGAAATTTGATGTCTATATATACGGCCATGAAGGACGAAGAGATGGGGGATTTTTCTGAATGCCAAGAGAGAGAGTTCTATTCATGAAAAATAACTCTTAAGTTCTCTGAAGCTAGTGAGAGTCTTGAGACCATCACCGGGAGGATATATAGCCACTTATCGACATAAATGAGTTCTTCACCACCACCTTGTGTAAAAAGAGAGGCAAGAAAGAGTGATAATGTAATATTATTATCATCCTTCTTGTAAACGAATACCTTGGTCAATAAAACTGTGCTATATTTAGTATTTATTTATACACCTATCTCTCCATAGGATCCCGGTACTGAAGGTACCTACCCCGCTGCCACCTACCATAGCGGTTGAGGGTGCTAACCAAAATTCTGCTCCCGAGTAGATTTTCCTGGATGTAGAGATTTCATTGTAAATGGTCAGCAATCCTATGGTTAGCAATTCCATGATATGGTCTTAGGTATTTCGCTTTCCATTTTCCCATTCTTTCTTAGCCTACACCCATGGCCCCATTACAACCATGAAAGACCTAGCAGATCTCTTGGTAATGCTTGCTTAATTGTAAAGTTGCATGTGCTCTATCTATGTTCTTAATGTTTAATTCGTTCATGAGATCCTTTGCACTTATATGAGTGGTCTTTCTAATTATATGAATATGCGAATATATTTTGATTCCATGTACCTAAACTCCAAATCGCATATGTGGATGAGTGTTATCACCTAGGTTCTTAATGAAAATAAGAGTGTAATCCGGTGAGGATTAGAAGTCGAGGCGAATTCTAGCCTGGGCATAGAAGCTTTGTTGTTTTGTAAACCAAAAACATCTTTAGTATTGGCATACATGCATTGTGTGATGTATTGATTTAAACGGCATATTACTAGTCTTATACACAGATTTTAGCATGCATGTAGTTTTTGCTTGGTATGTTTAATGTGGCATCTCAATGTTTTGCTTTGTAGAAATGCGTTTGTGGGTACCGTATTGGTAAACCCTTAGGAGACTATAACTCCTCCTACTAGGGACACGTAGATGTTTCAAAGGCTTGTGGCACATGCTAAGTGCCATCGATTCTCCCACGAAAGTGGACTAACTAGTTTTTACTTGTTTATTGCTTTTATGTGTTTTAGATTTCTTATTTGTTGTTTATGATTTTAGTTTGCTCGAGGATGAGCAAAGGTTAGGTTTGGGGGTATTTGATAGGTACATTTATGTACCTATTTTAGTCTCCATTTTCCTAACTTTTATGCTCAGTTTCGAGCGTTTTTGTGTATATAATATGTGTTTGAGCCTTGTGTAGATTTATTTCCCTAAAGTTAGGTGTTTGAGCTTAAAGTGAAGGTTTGTAGGCAAAGAGGAGAAAAAGGAGCTGAGTTTGGAAAGTTTCAAGGAATCTGCGACTTCGATGTCGTAGATCCAAGTTGCAGATGTAGTCTAGTGGAGACTGCTACTTCAGACTATGACATCATGCCAGCAGAAATAGATCTGCTACTTCAGACTGCGAGTTCCAACTGGTAGATCAAAGTCAACTAAGTCATAGATGTAGTCCAAAGGAGACTCCTAAGTCAAACTGCGACCACATGCACACAGAAATAGATCTGCTACTTCAGACTACGAGTTCCAACTCGCAGATCAAAGTCGCAAAAGTTGCCCATAACCTTCTGCCATCTAGATTTATTAGTACCAACCAGCAGAAAGAAATCTGCTAGATGAATATGCGAGTTACAACTCACATATTTGTGTCGGCAGAACTTTATCCACTTGCAGATCACATGATTTTTAAGGGCAAACTTGACTTTTCACTCCCAATTAATGCTCTAACCTATAAACACTATAAATACACCCTTTGCCTCTTTTTCATGTGTGCACAACAACCTAATACCCTAGATCCTAGATCTTACACCACAAAAGAGAGAGAGAGAAGCTTCAAAGGCTTCCATAGAGGTTTTCCTCCATGGATGTCTCACCACCACCACCTCTGAACTTCTTCCATCCATCTTTGGAGTAGATCCTAGGAGAAAGGAGAGCAAAATGAAATAGAGATCTTGGTTATCTCTAAACTGTCCTCTTTGTTTTATTTTCTATTTCTTTGATGTGTAATCCCTATTCAGGAATATTTGTAAACCAACACTTGAGCTTGTTATATATGGTATTTACTTAGATTCAACTTGGATCTTGACTTTATTCTTTGAGCTTATTACTATATCTCTATTTTCTTAACATGTATGTTGGTGAATGAGTTGAAATTGATATGTTTGCATAAGTGACACTTTAGATTAAAACAATGATGTAGTGTAAAAGTAGAGTGTCACTCTTGTTTGCATGTTGGTGACGAAAGGGAATCGATATGTATGGATTGATTCGAGTAAAAGAGCACATTCGTGTTCCGGTTGATTAATTGTGAATGGATCTTGATTGTTAACTCTTGAATGGAGGGAACTTGATTTATGCATGCTTATGCTAGATTAAGTTGTTTGGTGTATTGTTCTTGTGCTTAATGGGTCTAGACCTAGACACAATTTTTCATTCCATGCCTTTGGTTGAATGATGAGAATTGATTTCGGTATTCATTAATCAACAAATTTTTCGTAATAATAGATGATTTGGTTTCAGAATCCTTAATCAAGAGAACTAGCCCTTGAATCCGTTTTGAATGGTGCTTGAATGTTTATAATCAACATGACTAACTTGTGTGTTTGGTGAACTTATGTACCTATTGTAACCACTATCTTGCATCTCTCCCAGCCACATTTATTTTTGTAGATAAGGTGTTTTGCCTTTAGGAGTAGACTACTTTATATTGCTTTGTAGTGTAAATGATTTCCATATAGCTAGATTTAGAAAGGCAAGCACCCGGTTACATTTCTATCCTTAGTATAATTTAATTTAGTTTAGTTTTATTCACACCTCACACACCATCCACATAATGCATACACTTCACACACACCATTCTCAGCTTTTCCATGTTTTGTTTACATCGCTTTCAATAACGCTTTAGCTAGAGACAGTTAGACGGATACCACCTCTCTATGGGAACGACCCTTGCTTACTTGCTATACTAGTCCTTTGACTCATAGCATTTGCGAGGTAGATTAAATTAGAAATATCTTTTTGTTAGGCACAATAACGGCCTCATCAAATTGCCTGAACTATCTAATATGTTTTATGAGTGTGTAGATAATCTATAGCTTCTCGTGGAAGTAAATTTTACAGCTTATGCCATAAAGTGAGGTTTCTTAATCTCTTGGGAAGAAACAAAGACGACTTGCGGGTCTTTGAGGGACAAGCAAGCCAATAGTGCTCATAAAAAGAGCTAGAACCTTGTAAACATCAAGAAAAGCAGTAACTTGGAGTTCAGAAAGCTGAAGTGCCATGTCAACGTGCTGCCCAGGCGATAAATAGAGCGCTTGTGAGAGGCAACCCACCTCGGTTTTGATTTCTTAAGCTCATCTTTAGTTTTTGAACTTTTTCTTGCTTTTGTTTTTAATTGCTTTAGTTGAATAATTGGTGGAGATTTTGGTGGATTTTCCGTGGATGGCATTTTTAATGTTGATATGATGGATCACTTTTGAATGATGATATTTGATTTTTGGATATTATTGATTTATTCTTTTGTTATTGGTTGAGCCGAAGTCTCTTGTGAATGATGCATGCGAGTGTATAGGTTTCATTGCCATATATAGCCCAATTCAGTTTGGGGGTTTTGATGCATGCATTTTTGTACAGGTTTTATGCGTATTGTTTAGTTCGGTTTGGGGGTTGTTATGCCCCCATTCCGTCAATTTTGGGTGACTACTTGATGTTAGGTTTTGTGAGAATCTATGTGTTTTGTGTATAATTGTTGTATTGCATTGATTGCCTTTTGTTAGTTGAGCCTAGCTTGGTCAATTTATATGTTTTATGGGCATTATTGTGTTTGATTAGTGCCTAGGGTTTGTTTTGTGTCAGTTTGGTGCGCACCATTAGGTCAGGCTCTCTTGTATCCAACATTAAGGACAATGCTGAGTTTTTGTTTGGGGGTGTAGTCGCCTTGTTAAGTCGTCTTTTTGTTTCTTGAGTCTTTTTGGTGTCAAAATTTTCAAATTGTCGCATCGCGAAATTTTGAGCTTTAATTAGCTTGGGTGTGATGCCTCGAGCGTGTGCTTTTGGTGAGTGTACTTATGCTTCTTGAGCTTAATGTAGTAGCTTGTTGTCACTCTAGGGTCTCACTTGCACTTCATGGGCTAGTCCCATCCTTTTAGTGTTCAAATTAAGGGGACTCGTTGCTTAAGCACATTGTTCTAATATTGGAGACTACGTAGAGAGGTGACAAACGCAAGCCTTTAAAAAGCGCATTATGAGTGTTATCATTTTCAAATCTTAAACATTTTTTCTCGACACGTACATCATTTGCAATAGGACATGCATCTCATATTTTGTGGATTGCTTAACGGACACTTAGATTCCTTTGATAGATGGACTAATTGACATGATTTTAGGCAATGTGTGTGCATTTAACAAATTAAATTAGCCTAAACACATTCCTAATTCCTAATTGTGTGCGCCATAGCTAAACTTGAGGCCAAACACATACCCTTTCATTTGGTACCACATACAACCATACAGCCATATGCCTAAACACATGCCTACCATTGTTTCCAATCTTGTTAGGATGTGTTGTGTGGTGTTGAAAGGTGAAAAGCTCTAATTGTATAAATAGCTTGTACTTGGGCAATATTTGTAAGTGTGCAAGGAAATGGCTCATAATGTAACTGTTAGGTTTTAGATTTGTGTTGGCTTGATTCCACAACAAAACTCTCTTTCTTTGTAATGTTTACTTGCTTAGGTGGTTCGTGATTGAATCAAGCTTCAAATAAGACAAGCAACTTGGCATGCAAAGCTCTTCTTCAAGAGGAAAATTACTTGCTTGAATACTACGGTATTGAGATCTTTCCTCCTCATGCAAGGTGTAAGCGCACACACACACATTTCATAACATTTGTGTCCCTGCATCGTTGTGCTAAATTTAAAGGCACACATATACATTGTATTCATATGTGTCCCTACATCATTGTGCAAAAACTTGTATAACACATTTACACACTTGTTGAAGTATGCACATGCATTAGACTTAATTTGACAATTTTTGTAAACTTGCATGTTCTAGGACTATATCTAGGAAACGGCATACTTGTGTATTCATGTGTTTGTTTGTTTGTGTTTTTATGTTATTGAACTTGATTTTGAGCTTATATTATGCTTCATTGAGCTCCGGTCATTTCGGTTACTCATTCATTAAGTTTCAAGTTCAAACTAGGAAGTTAAGATACTTTCCATGATTTTATCATACATGGTTTTCATCCTTGTTTTTCAAGTTGAATTCCATATTTTTTGAGAAAGTTGTATGGTTATTTTTTGAACGTGAGGGAGTCATGGTTCATAATAAAAAAACGGATTTGAATTCGGAGTTCGGAGACTGGAGAACGGTCAAAGAACAAAACAGTGCGCGATGGGGAGTTTAGAAGGCAAAATAGGGGAGCCAAGCAACTCTCCCCGTGGAGGCACGTGGCCTCCACGGGAAGGGTTTCCTTCTGCCCCCATGGAGGCCATGTGCCTCCACAGGAAGCAGAGGTGGCTGTCCTCTAGTGGTTGGTCTATTAGCTTCTCTTTCCCTCTCCTTTAAATAGCACTTTCCCTCTCATTTTTCAAACAATGGTGTTGAGTGAAAAATTGTGCAGAAATTTTCTCTCATTTTCTCAACTTCCAAACACCATAACTCTCTCAAATCAACTCCGATTTTAGATTTTCAAAAACTGAAATTGTTGACCTTGAATATAGGAACAAATCCCAAGCATTTTCAGAGTCAAAAGATTATCATAATTTTCGTGATGACCTGATTTCAGTTCGTGAGTCATTGTTTGTTAGTGAATCAATTCTTTTCAATTTTCTTTCATGATCTTCTTGACGATTCTTCTTTTATGAGTTGAAAGAAATGTTTAGAATGATTTTGATTCTAATATTAGGATTTTTTTTATTTGGTTTCATGATTAGTTCACTCTTTGATTGAATATCATTTTGCTAATCTTGAAGAACATGAGTTTAAATCTGGAATCTATTTTGTGTATTTGATCTTAATTGTTGATTTCTAGATTTGATCACATGTTTTAAGAACTAGAATTTTTTTATTGTGATTTTGATTTCTTATAACCTAGTTCTTGATTTTGGTTTTTTTTTTGTTGAATATGGTGAAAACTTCAACTGTTAACTTGTTCACTTGATTTCAAAGTTAGTTGTGTGATTTTCATTGAAAACTTGTTTGACTAGCTTTGATTGACATGAATAGGTTTCTAGATATCTTTGTGAATATTCTTTGAATGCATAATCTAGTTTTTCTATCACATGTTCATAAGAATTAACTACATTTGATTGTGAGCATGTTTTGTGCAAAAGCTAATTCTTCATTGAGTGTGTTTGATCAACTTGCTCTATTTGTTTGTGTTTGCATCATTTGCATCCACTTAGATCATTTTCCTTGTTAAGAGGTGGAAGTCTCTTGTTGAAGTGAGTGAAGCTTTAACTTGAGCATTGGAAGTCATATTTTGGAGAAAGGATCTTCAATTTGTGCAAGCGGAAGTCTCGACTAGAGTAGGAGTGACTTGGATAGTTGAGCATTGTAAGACTTAGCTAGGATCAGGGTGATCTGGATAGCTAAGCAGTCGAAGTCACATGTTTGGAGAGGGGATTTTCAACTTGTGCATGGAAGTCTCGATTAGGATTGGGATGATCTGGATAGTTAAGAAAGTTGGCATATTAAGTTCACTAGGCCCGAGGGTAAAGTAGGTGTTGATAGCTTAGAGAGTGAATCTTGTGTTGATTACCTCTTGAGTTTGTAACGCCTATGTGTCATAGTGAATTACTTTTTCCGGTGGTTGTGGTATCAACCCATGGATGTTTCCTCATTTTGAGGTTTTACCACGTAAAAATCCCTTGTGTTGATTTTTATGTTTATTGTCTTTAATTTCTTTGAACTTGTATTGATTCATCCATTGCTTAATTGTATTCATATTGTCTAGTTGAATCAATATACTTGTCAAAGCTTCTTTATGCCATTGTATATCTTCTGAAGAAAAAAAATTTGCAAGAATTTTGAGACTATACCTATTCAACCCCCCCCCCCCCCCCCCCCCCCCCCCCCCCTTCTAGGTTCATTTGACACTATAACATTAAGGGAATTTCAGCAACAGTGTAAAAAATGTGCACTTAGAGCCTTAAAGTGTCAAATGTAAAGTGTACAAAATGCAAAGTGCAAAAGTGCAAAGAAAAAGAAAGGAAAAGAAAAGAAAAGAAGCAAAGAAATAAAAGGAGCCTTGTATGTAAATGTTAAGTCTCACAAAAATAGAGTACAAAGTAAAGCACAAATGTGTGTGAGATTAAGAGTAAGCCTAGACGCTAGAGTTCAAGTTGCTTGTAAGTAGTGCTAAGTATGGGGTATGTGTTATGTAATGAGTCCTAGCATGATTGGTGACATTTGAATTCCATTTTCCTATTCCTTGTTTCACCACATTTTACCCCACGGCCCCATTACAACCAAAGGGAAGACATAGTTGATCAACAAAGAAGTCTAGATTGGGAATATTTGTTTATGCATGATCTTCCACGTCCATGGCATTTGATTCCTTCCTAGGCTAGTTCACATAAATATTAACGATCTCTCAATGTTAAAAATGTGTGCAATGAATTGGACACTTATGCATAAAATTTATTTTGCATACTTTGCAAGAGTGTGAACTTAGGACTCTAAGTAGAAAGAAAAAAGAGACTCCACATGAGGCCTAGAGTCGAAGCGAAGTACGCTCGACGTGTGAGAGACTGAGAGTGAGTAGTTCCCAATATGAGAGCACTTTTAGGTGTGGAATTCATGATTGTGCGAGTGCCCTTGTTGTGCCTTTAAGTTGCCTTAGAACGTTTTGCATGTGTCTACTCTATTCTTCCATACTTCCTTGCATCTAACTACCGGTTGGAAATGTGGCCCCTGATATTTGTTTGTGTCTAGGGAATTTTTAAATTGAGTCGTGATTGTTTTGTCTTGTGTCTTCGTTTGATTATCTTGAGTTTTCTCTAGGACGAGCAAAGATTTGGTTTGGGGTGTTTGATCATGCCAATATTAAAGTATACTTTGGCCTCATTTCCAAGTCATTTGTCTCATTTTTTTAGTGTATTTTCGTGTCTAATAAGCTCTTTTATAGTGATTGCAGGCATTTGTTGCGATTCAGGTGATGGAGACGGAAAAGAAAGATGTTCTTGAGTGAAACGAGTAAAAATGAGTAAATGTTATATTCCTTACCGATGGTGTTTACGCTAAAAGTAAATTTTGGGAGACAAAAATTAGCAAGAAGTGAGATTTGGAGGCAAAAGGGACTGAAATATAAAAAGCTCATGTAGATCATCCTACTTCGGAGGGTCATATCTCCCTCTTCAGATCTAATCGGTATATATTCGGAAAGCCTTGAAAGTCTAGTTTTCAGTGGTTTTTACGGATTACGATTTTGAGTCTTCTAGAGGGAGTTACGCCCATTTTAGTGATTGTTGTGCGGCCAATGCGCGGGTCCCTACCTGCGGCCTACCCGTTGCTCCGGGCTGACGGGATCAGCCGAAGGACGGTTTTAGGCCATTTTAAAAGGGGAAATGTTGTCCTTTTATGCCCATATCGTACCCTAGGCTCCAATGCCTATAAATACACCATTTTCTTCACAATACCCATTTACTTTCCACCCACATAACCTAGACACAAATCCTCTCCACACTTCATTTTCTTCACCAAATCAAGAGTGAGAGAGAAGCTTTCAAAGAAATCCATGGAAGTTTTCCTCCATCGATGCCTCACCACCACCACCTTCTACCTTCACCCATCCATCTTTGGAGGAGATTTCAAGAGGAAAGAGCCATCCTTTCTTATCTATAAGGAGGAGGAACTTAATGGTTCTTGTAGATCCGAGATGACAATTGGGTCTCCTCTTTTACTTTTCTTTTGTATTTTCTTCTTTGATGTGTATCCCCATTAGGGAAATATGTAAACCTAACACTAGTTCCATTTATTTTATTGACTTGTATTTCATTTCTTCAAGTATTGTCTCATTTAATTGCTTTATAACTTGACACTTGACTTATATTAAGTAGGTATACCAACTCTTGATTCATGTTTAAGAATAGCTCTTGTATTTACATTCATGATCATGTTGGGTAGAAATTGATATGTGTTCATGATTGGGATTGAAAGTAGACTAATTTAATTTAGGAGTAGTTTAATTAAGCATCCCATGATTGCTCGTATGTCTATGGATTATTCGAAATGCATGTTTTGGATTGATTTGATTACTTTTGGTTGTTTGAGTGGAATTCATGAGGAGCACACACCATGCTTTTGTGGGTTTTGGTACTATAACCTTCACGCTTTATGCGACCCTTGGGCGTTGCTCGAGCGATATACCATCGATGAGTAGCAATCGAGGGTTTCAACTTTTGGTCATTGCTTATGTGATATACCCTCAGTGAGCAGTGGTCAAGGGTCCGTTTTTATGCTTAATGATACCATTCGTTGCTACTTACACGTGATAGGTGATCCTTTAATATTAGTGCTTAAACACGATCCTTGATGGTTGCTCGGGCGATATACGCTCGATGAGTAGTTATTGAGGACTTGACGACTCTCCCCATTTCTATATCTAGAGTTCGTATTAAAGGCTAGGTTGAACCCATAATAGAAGTGTATACGGTTAGTTATTATGGGTGGCACGAATGTTGTAGTAGTCATGAGTACCTTTTGTGTTCATTTTCTTGCATCTCTCATATCCATCTTATTTTCGTAACTTAGGATGCTTGCCTTTAGGAGTAGATTAATTTAGTTTAGGAGTAGTGTAATTTAGAAAGGCAGGCACCCGGTAAAATTTATTATTTTAATCACCATTCTCATCCCTCCATATTCTCTTATTTTTGTTATCTTTATTTTTATGATATTTGTGCACACACACAATCAATCATGCTTACATTTCACAATCACCACTCTCACCCTTGCCATGTTCTTATTACATTCATTTCAATAATCTCTGAACCAAAAAATGGTCGATGGATGACACCTCCCTATGGACGATACCATCGCTTGCCGCTTTATTAGTTTTCAAATTTAAAGCACCTTGCTAGGACTTCTCATAAATATCTTTTTGAACCGCAATTTGGTAAAGACACAAAAAGCAAGTTCAAATACTCAACCAAAAAAACATATACATATATAAAAGAGATAGGGATAGGAAGAATTAACACGATATTTTTTAAATGTGGTAAAACCTCAAAAGAGGAAACATCCACGAGTTGAATCCCAACCATCAGCCAACTATCTTTCACTAGATGATAAAAGTACACCCTCAAAAGTGACCAATCAAAATGATACACTCTCTATTGCACATAAATTCTACCCAACCCTTGAGCCTTCTAATGAAAGAGAAGTAGCCAAACTTTCTATCCAAGACACATCCCATGTCTATAGAAAGTTTCCTTGCTTGACTATCCGGACCCTAGTCCTAGTGAAGACTTCTTGCTTAACTATCCGGATCATCCTGATCATAGCTAAGAATTCCTTGATTAACTATCCGGATCATCCCGATCCTAGACAAGACTTTATGCCTTTTACAAAGACTTCTTAATGTGATCAATGTATGCCAATGCAAACATATACAACATAGAATATATGATCAATATACCCTATGGAAACTAGAAATGATCAGTGAGCACACAATGTATTATTTTCTAGTTTTTAATCCAAAAGCATAACAGCATACAAATGATGCATATAATATATGAAATGTATGGATTAGGTACACTCTATGAAGAACTAGATATAATCATCAAAGAACACAAATCAATGTTGCCTAGTTCTATAAACATGAATAAATATCTAGAGCACGTTCAAACACCAAAAACACACATTAAGTCTAAGTTTCATTCATGCAACTAAATCTTAAAGTAAAGCATATTCATTAAGCATGTATTCAAGACTTTAGAACTAAAACCAAAAATGCTAGAATCACAAGATATGTTCAATAAAAATCTCTAGCAATCATTCAGAGCACATATTCACAAAAAAATCAATTAAATCCTAATAGGCTCTAATTATATAATAAGTTGTGCTATTCCTAAATATGTTCAACTGAAGAGTCCTAGCACATGTAAAAGCTATCAATCATCAAAATACCATCAATTGAAGCACAAATAGCCCTAGATAATAAGCTAGCCACAATACAACTCACAAGCATGTGAAAACATAGATTTTAAAAAAAACCTAACTCATATACAAGTCTCTAATTAAGCACATCTAGCTTATAATTGAAGTTCTATCTCTTAGTAGCTAATGTCCAAGTAACATACACATAAAGAAGAAGAAAACCCAAGGTAATTGAGGATTATAAAACACAAAACTCAAAGGATAATTAAATACCTTCTAAAAACGTGTAGTCACGAAATTTGGTGTAGAACCACCACAAAACTTGAACAAAAGACTTCAAACTTACTTGAAGTTGATAGAGAACTTCAATACAAAGATTCTCCAACTTGAATCATTCAAATCAAATAAGAAATGAGTGATTTAAGGTTTTTAAAAGTTGAGAGAATTTTGAGGGAAAATTATGTATAATTTTCTTCTTGAAAACAAAATGAGAGGGAAAGGGGATTTAAATGAAAGAATGGGAGGGAGATGAAATGGAGTGAAGGGCTGCTCGTCTGGCCATATGTACCATGCCACCTCAGCCTCCCATGGAGGCACGTGGCCTCCACGGGGGTAGAGGAGTAGCCTTCCCATGGAGGCCTCGCGCCTCCACGGGGAAGGGGTGCAAATGGCACTTAGCCATTCTCATCTTCCCTCGCGTACCTCTCGCGTTCAATGACCGTATTTCGGCCTCCGAACTCCGATTTGGAATCCATTTTCAGATTACAAATTGGGACTCTCTCACGGACATGGATGTCAATAAAACATTCACAAAAAATATGGAAATCGACTCGATATACAAAGACGAAAACCATGGACGATAAACGTACCGAAAGTTTCGTAACTTCCAACTCGGACCTAAAAACTAATGAATGAGTAACCGAAATGACTGGAACTCAATAAAGAACAATATGAGAATATTTTCTAGTCCGATAACATAAAAATATAAACAAATAAACACAAGAACACACAAGTATGCCATTTTCTAGATATAGTCCTAGAACATGCATTTTTTCAGAAATTGTCAATTTAAATCTAATGCATATGTATACAATAATATGTGTGCATATGTTATACTAATTGATCACAACGATGCAGGGACACATATGAATGCAATGTGTGTGTGTGGCTAATATACATTTCATGGGCAATAAAGCTTGCTCCTCTTGAAGACTTCTCTTTGCTTGATAACTTGCAAGTCTTCCTTGAAGTTGCATCTCAATGAGCCTAGACAACTAATCAATACAAAGGAAATATTTTTTTGACATAGAATTATGCCAACATGACTCAAAAACCTAACATATTTCTTGCATGCAAAGAAACAATTTCACACATTTTCTTTAAAATAAAACTCCTTGAATCTCTCTCAATTACTTAAGTTGCGTAAAGTTCATTTATATAATTTTGCAAATGTCTTTTTTGCTAATAGATCTTTTAACTAGAGCATCCCGATAAGGGGAACTCCCTTTCCTATCTCATGACAAAAAAAAGGAGAAGTCTCTAGAAATATAATGGGGTATTACTTATGCATTGGTTGAGAAGTCTTGAAAGAGAGTTACCTTTTCTACTTAATGTAAATGCCTTTTTGTTTTGAACACCTCACATGCACTTGTTCTTGGAAAGTGCTTATTGGCTATAGTGTGTAGGTTTGGAACTTACAAGAGATGGAAGCCTTTGAAGACTTAATGAAGATTTAAAGTTTTAGTATTTCTTTGTAATGCAGAAAAACAATTGTTGACCAATAGCTTTTTTTTATTTGTGAGGACTTTTTGTAAGTGGTGGTTTTGTCATGAAATAGCCAAAGGGTGAGATTGTAATGACATCTATTTTACGATTGGTTTATTTCATGACAAACCACAATAGGATTATTATGTAATGGATAGTTTAGGTCTCTAATCATTGTTCTTATCAACAAGCTTTTGAGATCATAAAGAGCTTCAAGAAAGGTAGTTTATGTATTCTTGACTTCTTGAAGAGATTATTAGTACACACTTACTTACATATATTTTAATAACTCTTGCATTGCCTTTTTATGTTGCATATTGTAGTTGTTGGGGTTTATGCCCTAAAGATATAATTTGTAAATGGATTTATGAAATAAATAAAAAGAAAAGTTCAATTCATTCTTGTTGTGTTGTTTATTTTATAACTTGTGCATATATTAACATCCTAGATTGTCGGATGTAATCTCGAACTGTGTATATGAGTGTCGTATACTGATGGATATAGTAAGAGTCATGCAATCTAAAGAGTCCATAGATAGCAAATAAAGCTGGGTACTTTATTTGTGGTTAATCTATAGCTGCGGTCCATTCCGTAATGTACGGTGATTCTATCCTGAATCATTCATATGAGATATGGGAATGAAGGCACCTTGTATGATTTGATCATATAGGACTGGGCCATGATCTATATGAATCTCTCACCAAGATCCGTTTACTGATAAGATTCATATATCTCAACTAATGATGGCTATATGTGGGTGATCTTAATCCTGAGTGTCTTATCGACTCCATCAGGTTAGATCGTGGCCTTTGATATACCAAAGGTGAGGTTATATGCAGTTCCTAATCAATATGCTTTGTATGTTAGGATTGTGGTTTGGCTTGTGGCTGGGAAGGTTTGTACACAATAATGGAATCCACTCCTTCTTGTGAGAAGTAGATGGTAGTTACCTTAAGGGTTGATTCGGGGCTTGGACAATATGAGCGCTCTCCTAATTCCTTGAGGAAATAGGATTTATTGTCCATTAGTGAATCAACGGTACTTAAAGGATATATATAATTAGAGGGGTATAACAGACATTATGACCCAGCTCTAATTATGAACTACTGTGGATGATCATACCATGTGTAATAGCTATATCGATGGACACCGAGTTGTATCGGTCTATGTAAAAGCGTCTGCAGTTGAGAGAGTGTAGCTTCGGGTTTTTAGTGAAATAACACTGGAGTTAATAGTCAAGGAATATTAATTAAAGAGTTGAATTAATGATTCCAATGATAATTGGAGCTCAAAATACTGTGGGTCCATTAGGTCCCCTTGCTAGCCCGATCGATTTAGGTAACAACGGTCACGGTTAATTAATTGGATTGTCCAATTAATTGTGTTACGAAAGTGACACATATTTATTCAGGAATTAATCGAATAATGAGATTATTTAATTAATGAATAATGGTGATTAAATAAATTAAATAATAAAATTATTTAATTATGTTATTAATCACTAAATGGAGGGTGATAGTTGATATTTGATTTTAAATAGAATAAGATAATATGATTATTTTATTTTATTAAATTAAATATTTAAATTGAATTTAAAATGTTTAAATTCAAAATAATTATTTAATTATCTTTTAAAAGATATGAGATATTATTTTAAAATATTTAGTTTTTAAAATAAAAAAGATGTCAATTAAAAAGTTTTAGTTATAATAATATACATATGATATATATTTTGATAACAAAAATTATTTTTGAAAAACGCATCATCAGTTTTTTAGTTTGTATATGATGCAAATAGGGTGGTGCGTGATTAAGAGAAAGAGAGCAATTGTGTGCGTGAGATAAAAAAGAGAGAAAAACAAATGTTGTGCATTATTGAAACAAAAGAAAAAAATATAAGATATATTTTTTTAACAACTAGAATTGTTCTAGGTTTGTTTTCTCTTGGAAGAAATTGTTTTTCTTCTTTTCTCTACATCCTCCTAAGTTCTTGAGTACGTGACGCGCTCACACGTAATTACCAGTTCTGGGAATAGCTAGGAAGATCGGTGGTACAGACCTGGAGCATATCGTAAAGTGAAGGAGCCTCCAAACGTTGGTAAGGTTCTAATTTTTTTTAATATATTGATTACAATTTCCTGAATTTACATATTGTATGTATTAGTTTCGGAAAAATAATTACAATCCCAAGTTCACTGGTTTCAGATAGTTTACGATCTGTATAAAATTTTTAAAACCTATTTCCGTTGTGTTACCAGTGAACGGGGTTCCAACAATTGGTATCAGAGCCAATTCTTTCGGAACAGGAAATTGTTTTCGATGCTCCTGAATGTATTATAGTGTAGGCACTGTTTAAATTGATTGTATGTTGTTTTTGTATGTATATTAAATTTGTTAATTTACAAAAAAAAATGATTGATCGTTAATTATATGGTACTATTGATTTAAGGTTCATGGGTCGTATTATATTTTTTTATTAATTTTTTTTTTCTGTCATTGTATTGTAAAGAAAAATGTAACCTATATTGAAGACCTGGAAACAATGATGGAAGGGCGAAATCGGAAATACGCATGACGGGGTACTGTTCACTATTCACACTTACTGTTCACGAACACTATTCAATAGGTGTTGTTCACGCGGACAGTCACGGACACTATTTATATCGTCTTGCATGGTGCCGTTGGCAAGTGTTGCTTAGTGCATTCCATGCGGATTTCCTATTTCAGATTCATGAGATGAATCAGAGTGACCTGAAAAGACTGGAAGACTCAAAAATTACAAGAAGACCAAGGAATGCCTTGGGGGTATTTTTGTAATTTTAGATTTCAATTTTTTAGGTTAAATAATCCACAGTACTTGGTCAATTCATGTATGCCTTATATTATGTGATGATAAAAGCATTGCCATGCATACGTATGTCATTTAGATTAGATGTGCCTACACAAATATATTTGATATGTCATACAAGCATCATAGCCTAATATTTTATATATTTTTTTAATATGATTAAAATAGGTAAATACATTATTGGCTATGAAAATGAGATTAGTTTTTTAATAGTTAGAAAACTTGTTAATTCTCATTAATATTAATCTAGTTATTAAAGTGTTTAATTAGTTAGATTAATATGGTCATTCATTGTAATTAGGATTAATATGATTAATAACCTAATAATAAATGAACCGAATAAAGTGTTATAGTTTTAATAGTTAAAACTTGGTAAGCACTTACATAATAGTCTGACCTTAGTTAATAGTTTACAAAGGCTTAGATTATTCACTAATAGATTAGATTTTTAATTGTTAAAAATCATTAATAATTTATTAGTTAATTAGAATTTATTTCTAATAATGAATTTGTTAATGCGCTAGATAACTTGATTAAAGTTAGTCGTTTGATCCTGTAGAGTCTAGGTGCATTAACGGATAATAGAAAACCCTAATTTTAAATAGTGAGTGGGAGAGGGATATATGACATATATATCCCGCAATCTCCATCATTAGTTCAACATCGTGAGATTCGAGTGTGGCCTCGTGACGGCTTTGCTTTTGTCCTCCCTAAGGAGGGTTTCCACAAAGATCAATACCAAGGTTGACTTCCTAATGGATATGATTTCTGAGGGTATTTCGGGATTGACCGACCCTAAGGCGGCAATTCTCGAGTTAAGCTCGTAAGATCTGAAATGGTGGGTTACACTTACGAAGGTTTTGATTAAGTTTTGTTAATTAAAAACCTGACTGAATAAACGATGGTTGATTGATATGGAATAAGAGTTATTCTAGAATATCATTTGATTGAGAATGTCTCGGTCCAACATGTTAAGACTTGACCGACCCTAAGGCGGCACTTCTTTGTGGTATGTTGGATTGTTGTGGTATAGTAACTGTTTTTGGGTAATTCTAGTTCGTTAGACATGTGCATGCATCATGTTTAAATTTATGCCAAAGTACTCGCACTTGTTTTTTAATAAATGAATGAATGAATGTTTTATATATTTCAGCAATTATGTCTTCTGCATTACTTCAAATTCTCACAAACAACAAATTAACTGGTGATAACTACACTAAGTGGAAACTTAATATTAATGCAATATAGGTCACCAAAGACCTCAAGTTTATGCTTACGGCGGAATGTCATCCAATGCCTACTACCAATGCCACACGAACTGTTTGTGAGGCATACCATCGATGGGTCTCATTTGATGAGAAGGCCCGAACATATCTGTTGGCTTCTATGACAGACGTGTTTGTCACAAAGCACGAAGCAATGACTTTAGCATTCGATATCATGGAGTCATTGCAAGATTTGTTTGGGCAGCCCTCCGAGCAAAAGCGACACGAAGCTATTCGTTCCACTATGCTCGCTCGCATGAAGGAAGGCACATCAGTTCGGGAACATGTCCTGAGCATGATGTCCTACTTCAACACGGCAGAAGTCAATGGCGGGGCCATTGACGAACCCGGTCAAGTGATCATCATACTGACGACTCTTCCGAAGAGTTTCAATCAGTTTAAGAGCAACTACGGGATGAACAAGTTAAGGTTCAATCTCACACAGTTGCTTAATGAGCTTCCTGCTTTTAAGTCCTTGACTAAGGACAACAAGGGTAAGACCGGTGAGGCAAATGTTGTCGAGCCATCTTCCTCTTCTAATAATAATAAAAAGAGGAAAAGGTCTACTGGGAAGGCCAAAGGTAAAGCCCAAGCCCAAGAAGGCCCAAAGCAAAAAGAATGGCATCTTCACCAACCAAGACAAAGGAAAATGTTTCCATTATAACAAGGTCGGGCAGTGGAAGAGGAACTGTCCTTGGTACCTGGAGGAGGTAGCCAAGAAGAAAAAGGCGAAAGGTAAATATGATTTACTTGTTCTTGAATCTTGTTTAGTGGAAGGTTATTCTTCACCCTGGATAATTGATTCGGGGGCCAATAACCATGTTTGATCTTCTTTGCAGTGGATTGATTCTTGGACACAGTTAGAGGAGCGAGCCTTCTCAATGTGTGTAGGGTCGGGGGATGTCGTGTCGGCCAAAGCAGTGGGAGCAATAAGATTACAATTTTGTAATAATAGTAGTTTTTCTATTATTGAACAATGTTTTTATATTCCTGGATTTACACGGAATTTGATTTTCATTTCTAAATTGTTAGAACAATCGTATTTTATTTCTTTTAATAATAAGTCTGTTATTATTGGAAAGAATGATTTGAATTTTTGTTCAGGAATTAATGAAAAATATTTGTATGTATTAAGACCGTTAATACATACTACACTGTTTAACACTGAAATGTTTAAGGCTGAAAAACCAAAAACTAAACGACCTAAGATTTCTCCAGATAATGACACGTAACTCTGGCATCTAGGGCTTGGTCATATCAACCTTATTCGGATAGATAGACTAGTAAAAAGCGGACCTTTAAGTGAGTTAAAGGTTGGCACCTTACCTGTCTGCGAATCCTGTTTAGAAGGTAAGATGACTAAGAGACCTTTTACTGGAAAATGGTTTAGAGCTATAGAGCCACTAGAACTCTTACATACAGACTTCTGTGGACCGATGAATGTTAGAGCTAGGGGCGGATATGAGTATTATGTCACCTTTGTAGATGACTACTCAAGATACAGATATGTCTACCTGATGCAATGAAAGTCGAAAACATTTGAAAAGTTCAAAGAATTTTGAGCTGAAGTTTAGAATCAATTAGGTAGGACTATCAAGTCACTATGATCAGGTCGTGGAGGTGAGTACCTTGACCAAGAATTTGAAGACTTCATGGTCGAGCATGAGATAGTTTCCCAACTCATAACTCCCGGTACACCTCAGCAAAATGGTGTAGCAGAAAAGAGAAATAGAACCCTGATGGAAATGGTGAGATCTATGATTAGTTTCTCATAATTACCAAATTCCTTCTAAGGATATGCGTTACAAACAGTGGCATACATTTTGAATGTAGTGCCATTCTAATCTGTTCCTAAGACTGCCCTAGAGTTGTGGAATGGTTGTAAAGCTAGTTTTCAACATTTCCACGTATGGGGGTGTCCAGCACACCTACTGAAGAACAGAACTAGAAAGCTAGATCCCAAGTCTGTGGTCTGCTTGTTTCTAGGATACTCCAAGGAGACCAGAGGTGGACACTTCTATAGTCCCGAAGATAACAAAGTATTCGTATCGATAAATGCAACGTTTCTTGAGGACAATTATATTAGTGACCATAAACCTCGTTCTAAGATTGCATTGAATGAGTTGGAGCCTGGTAAGGCTAGTGCTTCATCAACAAGAGTTGTTGATCCATAAACATCTGAGAGTCAGATGGTTCCTGATCAGGATACACTATCACCTAGACGTAGTGGGAGGGTTGTAAGACAACCTGAACGCTATTTAGGTATAGGTGAAGAACAAAGTGTTGTCTCTGCTGATAGTGTGGATGATCTATTGACATTTAAGAATGTAATGGAAGATCCTGATAAAGAGGAATGACTTAAAGCTATGAATCTCGAGATTGAGTCTATGCACTACAACTCAGTCTGGGATCTTGTAGACTTACCAAATGGGGTAAAACCCATAGGATGTAAGTGGATCTACAAGAGAAATTGAGGAGTATACGAGAGGGTAGAGACTTTCAAAGCAAGGCTAGTGGCTAATGGTTATACCTAGAAATAGGGGGTCGATTATGAAGAGACCTTCTCGCCAGTAGCCATGTTTAAGTCTATTAGGATTCTTTTATCCATTACCACCTATTTTGATTATGAAATTTGGCAGATGGACGTCAAGACTGCATTCTTGAATGGCAATCTTGACGAGCGCATCTATATGATGCAACAAGAGGGATTCGTGTCTCCAAATCAAGAGCAAATCTTTGCAAGTTGCAAAGGTCCATCTATGGACTTAAGCAAGCACCTAGATCTTGGAACATCAGGTTTGATGATGTGATCCAAACCTATGGCTTTGAGCAGAACGTCGATGAACCTTGTGTCTACAAGCGCATCATTGACAAAATATAGTTTTCTTATTCCTATACGTGGACGACATCCTACTCATTGGGAATGATGATGGAATGTTATCTGATGTAAAGGGCTGGCTCACTAGCGAATTCCAAATGAAAGATTTAGGAGAGGCGAGTTATGTTCTAGAGATCCAACTTATAAAGGATCGTAAGAACAAACTCATAGCACTGTCTCAGGCATCATATATTGACAAGATTCTTGTGCGATTTTCGATGTAGAATTCCAAGAAAGGTAATTTACCTTCTAGGCATGAAGTTCACTTGTCTAAGGAACAGTGTCGTAAGACA
Organism: Dipteronia sinensis; assembly: GCA_033220585.1. Classification (NCBI taxonomy): domain Eukaryota; kingdom Viridiplantae; phylum Streptophyta; class Magnoliopsida; order Sapindales; family Sapindaceae; genus Dipteronia; species Dipteronia sinensis. The sequence goes on from CM065641.1 coordinate 19,405,510, forward strand.
CCTCAAGAAATTGAGGATATGAGACGTGTACCTTATGCATCAGCGGTAGGCAGTCTCATGTGTGATATGTTATGCACGAGACTGGACATCTGCTATACAGTGAGAGTAGTCAGTAGATACCAGTCCAACCCAGGATTGGATCATTGGGATGCTGTCAAGACAATTCTCAAGTATCTTCGGAGAATGAGAAACTATATGCTACTGTATTCCAGACAGGATTTGATCTCGTTAGGATACACAAATTCTAATTTTCAATCAGACATGAATTCTAGGAAATCCACGTCTGGATCAATATTCACCCTATGTGGTGGAGCCATTGTGTGGAGAAGTATAAAGCAATCTTGCATTGCTGACTCCAGCATGGAAGCCGAATATGTAGCCGCTTGTGAAGCTGCTAAAGAGGCTATATGGCTCCGTAAGTTCTTGAGTGATCTGGAAGTTGTTCCAGGTCTAGATAAGCCCATCAAACTTTATTGTGATAATAGTGGTGCTGTGGCTAATTCCAAAGAACCAAGAAGCCACAAAAGAGGGAAGCATATAGAGAGAAAATATTATCTCATTAGAGAGATAGTGCAGAGAGGATATGTGATCGTCACCAAGATAGCCTCACAAGACAATCATGCTGATCCATTTACGAAAACCATACCGGCTAAAGTGTTTTCTGGTCACCTAGATGGTCTAGGGTTACAAAACATGCCCCACATGCTTTAGTGCAAGTAGGAGATTGTTGGGGTTTATACCCTAAAGATGTAATTTGTAAATGGATTTATGAAATAAATAAAAAGAAAAGTTCAATTCATTCTTGTTGTGTTGTTTATTTTATAACTTGTGCATATATTAACATCCTAGATTGTTGGATGTAATCTCGAACTGTGTATATGAGTGTCATATACGGATGGATACAGTAAAAGACGTGCAATCTAAAGAGTTCATAGATTGCAAATAAAGCTGGGTACTTTATTTGTGGTTAATCTATAGCTGCGGTCCATTCCGTAATGTATGGTGATTCTATCCTGAATCATTCATATGAGATATAAGAATGGAGGCACCTTGTATGACGTGATCATATAGGACTGGGCCATAATCTATATGAATCTCTCACCAAGATCCGTTTACTGATGAGATTCATATATCTCAACTAATGATGGCTATATATGGGTGATCTTAATCCTGAGTGTCTTATCGACTCCATCAAGTTAGATGGTGGTCTTTGATATACCATAGGTGAGGTCAGATGCAGTTCCTAATCAATATGCTCCGTATGTTAGGATTGCAGTTTCACTTGTAGTTGGCAAGGTATGTACACAATAGTGGAATCCACTCCTTCTTGTGAGAAGCAGATGAAAGATCTCTTAAGGGTTGATTCGGGGCTTGGACAATATGAGCACTCTCCTAATTCCGTTAAGAAATAAGATTTATTGTTCATTAGAGAATCAACGGTACTTAAAGGATATATGTAATTAGAGGGGTATAACGGATATTATGACCCAGCTCTAATTATGAACTACTGTGGAGGATCACACCATGTGTAATAGCTATATCGATGGACACCGAGTTGTATCGGTCTGTGTAAAAGTGTCTGCAGTTGAGAGAGTGCAGCTTCAAGGAATATTAATTAAGGATTTTAATTAATGGTTCAAAGGATTATTGGAGCTCAAAATACTGTGGGTATATTAGGTCCCTTGGCTAGTCCGATCGATTTAGGTAACAAGGGTCACGGTTAATTAATTGGATTTGTCCAATTAATTGTGTTACGAAAATGACACGTATTTATTCAGGAATTAATTGAATATTGAGATTATTTAATTAATGAATAATGGTGATTAAATAAGATTATTTAATTATGTTATTAATCACCAAATGGAGGGTGATAGTTGATATTTGATTTTAAATAGAATAAGATAATATGATTATTTTATTTTATTAAATTAAATATTTAAAATTGAATTTAAAATGTTTAAATTCAAAATAAATATTTAATTATCTTTTAAAAGATATGAGATATTATTTTAAAAGATTTAGTTTTTAAAATCAAAAAGATATCAATTAAAAAGTTTTAATCATAATAATATGTATATGATATATATTTTGATAACAAATATTATTTTTGAAAAACGCATTATCAGTTTTTTAGTTTGTATAGAATGCAAACATGGTGGTGCGTGATTCAAGAGAAAGAGAGCAACTGTGTGCGTGAGATAAAAAAGAAAAAAAAAAGAGAGTAAAAAAAATGTTATGCATTCGGTGTACCATTGAAAAAAAATATATACGATATTTTTTTTAACAATTAGAATTGTTCTAGGTTTGTTTTCTCTTGAAAGAAATTGTTTCTTTTTCTTTTCACTACATCCTCCTAAGTTCCTAAGTACGTAACGCGTCCACGCACAGTTGCTAGTTCCGAAAATAGCTAGGAAGATCGGTGGTACAGACCAGGAGCATATCGTAAAGTGAAGGAGCCTCCAAATGTTGGTAAGGTTCTACTTTTTTTTAATATATTGATTACAATTTTCTTTATTTACATATTGTATGTATTAGTTCCGGAAAAATAATTACGATCCCAAGTTAACTGGTTTCAGATCGTTTACGCTATTTCCGTTGCGTTACCAGTGAACGGGGTTCCATCAGTAGTTGCATTCATCACATTTAACACTTGCACTTACATGTAAACCTTTTGTCTTTGTGTGTGTGTTGAGTAATTCGTTTCTCAAAATATGTTCGGAAACGTTTGCGCTTGCACGTTGGTGTTCTTGTTTTAGCGTAATGATTGCCATCAAAGAAGAACCTTTTCTTCTCATAGTTTTCACCAAAAAATGGTGATTGGTGATTGCCATTCGGCGACCCCGACCGCCGTTGGAAATCGATGAGTCTCGACGTTTTTGTCGTTTTATGGTCAGCAGCCATGACCGCCAAATTCAACCATAGAATGGATTTTACGGTTGCCATTCGGCGCCCTGAACGCCGAATAGAGATTGTTGTTGGTTTCCAGAAAGTCTCTAGAGCCATTCGGTGGCCACGACCACCGATCAGCGCGATTCTTGGAAAATTTGTAATTTCACCTTGCTCGTTTTATTGGCCTAAAAATAAATCTTTTTGTTTGTCTTGACAACCAAAAACTCCCAAATACAAAACCCTAGAGTGGCTTTTAGAGTTCTATTCAGAGAGAGGTTCCAAGATTGGATTTTTAACTTTCTAAATCCCAAACCCCTATGCATTCAAGCATCATCAAGCTTTAATTTGGCATGGTCATCATAGCATCTTGATTTGGTAAGTTAGTTTCTTTACTACTCATCATCTAGTGTCTTATCGACCAAGATATCTCATTGATTGCATTTCTTGATTGCAAAGTTATTGTTTTTATTATATTTTGTGACAAAATATGTTGATTGAGATTTGTTTGATGACTAGGTTTTAGATTTACATATCTTTTTCTAATTAAGTCTTTATGAACATTCATATAGGCATATTGATATCTAGGATTGTTTGATTGTCATCATAAATCTCTAGATAAGCATTTAGTATAGCCTAGTATTATTTTGATATTAGAATATTGTTATATATTTACTTTGGTTGTTTATCTCTTTATTGATTGTCAAGACTTACCACGGGAGTGTAGTGCACAAGCATGGTCTAGAATCACTATAAAAGGCCTATGAGTAGTGGTGTTGTGTTATATTCCGAGAATGGTGTGACTAGAGGACAATCTAGGTTGTAAACAATATTACATATAGTTGATTTGAGGACCAGGGTGGCTAAATACATAGCCCGTGAGGTTTTACCCTGTAAGGGTTTTCTTACGAAAAAAAAAAAATGTGTCAAACTTATTCTCCCGCACTTTATTGATTGATTGATTTGTTAAAGTTTCTTGGGTGATTTGTTACTAGTATTGACTAATCCAAAAGAAGGTAATCAATTGGATTAAAATCTATTCAAACCCTTAAAGTATATTCTGCACCTCTATCGGTCCTAAGTCTCTTAATTTTAATCTCTAATTGATTTTCGAATTCATTTTTGTATAACGTGAATTTATCAAAAACATTATCCTTAGTCTTGATTAAAAATACATAACAAAACTTAGAACAGTCATCAATAAAAGTCACAAAATATTTATTTCCTGCTCTAGTGAGTGATCTACTTAAATCACATAGATCACTATGAATGAGCTCAAGTTTTTGAGTTTCCCTTTCTACAGAATTGTGAGGCTTTCTTGTTTATTTAGCTTGCATACAAATTTCACAGTTATGTTTAAAATCTATTTGAGTCTTAGGTACTAAATCAAGATCCATCATTCGTTTCATTTTCTTGGAACACTTAAAGAAACATTTTAGTTCTAAGTAAAATTAACACTTAAAGAACTAGGATTGTACCCGAAAATGGGTTCACCTGAAGTCTCATTATCCATCAACATATGAACTTGATCTCTTGATCCATTTTGAACTTGCTTAGGCGTTCCTTTGTAAGCTTCAGTCTTCTTGTAGTAGTAATCCTTAGCCAAATGGTTAGTTCTTCCACAAACATAACCGTGCATATCTTCTTTGCCCTTAGAATTCTTAAAATTGTTTGGGCGAGAACTATTAGGCTGATGGTTATGCCTAGGTTTAAAGTTTATTTTTCTACGAAGAAAATTTTGTCTCTTATTACTATTGAAGGTTTTACTACTCTCTGCAAGATTGACCTTAGTTCCTCCATTTTCACTCTTCCCATTCAAAATACTAGACCTATGGGTTTCTTCTATATTGAGAGAGTTTAACACTTGTGTAAATTTAAGTTGCCCTTGTTTGTGCCTAATGGATCTAGCAAAGTCGGACCAACTAAGTGGTAATTTGTTTATCAAACAAGAGACTTTGTAATCTTCACTTAATGTGGTCTCATATGTCTCATCTTTTCTAACTAACTCTTAAAACTCCAAAATTTGATCTCTAATAGGTTTTGAGTCTAACATTTTGTAAAGATTAAATTTAGACACAGCAAACCACTTTATGCTAGTGTCTTCTACCCCAAAAATAGCTTCTAAAGTATTCCATACCTCCAAAGCATTCTTGGTAGATTGATAAACATCATACATATGGTCTAACAAAGTACTCAAAATCCTATTATGACAATGAAAATTGGTACCATCCCTAGAACTTTGAGCAATAGAATACGATGTTGAATTAGAAGTTTGTTGAGTTGAGTTGTGTTCCAAGGTTCAAAAGCTGAAACTAAACATAAGACAGTAAGCCAAAACTTCACTTGTTTTTGCCATCTCCTAAAGTTTTGCCCAATAAACTTCTCAGGTTTTAACACTATTGGCTTTCTCTACCTTATCAACCATTATTCTAAGAATTCTTAGAGGCAAAGAATGATAATTGGAAAACAAAGACTGGACAAAATAAATAAACAATGTTGTATATTTCCAATTAAGTAGCAAAAGTAAACATTATATAATCGAAACAAAAAGAAATGAATTACGGTACAAGAGAAACAATAAAGCAGAAAAGTTTAATATGATCCCAAACTATTTTATAAACTTTCAAGCAAAAAAAAAAAAAAACTCACAAGAAACAGGAACTAAAATACATTACATAAGTATACTGTGAGTTCTTAAGAGAGGACAATCAATAAATATATTATAATAAATTGACAAGAGTTTAAGAAAAAAAATAACAGAATAATTTATAAAAATACTCACGGATTTAGGAAACGATGCAACAGAATAACAAGAAAATCAAGACATACTTTAGGAAAGTTAAAAGCATGCAAACTGATTGTAAGATATAAAAAGATATGAATATGTAGCAACTGAATAGAAAACACTAAATAGAAATCTCGGCTTTCGATTGGTATAAAAGTTCAACTTTATTTGCACCTAGTGTTGGAAATGGTTAATTTATTATTATTATTCATATTAATTTTGTGAAAAACCATTTCTTATTGAATGAGAACATTATTGGTTAAGTGTTGTGATTTTTCACAACAATTGTGTCATTTTACAAAAGTTGTATCCTTTCTTAAAAGATGTATCCTTTCTTAAAAGTGTTGTTTCTTTAAGGACATGTCTATTAAAAAATGGTATGGATCCTTTCGAATGAGTACGAGGATGTCTATATTATGGATGCCCTCTAACCATTTGAAATGAATTATTGTATTCTTGTTCTCTTAAGTAAATAGTGTCAAAAGTTTCTGGTACAAAACACAAAATTGCGTTCGACGGTTTTTTAAGTTTGAAGTGCTACTACTTGAAAAGCGAAATTTGTTCTATCTTGAGAGACAATTGTTCACAACCATGATCACAATTCGTGGAGGAAGCAAAAATGTTTTAAGGAAATTGTAAATATCACAATGCTCGGATATTGAATCTTTACAATCAGTAAGTTTTTCTTGTTTGAATTTCTTTTTCATTGTGTTGTGTCTTGTTTGAATTTCCTTTTCATTGCGTTGTTTGAGTTTAAGTTTCTTATAATAAATAATTTCTTTTTCACTGTGCTACACTGCATTTGAGTTTATTGCAATATAAATTTATACCAGACATAACACATATATTAACACCTAGATCATACAAATTGATACTCTAGAATATAAATAATATGATGATAAAATATAAGACATTGATAAAACAAAATACGATAAAGAGAAAAGTTAGAAATTCAAGTCTGGACAAAGGGAGAGGCATACAAATGTGTTGTTCGAGATTCCTTCCCTCGTGTGGGTAGTAGCAGATATCTAGGCTCCAAGATACAACCCCCTAATACTCACAACTAGTATTCTCGATAAACACGATTACCGGAAGACATATCAAGTCTTCAGAGTTGAAGTAGTCAAGAGTTTAGTGTATGGGTAGTTTGATAGTTTTTTTGATTGATAGTTTGTTTGACAATTCGTTGGACTCTAGCCAACTATTTATAGGGATTTAGAAACAATAAGATTAAAGTGTTCTAAAATATTTGTAACAGCTATGTTAATGTTTGATTTAAATTGGTGTGTAACATTGGCTTCTCTCCTTCTTGGATTGAGCGAATTATATGGTGTGTCACGACTATGTCTTATTCTTTTCTTGTGAATGGGGCGGTGTGTGGCTAAATTAAGCGTTCCAGATAGGTAGTGTCCTAAGTAATGAGATGGTAACGGAACAAGAAGGGTTGCAAGATTTGCGGGACAAAAAGCAAAATGCTGAGGAGGTAGTGGGCCTCTTCGTTGGGCCCTCCAGTGAGTTTGTGCACATGGGTGTAGATGTTGGATCGGGTTCGAGGGATCAGACGAAAATAGAGGCCACTGAAAATGTTGTTGGATCATGTTCTTGTATTGATCTAGGCTCTATCATTGGCCTAAAAACTGGAAAATGGAAACGATGGGCTAGGGATGGGGCTAGAATACATAATGGGCTAGAGGTTGAGTCACAATAAGGGAAACGATCTCTCAATGCTGGTGGCGATGGCGTGGACAAGAAATTGAAGTAGAGGTTGGGCGGTGAAGTTCTCACTGGGATCTTGATACTTGGGCGTCGTTCGCCATGAAAATATTTGTGTGGAACGCTTGGGGTTTGGGGAATACTTGGCGTTCCAAGCCTTGCTTAAATTTAAGCAAGTGTATGACCCAAATATAGTATTTCTTTGTGAAACTAAGTCAGACCATATTCGAATGGAAGGTCTTATAGTGAGGCTTGGTTTTATAGGAATGTTGGTTGTGAATTCTGTTAGAAAGAGTGGCGGGTTGTGTATCCTTTGGTCGGAGAAAGCAAAAGTTAGTCTCTTATCTTATTCTAAGTTTCATATTGATATCAAAGTTGAGTCGTAGCGGAATGTGGTATGAAGAATGACAAGTTTTTATAGGCATCCTGATTCGAGCCAAAGACATCACGGGTGGACGCTTCTTCGACAATTGAGTAGGCTGTCTGATTTACCTTTGGTTTGTGCCGGTCACTTTAATTATATCTTAGATGAATATGAGAAGTTGGGCTGCAATCAGCGGCCACGTCTTCTTATCAAAAAATTTCGTTCAGCGTTAGATGATTGTGACCTCCAAGATATAGGTTTTTCGGGGCCGCTGTTCACGTGGTGTAACAAAAGATAGGGTTTGGGTATGGTCCAAGAGAGGCTGGATAGATATGTGTGTCATCACCATTGGATGAATATGTTCCCTGGTGCAAAGGTCAGCCATCTACAATTATGGCATTCAGATCATATGCTGCTCTTGTTAGAGGTTAATGGGTTTTCTCGATCTGCTCCTTCTCTTCCCCGTCCGCGTCGCTTTCATTTTGAAGAGTGTTGGATGGATAAATTGAGTGTGCTGAGACTATTAAGCGAAAGTGGGAAGGTATGGGTTGTGGAGTGTCTATGGTGGACTTAATGGACGGTAATTCTCTCTGTACACAGGAACTGGGACGTTGGTATGACAGTAATGTGAGAGGATTGCAGAAGGAAATTCGGGCTAAGCATGATGAGCTCAGGGTTGCTAGTAGCAATATATTTCCTGGTGCTTGGGTTGGCATTAGTCAGGTGGAGAGAGATCATGATGCTCTCCGTGAAAGGGAAGAACTGTATTGGCATCAGCGTTCAAGAGATATGTGGCTTAGCAATGGAGATAAGAATATCAAATACTTTCATTGGAGGGCTAGTGCGAGGAGAGCTAGAAATCATATTAGAGGCTTGTTTGATAATTCTAGTATGTAGGTGCAGACTCAGGAAGGCATCTATCAGGTGGTTGAGCAATATTTTGAAGGGGTATTTTTCTCTAGTAGCCCGAGCCAATGTGCTACTGATCAGGTGCTCCAAAATGTACAACCTTGTCTCTCCTCAAGCATGAGTTCTTTTTTGGATGCTCTGTTTTCTCCAGATGATATTCGTAGCGTAGTTTTTGATATGTATCCTACAATAGCGCCTGGTCCTTACGGTCTCCTGGCATTGTTTTATCAATGATTTTGGTCGGTGGTAGGCCACAAAGTGACTGCTGCCTGTCTGGGATTTTTGAATGATGGGCATGGGCTTGAAGAGGTTAATGGGACTTTGATTACCCTAATTCCAAAAGTGAGGAGAGCCGAGAGGATAATGGACTATAGGTCGATTAGCTTATGTAACGTGCTCTACAAAATAGTGGCTAAGGCCCTCGCTAATCGGCTTAGAGGTGCATTGGGTGCGGTTATCTCGGAGACACAGAGTGTGTTTATTCCAGGCCGAATTATTTCCGACAATGCTATTGTAGGATTTGAATGCATGCATGCTCTTAAGAGACCGAAAAAAAGGGAAAAGAGGCTTGATAGCTGTTAAGTTAGATATATCAAAAACCTACGACAGAGTTGAGTGGACATTATTGGTTGGCATGATGAGTAACATTGGCTTCTCTCCTTCTTGGATTGAGCGAATTATATGGTGTGTCACGACTATGTCTTATTCCTTTCTTGTGAATGGAGCGGTGTGTGGCTAAATTAAGCGTTCCAGATAGGTAGTGTCCTAAGTAATGAGATGGTGCCGGAACAAGAAGGGTTGCAAGATTTGCGGGACAAAAAGCAAAACGCTGAGGAGGTAGTAGGCCTCTTCGTTGGGCCCTCCAGTGAGTTTGTGCACATGGATGTAGATGTTGGATCGGGTTCGAGGGATCAGACGAAAATAGAGGCCACTGAAAATGTTGTTGGATCATGTTCTTGTATTGATCTAGGCTCTATCATTGGCCTAAAAACTGGAAAATGGAAACGATGGGCTAGGGATGGGGCTAGAATACATAATGGGCTAGAGGTTGAGTCACAATAAGGGAAACGATCTCTCAATGCTGGTGGCGATGGCGTGGACAAGAAATTGAAGTAGAGGTTGGGCGGTGAAGTTCTCACTGGGATCTTGATACTTGGGCGTCGTTCGCCATGAAAATATTTGTGTGGAACGCTTGGGGTTTGGGGAATACTTGGCGTTCCAAGCCTTGCTTAAATTTAAGCAAGTGTATGACCCAAATATAGTATTTCTTTGTGAAACTAAGTCAGACCATATTCGAATGGAAGGTCTTATAGTGAGGCTTGGTTTTATAGGAATGTTGGTTGTGAATTCTGTTAGAAAGAGTGGCGGGTTGTGTATCCTTTGGTTGGAGAAATCAAAAGTTAGTCTCTTATCTTATTCTAAGTTTCATATTGATATCAAAGTTGAGTCGTAGCGGAATGTGGTATGAAGAATGACAAGTTTTTATAGGCATCCTGATTCGAGCCAAAGACATCACGGGTGGACGCTTCTTCGACAATTGAGTAGGCTGTCTGATTTACCTTTGGTTTGTGCCGGTCACTTTAATTATATCTTAGATGAATATGAGAAGTTGGGCTGCAATCAGCGGCCACGTCTTCTTATCAAAAAATTTCGTTCAGCGTTAGATGATTGTGACCTCCAAGATATAGGTTTTTCGGGGCTGCTGTTCACGTGGTGTAACAAAAGATAGGGTTTGGGTATGGTCCAAGAGAGGCTGGATAGATATGTGTGTCATCACCATTGGATGAATATGTTCCCTGGTGCAAAGGTCAGCCATCTACAATTATGGCATTCAGATCATATGCTGCTCTTGTTAGAGGTTAATGGGTTTTCTCGATCTGCTCCTTTTCTTCCCCGTCCGCGTCGCTTTCATTTTGAAGAGTGTTGGATGGATAAATTGAGTGTGCTGAGACTATTAAGCGAAAGTGGGAAGGTATGGGTTGTGGAGTGTCTATGGTGGACTTAATGGACGGTAATTCTCTCTGTACACAGGAACTGGGACGTTGGTATGACAGTAATGTGAGAGGATTGCAGAAGGAAATTCGGGCTAAGCATGATGAGCTCAGGGTTGCTAGTAGCAATATATTTCCTGGTGCTTGGGTTGGCATTAGTCAGGTGGAGGGAGATCATGATGCTCTCCGTGAAAGGGAAGAACTGTATTGGCATCAGCGTTCAAGAGATATGTGGCTTAGCAATGGAGATAAGAATATCAAATACTTTCATTGGAGGGCTAGTGCGAGGAGAGCTAGAAATCATATTAGAGGCTTGTTTGATAATTCTAGTATGTAGGTGCAGACTCAGGAAGGCATCTATCAGGTGGTTGAGCAATATTTTGAAGGGATATTTTCTCTAGTAGCCCGAGCCAATGTGCTACTGATCAGGTGCTCCAAAATGTACAACCTTGTCTCTCCTCAAGCATGAGTTCTTTTTTGGATGCTCTGTTTTCTCCAGATGATATTCGTAGCGTAGTTTTTGATATGTATCCTACAATAGCGCCTGGTCCTTACGGTCTCCTGGCATTGTTTTTATCAATGATTTTGGTCGGTGGTAGGCCACAAAGTGACTGCTGCCTGTCTGGGATTTTTGAATGATGGGCATGGGCTTGAAGAGGTTAATGGGACTTTGATTACCCTAATTCCAAAAGTGAGGAGAGCCGAGAGGATAATGGACTATAGGTCGATTAGCTTATGTAACGTGCTCTACAAAATAGTGGCTAAGGCCCTCGCTAATCGGCTTAGAGGTGCATTGGGTGCGGTTATCTCGGAGACACAGAGTGTGTTTATTCCAGGCCGAATTATTTCCGACAATGCTATTGTAGGATTTGAATGCATGCATGCTCTTAAGAGACCGAAAAAAAAGGAAAAGAGGCTTGATAGCTGTTAAGTTAGATATATCAAAAACCTACGACAGAGTTGAGTGGACATTATTGGTTGGCATGATGAGTAACATTGGCTTCTCTCCTTCTTGGATTGAGCGAATTATATGGTGTGCCACGACTATGTCTTATTCTTTTCTTTTGAATGGGGCGGTGTGTGGCTAAATTAAGCGTTCCAGATGTTTACGGCAGGGGGACCCTCTTTCCCCTTATTTATTTTTTATTTGTGTGGAAGGCCTTTCATGTCTCATCTTTCAGACGGAGAGTTCTAGGGATATTGCTGGTTTTCGGTGTAGTAAAGGGGGCCTCAAAATCACCCATTTATTTTTAACGGATGACAGCTTGCTTTTTACTCGGGCTTCTGAAAGGGATTTTCGTGCTATTAGATCGGCCGCCTTGGACTCTTATGCTAGTGCCTTAGGTCAGGTAGTAAACTTCGATAAATTTGTGTTGTGTGTTAGTAGTAAGGTTTCTCATAGCAGAGTTGAGACTCTTGCTCAGTACATTAGCGTGCGGCTTGTTGAGTGTCACAAACGCTATCTAGGGCGTCCTAGTTTTGCCGGAAAGAACAAAAGAATGTTGTTTGCGAGTAGCCGGGACCTTGTGTGGGATAGAGTTAGAGGTTGGCAAAATAAATTATTTTTGTCGGTGGCAAGGAGATTTTAGTGAAAGCGGTGATCCAGGCAATTCAAACTTACTCTATGTCCTTGTTTCGTTTGCCGAAAAGATTGGTGGATGATCTCCATAGGCTTTGTGCCCGCTTTTGGTGGGGGTCGGATGATGAGAAGCGTAGGATTCATTGGTGTTCGTGGCATAAGCCTTATCGTAGTAAGGAGATGAGAGGCCTGAGTTTTAGGGATCTCCTTATTTTTAACAAGGCGTTGTTGGCTAAACATTGTTGGAGACTTGTGCATAATCCAAATTCTTTAGCTGCTCGGGTGCTTAAGCACTGCTATTATCCTGGTTCTTCTCTTTTCCAGAAGAGTGGTGGCGGCTCTGGTTCTTTTCTTTGGTAGAGTTTCCTTTGGGGCAGGGAACTGTTGGAGGTTGGATCCAGGTGGCGCATTGGGCGGGGAGACTCAGTGTCGATTTATCACTATCGTTGGGTCCTAAGACCGGTTACATTCAAAGTGGTGTCGCCGCATGTGTTGGGTAACGCTGCAAAAGTTGCAGAGCTGAAGCTTCCTAATGGCAGATAGAAAGAGCAGCTAGTTCATGATTCTTTATTACCTGAGGATGCTTCTCTGATCCTTAGCATACCTTGTTCTTCTTCTCAGTTACCTTATTCGATCACTTGGCATTATGACAAGTTTAAGGCGTTCTCTGTGAAGTCTGGTTATCATATCGGTTGTAATTTGCTTTCTATCCCTGGTCCTTCAGGTCTCTCCTTTTCTAAAGCATGGTGGAAGTATTTGTGGCATTCAAAAAGTCAAGTTGTTTGTTTGGCGAGCTAGCAATAATTGGTTGCCCACAAATGCCAATCTGGCAAGAAGAAGGATTCAGGTTGGGGAGGTGTGCTCGCTGTGCAATTAATGCTCGGAGACCAGTTTGCATGCAGTTTAGAACTGTTCGCTTTTGAAAAATATAAGGTCTGTGTTCTTTTTTGATGAGGTTTCAGAAGAGTGATAACTCTGACTTATTAGATTTTATGATCTCTTGCTCAGGTTGTCTGCTTCAGCGGGAGGTGGAGTTGCTGTGTGTTGTTATGTGCAGTCTGGTTCCATCGTAATTGTCACATGCATAGGTCTAGTGTTGTGCGGGTTGAAGAGATTGTGCCTTGGGCTTCCTAATTTCTGGCAGATTTCTATCGAGCCAATGCAGTTGCGATGACTTGTCCTTCTTCGAGTGGTCTGGTTGGTGCCCTGTGGAGACCTCCTGATCCTGGGTTATACAAGGTTAATACGGATGCTGCTCTTGATGTGGCCAGCAGAAAGATTGGAATTGGTCTGATCATTCATAATTGCTTTGGCAAGGTGATGGCATCTAGTGCTCAATCGGTTCTCGCTGTTTATTCCCCTCTTGTTACGGAAGAATTAGTTATCTTCAGAGGTCTACGGTTTGCTCGTGAGGTGGGTTTGGCTCCCTGTTTTATTGAATCAAAAGCTCAAGTGGTTGCTAACCTCTTTAATTCGGATAATGTTCCCTTTGCGGATGTTGGTCTTATTTTAAAGGATTGCAAATTGCTGCTGGAAGCTTCTCTTGGTTGCTGTGTGGGCTTTGCGCCTACGCTTGCAAATAAGGCAACTCATGGTTTTGCTAAGTTGGGTCTGTCTTTATATTCTGATTGCTTTTGGATAGAGGAATGTCCTTCCAATGTAGCTTCTATTGTTTTGGGTGATTGCCCAAATCAGTAGTAATATGTTTGGTATTTTAATTCAATTCTTCCTTCAAAAAAACAAATTACAAAAATCATCTCATGTCATATAATTATATAAAAAGAATAAATTATATCTTACCTGTTTAAGGTTTGCCTTTTCACATATCGGAAAAACTTTATCCAAATATGACACTAATCTTTCCTATTATTAGTCATAGTCTTTTACAACTAATCGTTGACCATGTCACCATAACTAGGAGCGGCTCAACTGATTTTAAGGAAATAAGGAAAAAAATTAGACTCTAATTATATATAATAATAATAAAAATAAATAAATAAATAACACACTAAAGAAGGTTATTTGTTTTATAAATAATTTATAATATTATTAATATGATCATATTTTCTAGGTACATTTAATATCCTATTTAATGAGATCCTATTACTAAGTAATGATAATAGAACAATGTTTGGGTACTGACCAGCTAGTCAATATCCAAAATACTGACCCCATCAATGGGAGCTCAGCATGTGGTCCAACTTGTGAGATAAAATGTAAAAAGTAAAAGAAAAAAAAGGTCACGTGTACTTCTATTGTTATGATCAGTATTTTGGATACTGACTAGTCAGTACCCAAGTATTATTCATAATAATAAAAGAAAATGTTTAAAAAAAAAGAAGAGATCCTATAGCACATTATCATCAAGAATTTAATTTGTTTTAATAATATCTTCAAATTGTCTAAATAAATGAGGCACCAAATTTTTTTTCTTTTTTTTTTCTATGCTCCAAGTCCCTGGTTTGTTTGATTTGTACAATAACCGGCACTGACCGTAACCGTTCATCATGTCAACCTATGTGAAAATCTAAAATTTATTGTTAATATATATATATATATATATATATATAACTCATACATTTTTTTTAAAATTTCTTGTCAATTATATATAACTCATTAATTATTTGATTATATATATATATATATATAAATTTTCAAGTTAGTACGCACTGATATAACTTCATCAGTGTGTTAGATGTGGACCATTAGATTTACATATTTTTACTAAATGTGTATGCACTTGTCAAAACTTCTCCATTATCAGTTGTTCACATGCAACACACTGATTTAACTTATATCAGTGCGCACTGAGGAGAAAAGAACTGTATATATACATATATATATATATATACAGTCTTTCTACTGTCAGTTCGTTCCGATATAAAATATATCAGGACGAAGAATGTGGACCACAGATTATGGAGAAGTTTTGACAAATGTATACTCTTTGAGCCAAAGTACGTAAATTTAATGGTTCACATTATTCGTCCTGATATATTTTATATCGGGACGAACTGATAATAGAAAAATTGTATATATATATATAAAACTCATTAATTTCCTATGGCCTCAAATTTCTTTTATTATAATAAAATTTGGTGAACTAGATTAGATTAAATTAGTTTAATTTATATTTTGACCAATGTTTCCAAGCAACTGTTGTAGCTGGTACCGGACACCTTGCACTCGAATAAACTATTCTACAATACATTCATACATTTACAAGCAGAGGTGGAACTAGAATAGCAGAATTGAGGGAACCAAATAATAAAAATTTAAAAATGATAGAACTAAAACGTAAAATTTATTTTTTATTAAAACAATTTTAAAATTTTTTAACTATAATTTTTTTTTTCCAGATGGGCACCCCTTGGCCTCCGTTGTGGTCTGCCCCTGTTTACAAGTAATTTAAAATTTTCACCGACATAATACCATCTCCTCTCATTGCTAGATATGTGGTAGTGCTTGTCTGCGCCGAAAATGGTGTGAACTGTCCCTTTACGTTCATATGGATATTATGAATTTGATGTCAACTAGAACATGGTGTCGTGTTGTCTCAATCAAAATGTCTAGTAAAAGCAAGTTTCAGGTCGAATTAAGAGTTAAGACCATGTTTTCTAGGTATCTTTTGTATAATTTGAAACTATAAATCTTTTCACATTTTGAAAGTCCTTGCTTTTTCCCTCCTCTTAACACTTTCGCCTATCTTACGTTGCTAAGAAAGTTAAAATAATAATAATAGATAAATAAATCATGCACGGTTGCTCTATAATATATTTGTCTTCTCTTGGCATCAGGGGCGGCTGGACCCATAGGCAATTAAGACAATTGCCTAAGGCCCCAACAAAAACAAGGCCTCAAGTTTTTATTTTAAAAGAAAAAATGTATATGTAATTTTTTTAAACAAAAAAATATACATATAAAGTATCCGCCTACTTTCCCTTTCCCCCACACCAATTCAGCCATTCTGCTCCTTTATATGCTCGAGGCCACTGGTGCCTGACAACACGTCAACACCCCACACCACCCAATGGCAATCAGTCAATCACTTATCACTTCAATCTTTCATACAATAAATGTTATCAATTAAACAACAATTGAAACGTTATTTACAACGTTACTTACAACGTTACAAAATAAACTTACAGCCAAAATACCAAATAAAACTCGTTGAAATAGACTTGAGTTATTTCTTAGTTTCAAACAATCAAACCCAGCTACAAATTTCTTGCTGAGTTGCTGCTAGCCTGCTACAAATTGTTAGAATTCGGAGTTCCAAACTTTTAGGTTTTATTATTCTGATTTCCATACTTTAATTTTTATTTTTATCATTTTATTTATTTACTTTTCACTTTACTGTTTTTTAAAAGCTTTGATTCTGAATTTCAAATATAGTGATATTAGATATAAGAAATGTCTACTAGAAAATACGAATCCGGATACGAAAAACTGAAAAAAAAAAAAAAAAAGACGAATAGAAAAATTAGTTGAATCACAAAAGGGGGCTCTTGATAAATTTGTCACAAGTAGCAAAAAAAATATAGACTTGAATGAAAATTTAATGGCTGAACAGTTTATAAATCCATCTGAAATGATGAATGACATTGAACAAAATGATAACAGAACATGCAACATCACGCTCTCTAAAGAAGAATATGAAAAAAAATACAGGGGGAAATAAAACAAATGTAGAAACAGTTATCTCTGATAGTATCTATGATCCTGGAAATTGGGATAACATTGATAATAAGATAAGAGATTTAATAATAGAAAAGCGCCCAATCAGAGAGAACAATATAATATTTCCAAAAGATGAAAATTGGAGGCATTTCTCTGCCACACATTATATTAGAAAATTGCCCAACGGAGAAAAACATGATAGAAGATGGTTAGTGTATTCCAAAGAATTTGATAAAGTCTATTGTTTTTGTTGCAAATTGTTCAACACAAAGTTTAACAAAAATCAACTAGGTAATGACGGAACTAAAGATTGGAAAAATCTTAGCAGTAAGATTAAAATTCATGAAACAAACAACGAACATATAACTAATATGAATGCATGGGTTGATCTACAAGGAAGATTGTTAAAGAACAAAACAATTGATAAAGATATCCAGGAAAAAATTAACAAGGAAAGAGAACATTGGAAAAAAGTATTAATAAGGATTATTGCTGTGGGGAAAAATCTTGCTAAAAACAATTTGGCTTTTCGTGGAAAGAATGAGAAAATCTACCAAGAAAATAATGGAAACTTTTTAAGTCTAATTGAAATGATAGTAGAATTTGATCCAACAATGCAAGAACATGTTCGACGAATTCAAAATGGTGAAATTCATAATCATTACCTTGGACACAATATACAAAATGAGTTGATACAAATGCTAGCACTTGAAATTAAAAATTCAATTATTAAAAAAGTTAAAGACGCAAAATATTTTTCAGTTATACTTGATTGTACTCCGGATGCAAGCCATCAAGAACAAATGACACTTATACTAAGATGTGTAAATGTTTCAAAAATTCCAAAAATTCCAATAAAAATAGAAGAATATTTTTTAGAATTTTTAAAAGTAGTTGATACATCGGGAAAAGACCTTTTTAATGAACTTGTGAGTGCAATAAAAAGTTTAGAACTTGATATCAATGATGTACGAGGACAAGGATATGATAATGGATCTAATATGAAAGGAAAGGAACAAGGTGTACAAAAAAGACTATTAGATATAAATCCTAGAGCATTTTATACTCCATGTGGTTGTCACAGTCTTAATTTAGTTCTTTGTGATATGGCAAACTCTTGTCCTAAAGCTATTTCATTTTTTGGTACTTTACAACGTATATATTCATTATTTTCTTCTTCAACAAAACGATGGAAAATTTTGCAAGATAATATCCCCAATTTAACTGTCAAATCTTTGTCACAAACACGATTGGAGAGTCGTATAGAAAGTGTTAAAGCAATAAGATATCAAGCTCCACAAATTAGAGATGCTTTAATTCAACTAGCGGAAACTAGTGAAGATCCTAAAACAAAGAGTGAAGCAAATTGTTTAGCAACATATGAATTAGAAAATTATGATTTTTTGTTAGGTATGATTATTTGGTATGATATATTATTTGCCGTTAACTCTGTTAGTAAGAACTTACAAAATGAAGATATGCATATTGATGTTGCCATAGATCAATTAAAAGGTCTAATTTCTTTTTTCGAAAAATTTAGAGAAAGTGGGTTTGCAAATGCTATGATTTCAGCTACAAAGATTGCAAAAGAAATGGACATTGAACCAATTTTTCGTGAAAAATGTGTTATTAGGAGAAAAAAACTGTTTGATGAGAATGATAATGATGAGAGAATTCTATCTATGGAAGAGTCTTTTAGAATTGATTATTTTTTATACTTAGTAGATCAAGCTATTTCTTCAATTAGGAAAAGGTTTGAACAATTTCAACTGTATGATAATATTTTTGGTTTTTTATTTAATTTTAAAAAATTAAAGTCATTAGATGATAACAATTTGAAATTTTTTTGCCAAAATCTTGAAAGTGTTTTGAAACATGACTTGCTTTCGGATATTGATGGTTTAGATTTATTTTCTGAATTAAAAGTTTTAAAAGAAGTTTTACAAGATGACATAAATACTCCTCTTGAAGTACTTAACTATATAAAAAGAGTTGATTCTTTTCCAAATGCTTTCATTGCCTATAGAATATTATTAAACATACCAATAACTGTTGCTTCTGGAGAAAGAAGTTTCTCAAAATTAAAATTAATAAAATCTTACTTGAGATCAACAATGTTACAAGAAAGATTGAATGGATTAGTTATATTATCTATCGAAAAAAAAATGTTACAAAAATTAGAATTCAAAAATTTAATAAACAATTTTGCATCCCAAAAAGCAAGAAAAATTAATTTTAAATAAACTCTTTTTATTGTATATTTAATATTTTACTGTATATTAAATATTTTTTGACATATACATCCAAGACCTCGTTTTATAATTTTGCCTAAGACCCTGGATACCCTTGAACCGCCCCTGCTTGGCATTGCAATTACTTTTGTAAACGAGATAAGATTAATTTGGTGGTAAAAACCCTTCATACTTGCACTATGAGATTGTGGAGTTTGAGTCTTCCGCCTCCTCCAAAAAACCCCGAATTTATATAATAGTTTAATACTTAAAAAAAATACAATTACTTTTGTAGCTCATATTAATTAGAAGGGAAAGTATCATTTGCCCCATATATTTTTCCGTATTAGTAAATTGCCACCCTGTATTTTGCTAAATGGATGTTCTTTTCCCCCCTGAAACCAAACGTATTCTCCATATTTCCCCTTCCTGTTAGCTTCTCGGTTAAAACCTCCAACTCAGACAACAATAGTTGATGAAAAGAGTCTTTTGCCCTTGAAAGGCAAGGGTAGTGTTAGGATTATGCTCAATGGCAAGAGTGTAATATTGTAATTGACAATCTTCTTATATTAATAAAGTGAATTCTGATTCTTACAATTACTTATAGCATTTATTATTATAATTGTCAAGGTAAATAATCATAAGGTCAAAAGACTATGAGACATGAAGAATTGTTCATACATCCGGATATGTATGAGGTAGACACAATTCTTTAGTTAGTCTTGAATAACGTTCACAACTTAAACTAAAGGTTGGGCACCTCTATCTTGTTAAAGTTGTAGAATTCTTTTACTAGCATTTGAGTGGGATCAAATGAATATGATGAGTCTAAAATCATCGAAAGGTTTTCGAGTAAAAGAATCTAGTGCACTAGGTGCATTGAACTGGATCACAATGAAATACTTTATCTAGAACCGTCACTAGATATAAGTCTTTTCATTAAAGAGGACAATCGGAGAGTCTATCTTAATCCTGAGATAAATGATGGACTTATGGTTGCAAGTGTTATCATTAGAGCTATCAATGAGTACGATTATATAGCATAGTCTATCCTCGATAGTTTGATGGTATACATTTGTTAATCGATAGAGGACTTCATTTATAGATATGGACATCGTGGCTCCATTTATTAAATGAGAGTATAATATCATCATATGGATGTTTTGAGGTATTGGATATTAAATCTCAACGTTGAGTTTTCAATAATGATTATTGAAAACATGGCTTCTGGACAGGTCAAAGTATCCAAGTTTGAAATGTGGTCATATGAGGAAATATGGTAACTTGGAGAGCTATAGGCGGTCTATGAGCTCTTGGCGATTACTGATATTATTCACGAGGATACACCATCTCCTATAAGATTGTCTAGGGTATGAATGAGAAACATCTCCTTATTTTATCTTTATTTAAGAGTTCAATTTTGGCTCTTTAGTGGAATGAGTTAAAATTAATAGATTGGACCTAAGTGAATCATTTGTTGATTGTGATTAGGTTGTGTCTATTGAAGCTTAAATTTAGATAGCCCGCCAAGATCCCCAATCTACACGTATTTGTATGGATCACTTGATATATTCTACCGGGCCGATTTAAGGGTCCATCTAGAATTGTTTTTAATATATCAAGAATATAATATGTCTATTATTTAATTAATGGGCTGCACTATTATATTAATATATTAAAAGGAGACATGTGGGCTTGTTTCTTTTAGTAAGAATGGGTCTGGTTCACATGTGGGCTTTTATTTAAAGTCCAATGGATTAAATGAAATAAGAAAATAATATATGGCCCATTTATATAAGTGGGGCGGCAAGGTGTATATATTAACCTAATATATTATTTTGTTTCATTGTTTTAATTAAATAAGAATTAGTTAATTTATTAATTAATTGTTTAATTAAGAAACAAATCTTTTTGTGATCAGGAAATATATTTCCTAAAGTTATACTATTGGTAGTAGTATATTAAAAGTAAAAGACTTGTTTGATAAGAAAATAAATAATTAATTTTATTTATTTAATCAAATAAGAAGTCTTTTTATTTAGTCAATAAAAGAATAAAAATATCTATGAGTTGGATTAGGTTTTGAAGTCTAAAGGTTGATGGAAATTAGGGTGCAACACAAACTCCTTTTGGTATGTGATTTGCGGCAACCCTAGTCCATTTAGAGGAAGATTTCGGCAATCCTAAATAGAAGAAGAATCAAAATTTCGGCCACATATATAATACCAAATATAGAATTCGGCCACTATAGTTGATTGAATGATTCAATTTTTCTTCTTCTTCTCAATTCATAGAAAATGATAATTTTTATTCTACTAAACATAAAAGAGAGAAGAGATTATTCTTTGATAGTACACTGATTACTTGTTCATCAATAAGCTTGTGTGTACAACATCGAATTAGGTTCACGCGAGTTTCGATCATTAGATTGAGAACTCAAAAGTGACAGGAATAATTTTTGTCTTCTTTTGATTGTTTTGTGACTAACAAAAGAAAAAGAAAACTTTGTTCATCCATTCTCAGGTTTGCAATTCAAAGAAAAAAGGAGACCACGCTCGTAGGTGATTCACGTATGTGTTCGGATTGGAAGATCTCGCGGTACTGTTCACGCGGGTACTGTTCACGATCAGTGTTCACGCGGGTACTGTTCACGATCACTGTTCACGCGGTACTGTTCACGATCACTGCTCACACGGGTACTGTTCACGGGCATCGGAAAAGATTTTGCGGATTACCAATCGACGTAAGTCAATCGGATCACGCGTCAAGAGGTATTTAACTCTAACGGTATATATTTGAGTTTAATTAATTAAAAGGTTAAGGTTCAACTTTGAGAAAAATTTTAAAACCATACGAAATCTATTTTTCGCTGCGTTTTATATCGATTTTTCCCTACAGGTAGTTGATTGCTTAAAGAGAAATTACTTTTCTATCCCTTAATGGGCTATATTGCACTAATTAAAGATGAATAAAATAATTTAAGAAAAGAATTGAAAAATTAAAAAAAGGGAAAAGGGAAAGATCGCCACCATTCATCTCAGAGATAGACGATGGATATGATAAATAATTAATTAATTAAAAACCAATCCTAGATATAGACGGTGTAGATAATTAGAAAAAATAGACAAAAAAAGAAGGCTAATTGGCACTGATGCCCCCTAAGCTCTTCATAAATTTTCCCTATGCCCCCTGTATTTTTTTTTCGGCACTAAACCCCTTGAACTCTCGTTTTGTTGACAGAAGCTGACTGTAGATACCCCTCACAGGGGGCAATAAACTCAAGTGTATGCCAATAAAACGAGAGTTCATGTTAGAGCCGAAAAAAAGTGCAGGGGCATAGTGTAAATTTATGAAGAGTTTAGGGGGCATTAGTGCCAATTAGCCAAAAAAGAATTCAACAATTCATCACAAACATCAAACCAAGAACTTCACCTAGAACTACATCAACATCATCGTCATAAATATCTCCACCATATTATCTCCATTGATGGAGAACACCACCTCTACCTGAACCAAACCTAAAACACCACCAGAAATCATAACTATCATCAACCCCAAACCACAATCATCAATCATCATCACTAAACCCAGAACCGAGGATAATAACACCATCATTAGTTCATCACCACAATACCAACACTAGATTCAACATTTATTTTTTCTATACCCAGAAACACACCAGAAAATCAGAACCCAGAAACACATCAGAAAATTTTATAAATGGGCCAAAATATCTTTCGACCTAAAAATGCACCACTCTTAATCCCTAAACGCAGAAAATCGGAACCCCAAAACAAACCCAAAACCCAACTCAATCCCATTAACCCACAACAACCACACGCACAACAAACTGAATTGAACATTCAAACGAACAAAACCCTAGAAACATACCACCACCACCCCCAAACCAACACCAATCAGAAACCCCAAACCCCAAATTAGAACCAAAGTAATGTCCATTGAGAGGAGATTGGCATCGCAAGCAGTGATGAGAGGAGATCGGCACCACAAGCAGTGATGAAAGGAGATTGGCACCACCAAATCAAACACAAGGTTTAGAGAGATGGGGGATTCGTGAGTGAGGTTTTAGAGAGAGAGAGATTCGTGAAAGAGAGTGTGTGAATTCAAGACAAAAAGAGAGTGTGTTTTGATTCGAGAAAGAGAGAGAAAGATCGCGAAGAGAGAGAGAGAGAGAGAGAGAGAGAGAAAGAGAAAGACATTGAAGAAAGAGAGAGAGAGATAGAGAGAGAGAGAGAGAATTCATTTAGGTTTCTGGGTATTGTGTGTGGTGGTAGTGGTGCCTGAGTTTGTGTACAAGTGGCCATTAAGCAAAATATAGAGGGGGCAATTTACCAATAGGGAAAAATATAGGGGGGGAATGAAACTTTCCCTAACTAGAAAAAATGCTTATTATTTTACTATAACTTCTCTGAAAAGCACTTATATGTCTAATAATTAAGTGGTTCAAGCTTAATTAATCAGCTTCCAACAACTGATATTGCACTATGTGTGCATTTTTCTTATAAAAATAATAACAATAATTTGGAACTTTTGAGGAGGAGATCAGACTCGAACCTATAATCCCATGGTGTAGTGTGAGGGGCAAACCGCTAGACCAACCTCATCCTGTCTACATTATGGGTGCATTTGCAAGGGGGAGGTTCCCTTAAAAAAGTTTAATATATTTAAATTTTTTTATAAAATTGTAAAACCGTCTTTATATTTTAAATTGTTTTCATTTTGGCCCCTCCAATTCTTGGCTCTACCACTATGCATTTGTGATTGCTTAAACTTAAAAAAAATAATCACTTATTTCATAAACAAGAATTCATGAGGTGCTTGGTAAACACTATATAATCAACTCTTTAATTATCTGTTTCCCCAATAATTAGCTTTTGAGAAGTTGATTATTGAAGAAGCTCAACCCTTACCTATTAAATTTTTGGGTTTGTAAAGCTTGAAGAAGTAGCCAAGGAAGAAGACCGCGACATGAACCGCGGTGCATCAACAGTAGTGCCAAAAGCGGAAATTCACAGAGGTTTCTCACGAAGAAGACCCGTGCCAAAAGCATAGTGCACATTGTAAGGACCTCGATTTTATGATTGGCTTATTTCATGACAAACCACACCATATTGGGGATGATTGTGTAATGGGTAGCTTAGGTCCTTGTCGGCAAGCTTCCGAACATCTCCATGACTTCAAGAGCAAAAAGTATACTCACTTGACTTTGTCTCTTGAAGAGTTTAGGTGCACACACACACTTCATGCATGCCTTGTTCATCTTGCATTTGTGTTATTTATTATGTATATGTGTGCATCCATTACACAACTCACACTAGCACGTCTTTGTTTGTCTTTACATGTGGTTGTTTTGTTTTACGTTTTCCGTGTGTGTTCGAAAACGTCCTCACTCCCACGATGGTGTGCTTGTGTTGTGTCTGTGCTTGCACATTGGTGTGCTTGAGTCTTAGCACGATTTGTGACCATAGAGAGGTTCCATTTGTGCTCTCTTGGATTAGTATTTGGTTAAATGGTTTTATACCATGATTGTGGGAATTTTTGTTATTGACCAATTCTGACCTTTGGTCACTCTTTTGACCATAACTATTTCCATGTTTATCCAAATCTTGTTTTGCTAATTGGAATAGAAAGTATACTTCCATACCTTTCTAACGGTATATTATTCATAATATTTTATGACCGTTTGGTTTAGTTTTGAAGTCTCCAAAGAGACCATTGAAACAAAGCATCTCTGCTGTTGTCCGTTTTTGACCTTTGGTCACTTAAATGACCATAACTCTTTCTGTAGACATCAAAACCTCATTCTGTAAATTGGAGTAGAAATAATACTTCCATACCTTACCAACGGTATATCATACGAAAGGTTTCAATGTTGTTTGGTCATGTTTTGGGTCGCTTATTTATGGAGCTGGTGTGCTGTCCAGTGTGTTAGGCGACATGCAAGGCCACTTGTGCATGTCACCTCCAATGTCGCCTCAGACATGTTTTTCTTCTCCAGAACATTAGGCAACATGGTAGGCGACTTCATGTAGCCTCTCTTAGGCTACTTGCATGTAGCCTCTCATAGGCGACTTCATGTAGCCTCTCATGTCGCCTGGCACCAAAAACGGGACATTTTGGTCTTTTCGAGTCAGCCCATTTTTCCCACCTTTAAAAACCCCTCTTTCTTCTCTTCTTCCCCAAATCTCCTAAATTTACAGAAACCCTAGAGAGAGAAAGAGAGAGTCTTGAGAGAGAAAGCTTCAATCAAGCTTCTTTAACTCTCCAAACCCAAAACCCATGCACTCATTGGCATCAATCTTCCATGAGTCTTCATCATTCATGACTTGGTAAGTAAGAACAAACTTTTATCTTTGATTATTGTTCTTAAAGACAAAGATTTCGTTTTTAATGCATAGGATTTGTAGAAATCATTTTTGAATGCATTATTATGTTGATTGATAACATGATTGGGTTTGTATTTTGCTAGCTTAATTGATTAGGTCATTTTTGCCTAAAAGCTAGGTTATAAATATTCATGTATGATTAATTGATAACTAAGTTGATAGATTATGTTTTAATCAACTAGTTAATGTTAATGAATATTTATGTGTGTTGTATTTTGATAGCTTGCATGATTAGGTGTTGTTTTCCTAAATAGCTAAGACTTGATCATTCTTAAGAGATTAATTGATAATTAGATTGATAGATTTGTGTTTATC
The DNA here is from genome assembly GCA_033220585.1 of Dipteronia sinensis. NCBI lineage: Eukaryota > Viridiplantae > Streptophyta > Magnoliopsida > Sapindales > Sapindaceae > Dipteronia > Dipteronia sinensis. The sequence continues at coordinate 19,431,370 of CM065641.1, forward strand.
AATCTAGTTAAGCTCTCTTGAATATTCAAGGTTGTTTGTGGACAATTAAGTTGTTGGAAAATCTCTACACAACTAATTGAGTTTGTTTGTGATAGACTTTTGTCTAAGACTTGCATTTAGTGAATGATTAAATGTCTTGTCTCAATCACATGAATATATGCTAAGTTTATGTTGAATAAATTGTGAGCATATTTGTTGATTCATTGTGATTGTTTGTGATAGATAGGATGGTTGTTATTGATAACATCTAGCTAAGTGTTTATGTTTTGCATTTAGACATTTGACAACTTGGATTTGTTTCTACAAACTCCTAGTTGAGCAATTTGTGTAGTCTAGCATAAATTGCATTGAGCATCATTTCACATGGTCATATAGACATTTCATACTCTTCACTGATTCAAAGTCTTGTGGCTTCGGGGTGAAGTTGCACAATCATTGAAGTCTTGCAACCAATGTGTGGTCGGCAAGCATCGGTCAAGTGCCACTATAAAAGGCCCGTGTGGTAGAGTAGGAGGTGCTCAGGCCAAGAGTAGTGTATCAGTGGATATCACTAGGGATTGAACCAAGAGTGGCGAGTGGTAGTGTCCATAGCCTGAGGTTATCTAGAGTGAGAGTTCGAGTTTCCCTTGTTGAAGGGTTTCCACGTCAAAATCAAGTGTTCTTTATATTTCCGCACTTTACTTGATTTTGTATGTTTGATTTAATTGGGTTATATGTTTAATATTGACTAATCAAAAAGTTGGTAATAATCGATTAACAACCCATTCACCCCCCCTTTAGGTTGTACACACACGTTTGAGGAGTATTTTCACACATACTGCGACATAAGAAGCTAAAGTTCACAGAGGTGTTACACGGTTTAGACCATTGTATTATAAGCAGTGTTTCACAGGCGTTTACCGCAGTGTTGGGCGCGGGTTGCAGACCGCAGTGACAACGAAACTTACGCGGATCAGAACGTCTTGTGCGAGAAAAAAAGGCTTTCCTTATGGGATTTGGCTGCCTTAATGCTCTGATATAAATACCAATGTTTCCCCTTGTTATTGGGTAACCTAGAAAGTGTAGAAAATAGCATCAGAAGCTGAGTGCAACTTGTAGAGAGACTACAAGAGAGAGACAAAGATTGTAATCAAACTCTAATAGTGCATATGAGTGCGGGTGCACTCCATGGACGTGGGCTTTTGCTGAATCACGTAAAATTTCTCATGTTGTTTGTTTTCTTCTTTTATTGCTTTCAATATCTGCGTATCGATTTAGATTGGCATGATTGTATTTACGTATTTTCTACAACAACTAGTATTAGAGCCCAGGTTTGGGCAAATTAGGGCTTTACACAAATCTAGGGTTTCTTGAGGCAATTAATTTCGCCGAGTAAAGATGGGATCATAGAAGGATTCATACAAGGTAGTGAAATTCAATGGCATGAATTTCAATTTCTTGAAGATGCAGATGGAGGAAAATCCGTACCAGAAGGACTTGTATTTGCTACTAGTAGAAAAGACGAAGGAGATGTCTGATGTAGATTGGAAGGTCCAACGGATGCCGAAGGCTCTGACCGACCTATAATGGACAGTTTTTGACCTCAAAACACTAGGAGCGATTCAACCCTGTTTGACGAAATCAGTCGCCTCCAACATCAAGGGTCAAGAGATAGTAGCGGATCTCATGAAAACCCTATCTAATTTATGCAAGTAACCTTCTGCAAGAAGGAAATTCCATCTAATCAAGAAACTGGTAAATCTGAAGATGTTAGAAAATCAAAGTTTCAAGGATCACCTCAACCAGTTTAACGAGGTGATAATTGGGTTAAACTCGGTCTCTATGGTATTCGATGATGAACTGTTATGCGGCATAATTCTCACCTAGATACGGAGAGTTGGAAGACGATGTGTCAATCGATCGCCAATTCATTCGGAAATGAAAATACATAACGTGTGTCTAATACAACATAAATGAGGGTGAATTGGTTGTTATCAAATTAGTTACCAACTTTTCGCCTTAATCAAATTAATCTCAAAGCATAACCAAATCAACCAAACTTTAAACAACAAAAATCAAATTTAAAGTGCGGAATTAGAATGACACTTGATATTTGCGTGGAAAACCTTTAACAAGGAAAACCCATGGGACTAGCCACGCTAGCCAATTAGTCATAGAACTTCACTACTTGAATAAATTCTTACAACCTAAGTTGACCACTTAATCACACTTCAAGGTTCGTAACAAAATCTATCCTACCCGTAAGCCTTTAGTAGTGAGCCTTAATGAATGCTTGACAACCAACCCTTGTTTGCAAGACTTCACTTGCTTGTGCACTACACCTTGTAGTCACAAGACTTTAACTCAATGAAGAGAATAATGCAAGTTTATCTGAATATGTAACGATATTAAAAATGCAATACAATGCTAAACAAAATTATATGCTTAATTATATATTTAAAGACAAGTCAATAAACCCTTGTTATCAATGTCTAAACGAATGCTCATAAAGACTTAGCTAGATGGCATAAATAACTAAACATGCTAGCCATCACATACAACCACAATCAATCAATAAGATGTCTTACAATGTAACCAACATATATTCAGCATATATTCATGTGGTAGAAACAAAGCATTTAATCTTACAATGTAATACATAGATTCTGCATATATTCATGTGGTAGAGATAAAGCATTTAATCACTCAATAAATGGAAAACCTAGAATAATATCAATCACATACAAACTCAATCAATCAATAAAATGATTTAGCTAGATGGTATAAGAACCTAGAATTATAGCTATCACAAACAATCTCAATTAATTAAGAGACCCACGAAATTAATCAATACATGTTCATCATATACTTAGCAAAAATACTTAACAAAGTATTCAACATGTGTTCAACAATATATTCAACATGAATAAGATTCAAAGCATTTAATCATGTAATAAATGCTAAACCTAGAGTAAGATGAATAATATATGAAATCAATATGTATTTCAACTTACGTAGTCTTGAGACCATGAAGAACCATGCTACAATGGTGCTAATTGAAGATGTGATTGCATGGGTTTGAGTTTGGTGAGTCAAAAACAATTTATGGAGCTTTCTATCACTAGAAATCATTTTCTCTCACAAGGATATGTATTTTGACGCTCTAAAACGAAATGGGAAGAATATGGGTTTTATATTGCAACCCTAAATGAAGCTACGATGTTTTGGAAAAGTATTCAAAAACCTAGGCATTATGCACGGAACAGAAGGGCACACGAACTGCGCATGTACCGATCCCGCATATGTGCGGTATAGAAGAGAGCATGAAACGAGCATGTACCGCGCAACATCACTAGAATCAGTGATATATGTGCATATACATGGTATGAACCGCACATGAACCGTGCACGTACCACGCGACATCACTAGATTGATGTGAGCTGTACGAATCGCGCACGAACCGCACAATTCATTTTAAAGGGCATTTTTGGCATGAAATCAACATGGAAATGGTCCAACAAATGCATGAACAATTAACATACATGAAGTGTGAGATAAAACATAAATGAACACTTCCAAATAAACACAAATGCAAGAGATATGAAAATGCATGTAGGTGTGTGTATGCAACTATTCTCTTCAAGAAGTCAAGAACAAGTGACGACCTTCTTGAAGCTCTTTCGGATGCCCAGAAGCTTGCCAATAATGATCACCTAAGCTACCCGTTATTTAACAATCCCAATATGGTTTGTCATCGAAATAAGCCAACAAAAACCTAGGAACTTATAGGGAAAGAAAAGATAAGCTTACAACAGGTTGTAAACTTGATTTTGACTAAAAAGATCATGATGCGTGAAGAGGGATCAGGGCATCATCTTCACGATATCACCAGCAGAACGTACCAAACTTAAAGAAGAATTTGATCTGCATAGGTCAGCTAGTGTCAGATGGTTATGTGATGACTTTTAGAAGTGATAAGTGGAAGATCTCGAAAAGAGCTATGACATCGCCCGGGGAACTAAAAACAGGTCTCATTACACAATTACTGATGGGTATGGTTCGATCGAAGTGGCAGAAAGTAAAGAGGATCTTAATATGTGGAACTAGAGGTTTGGGCACATAAGTAGTCAGGGGATGATGTGTCTACATTCGAGAGGTAAACAACAAGGGTTAAAATCCGTTGATGTAGATTTCTGTGAGAGTTGTATTCTCAGGAAGCAGAAGCGAGTGAGCTTCAAGAAAACTAAGAGAAACAACAAACAAAACATATAACACTAAAGCAAGTAAAACTAAGCTAGTCCATTTCCGTAGGAAACACGATGGCACTTAGCATGTGCCATAAGCCTTTTGAACCTATAGGTGGCCATAATAGGAGGAGTTATAGTCTCCTGAGGGTTTACAGCTACAACACCCACAAAAGTATAATCAGCAAGAAAAAGGTCGAGATGCAATCCGCACATACCAACAAAGACTACAAGCATGCTAGAATCTCAAATTATACAATATAAGTCAATACATCACGCAATGCAAGTATGCCAATTCTTATGATGCTTTCTGTTTACAAAACAACTATGCTCAAATGCCCAAGATAAAATTCATGTCGACTCTAATCCACTTAAGATTTCTATCATATATTTTCACTCAGAACCTAGGTGATCACTCTCTAGCAAACATATGGGAATGAGTTTAGATACATGGAATCAAATATAATCGCATATGAGTATTTTCCAATGACACGCATTTTCTGAAAGTAGATCTCTTGAAAGGAATTGAAATGCCATGAAAGTAGAAAGAGCATGCATCGACTCACATTCCCAAAATAGACTTCCTAAGAGAACAAACAGGCTTTCCCTAATTTTTGGTGGTGTATGGGATGGAAGATATGGTATGAGTGGGAAGGATAAAGCTACTAACTATGTCAAGGTGTTTACATATTACATTTACATCAATTTGAGCTCCTTACACATGAAGATCATTATTTGAGCGTTTAGGCTATAAACTTTAACTTGCACATTTGTGCTACATTTGTCCTCAAATTTTTAGAGTAACTTTACATTTTGAGAATTGAAGGCTTAAGTGTTTACATTTTAGGGTATGGTGAAGTATTTGGGTTATGTTGGTGTATGGAGGTTTAGTGTGTGGTCTCAATTTAACTGGTGAAAGCACATATCTAGCGGTATGGGAGTGTTTAGGCTATTTTAGTAGTTACACTCACACTCAAGCCCAAAATCATTTCTAAAAATCCATCTACCAAGGGAATACAAATCTCAAACAACCAGTCCACATGATGATGGTCTATGGCAATTAATGAAAGAAAATTAATGTACAATGAGATCACTAACAATTAAGTACAAGTTCGAAGAGTGTTTAAGAGTAGAAATGACATAACCCTTACAAATTAAAAGTTTATAAGGCACAAAATCTCACAAGGGTAGTCTCCACTATTTTCATAGGATAAACAAGCATTGAGATCTCATCCACCTCAACATCAAAAGCTTGACAATGTACAAGCAAATTTAAGTAATGCACGGAGCTAAAAGCATACATGATATGTATCAACCGGCACGCAAGGAAAAACAACTAAAAAAATGGACTCTATTTCCAAAAAAAAAATTCGAAATTAACCGATTTGTGCAGAGATTTGAACATTTTCTAACACAAAACAAAAACAAACATAAAACACGAAAGTGTTCACACCTCAAAACCAAAACTCAACATTGTTCTCATTCTTGCTCAACTTCATAAAATATGGACAACGTTTAGCAAGATTCGAGAGATAGAACATCAACATCAACATCACAAACGACTAAAAACAAAAACAACAAATCCTAAGATCTAAGCACAATACAAATCCACTCTTAGATCTAAACAAAAATAAAAATCACAAATACAATAAGCATATCATTCTTATCATTAAGCACATGGGCGGTTTCCGCCCAAGTCGACAACTATTCCACAAGCACTCAAATTTAAGTAGAGGAATTACCTCTTATGGCTGTGACTAACGCGTCCGTCGTGGCACTGTCGTTTCACTTAGAGAACTGTTGTTGTGCGATAAGTGCACACTTTGTTCTCATGAGTTGTGCGGTCCATAAAACCTAAAATTTCCATTCCTTATATAAGCACAACTCAAAAACATCAAATGCATATGCTAAAAACAAAAACGAAAATAACACGAACAAATAAACACAAAACACATCAAACAAATCTAAACCTAATACGCAAAGCAATTAAATCTAAATATTTACAGAACCTAAACTAAAACAAGAAACAAGAAACGAATAGGCACCTCCCCCGCAGCAACGTAGTTTGACGTGGTCAATTTATGACACGTTAAAATATTTATATTAAGTTCAACCTCGCTAGTAAGGCACCAGTCGAATGACATGTATAGCAATAAACTAGTACAGCGTGCATGCAAGGGTATCTTTCTGCGGGGAGGTGTGTTCGCTAACCATCTCAATTTTTTGTGTTTATTGGAAGAATATAAATAGAAATGCGGAGGTGGTGAGAATGGTGTGTGTGTGTGCCGAACAAATAAATTGAAAAGAATGAAAATAAAAACAAACAAAAAACATGGAGGAGTGGGAATGGTGTTTAAAATGACAAATAATAAAATGGTGGATTGGAGAGATGCATGAGAATGTTCACGCAATGGGCAATAAGTCCACCATACATAAGTGCGCACAAGTGGGTTGGTAGACATTAAGCACATCCAATTTAAGTTAAGGGTCAGTTCTTGCCTCAATCCGATTTATATCCATTCATCGAGCTAACAGTTGAAGAGTGTTTTGAAAAGCCTTTCAAACACGAAACCGCAACCAACATTTGTGAACCAATTCTACAAACCAAGCTAAATTGATCCCTATTATTAACTTGGTAATGTAAAATGACAACGTTAAGTCTAATGAATGTGGAAATAGGAATTGTATCTCCAACCATGACCCACCTAGAACCCCTAAAGTGAGAAATAGCCAAAGTCCAACTGATAACAAAACATAGAACCAAAACCTCTTCTAATATGGCAATTAACAAGTTTCATTCATTCTTTCTAGCTAATTAGCCAAGACTATACCCAAAAAGGCCCTTCCAAAGGCACAACCCCAACCAAGATTCACTCAAACCTATTTATATAAGTTAATTTCAACCTTCCAAAGACATACACAAACAAATGGGATATTTAATTACAACTACTCCTACAATTAAGTTAATCTACTCCTAATCCCATCCATGAACATATATCAATTTCCAATCTCCATACACAAGTATACAAAGATAAGAGATATATTTAATAATAACAAGAATGAATCAAAACCCAAATTGAACATAAAAACAACCAGCACATATATCGAACACAAAATAGGTTTACAAATATTCCCAAGTGGGAATTACATATCAAGAAAACAAGAAAATACAAAGAGATGAGATAAAGGAGAAAACCCCAAGTGGAGAACCCCTCTAAAATGTGCTAGACTCCATTGATGATGCTTGGTTGGAATTCACTCCTTTCTCCTTGCTATTTACTCATAGATGTGGTGGATAATGGGTAGAAATGGTAGTGGCGAGACATCTATAGAGGTTGGAAGCTTCTCTCTCTTTTTAGATGAAGAAAACCAAGAAGATGTTTGGTGGGTTGTGTATTATTTTAAGAGAGGAGAAGAAGAGGTGTATTTATAGTGTGGGGAGGTTGGGGCACGAAATGGCAGTGAAAGGATGAAACTGCTCCTTGATTTTTGGGCTAAAATATAACTTCTAGGTGCTGATCATCGATTAGATTCGGCGGCCATGGTATCCGCCGTTCCAAACCGCTGAAATCTTTTGAAGTTTCTCATCGTAAAACGGTGGTCAAAACTGCGGTTTTGGTACTCGCTGAATTTGCCCACCGAATTCAATTTTTGCTCTGCGCACCGGTTACTCAAACATGCATAACTTTCTCCTGAAAAGCCAGATCGTAATCAGTAAAATATTCTGGAAACTAGACTTCCGTACCTTTCTGTATATATATTTATATATATATATATATGTCAACGTGGTTCGATCTGAGGAGGGAGTTATGGCTCCCACAAGTCGAATGTTCTGCAAAAGCCCATACAATTTCAGCTCATAAGTTGTTGGAAAATAGAGGAGGCTCTACCGTAGTCTAGGTGTCGCGTTCTGGTTCGACAATGGATCAACCGTGGAGACATATGGATTCGCTTTGCCACAACTGGGTTTAGATTACGCCACGGTCTATGTCAACGGTGAGGCGCGGCACTCTGCATACTTTCCATTTATTCTCTTTTTAAGCTCATTTTGCCTCCCAAACTAATATTTTAAGCTCAAAACCATTTGTAAGGAATATGTACCTATACATGGCTCAACAAACACATTATTTACTAAAATACACCCGAACACGAGAACAAACAATAGGAAATGGGGACCTCAAATAGGTATAAATATGATTTGATGAGGTTTGTCATTAAAATAAGCCAACCAAAAAGTGAGGAACTTATAGAGAAAGAAAATATAAGCTTCCAACAGGTTGTAAACTTGATTTTGACCAAAAAGATCAGGATGCGTGAAGAGGGATCAGGGGCATCATCTTCACGATATCGCCAGTGGAACGTACCGGACTTGAAGAAGAATTTGATCTCCATAGGTCAGCTAGCGTCAGATGGTTATGTGATGACTTTCATATCTGATAATTGGAAGATCTCGAAGAGAGCTATGACATCGCCCGGGGAACTAAAAATGGGTCTCAATACATAACTATCAATGGGTATGGTTCGATCGCAGTGGTAGAAGGTAAAGAGGATCTTAATCTATGGAACTAGAGGTTTGGGCACAAGAGTAGTCAGGGGATGATGTGTCTGCATTCAAGAGGTAAACAACAAGGGTTAAAATCCGTTGATGTAGGTTTCTGTGAGAGTTGTATTCTCAGGAAGCAGAAGCGAGTGAGCTTTAAGAAGACCAGAGGAGTACTGGTAAATCAGAAGTTGGAACTAGTGCACACCGATGTTTGGGGTCCAACTTCAGTCTTATTGACCTGTAAAAAAAATATTTTATCATGTTCATCGACAACCATTTTAAAAGGTTTGGGTTTACTTCTTCAAGCACAAGTCTGAGGTGTTTGAAGCATTCAAGAAGTGGAAGCCATGGTTAAGAGTGAGACATGGTTGAAGATCAAGAAGCCGTGTTCAGACAATATAGATGAGCATGAAGACAACTAGTTCAAGAAGTTTTTCTACCATAATGGGATTAAAGCTCATAAGGACGGTGTCGGGAACACATAGCAGAATGGATGAACATGATATTGACTGAGAGAGCCAGAAGCATGCGTCTATAGTTAGGGTTGTCAAAACAATTTTAGGCAAAAAGCCGTCAATACAGCAGCGTACTTGATCAACAGAGGACCATAAAAACCTTTGGACCTTGCAATACATAAGAAGATCTGAAGTGGGAAAGAGGTAAAACTTTCTCACTTGAAAGTATTTGGTTATGTTTCTTACGTACATGTGTTAGTGATTATGCTAGGTGCAAATTAGACACCAAGTCCATGAGTGTACCTTAATAGGTTATGGTGAAGACGATTTTGGGTATAAACACTTGGTCGACCAAAACCGAAAGATGATCAAAAGCAGAGATGTTGTCTTTAATGAGAAAGTCATGTACAAGGATACAAATACACAAACGCCTTAGTGGGGAGAGCCAGACTATTTTGGGCCAGAGGATGTATCGGGTGGTGAAGCTGAGGAACATGGTAAAAAGCAGCAAGTTGAAGTAAATTGTGTGTAGCCCTAGGTCAAAAAACCTATACCACAACAAGAAGTTCATGCACCACTTAATCTGATCGGTCAGATGGTAATGAATTCGCAGGTTGGGAATGCTTAAAAAAATCCCCACAAACCCATAATACACTATGGAGAACCACTCGCCCACATGTACCAAATAGGAAGTACTTGTATTAACTGTTACTGACAGATGCTGGATTACCTGAGTGCTATGATGAAGCAGGCCATGATTTATGCAAGAACAGATATCGCCTATACAGTGGAAGTGATGAGCAGATTCGTGTCTAATACAAGCAAACAACACTGGCAAGTAGTGAAATGGATCCTAATGTACCTGTAGGGTACGACAGAGAAGTTTCTAACCTTAAGAAAAGATGAGATCAAGTTTGAAGGTTATGTGAATTTCGATTTTACTGGAGATGTGGATCACATGAGGAGCACCATATGATATGTGTTCATAATGGGAAGTACCGCTATCATTTGGGTTTCTTAGCTGCAGAAGATAGTGATGATATCTACAGTTGAAGCTGATTATGTGGCTATGACAGAAGCTAGCAAGGAGCTGATATGGTTACATGGGTTGTTAACAGAGTTGGGATTCAAGCAAGTGATGAATGTGTTGCACAGTAATAGCCGGAGTGCGATACACATAGACAAGAATTCGGTGTTCCATTCCAGGACAAAGAATATTGGCTTACATTACCCTTTCATTCGGTCGTTAATCGAGGATGAGGTATTGAAACTTGTGAAGATCGCAGGGAGTTAGAATCCGGCTGACATGTTAACCAAGCCTGAAAATACACAAAGTGTGTCTAAACAACCTAGAGGGGGGGGGGGGGGGGGGGGTGAATGGATTGTTAATCAATTAATTACCAAACTTTTTGATAGTTAATATTGAGAAAAATCAAGCCACCATAACCCACATACAATAAACGTAATAGAAATAGGGAAAACAATAAAAACACGTTAAATTGATTTAAGTGAGAAACCCTCCAACTAGACAAAACTCACGGCCTAACAACCTAGCTACTCCGGTCCTCAAATCCACTATTTGAATACTTGTTTACAACCTAAGTTAACACCCTAGTCACACTATTCTTGGAAGTAACACAAGCTATTCAACCCGCTGGCCTTTAATATTGATTATAGACCAATTGCTTGCCAATCAACCCTTCGATTGCAAGACTTACTTGCTTGTGCACCTTTACCTAAAAGTAACAAGACATTGATTCTTTGAAGAGAAACAATAGTCTAAGTGAATATATTACAATATCCAAAATGCAACAGTGTGTAAGACCACACACAAAATGCCTAACTAGATGTTATAATGCAATTTAACAATCTAATTATCAAAAATGCCTACTTGCCCATACACGAGGTCTTAATTAGATGTATTGATAAATCTTAACAACCTACTTTTCAATTAAACACACATGAACATTCAAGAGAGCTTGACCAGATAAATAAACATATATCTTTCAAGTTAGTCATTTAAACAATCTCACAAGAATATTCAAGACAAAGTTATTTAGGTAAAATCAACCTAATCATGCAAGCTATCACAAACAAACCCCCAACATGTCTTAACTTCACTAGATATGCATTTAATATGAAGATTTGCTAACCTAAGCAATAAAAGACATGTCTTGATAAAATAGAACGATAAATGATGTTTGTTATACTTACCAAGTGAACACATTAATAAAGACCCATGCTTGAATGATGCTAGATGATGATGTGTTTTGGGGTTTAGAGAGCCAAAGAAGCAATCTTGGTGCTTTCTCTCACAAGAGACATGTTCTCTCTTATAAAGAGATAATTTCATGATTTACCGTTCCTAGATCAAAGAAGAGAGAATATGGTGTTTATATAAAGGCCTGAAAAGAAACTACATCATTTTGGAAGGTTTTAAAAACATATATGGTCAAATGCGTAGTACGTACAGTGCACGAACCATGCTGACTTACTGGAATGTAAGTCTTGTGCAAATGCACAGTACGAACCGTGCAAGATCCGCTTATAGGCATAACAGCGCAGCAGCTCGATATTCAAGCGACTCAAAACTTGACCAAATGACATCTAAACCTATCGTATAATATACCGTTGGAAATGTATGAATGTCTAATTTCTACTTCTTTTTACAAAACAAGATTTTGATGCCTGTAGAAAGAGTTATGATTATTTGAGTGGAAAAAGGTTAGATTTGTACAACAACAGAGTTGCCCTGTTTAAGTGGTATCTTTGGAGATTTCAAAACCAATCCAAACAGTCATGAAATATTACTAATAATATACCATTGGAAAGGTACGAGTGTCTAATTTGTCTAAAACTTTTTGTTAACAGGGTTTTTTGGCAAGGGTCCAAAGAAGAATTTTCCACCAAGTATCTACCTGGTAGGGACCAGTCCCAGCTCTTAGGTACCTAGCGGGATCGATACCTCGACCTAGAGGAAATCAATATCTGGTAAGGCCAGGACCTCGACCACCTACCTACCCTGATGAAGCACCGGAGGTACGAACGAGGAAGAGCAGGCACTATGCTGGGCATCAATTCTGACACCTGACGAAGGGGGTACCACGATATCACGTACCTAGTACCTTGCAGGTACCCGGTCCCTCATACATATTACCCATGTACCACGACGCATACTTGGTGTTCCAGAACACCTTAACATCAGCCTAGAATCCAATCGACACAGGCATCCTACCTGCCCAGCAGGACAAACCTCATCACAAAGTCGATAGAATGATCGAACAAGCACCACGACTGCAGGTCAGATCAACACACCAGCATATCGCACCATGAGATCAGTATTCTCCTCCAAAGTAATACGAACAGGAAGTGTTGACTTCTTCACCTTTAAGTGTCATAAATGAGACCAAACGGTCAACCAAATTAGAGTTTAAACACGACAGAGATTAGCGGGATTAAATCTCATGCCTTTAACCTTACTCAACTCTTTTCAACGCCTAAAATAGGACTCCAAATAATCCTTATTAATACAACCAGATTCTGAGGGATGTGGGAGGCCTATATATACGACTTTGAAGGACAAAGTGAGGGTCGAATTTTTGATCACCAAAGAAGAGAGACTTGTTAACAGCCATTTTTGGCAGGGGTCCAAAGAAGAATTTTCCATCCGCCAGGTTTGTAGTAGGATCTAGATCAGAACAGGTACCCAGATACCGTGGATGCTGGACACCATGAACCTGGAAAGAGTCAGTACCACATCGCACTTTCTACAGGGTACCAAGCAGGACCACACTGCGGTACCTTTCACCTGGTACTACCGCAACATCTACCCCGCGATATCAGCCAAGGATAAAACTGGTATATGTGTCCCATCTGCCGAGCGAGAAGAACAGTACCAAGAAGGTACCAACATACTAGAACAAGCGTCAAGCCGGCAAGAGCACACCGGTACATCAATGTACCACGCCACTAAGATACAGAGTCAGTTATCGACTCCATCAAGGCAGAAAAGATAGTTGACCTCTCCGACCATTCACAACGCCATTACTGAGGAGATAGTCAACTGTATTTAATGGTCATTCACAATACCATTAATGATCAGTCAACTTTTTAATGGTCATCCACAATGCCATTAATGATCAGTCAACTCTTTAATGGTCATACACAATGCCATTAATGATCCGTCAACTCTTTAATGGCTATACACATTGCCATTAATGATCAGTTAACTCCTTAATGGTCATCCACAATGCCATTAATGATCAGTCAACTCTTTAATGGCCATACACAATGCCATTAATGTTCAATTAACTCCATTAATGGTAGTTCACAACGCCATTAATGAGGAAATCAGTCAACTCCATTAATGCCAATTAACTAAATTAATGGAGTGGGCAACAAGAATCAGAACATATAAATATGAACAAGTTCTCTCCAAGAAGAAGGTTCAGATTTGGCCACCAGCTCTCTCGAATATCTCAACCTCAAGGGTTCTCTAATCTCCAACCCGAAATATGGATGCCCGATTTGATCCAGAAATCTCAAGAGACACTATCGTCTATCAATGGAGGACAGATTTCATCCCTTCTCCCAAAAATACAGTCACCATCACCTACAGAGAGTTTTTACCATCATGGTACAGAAAAACACTTACTTATTTCCTACAGTACGAGTTCGCCATGGCCTGGAGTGTAAAGGGACCATGCCTAAATTCCCTCTACACCACCATTGTATCGACTACTATATATGTCAATTTTCGCCATGAATGTACCGGTACTAAGTGGTACCCCTTCAAGTGTGACCTAGCAGGTCTCAGTTTGTACTAATGTAAGCTCTTCGGAGCACCTCTCGAGATATATAAATATAAAGAAGGGTCTTTCTCATTCCTATGGATACTGCCTGGGGGTTTTTCAGCATGTGATTAATCGTGATGCTTTTTTCCCCTAGGTCTGTCCACCACCATCAAAAGAACTGTCTTTCTCCTACCTATCTCTTTTATTATAAATGTATGGAAGCTAGGCACCGACCCCGCTTGTCCTAGTTTTTCTGTACCTCTCCTTGCACGTTATCTAGATCATGGAATTATGGAGGGCACCTAGAGAGATGGCCAGGTACCAGGAACTGATACCAATACCAGGTACCAGCCTATTGCACCAGATGGTGGGATGATTGTTCTCCTACCATGGCCCCTATCTCGCCTTCACTTTACCAGAATCACGGTACGAAGTACCTACCCTACGCTGCTACTTCCTGGGTAGCGGGTTGAGGGTGTTAACTGAAATTTCATTCATAAAGCAGATTTTTCCGTTAACAAGACTTAATCCCAAGAAATCTCCTTCTGAATTCTTGGAAGTTAGTGAGAGTTGCGAACAATCACTGGGAGAAAGATATGGCCACTGATCAACTTAAACGGTTTTTTCACCACCATCCAATGTAGAACGAGAGAAAAGAGAGAAAAGAGTGCACTGTAACATCTACAAAACAATTATTCAATAGAACAGTATCATTCGCAATCATAAGATTTCTTCCTGTGTTTCTCCTATATCAATCTCTCAAATTTGAAGGAATCCTAGTACCGAATGTACCTATCCTGCTGCCTCATACCGGTAACGGACGAGGGTGTTAACTAGAATTTCGCTCCCTAAGTGGAATTTCTAGTTAACACTTTTTGGCGCCTTCTGTGGGAATCACTACACCCTCAAAAGAAATCATGTTAGCCTCATTTTCTTATACCATTACCAATATGAAACTCCGGTCTTCTCAAGATCATCCCGATCCGTCGGGGCACCAATCAAATGCTTCCATCCGGAAGGGTCAAAAGCGAAAGAAGGGGGGTGAGAGAGTCGTAACCCCTCTCCAAAGCCATCGGCTACCGCACGAGCTACCCCCCAGATACCCGCCACCCCGGTAGTTAACCCTGCCAGTCTGGACCAACAAGTCGCTGCCTTCATAGAAAGTATCCGCCTCCGAATGGTAGTAGAAGGTAGAGCCAGTCAGCCTGCGTTACCAGATACCAGGGGAGAGGCAAGTCGGAAAGGTACCAGGATACCCCCCCTTTGACAGATTGGGACCACCACCACCTCCAATACCGGTCCACTATAGGCTCGGGCCCCTGCCTCCGATATCATCGGTTCACGACAGACTCGGGCTATGCCCCCGACTCTGGGACAACATGAAGGATACTAACCTCGACATGTGAGATCTGCCATCGACCTCCCCCCTAGGGAGCGCCACTACCCGGTTCAACTGGAAGCTGCCTCTAGACGACCTCAACCTCGGTCAGTGGCATGCGGTACCATTAGAAGCATCGAGAAAACCCTCCCCAGTGAGAGAACCATGATGAAACTTCAGTAGCATCAGAGAGGTCTGATGATAGAGATTCTGGAGTAGAGACCGTGGATGATGGCAACAAGAGCCTCCGGACCAGGTAGCCAGAATGGCGAAAGAGATCCAGGAGTTAAAGAAGGGCAAGCACCGGGAAAACCAGAAAGACCCCTTGGGAGAGATGAATGCTCCCTTCTCTAGGAGGATTAGGGAGACTGTTCTCTAGCCTGAAATGTTTTTCGACCGTTCTCTAGCCTCCGAACTCAAAATTCAAATCTGTTTTAGGATTAAGAACTGGAACTCTCTCACATACAAAAGATGTGTAGATAACGTTCACAAAAAATATGGAATTCAACTTGAAAAACAAGGACGAAAACCATGTACGATAAAATCGTGGAAAGTTTTTTAACTTCCTAGTTTGAACTCGAAATTTAATGAATGAGTAACCAAAACAACTGAAACTCAATGATACATAATATAGGCTCAAATTCAAGTTCAACCACATAAAAATACAAACAAATAAACACACGAATATACAAGTATGTCGTTTCCTAGATATAGTCCTAGAACATGCAAGTTTACAAAAATTGTGAAATTAAGTCTAATGCATGTGCATACTTCAACAAGTGTGTGAATGTGTTATACAAATTTAGTGCAACGATGTAGGGACACAAATGTTATACAATATGTGTGTGCGGGCTAACGCCTTGCAAGAGGAAGAAAGATCTCGATATCTTAGCATCTAAGAATGCACATTTCCTCTTGAAGACGAGCTTTGCATGAGAAGTTGCTTTTCTTCTTTGAAGCTTGTTCCAATCACGAACCACTTAAGCAACTAAAAATTATAAAGAAAGAGAGTTTTGTTATGGAATCAAGCCAACACAAATCTAAAACCTAACACAATAATGACGTTACATTTATTAATAATATTTAGAAACTGATTTTTTTTTAAACAAAAAACAAAAATCAAACAGTGGTGGTGTCCACCACTAGAGTTAGAGGCCGAAAGAGATACGGCATTGCAGGAGGATGCCCGTATCTCCTCCTGTAGTGGAGGAGTTCCCCTCCTCCATTCTCTCAAAAGAAGGTGAAGCCTCTTCCATTTATGGTGAAAAAGGAGGCTCTAGCCACCTCCAATGCCGGAGGAGGACCGATCTTCTTCCAATGAGGGGGCGAGCCTCCTCTAGTGTTAGAATCTTCCAATGCCTGAAGAGGCTATTGCCTCCTCCAACATCGGAGGTCCACCTCCAGCAACAACGATGTTAGTATCGTAGATGTTGGACGATGCCGATGTCTTCTTCGATAGAGGTGGATAGATCCATCTCCAACAATTTGAATATTTTTTTTATAATTATTTTAATATTTATTTATTAATATTCAGATTTATGATAATTATATTTTATATATTTAATTTTTAATATATAATTGTTATATCATTTAATTTTCATATTCTTTAATAAAGTTTATTTTAGTCATTCTGTTAAATACATTTTCCTTCATTTCAAAAATTAATTAATTTTAAAATTTAGTTTCTGAAATAGCTACTTGTTTTTTTGTTAAGCCAATTATTTCTAAAGTTAAGTTATAAATTGATTATATATCTTAACCAAAGCAATCTCAAACTTACCTTATATGTTCTATTTTCTAATATGCATATAGTCATAATAGGTTTGACATATAATTGTATATAATGGAAACTTGACTAATTAATAATTTTCCTCTTGTCTAGTTACGTATATCGTTATAATTTTCTTTTAAAAAAAATGAAAAATAAAAACGAATTTAATATTTTAAAATTTTGAGTATTCTCTCCTCAAATCTCAAATTGTTATATTGAGGGGGAGAGAGGACATTATTTGAAAGTGAAGATGTCCTATTTGGTGATGACTAAAAATTCTTAGGGTCTGTTTGATTTTCCTACTCAGCACGTAATGGTACTTAATGTGTTTTATTAAATTGTTTTGTTTGATTTTTTAGATGATAAAATCACTTAAATAATGCTTAAAATAATTTTTTTATAAAAGTGAAAATTTTCCATTTTTCACTTAATTAAAAACTACTTAAATTATATAAATTTTATATTTCTAAAACTATCGTCACAAGAAAATATATTTCCACTTTTCATTCTCTCATAACCTTAACATTAATTTTTTTTTCTTTTTCCTTCTCACTTTAAAAAAAAAATAGAAGTTATAAAACCTAGTTGCTTTAGGACTTAAAGAACTATGTTTTTTCTAATTTCCAACTATATTCTATTAATGACCTTTATTTAACAATTTGATTAGTTTTATTAATTTTATTTTAGAGTTTGACATCTCTTTCATTTGTACAATTTGTGGTTAGATCGATCATTTAAATTATCAAAGTTCCATACACAGCAAAATTGAAGTGATGACCTCAAACTATAAATGTTTTAAATAGTTTTTTTTTTAAATTACTTTTTTTTTAGTTTTTAAATTACTTGTTGTATATTGTCTTTTAATATATGGAAATTTAAATATGTAACAAATAATATTTTAAATTACTTGCTATAGTTATGTTTTAATATATATAACAAATAATAGTTGAAAGGATATTGATGTGAAAATATTTATTTTCAGATATTTATAACTTAAAATAATAAACAACTTATCATACGAATTCGGCTGGGTAGAAAACAACAAGCATGTTAAGAGTATGACTTGTCTTTTTGTGTATGTAGCAAGCTTCCAAAAGCACTTTGTCCCTACATATAGTGTATGTTTGATATGGGTTCTGTAGAGGTCAAAAGCTTTTTTTTTTAAAGGTTAGAAGCTATTTTAAGGTTTTTTTTTGTTGTTTGGCAAATTTGAAAAACAGCTTTTTTAATCTAAAAAATGCCATTTTGTGTCTACTATGAGAAGCTCAAATCTTGGGCTTCTCCTTATAAGCTCTTTTTGAGATTTTTTAATACAGTTGCATTGTCAATACTACCCTCAATGAATTTTAAACATTCCATCAGATACCCTTCTATTACACAACCCTAATTTATTTGAATACTTATCAGACATCATTTTTGTCTCCTTATCTTCATTAGCATTCAAACGATAAGTTTTCATATATCACCTATAGGTTCAAACCAACACTTTTTTTTTTGATAATTATAAACAATAATATATATGTATGTTTACTGTTTATTGTTATGAAGTTATATATATATATATATATGTTTGGTTGATTTTTTTTTTAAATCATCTACGTGGATTTAAAAAAAAATCATATATGTATACTTTTGTTCTGTGATATATTTTTTCAAAACTCAGGCACTTGTGATTTTGTGAGATCAAGATTTAGTGGGATTTTGTGATTTTGCCAAGGTTTAGCTAGAGAGTGAGATCAACCACTACACATATAACATGGAATGCAACTCGTACGACTAAGGACAGATCTTCATATATTTTGTGATTTAATGGGAAAAAGTGTGACTCAAACCCTAGTCATTGAAGAGTGGATGCACACATGCATGGACTTTGATTATTGATTCAAAAAATAAAATTTTTACAAAATTAGAATATATTTCAAAAACTTGAATTGAATTGTATATTTATGGGGATGTTATATAATAATAATAATAAATTTATGGAATATGATTCAAATAATCCCCAAAATTAAAACCACATAAAATTTAACAAATAATGAAGTAATTGACTTCATATACTACTTTTCAGAAAGTGCGGGTATATCACCAATTATTTATCCTTCAAAATCGAGAAAACTCAGCTCAATAATATGAATTCAAAATTCATATTTTATATAAATAAATATATCCTCTGTCAGACATTTTCCCGGTTCTTGTCATTGGAACAAATCTAAGGTTCCTACTGCTAATGCGGGGAAGTCCTCTTAGCCAATGGATGAGGTTTCGGTAGAGGGGACAGCTTTCCAGCCAATTCCCCCTCGGTCTTCTAAAACGGTTTATCGTCCGATAGATAAGACAGTTCAGGAGATCCCGGTTTCCAATGCCTTTGCTGCTATTTATCAAGATTTGGGCCCTATAGATTCAATGGTGGTTCATCAGTCGGCTGCTTCGGGTCCTTCTTTTATTATGAAAATACTATTAAAGCGTGTGTCTACAAGCTTCCAAGATCCCATAGTGCTTCAAGAGAGGTAGTTTACTTGACTTGACTCTTTTGAAGAGACTTTAGTTGCACACACTCACTTGCATGAATTACATTCTTGATTACATGCTATTGAATGATACATTGTATGCCATTCATCACACTCCACACTTGCACATTTTTGCATATTAGATTAGTGTGTTGAGTCTGCCTGGAAAAGAGGATTTTCCTCTTTACCGCGGTGCAGGACGCTTGCTGGGCACCTGCCTCGGTCGCGGTCCCAACAACGGTTGGTTCCAGAAGGTGCATGAGTTAAAGACCGCGGTCTGTACACTTGTATGTGCAGCGGTCCATACCGCGGTATACTTCAGCAGGCCACTGCTGCCTAGACCGCGGCCTATGCTCTCCATGCACAGCGGTCCCCGCCACGATGTTGTCCAGACGGTGCACCGCTGCATGTATCGCGGTCTGGGCACTTACCTGAGACGCGGTCCAGCAAGAGGTAATGACAGGATTTTGATTCCCGAGCCCAAAACGATGCAGTTTTGTCTAGGGTTTCTATATATATGTTCTCTTCTTCCCCAACTTGCAGCAGAGCTTTATGAACCCATTTTTATGAGAGAGAACAACCCTTAGAGAGAGAAAGCTTCAATCTTTATTCCTTGACTCTCCAAACCCAAAACCCATCATCTTCATGCATTTCTAAGCATCTTTAAGACATGGGTCTTCATCATTAGTTGACTTGGTAAGTTGAACAAAAACCCCATCTTTATCATTTGTTCATACTTTCCAAGATTGTGTTTTTATTGCATTTATTAGTTGATTAAATGCTAGGACTCTATTTAATGCATCTATCTATGAGTTCCTTTGTATGATTGGGTTTGTATTGTGATAGCTAATATTTAGGACATATTTGCCCTCTAGCTAATTAGGACTCATTAATTGCATTTGTTAATTGCATTTATTGTCCTTGCCATGATTATTGACAACATATGTTGATATGGCTTTGTTTGATGACTAGAGTTTAGACTTGCACATCTATATCTAGTTAGGTCTTTATGAGCATTCATATAGACATTGATATCTAGGATTTGTACTTAGCGTCATCTGAAATCCCTAGATAAGCATTTAGTGTTGCCTAGCATTATTTGTATTTTGAGTTTTCATATATTCATTTAGGTTGTTAATCTCTTCTTGAGAGTTAAGTCTTGTGACTACAAGGTGTAGTGCACAAGCAAGTGAAATCTTGCAACCAAGGTGTGGTTGGCAAGCAAAGTGATCAAGGATTCACTATAAAGGCCCGTTGGGTAGTAGTGGTGGGTTAGTGACCGAGAATGGTGTGACTAGAGGTCAACCTAGGTTGTAAACATCATTACAATAGTGGATTTGAGGATCGTGTGTGGCTAGAAGGATAGCCCGTGGTTTTTCCCTTTGTTTAAGGGTTTCCACGTAAAAATCAAGTGTTATTTATTATTCCGCACTTTACACTTGATTTTGTATGTTTGTTTATGAGGTGAATTTTTAATATTGACTAATCAAGAAAAATTGGTAGTTAACTTGATTAAAACCTATTCACCCCCCCTCTAGGTTGTAGACACACGCTTTAATAGTATTTTCAATTGGTATCAGAGCAGGTTCCTAGACATAATTAGGTGATCCTTGCTCCTTGTTTGTGTGTCTTGCATTTGTGTGCATTTTGTTCCTTGCATTTCATTTGCATTCTTTCACTCATTTCACCTATACACCATGTGTGAGAGTGAAACACTTAGAGTGGGATTTGCTTCGGTGACCTCTAATGTTGAGAGGAAGATAAATGACTCCGATGAGGAGATGACTCTCATGGTGGAGAGATTTAGGAGATTTGTGAAATCTCAAAAGAAGGGTTTGACCTCCAAAGTGAAAGAGGAGAAGTGTATGACCTCCAAAGCCAAGGAGGAAAAGAAAATGTCAAGGAAAAATGACCCTTGCCTTGAATGTGGTGGAATTGGCCACATTGCCTCCAAGTGTGGTAACTTGAAGTACAAGAATGGAGGGGTTAGTATGATCGATAATCAATGTGATAGCGAAGTTGAAGTCGTCCAAAGTTGTTCCACAAGCTCGGGTGAATGTGTGAAAAACTACTTTGCATTTCCAGTTTCCTA
Source organism: Dipteronia sinensis (assembly GCA_033220585.1). Lineage (NCBI taxonomy): Eukaryota > Viridiplantae > Streptophyta > Magnoliopsida > Sapindales > Sapindaceae > Dipteronia > Dipteronia sinensis. The sequence continues at coordinate 19,453,132 of CM065641.1, forward strand.
CCATGAAGAAACACAAGTCATCACCAAATGCGTGTCACTTGAAGATTTCAAGATTGATGACTTAGAGTTTGGAAACCGAAGTGGAGCATGCTTGAGTGAAGCAAGCCTTGATGATATGACTCTCATAAGCACAAGTGGAAGAAGCCTTGATAGTGATGGCTCATGCTTCGAGAACTCTTGTGATAATAAGGTGGATTATCAAGAGTTGGTTGATTCTCTTCAAAAGACTTTGAAGGAGAAGGAAAACGATATCCTTAGATTAGAAAAGGATAATCTTCAACTAAAAGCCAAAGTGACTCCCCTTGATGATGAAGTGAGGAGAGTCAAGGAAAGTGAAGATTTGTTGAAGAAGGAAAATCTTCAATTAAAGGCCAAGTTAGATGACTCCTCGAAGACGGACATGATTGCTGTGTCCAAGTACGAAAAGGAGATTGAAGATTGCCAGCAAAGGATAAAGGCAATAAAGGATGAACTTGCCAACAAAGAGAACTCCTTGAAGATTGTTAAGGAAAGAGAGATGAGGTACCTTGAAGAATTAAAGAAGGCCAAGGTCAAACAACCTCAAGCTCAAAGCTAGAGCAAAGCTTCATCCAAGCAAGGTTTAACTCAAGGAAAGTCCACACAAGCCTTGGCAACTCAACCAAAGCCTAGGCAATCCAAGAAGAAAGGACAAGTCCTTGAGAAGCCAACCACCTCCTCCAACAAGTCAACCATCAAGAAAAGAGGTGACCATAAGTGGCATGCTCAACCAAGAAGGCATGATCAACCGGCTCAACCACCTCAACAAGCTAGACCACAAAGGTGCCACCAATCGGCTCAAGCTCCTAGGAGAAGCAAACCGATGCACCATCAAAGACAACCTCATCAATATGGCGATGCCTCGATGAGATCATAATGCTATGGTATAAATTCTTACTTTGTACCTACTTGTCATTATTGTGGTATGATTGGTCACTTAAGACCAAATTGCTTGAATTACATTAAGAGGTGTAGATTAGAGAGCATGAAAGAAAAACGGTTGAAAAATAGGGCAAGTTTGCATAAAACTAGGGAACCTAGAAACATGTTTATGACCACTAAAAATGTTAAAGTGGAACCTAGGTGGGTTAGAAAGAATGAACCCGCTTGCCTTAGTGCCCATGTGATTCCCATAGATGCAACTAGGTCCGTTAGACTTAGTAGGTCTATAGGAGCTCATGCCTCCCATTGACTTGGTTGGATTTGACCCCTTGTGGGGATCTCAAGCAAAGAGAGCGAACTTGCATGATTTGCAATGTGCAAAAAGTTGATTTATTTTATGCTCTTTTGATAATTGCTTGAGATTCTTGGTTGCAGATATATATGCTTATATGTTATTTTCTTAATAAGTGTGCAACATTGCTTAACTTGCAATCCATGTCATATTTTAGTTCAACAATGCATTTTTGGACTAGGAGATTTGATTGGGAAAGTACATTTGGATGACCCATAATTTATCTCCATCACATGAGAACTTTTAATGACATGCTCAAAATGATATGCATGAAATATGTTTTGATTGCTTTAATGCAAATGTGTGCGAATGCAAAAGAAGAATAATCAATAAGGATCTTGTATCCATGTAATCAATAAGGATTTTATATCCAAATTAGTCTTCTCTCTCTTCTTAATTGTTAATCAAGACTACTATCATACAGATAATTATCCGGAAAAATCTACAAGGATCTCTTGATCCAATGTCTTGATTTGCTTTTAAGGATTGATATAGTTTTGTGTGCGTTGAAAATTTCTTTTCAAAATACTATATCATGTTTGCTTATGACAAAAGGGTGCAAATTGGTTTGAATTCTTATGGAAACCCTTTTGATGTTTTCTTTGCCAAATACCATTGTTTTTGAACTTTGATGCTATCTTGCATGCAAAGCAACTTTTCACACATTTTTCACTAAATAAAACTCCTTGAATCTCTCTCAATTATCTTAGTTGCATAAAGTTTGTGTATATGATTATGCAATGTATTTTGTGCAAATATCTCTCTTTGCTATAGCAACCCAATAGGGGGAGCTCCTTTGCCTATCTCATGAAAAAAAGGGGGAGAAGTCTTGAGACATATAGGGGGAGTATAGGGGAGCATTTTTATGCTTTGGGGAGATAGTCTTGGGGGAGAGTAACCTTTTAGGGGGAGCTTTGCATTGCACTACACTATATTGATTGTATTATTTTTCTCAATGCATATGCTTGTTTTTGTTCACCTCACATGCACTTGTTCTTGGAAAGTGCTTTCTTGCTATTGTGTGTAGGTATGATGATCTACGAAGAGATTGATGACCTTGAAGACTTAGATCTTAGGTTTCTCTTAATGTATCGTAGAATATACTTTGTTGACCAATAGCTTTATTTTTGTTTTGTGAGGATTATTTTGTGAGTGGTGATTTTGTCATGAAATAAGCCAATCATAGAAATGAGGTTCTTACATATTCCATCCTCGGAATCTTGTTTGATAAATTCTTTGGATGATTCTTATTCAGGACCTTCATCCGCTGTTGTGGGTTCACTCCTAATTCCTTTAGCAGGTGCTTCTTATGTTCAGTATGAGTGCTTTTTCCATGATAGATCCAGAGTGAAATGGTTGCATATTGGGGATCGTAATTCATCCTTTTTTTCATTCTTCAATCAAGCTTAGGCAATGTCGGAGTGTTTTGTCCTCACTTTTGATTGATGGGGTTATTTTGGTTGATCAGACTATTATCAGAGACCACATTGTCAGTTTCCTAAGAGGACAACTCCCTTCAAGTGGTTATTCCTTATGCTGATGTTATCCATGATGCAGTATTTTTCATGGATGCTCTTTCGGCTCCTGGGCCTGATGGTTTCTCCGGTCACTTTTTTCAGCGTTGTTGGGAGATTGTGGGTAGAGATGTGATTCTTGCAGTTCAGGATTTCATCCATTCTGGAGTGGTTACCCCGGGTTTGAATTCTAATTTTATCGTTCTTTTTCCGAAGATGGGGGATTCAATCACAATTGATCAATTTCGTCTTATCATGCTTGGTAATTTTCTTTTCAAGGTTTCTTCCAAAATCTTGGCTGACAGGTTAGCTCAGATTGCTCCAAGGATTGTCCCTCCGCAACAATTTGGTTTCATCAAGGTTCGGGACGTTGAGGATTGTATTGCTTTCGCATCTGATTGTGTTAATGTGCTTCATAAGAAATGTTATGGGGGGTAATGTGGCTATGAAAATAGACATCCGTAAGGCTATTGATACTCTTGATTGGAAGTTCCTTTGTCGAGTTCTTAGGGCTTTTGGTTTTTCTCAAACCTTCATGGATTAGATTGTTAGCATTCTGGGCTCTTCGAAACTGTCTGTTTTGATTAATGGATCTCCAGCTGGTTATTTTGGTTGCTCGAGAGGGGTTAGATAGGGGGATCTTCGTTCTCCCATTTTTTTGGTATCGTTGAGGATTTTCTCAGTAGGTTACTTTCAAGGATGGTGGCATTGGACTAGCTTTTGCCTATCCCTTCTCGAGGGGTTTTTCTGCTTCCACTCATTTGTTTTATGCTGATGATGTTATGATCTTTTGTAGGTGCACAGTCATAAACCTGAGGAGGGTTGTGCATGCTTTCAGTGTTTATGGTAGCATTTCGGGTCAACTTGTTAACTGGAGTAAGTCCTCCATCTTTTTTGGGTCTTCAATTTCTCCAGCTCAGATTTGTTCTCTTTAGTCCTTAGTTGGGATGCAGATTTGTCAGCTTCCATTTTCTTACGTAGGGGTTCCTCTTTTCCGAGGTAAGCCTAAGAAATTTGTTTTAATGCCCATTGCAGATAAGATCCTGTCTAAATTTGCCACGTGGAAAGGTAAGTCCATTTCCATGGCTGGTCGGGCTACTTTGATTCGCTCGATGATTACTGGCTCCTTTGTTCACTCTTTTATGGTTTATAAGTGGCCGATTTCCTTAATTTATATGGTTACTAAGAATATCAGAAATTTCTTATGGACTGGTTCTTGTGAGTAGACTAAGTTAGTCCGTGTTTCCTAGAACCGTTGTTGTAGACCTTATGCTCTTGGTGGTCTTGGTTTGAAATATCTGGCCTTGTTGAACGATTCTTTACTTCAAAAGCTCACTGACGAAGACACTTTTTTCCTTTATGTCGTTTTAAAAGATCAGTCCGTCAATAATATTTTAAGAAACCACACAAGCCTAAATCAGTTTACAAACATAAATATAGCGGCAAGTGGGTGTCGTCCACAGGGAGCGGAGTTAGCCAAATTAGTTAAAGCTAAAGCAATGGTATGTATATATATATATATATAATAGCAAAACATGAATTGGTGAAAATGTAGATTGTGAACCAACTCTAATTAACACTAAATTAAATAAGTAAATAAAATGAAAGGGGAATATGGAGTGAAAGATATATATATGATGGAAACTAAGGAGCTAATGGATTAAAAAGCAAATACTGAGCAATGTAACAAACTTGTCAATAGCACGGCTCTTCAAGGTAACCGACCTAGGATGTATAGAGTCGGTTATTTATCCCTAGAAGGTGGCCAACCTATGATGTATAGTACGGACCACCTATTAGGGATTAATCCTTGTAAACTACCAACCTAGGATGTATAGAGTTGATTGTTTACCGGATTCTAGAAATGAAGCTCGTCTACCTAACATTGACTCAACCGATTACAAATAGTCACCCTAAGATGTATAGTGATGACTTCTAACTCTCTCACGGATTCCGACCTAGGATGTATAGTGCCGAAAATACGATCGAGGTTGGATTGAAACCGCGGTTCAAGAGTCGGAATTCATGACTTTCCGTCTATTCTTAAGAGCATTAAACAACTAAATAGGATGTATATCTAGATGCAATACTCATACATAATATAAAGACATCTTGCAAAGATCATGTATCTACACAAGAAATCAATGATAAACATTCACAACAAGAATAGATCAATGGAAGATAGACATGAATATCAATATAATATCAAGTTTATGTGCAAGCCCAATATTAAACTAACTACTCCATCAACCCCTTAGAGGGGATTTAGCTACTCATTACAACTAGGAAATCAGTAGAGAGGAGAAAGAAATAACCCTTGGAGAACATCTCCTTCCTTGAAGTGGCTCCAATCTCCTAACTTCCTTGAAGTTGAGTAGAGAATGTGAGGATAAGAGGTAGAGAGAGAAACTAGATCTAAGAATGCTTAATCTGTCTAAAACGGAGTAAAAAACTCCTTAAAACGTTTCTATACTTTTCTATTTATACTAAATACAAAAATAGGTCACTTAAGCTTTGAAAATCAGACTGGCGCGCTCGGAGTGCGGGTGGAGTACGGGTGATTTACCCGCACTGTATGGGTTGCCTGCAACTTCAGTTCTCGGATCAGGACATTAGTGCGGGTGGAGTGTAGTTTAATAACCCGCACTTGACCCGCACTTGGCCCGCACTTGGCATCGCACTGTGACCGCACTTCCTTCTCAGGTGCAAAATCTACCTTCTGTCTTGAGCAACAATACGGGTAGAGTGCGGTTGGATGACCCGCACAGTACCCGCACTCTAATGTCAGGTGCAATTCTGCTCTTCTGTTCTTGATGCAAGTACGGGTAGAGTGCGGTTTGATAACCCGCACAGTGCTCGCACTCTAGTGTCAGGTGCGATTCTGTTCTTCTGTTCTTGATGCAAGTGCGGGTAGAGTGCGGTTCAATGACCCTCACAGAACCCGCACTCTAATGTCAGGTGTCTGAGCAGCTTCTCTGGTTTGGAAATAGTACGGGTGGAGTGCGGTTAGCTACCCCGCACTGTACCCGCACTTTATCTCTGTACTTGCATTCTGCCCCGGCTATGCACATGAGTGTGGCTGGAGTGCGGTTGCGACCCGCACTGTAGACCTGTTTGTGCTCCTTTGCCTTTGCTTTCGCCCCTTTCTGCTGGAATCACCACAATATGCTTCCAAGCCTGTCTCCGCATCATTTCCTTCAAATAAGCACAAAACAACCCATAAGAGACACAAAAACGCACGAAAACAGAACATAAGGTAAGGATCTGAGGGCATAAATATAGTACATATTTGGCCCGATCAAACACCCCCAAACCAAACCTTTGCTCGTCCTCGAGCAAATCTATTCAAAACAGTAAGATGCCAGCTGAAAGTAATTTCTAAATACCTAAACAATACATCAACAATGTCGCAAGTCCCATGTGTGATATGATACAAATAGATGTGATCGAGAGGAGAAAAACATATGCACAAGATCAAGAGCAATTTGGAGACACCCAAGGGAGGCTCGTACGAACACGAATCCCACACCTAAAGGCATTCATGAATTTAGGACCACTTACTCCCATACCTTGAACATAATTCGCTTCAATTCTAAAGCTCACATGGATTCCCTCTTTTATTTCCTCAAGAGTCCTAAGTTCCACACAACAAGTATGCAAAGGAGATTCTGCATAAGATTTAAGCAATGAACTATCCTAGGAACGAGTCACCATGCCATGGATGCGAAATATCGTGCTTCAACCTACATTCCTAAACTAGACTTACATGGATCAACTAGGGCTTTTTCAACCGGTTATAGTGTGGCTGTGGGGTTAAATGAGTTTACACAAAAAAAGAATATGGAAATTTAGGAGTTCAACTCACCAATCATGCTAGAATAAATCCATACTCCCACACCATGTTCTTTTCTTGCTTTAAATGCAACCCTCTAGGAAACCATTTAACCCACATTTTTCCCTCAATGTTTGCATTCCGTTTGGGCATGTTTAGCATAAAACACTCTCATTATGGCACTTCAAGTACAATCTTTCTTTAAATTTTTCTTTTAACAATTTCCAAATAACAATATTGTACTCCATTTGAGTTGTTACCATTTTCCCTTTCTTAGGCATTTAGAGTGCATAACTTAACCTTTTCTTTCATATTTTCAACATCTATCTCATTTTACCCACTATGGGACCATTTTAACCCTTTTTCTCACTACCATTTCCCATCCTAACATGATTAGTACAAGGGTAGGCATGTGTTTAGGCTATTGGGTATATGGTTGAATGTGGTACCAATGAAGAGGTAAGTGTTTGGCCTCAAATCGGGTTTGGAACACACAATATGGTAAGTGGTGTTTAGGCTATAGAGGTACTTCAATAAACATGCATTCCCTACTATCACTTCCACAACCATCTAAAAAGGGAATGAAAACATCCATCACGCATTCACAAAATAATGCAAGTCCTATGGCACATGACATACATGACGAGAGGCGTGTTTAAGAATAATCAATAATGCACTCAGAAAATGCACTTTCATGCTTGTGTTTGTGATCTCACAGGTATCTCCACTATTAGAACAAGACATGGGAACAATGAGTCCCCAATACTTCATACCAACGGGTGAGACTAACCCATGATGGTGCAAGCTAAGCCTTAAGTGGCACCAAACTATATCACAAGGTCAGAGCATATATAAGAGACTCATCAAAAACACACTCTAGAGGCATCATACCCATACTGGATTACAGTTTGAAAAATGGACAAGCGACAAAATTGAAAAATTGGACACTAAACTGTACACGGTGGAGGCGTGATGCACCCCCAAACCAAAACTCAACAATGTCCCCATTGTTGGGAAGAATAAGCATAAACGCAATAAATGGCGGAATGAGGGATCAACACCCCCAAACCGAATCTAGACATACATTCGACCAAGCTCATTCATCAAAACAAAAACTAAATCACATTCATTAAAAACTTAAGTACAAAACCGAAGGTAGAAAACTCCCTTTAGAAGGAAGATCGGTCGATGTCCATGCGTGTTGTTGTGCGCTACCCAAAGATGTACAACCTAGCTTAAAACCACACAACAACTCTACCAACGAAAATTAAATGCGAAAAGAAAAGAAAAATAAGTCCAAATGAAATAAAACTCTGAAGGCGAACAGTTTAAAAATGACCTGAGCAGGCTGCCTCTTACCGGTGCTCAGAAATGATAGATGTGCTAGGGGTCAGCAAGTTCCATGGACCCAACACCCTTGCAGCAGGTTTCCGGTCCAAAATACAGTTTTAGCCTATGCCCATTAACCTTGAATATCCCCTCGTTCATCAAATTCTGAATGTCTACAGCTCCATTTGGAGAGACATTAATAATGCGATGTGGGCCTGACCATCTTGATTTCAACTTCCCAGGAAACAACCTCAAATGAGACTCATAAAGTAACACCAGCATGCCCGGTTGGAACTCCTTCAGTACCAATCGTTTGTCATGAATAACTTTTGTTTTTTCCTTGTAGAGTCGTGAACTCTCATAGGCTTCCAATCGGAACTCATCTAACTCGTTCAACTGATTGCATCTTTCTTCACCTGCTTTGTCATACTCCCAATTCAACTTCTTGATTGCCCACCAAGCTTTATGTTCCAGTTCCACTGGAAGGTGACAAGCTTTACCAAAGACCAACCTATACGGGCTTATCCCAATAGGAGTTTTGAAAGCCGTTCGGTACGCCCATAAGGCGTCAGATAGTTTCAATGCCCAATCCTTCCTAGTGGAGGAGACTGTCTTCTCCAGAATCTGATTGATGAGCCTATTACTGACTTCAACCTGTCCTGATGTCTGAGGGTGGTATGGTGTGGCCACCTTATGACGCACTCCATACTTCTTCAATAGATTTCCTAGGACTTTGTTACAGAAATGGCTCCCTCCATCATTAATGATCACCCTTGGGATCCCAAATCGGGTCAGGATATGTTCCTTTACAAATTTAACCACCACATTACTGTCATTGGTCTTTGTGGCGACTGCCTCAACCCATTTGGAAACATAGTCGACCCCCACAAAAATATAGTTGTTCCCACAAGAAGGTGGGAACGGTCCCATAAAATCAAGACCCCAAGTGTCAAATACTTCAACCACCAAAATTCCAGTTTGTGGCATCTCATTCCGTTTACCAATGTTCCCTGTGCGCTGGCATCTATCACAAGCCACACAAAACTGATACGCATCTTTAAACAGTGATACCCAGAAGAAACCTGACTGCAACACCTTTAGTGCTGTCTTCCTTGCGCTGAAATGGCCTCCACACTGTAAGTCATGGCAGAATCGCAACACATCATACTGCTCATTTTCTGGCACACACCTCCTAATCACTTGATCTGCCCCGTGTTTGAAAAGGTAAGGCTCGTCCCAGAAGTACTCTCTTGATCTCCTAGCAAACCTTTTCTTGCCCTGCCAATCTAGCTCAGGGGGGAAAACCCCATGTGTCAGATAGTTTGCCAGATCTGCATACCATGGTTCCTTATCCTGCACTGCCGACAGATGTTCATCCGGGAAACTTTCTCTCAACGGAATCTCATCCCCATCTATATGACTCTCATGTACTATCCTGCTAAGGTGATCTGCAACCACATTCTCGCACCCTTTCTTGTCCCGGATTTCTAAATCAAACTCCTGTAACAGCAACACCCACCTAATCAGCCTAGGTTTTGCATCTTTCTTTTGGAGCAGATATCGTAAAGCTACGTGGTCTGAGTATACCACAACCTTGGCACCTACCAAGTACTGCCTGAACCTCTCAAGAGCAAAAATGACCGCTAATAATTCTTTCTCTGTTGTCGAATAGTTCATCTGTGCGTCATTCAAAATCCGGGATGAGTAATATATGACATGGGGGTCTTTGCCAACCCTTTGACCCAAAACTGCACCTACAGCGTAGTCAGAAGCATCACACATTATTTCAAATGGTAAATCCCAAACTGGTGGGGCAATTACTGGAGATGAGGTCAAAGCCTCTTTTAAAGTCTCAAATGCCCCCGCACAATCTGAACTAAACACAAACTCTTTGTCCTTTTGTAGCAACAAGCATAGTGGTCTGGAGATCTTGAAAAATCTTTTATAAATCTCCTGTAGAAACCTGCATGACCAAGAAACGACCGAATGTCTTTGACATTGCGAGGAGGTGGTAAACTCTTGATAACTTCAATCTTTGCCTTGTCTACTTCAATTCCTTTTTCAGATATTATGTGACCCAAGACAATCCCTTGTTGTACCATGAAATGGCATTTCTCCCAATTCAAAACCAAGTTGTTTTTCATGCATCTTTGAAGCACCAACGATAAGTTATCAAGGCATAACTTGAACGAGTCCCCGAATACTGAGAAGTCGTCCATGAAGACTTCAATAATCTCCCCCACCATATGTGAAAACAACGAAACCATACACCTTTGAAACGTACCTGGTGCTTTGCAAAGGCCAAAAGGCATTCTTCAGAAGGCATAGGTTCCATAGGGACAGGTGAAAGTGGTCTTCTCTTGGTCTTCTGGAGCGATAACTATCTGATTGTACCCGGAATACCTATCTAGGAAACAGTAGAACTGATGCCCTGCCAGCCGCTCTAGGACTTGGTCGATGAAAGGTAAGGGAAAATGGTCCTTCTTGGTGACCGCATTTAACTTTCGGTAGTCTACACAAACGCGCCACCCTGTCTAGAGTCTTTGTGCTACTAACTCACTCCTCTCATTCTTCACTACTGTAACTCTGGATTTCTTTGGGACGACATGAATGGGACTAACCCATCTACTATCTGAAATAGGGTAGATAATACCTGCATCAAGAAGCTTCAATATCTCTTTTTTTACTACCTCCTACATGATCGGATTTAGCCTCCTTTGTGCCTCCCGTGTCGATTTGGCGTTCTCTTCTAGCAAAATCTTATGCATACACATGGTAGGACTTATCCCCTTAATGTCATCTATGAACCAACCAATGGCCTCTCTGTACTCTTTCAACACTCCAAGTAGTTCCTTTTCTTGACTTGCCTCCAAATTTGCAGAAATGATCACTGGGTTCAACCTTTCTTTGTCGAGAAACACATACTTCAAGTTCGACCGGAGTGCTTTCAATTCAACTCTTTGAGGAAGTTCTTCTAATGGTACCAGGTCATCAGCATTTCCTTCTCTTTCGAATTCCTCCTCAATAGTGGTATCCAACTCTTCCTCTAAGAAATCCACAGTGTTACAGTCATGGGACCCCACTGGGTATGATAAAGAGTCAAAAATGTTGAACTCCACGGTTTCGTCTACTACCTTCATGGTCAGCTTCCCTGAATGCATATCAATCACTACCCTAGCGGTTGCCACGAAAGATCTCCCCAAAAGTAACTTCACATCTCTTTCGTTTCTTCCTTCATCCATGTCAACCACCACAAAGTCGGCAGGTATGATTAACTTTTCAATCTGTATTAACACATCTTCGACAATGCCCTTAGGGCTTCTTGCAGAAGCATCTGCTAAGACAAGGACATAGTGGTTTTTCTGAGGTCATTCAAACCCAGCTTCTTGTAGACCGAGAATGGCATGAGATTAATGCTTGCTCCTGAGTCCAACATCGCTCTTTCACGATTCGACCCGCCAATCGTAATGTCAACTATAAAACTTCCTGGGTCCTTCATTTTCTGGGGCAATGACCGTTGAATTACTGCACTGACATTCTCATTTAGACGCTCTTATTGTTTCGGTCTGAACCGCTCTTTATCTTTACTCAAGTCTTTGAAAAATTTACCATAAGCCGGCATTTTCTCAATAGCATCTAACAATGGTAAGTTGACGGTTACCTTGGAAAGGAGATCCTAGATTTCCTAATGTGATTTCTCCAACTTAGAGTTTTTCAGCCTCCTTGGGAACGGTATAGGTGGTACATAGGGGTTGGATGACTTATGGAGCTTAGGTCTTGGTTCCGGGTCTGCTACCCGGACATTTTTCTCATTTTCTAACTCTTTCTCATTTTTCACTTCCGTATCAACCACCTCGTCTTCTTCTTCTGTGACGGTATCTTTATCCTTTTCTCCCAAAACCTTTCCGCTTCTGAGGACTGTCCTTGCACTAGCCTGTTCCGGTTGACTTGGGAATTTTCCTTTTTCTCTTTCCTGTAATAATTCAGCCAACTGACCTATCTGAAACTCGATCCTGTGAATAGATGCATCCATCTCGTTTGATTGCCTATCATTCTTCCACATGTATGTCTCCCAACTCTCTAAATATGCCTGTTGTAGCATCTGGACCTCTTGTGTATCCTGGTTGGCTGACTGCATGACCTCTCCTATCCATTCATCAAACGTTCCCATATTCAGCTGGCTTGCATTAATTTCTTCTGGAATCTGTGCCGCTTGCACAATTTCTCTCGTTCTCTGCTCTACTAATGTGGTCTCTTCATTCTCTTGTAAGTAGTCCGTTAGCAAAACTGCTAGTCTCTCTTCGGTTGAAAGCTCTTCACCCACATTGTAGCCCTCCTGGAAATCTTGATCACATCCCCAGTCTTGATTATATGGGTCAATACTGAGTTCGTACTCGGATCCTAAATTGTTCCAGGGGGCAGCCATGGACCTGGGATATCAAGAAACAAAAACTACCCAAACGTAAAACTATACAAACACAGAAGTATAAGGATAAATATATACGTAAAAACAACTAAGTAACTATAAACCTTACTTAAGCAAAACTAATTAAACTAACATGCCGTTCCCCGGCAGCGGCGCCATTTGACGAAGACACTTTTTTCCTTTATGTCATTTTAAAAGATCAGCCCGTCAATAATATTTTAAGAAACCACACAAGCCTAAATCAGTTTACAAACATAAATATAGCGGTAAGTGGGTGTCGTCCACAGGGAGCGGAGTTAGCCAAATTAGTTAAAGCTAAAGCAATGGTATGTATATATATATAATAGCAAAACATGAATTGGTGAAAATGTAGATTGTGAACCAACTCTAATTAACACTGAATCAAATAAGTAAATAAAATGAAAGGGGAATATGGAGTGAAAGATATATAGATGATGGAAACTAAGGAGCTAATGGATTCGAAAGCAAATACTGGGCAATGTAACGAACTTGTCAATAGCACGGCTCTTCAAGGTAACCGACCTAGGATGTATAGAGTCGGTTATTTATCCCTAGAAGGTGGCCAACCTATGATGTATAGTGCGGACCACCTATTAGGAATTAATCCTTGTAAACTACCAACCTAGGATGTATAGAGTTGATTGTTTACCGGATTCTAGAAATGAAGCTCGTCTACCTAACATTGACTCAACCGATTACAAATAGTCACCCTAGGATGTATAATGATGACTTCTAACTCTCTCACGGATTCCGACCTAGGATGTATAGTGCCGGAAACACGATCTAGGTTAGATTAAAACCGCGGTTCAAGAGTCAGAATTCATGACTTTCCGTCTATTCTTTAGAGCATTAAACAACTAAATAGGATGTATATCTAGATGCAATACTCATTCATAATATAAAGACATCTTGCAAAGATCATGTATCTACACAAGAAATCAATGATAAACACTCACAACAAGAATAGATCAATGGAAGATAGACATGAATATCAATATAATATCAAGTTTATGTACAAGCCCAATATTAAACTAACTACTCCATCAACCCCTTAGAGGGGATTTAGCTACTCATTACAACTAGAAAATCAGTAGAGAGGAGAAAGAAATAACCCTTGGAGAACATCTCCTTCCTTGAAGTGGCTCCAATCTCCTAACTTTCTTGAAGTTGAGTAGAGAATGTGAGGATGAGAGGTAGAGAGAGAAACTAGATCTAAGAATGCTTAATCTGTCTAAAACGGAGTAAAAAACTCCTTAAAACGTTTCTATACTTTTCTATTTATACTAAATACAAAAATAGGTCACTTAAGCTTTGAAAATCAGACTAGCGCGCTCGGAGTGCGGGTGGAGTGTGGGTGATTTACCCGCACTGTACCCGCACTGTATGGGTTGCCTGCAACTTCAGTTCTCGGATCAGGACATTAGTGCAGGTGGAGTGCGGTTTAATTACCCGCACTTGACCCGCACTTGGCCCGCACTTGGCATCACACTGTGACCACACTTCCTTCTCAGGTGCAAAATCTACCTTCTATCTTGAGCAACAGTGCGGGTAGAGTGCGGTTGGATGACCCGCACAGTACCAGCACTCTAATGTCAGGTGCAATTCTGCTCTTCTGTTCTTGATGCAAGTGCAGGTAGAGTGCGGTTTGATGACCCGCACAGTGCCCGTACTCTAGTGTCAGGTGCGATTCTGTTCTTGTGTTCTTGGTGCAAGTGCGGGTAGAGTGCGGTTTAATAACCTGCACAGAACCCGCACTCTAATGTCAGGTGTCTGAGCAGCTTCTCTGGTTTGGCAATAATACGGGTGGAGTGCGGTTAGCTGACCCGCACTGTACCCGCACTTTATCTCTGTACTTGCATTCTGCCCCGGCTATGGACATGAGTGCGGCTGGAGTGCGGCTGCGACCCGCACTGTAGACCTGTTTGTGCTCCTTTGCCTTTGCTTTCGCCCCTTTCTGCTGGAATCACCACAATATGCTTCCAAGCCTGTCTCCGCATCATTTCCTTCAAATAAGCACAAAACAACCCATAAGAGACACAAAAACGCACGAAAACAGAACATAAGGTAAGGATCTGAGGACCTAAATATAGTACATATTTGGCCCGATCACTCACTTGGAAGTTTATAACTTCGAACAATTTTGCTTTCACTTTTTTACGCGAGAGGTATATTAGGCAGCTGCAGAAACCGCATTGGGGTTACATCACCTCTTTCATCTGGAAATTTTTTAGGAGTAACTATGTTGAGCTCATTAAGGATGGTATCTCGCTTATCGGGAAAAACTCCCATAGGGATTTTTGGCATGATAACTGGCTTGGGGTGCCCATTTTGAATCTCTTTAGGATTCCTGGTTTTCTGGCCATGTATCTTCATGCACGTATCTTCATGCTAGGGTTTTTGACTTCATTCGGGATGGTAGACGGATTTTGGATGATCGCTTTCGAGCTCGGTTTCCAGATCTTTCCTTTCGGATTGGTAGGATTACGATTTCTCTGGTGACAGATTATTTGGTGTTGCCTCACTCTAGGGAAGGTAGTGTTTCTTGTAAAGCGGCTTACTCTATGATGTTTCATGACATCCCACATGAAACATCCCACAGGTCCCCTAGTGGAGGGACGTCTGGTCTCGCTATATTCCCCCCTAACGTTCAGTTATGTCTTGGCGACTTTTGCTTGATAGGCTCCCCACTGAAGATCGTTTGTGCAGGTCCGGGTTTCAATTAGCTTCCAGGTGTAGTGTTTGTAGTGCTAGTTCAGAATCAATGGATCATTTTTTCTGAAGTGCCCTATTGCTACAACTCTTTGGGAGGCGATTTTCTCCGCCTTTCAGAGGCGTGTCTCTGCTGACACTTGGGGTTCTTTTTTCAGGCAGGCCATGTCTACTTCTTTCAGTGATTAGATTAGGGTTTTGTGGAGAGCTGCTATTCATGCGGTGGTTTGGAGTGTGTGGTATTCCCGTAACCAGTGGATTATTGAAGGAATATCTATTGATTTCAGGGCTGCTTTATCTCTAGTGTGGCACTCTGTTTATGACGCGAATCGTTTGGGGATCGGCTGTACGCGTAACTGTGTTGATGATCTGTTGATTCTTTGCCGGTTTGGTCTTAGTAGTTTACCTGGTAAAGCTCCAGTTATTATGAGTGTGGTTTGGTCGCTCCCGGGTCCGGGGTGGATAAAGGTTAACACGGATGATGCAGCTTTGGGTTAGCCAGGTGTGGGAGGTTGTGAGGGTGTTTTTCGGACTTGTAGATCTTTTGTTAAGGCCTGTTTCACGGTCCCCTTGGTCAGGTTTTTTGCTTTTGAGGCTGAGATCCTTGCGGCTTCTTTACACATGCTATATGGATTAGCAGTGCCTACACATGCATTTTATTAAATGTCATACATGCATAATAGCCATTCACATTATGTGTTTTATTTTTTTAATATGATTAAAAATTGGCAAATCACATAATTGGCTATTAATAATGAGATTAGTTTTTAGAGTAAAAACTTGGTAATTCTCATTAATAACTAGTTTTAATTAAATCTTTTAATTAGTTAGATTAGTTAGGTCCTTCACTTAATATTAGGTTTAATTAGATTAAAGTCCTAATATAATTGGACCTAATAATGTGGTTAGTTTTAATAGTTAACACTTGGTAAATCAAATTAAATAATTATAGTCTTAGTAAAATTGGTTACAAAGTTTAGAATATGACTAATGAACTTGATTTTTAATTTGTTAAAAATCGGATTATTTTATTTGTTATTAGAATAAGATTCTAATAATTTGTTTCGTATGCCCTAGACATTTAGGTTGAAATTAGCTGTTTAATCTTAGTAATATCTAGGTGCATTAATTGAAAACCCTAATTCTTAAATAGTGAGTGGGAGATGGATATATGACATTATATCCCGCAGTCTCCATCATTAGTTTAACACCGTGAGATTCAAGTGGGGCATCGAGACGGCTTTGTTTTCGTCGTCCATAAGGAGAGCCTCCATGAGAATCAATACCAATGTTGACTTTTTAACGGATAGGGTTTCTGAGTGTATTTTGGGACTGACTGACCCTAATGCGGCAATTCTCAAGTTAAGCTTAAGAGATCTGAAATGGCGGCAATTTGTTAATTATAAACCTGATTGAAATAAACGATGGTTGAATGATAGAGGAATAAGAGTTATTCTGGTATATCATTTGATTGAGAATGTCTCAATATAGCATGCAAGAATTTGACCGACCCTAAGGCGGCACTTGCTTGTGGTATGTTGGATTGTCGTGGCGTAGAAACAGTTTTTAGGGATTTTCTTGTTCATTAAATACGTTCATGCATCATATTTAATTTTATGCCAAATATTGACATGTGAATTAAATGTATGATTGAATGAATTCTTTATTTATGTTTTATCTACAATGTCTTATGCACTTTTACAGATCCTTGCTAATGACAAATTAACCGGAGAAAATTACACGAAATGGAAACATCACCTTAAAGCAATTTTGGTGACAAAAGACCCAAAATTCGTGCTAACGAAGGAATGTCCTCCAGAGCCTGCTACCAATGCCACACGAAATGTTCGTGAGGCACACTAGAAATGGGTCTCAGCTGATGAGAATGCCCAAATATATCTATTAGCCAGCATGACAGTCGTGTTTGGCACCAAGCACGAGGCAATGACTACAGCATTCAAAATCATGGAGTCATTGCAAGCTATGTTCGAGCAGCCATCGGAGCAAAAGCAGCATGAAACTGTTCGTCCCGTAATGCTTGCACGGATAAAGAAGGGTTCATCGGTTCAGAAACATGTCCTAGACATGATGTCCTACTTCAACACATCTGAGGTCAATGGCAGACGGAGCTAGAGGAGGGGGCCTTCTCGATACGCATTGGGTCAGGGGATGTCGTGTCAGCAAGAGCAGTGGGAGTAGTTAAACTCCAATTTTAAAAAAGTTTTATTATTTTAAACTTTGTTTATTTTATTCCTGGATTCACAAGGAATTTGATTTCTATGTCCAAAATGTTGGAACAATTATATTCTATTTCTTTTAATAACAAGTTAATTATTATTTCTTGAAATGGTTTAAATAATTGTTCTGGTTTAAATGAAAACAACATGTATGTTTTAAGACCGTTAATTCATACATCACTGCTCAATGCTGAATTGTTTAAAGTTGAAAAACATAAAACAAAAAGACAGAAAATTTCTCCAGATAATGAAACGTATCTATGACATCTAAGATTTGGCCATATTAACCTTAACATGATAGAAAGACTAGTTAAAATCGGGATTTTTAAGCCAGTTAAAGATTGACACCTTATATGTTTGGGAATCCTGTTTAAAAGGTAAAATGACCAAGAGACATGTTACTAGAAAAGGGTTTAGAGCTAAGGAACCACTAGAGCTTATACACTCAGACGTCTGTGGATCAATTAATGTTAAAAAAAAGGGTGGTTATAAGTATTGTGTCACTTTTATAAATGACTACTCTAGATACAGATATGTCTACCTAATGCAATGGAAGTCAGAAACTTTTGAAAAGTTCAAAGAATTCCAAGCTGAAGTTGAGAATCAATTAGGCAAGACTATCAAGGCTCTATGATCGGATCGTGGAGGTGAGTATCTTGACCAAGAGTTTGAAGACTACTTGGTTGAGCATGGGATTGTGTCCCAACTCATAGCTCTTGGAACACCACAACAAAATGGTGTTGCGGAGAGGAGACACAGAACCCTGATGGAAATGGTAAGATCTATGATTAGTTTCTCATTATTACCAAACTCTTTTTGGGGATATGCACTACAAACAACGATCTACATTTTGATTGTGGTCCCATCCAAATCTGTTCCTAAGATTCCTTTAGAGTTATGGAATGGTCGTAAAGCTAGTTTGCGATATTTTCGTATATGGGGGTATCCAGTACATGTACTGAAGACCAGAACTGGAAAGCTAGACCCTAAGTATATGGTTTGCTTGTTTGTAGGTTATTCCAAGCAGACTAGAGGTGGATACTTCTATAGTCCTGAGGAGAACAAAGTATTTGTATCGACAAATGCAATGTTTCTTGAGGATAACTATATGAGTGATCATAAACCTCGAAGCAAAATTGTATTAAATGAGATTGAGCCTGGTACGACCAGTGCTCAGTCAACAAGAGTTATTAATCCATTAACATCTAATAGTCAGATGATTCCTAGTCAGGATACACTACCACCTAAATGTAATGTGAAGGTTTTTCGACAACCTGAACGCTATTTAGGTATTAGAAAGGGATGAGATGTCGTCTCTTATGATAGTGTCGATGATCCATTGACATTTAAAAATGCAATGGAAGATCCTGACAAAGAGGAATGGCTTAAAGCCATGAATCTAGAGATGGAGTCCATGTACTCCAACTCAGTCTGGGAACTTGTAGACTTACCGGATGTGACAAAACCCATAGGGTGTAAGTGGATCTACAAAAGAAAAAAAAAAAGGAGTAGACAGAAAGGTAGAGACCTTCAAGGAAATGCTAGTGGAAAAGGGTTGTACCCAAAAGGAGGGGGTCCATTACGAAGAGACCTTCTCACCAGTAGCCATGTTTAAGTCTATTAGGATTCTCTTATCCATTGCTGCCTATTTTGATTACGAAATTTGGCAAAATGAAGTCATGATTGCTTTTTTAATTGGCAATCTTGATGAGAACATCTAAATGATACAACTATAAGGATTCGTGTCTCCAGATTAAGAGCAAAAGGCTTGCAAGTTGCAAAGGTCCATTTATGGATTAAAGCAAGCATCTAGATCTTAGAACATTGGTTTTGATAATGCTATCAAAACCTATGGCTTCAAGCAAAACGTTGATAAGCCTTGTGTCTACAAGTGCATTATTGACATGAAAGTAGTTTTCTTAGTCCTATACGTAGATGATATCCTAATCATTGGGAATGACGTAGGGGTATTGTCAGAAGTAAAGGGCTAACTGGCTAGCCAATTTCAAATGAAAGATTTGGGAGAGGCGAGTTATGTTCTAGGGATCCAATTAATTAGGGATCGTAAGAACAAACTCTTAGCATTATCTCATGCACCGTATATCGACAAGATACTTGTGTGATTCCTGATGCATAACTCCAAGAAAGGTAATTACCTTCTAGGTATGAAGTTCACTTGTTTAAGTAACAGTGTCCTAAGACACCTCGAGAAGTTGAGGATATGAGACATGTTCCCTATGCGTCTGCAGTAAGCAGTCTTATGTATGCTATGTTATGCACGAGAACTGACATTTGCTGCACAGTGGGAGTAGGTAGCAGATTTCAGTCCAACCCAGGATTAGATTATTGGGTTGCAATAAAGACTATTCTCAAGTATCTTTGGAGAACAAGAAACTATATGCTAGTATATTCTGTGCAGGATTTGATCTCGTTAGGATATATAGACTCTGATTTTCAGTTAGACAGGGATTCTAGGAAATCCACTTCTAGATCAGTACTCACCCTTGGTGGTGGAGCCATAGTATGGAGGAGTGTTAATTAATCATGTATTGCTGACTCCACATTGGAAGCCGAATATGTAGCAGCTTGTGAAGCAGCTAAAGAGGCTGTCTGGCTCCGTAAGTTCTTGATTGATCTGGAAGTTGTTCTAAATCTGAATAAGCCCATAACACTTTATTGTGATAACAATGCTGCTGTGGCTAATTCCAAAGAACCAAGAAGCCACAAGAGAATGGGCATATAGAAAGGAAATATCATCTCATTAGAGAGATAGTGTAGAGAGGGGGATGTGACCGTGACCAAGATAATGTCGTTGGACAATCATGTTGATCAATATACAAAGACCTTAATGCCCAAAGTGTTTAAAGGTCACCTAGAAGGTCTAGGTTTACAAGATATGTCTCATCTGCTTTAGTGCAAGTGGGAGATTGTTGGGTTTTATACCCTAAAGCTTGTAATTTATAAATGTGAATGAAACATTAATAAAAGAAGTAGTTTATTCATTCTATAAATCTATCTCGTACATTTATATCATGTGTACTATAACATTCAAGATTTTTGAATGTAATTAACTGAGTATATGAGTTTCATATACAGAGGAATTCAGTTTGAGATGAGTAATCTAAAGAGTCCGTAGATAGCAAATAGAGCTGGGTACTTTAATCTTAGACCATTTATATGGTGATATGAGAATGGAGGCACCTCATATAATGTGATCATATAGGACTGGGCCACGATCTATATGAATTTCTCCCCAAGATCCGTTATATAATGAGATTCATATATATCAACTAACGATGGCTATATATGGGTGATCTTAATCCTGAGTGTCTTATCGATTCCTTATGGTTAGATCGTGGTTTTTGATATACCATGGGTGAGATCTAAGTTACATTTCCGGTCAATAACTTCTTATGTTGGAATCGCGGTTTGGCTTGTGGCTGGGAAGGTCTGTACACCAGTGTAATCCACTCTTTCTTGCGAGAAGTAGATAGTAGTTCCTATAAGGGTTGATTCAGGGATTGAACAATATGAGCGTCCGTAAAGGAAGTTAGGATTTATTGTTCATTAGAGAATCAATGGTACTTAATGGAAAAGATATAATTAAAGGGATATAACGGACTTTATGACCTAGCTCTAATTATGAACTACTTGTGGAGGATCATACCATATGTAATAGCTACATCGATGGACACTGAGTTTTTGGTTTGTGCAAAAACATCTGCAGTTACAAGAGTGCAGCCTTGGGTTTTTAGTGGAGTAACTCCGAGGTTAATAATTATAAAATATTAATTAAAGAGTTTAATTAATTTTTCTAAGGATTATTGGAGCTCAAGACTATGGGTCCATTAGGTCCCCTTGTTAGCAAGGAACGTTAAAGGTAACAAGGGTCACATTTAATTAATTGGATTGTCAATTAATTGTGTTACGAAAGTGACACATATTTATTCAGGGAATTAATTGATTGATGAGATTATTTAATGAATATATTACCAATTAAATTAATTAAATAATAAGATTATTTAATTAATAAATTAATAATTGAAAATTATTAACTGGAGGTTACAGGTTCGAACCATGACTGAGACAAAGGATAAAATAATAAGATTATTTTATTTCCTAACTAGGTCAAGTGTTCTAGTCTTAGTGAACTAGGGTCTTAGTGAACTAGGGTTATGTGGGATTTAGAATCCTATACTAACTTGGACACTAAAATGCTAATTGTCCTATTTGGAATAGGATTAGTATCTTGTTTTTAAAATATATAAAGATATATATTTTTTTTTAAACAAGAAAGGGCAATATTGTGTGATACACGTTGAAACACAATACAAGAGAAAAGAAAGGAACAAGTCAAGGGTGCGGCCAAGTAAAAAAAAGTTTTGTTTTTTTTATGTTTTTGATCTAGGGTGGCCGAATTCTCTCTATACAAAGCAAGCGTTATTTTGTGTTGTTTCTTCAACCTCCATACAACCTCCTGAAGCTCGTGACGTCCCCAAATGCAGTTGTCGGAACCTGTGAGATAGCTAGGAAGATCCAGTGGTACAAACTGGAAAGCAAATTCAAGAATTAAAGAACGAAGGAGTTAACCTTGAGGTATGTGAACGTGCATTTTGCCGTGTATGCAATATTCAAACAAATTTATAATCCCAAGATGCACTTAACAAGAATAAACATAATATATGGAAAATAAGGGTATTGTTCCATATAGATCGAGCTATAGCTATGATTAAACTAATACTTGAGTAAAAATGCAGGAAAAGTAAATTGATATGGTTTTTGAGAAGAAATTAATCTAAAATTAGACTAAGCTTAATCTAACTAAAATGCACTAATTTAGAAGGTGTAAATAAATGATGAGTGGATTAAGGAGTTGATGAATTCAATTAGCAAACAATGGGTAAAGAGTGATCTCACATTGATTATCATTACTAATGTAACCACCCTAGGATGTATAGGATCGCTTGTATATCACTTATGAGTGTCCAATCTATCATGTTTAGTATTGGCCACCCACAAATGGTTGTGCCATGAATGAACATCTATCCAATAAGGGACTAATATCTTGTTAAATTCACAAACCTAGGATGAATGGTGTTGATGCTTAATCCATCACAAGCAACCAATCCTAGGATGTATAGTTTTGGTTACTCATTAAAGATTAGGTATATATGAGATTAATGAGTCCGGATTTTACTTGAGTCATGTACTTTTGTTAAATACTTCTATTCAAATGAGCTTAGGGAGCCAAGCATCGTGTATACTCAATTCACGACAAATATAATTTCTAAAACAACTTGTAAAGAAAGTCATGTACAATCCAAAACAATTTGTTCTTGAAATCAATTAAAATCAATGATTAGAACATATTAGATAGATTTACTAAAAGACATTGAGTTCATTACAAATACCCATATTTACATGTGAATCACATCAACCCCTTAAATGGGTTTAGCTACTCATGACAAATGAAAAAAAAAAGATAAAAACGAGGGAAATAGAAAGGATCCATGTTGAACCTTCTTTCTTCAAGCTCATATCCACCTCCAATGTCCTTCTTGAGTAGAAATTGATTAGTTTGATGTGTGGATTTTGATCATTTTGGCAGAGAAAGGTTTTTAGATTTAGAGAGAGAAAGATATGAATGGAATGGGTATATGGTCGTATTTATGACCTAACATATGATCATATATATCTGTTTCTTGAAATGGATCTGATTTTGCTGATGTGGCTGTAACCGACGCCCGTATAGCACATGTATAGCATGGGTAAGGTACCCATGCAGTCTTCATTTTTCTTCTCGTTTTGTGCATTGTGCACGGGTAAGAGACTCGTGCAGTACCCATGCTGTTAGCTCTTGCCTGAGGATCTGCTCCCTGGTCTGGTGGGTTGCACGAGTAATATCAGTGCAATTTCCCGTGCACTTTGGCCTCCTTAGAATTCCTTTTCCAGTGCACAGGTGTAGCACGGGTAGTGCACAGTTATGCTACCCGTGCACTATAGCTGTAAATTCACCACTTTTTGCACCACTTTTTGCACCACTTGTCCTTTTTGTCCCTCTTCTTGATTTTTCACCTAATTCTTGCAATATCAACAAAAAAAACCATAAATACACATAAAAACACCCAAGAACGAGACAAAGAGAAAGGATACGAGGGCAAAAAATGTATGACATTTTTGGGTCGATCAAATACCACCAAACCAAACCTTTGCTCGTCCTTGAGCAAACTCAAGACAAATAACAAAAACTCACGACATAACAACATGACTCTACCTAAAATTCTCCTAGACTCAACAACAAACAAATCAAACTGTTGCCTGTACAACCAGTGATAAGATGCAAGGATGTGCGATAGAATGAAGTAGTCATATGCAAAAAGTTCTAAAACAACTCGAAGGCAGTAAAAGGAAACTCGCAATATCACGAATCCCACACCTAAAAGCACTCTCATATCGGGAACTACTCACTCTCACACCTCGAGCGTAATTCACTTTGACTCTAGCCTTTTGTGGAATCTCTCTTTTCTTTCCGCTTAGAGTCCTAAGTTCACACTCAAACAAGGTATGCAAAGATGGACTTCGTGCATAAAAATCTAATACATTGCATACATGTAATTTGAAAAACCGATAATGTCTGTGAACTAGCCTAGGAAGGATTCACTATGCCATGAACGTGGAAGATCATGCTTCAACAAACATTTCCAATCTAGACTCATCGTAGATCAAATAGGTCTTTCCCTTTGGTTGTAATGGGGACATGGGGTTAAATTTGGTGTACAAAGAAATAGGAAAATTTAAGATCAAAGATCACCAATCATGCTTACACGTACTCACACACACACCCCATACCAAGCTCTACTCAACTTTCACACACTAGCGTCTAGGCATTCAATTAAACACACATTTATTCTACACCCTTGTACTCAATTTTGAGTACTTAACCATTACATTTCAAGGCTCTTTTTTTTTCTCTTTTGCATTGCTTTTTTTTTTTTCTTTTTTTTCTTTCTTTTGCTCTTTTTTTTAATAATAACATTTTGAAAACTCGGCTCTAAGTACACTTTTTAGCACTTTTACATTTTTGAGCCATTTCATGCACAATTTACATAATTGCCTAATTAACCGCTATTTCATATAAGAGCTTACACCTTTCAACCACCTTACACACACATACACTACCCACATGATTGGCAATTAAAGGGTTGGTTAGTGTTTGGCTTATGGCTATATGGTTATTGTGGTTCCAAAAGAAAGGATAAGTGTTTGGCCTCAAAATTGGCTATGGAGCACACATAGGGGATATAGGAATGTGTTTAGGCTTTTTAAGTAGCTAAATGCACACACTGCCTAAAATCATTTCCACAGTTAATCTATCAAGGGAATAAATGCATCCATCAAGCAATCCACAATATATGTATGATAAATGTCCTATGGCATGTGACACATATGACGAGAAGAGTGTTTAAAGAGTAGAAAAATTGTACACTCAATGCACTTTTTAATAGGCTTGTGTTTGTGAACTCATGGGTGATCTCTACTATTAGAACAAAGTGCAAGAGCACCGAGTCCCCTCAAATTAAACACACAAAGGATGGGACTAACCCATGACAAGAAAGTAAAACCCAAGAGTGACAATGATTTGTTTCACAAGATCCAAATGCATTCATAAACTCGCCAAAAGCACACGCTCAAGGCATCAAATCCAGAAATTTTGGCCATTGTTGCGACATATTTGAAAAATTTAGACTAAAAAGACCAACAATGAAAAATAAACGACTCAAAAACAAAAAAGACGACTCAACAAGGCATCTACACCTAAAAAAAAAAACCCAACATTGTCCTCAATGTTCAAGACAATAGAGTTCTGCCTAGCGGCAAGCACCTAACTCGACTCAAAACACTAAAAAATACAAGCATGGTTAATTTGCCTTAAGCTAACCTAGAGGGGAGGTGAATAGGTTACTACACCTTTTTCATTCCCAGAAACAAACACAAGTTTGTCCCTCTAAGTAGCTTGTATCACACTAAAAAAAAAATACAAGCAAATATCAATTCAAGTAAAGATATGCTTGTGCAAACAATGTCAATATAAAATAATAACAAGTATGTGATACAAACTCAATGTATATACATTATCAAGATATCAAACAAGATACACATTAACACATATACAACTATAAAGAGTTTGCGTTAGAGACATTTGACACAAGATATTTACTTGGTAAAACCTCTGAAGAGGAAACATCCACGGGTTGATTCCACAATCACCAGCAAACAAATCCACTAGTAAGATAAAAAGATACAATCTCTCAAGTAACCACTTCACCTAGAAATCTACCCTTCCACCCTACATAATGAAAGTGATGCCCCTTTGCTCAACTATCCGGATCACCCCGATCCTAGTCAAGACTTCCATGCACAAGTTGAAGAACCCATCTCCAAACATGTGACTTCCGCTGCTTAGCTATCTGGATCACCCGATCCTAGCCTTACATGCTCAACTATCCGAGTCACTTTGACTCTAGTCAAGACTTCCACTTGCACAAGTTGAAGAACCCTTCTCTAAACATGTGACTTCTGTTGCTTAGCTATCTGGATCACCCCGATCCTAGCTAAGTCTTACATGCTCAAATCAAAGAATCACTCTATTAAATGAGACTTCTGGCCTTTTACAAGGTAAATAATCTAAGTGAATGCAAATGATGCAAACACACACAACATAGTATATATGATCAATATATCCTATGGAAACTAGAATTGAATCAATATGCACATATCATATGTATTCTAGTTTATGATCCTAAAAACAATGCAATCATACACAATGATGCATGTACATATGAAATGTGTGGATTAGACACAAAACATGAAGAACTAGATATTTGTCATCAAAAGCACAAATCAATAGTATCTAGATTCTTGTAACATGAACAAACAACCTAGAGCATGTGAAACACCTAACACATACGAAAACCTAGATTATGTTCAATCACATAAAAATGCTAAAATCAAAATTGAAGCTCTAGCAAAATAATAGAACTTAGATTCTCAAGATAATCAATTAAATATAATCAAGTTCTAAATGATCAATCAAATATGCTATTTCAATAAATCTTCAATTAAAATGATCTAGCATATGAAAAGACTATCAATCAACAAAATCAAGTCAATAAACACACAAGATAGTCCTAGATTTGAAGCTAGCACGATACAATATCTCAAACATGTGAAAACAGAGATTTGTAAAAACCTAACTCAACATGTTAATCAATTGAAGCTCAAACTAGCTCTATTAGAGATCATTTCTCTAATCAATGATAACACATCAAACATATATATATATGAGAAGAAAACCCAAGGTAATTGAAGACTTTTAAGAACAAAACACAAGAGAAAATTCAATACCTCAAGAAAACTGTGCAGTCACTGTTTTTAGTGTAGAGCCACCTAAGAACTTTATCAAATGACCTCAAACCTTTTTGGAGATGATAGAAAATTGATAGACAAACAATCTTCAATTTGAATCACTTGAATCGGAGTTCAAATGAGAAAGTTATGGTGTTTAGAATATGAGAAAGTTTTAGAGAAAAAATAAAAAGAAAAACTGTACAATATTTTCTTCTCACCATTTTGAATTTACGGTGAGAGAGGGAATATAAAAAGGAAAAGAGTTATCCACTGTGGTAAGCTCACACAGAGAAATTCTCATATGACCAATCGGAAAAACATGTCAAATCAACACATGCATTTAATTGAGCATGGCACACCAAAATCTATGTACATGCAATACATGTAACAAAACCCTTTTAAATCATGAAATGAAAGATTGGCGTGCAGCTCTCGTGAACAGAACAATGTGTTTGGCGTGGAGCTCACGCGCCTACATGCCAAAGGGCCAAATGGCAATTTGTCATCTTTTTTCTCTTTTGCTCCCTTTCACACACCTCTTGTGTTCTTCAACCATTCTTTGGCCTCCGAACTCCGAATTTGAATCCGTTTTCAGATTACGAACCGGGACTCCCTCACACACAAAAGACATCAAGAAAAATTTCACAAAAAATATGGAATTCAACTTGAAAATCAAGGACGGAAACCATGTATGATAAAATCACGGAAATTTTCTTAACCTCATATTGTGAACTCGAAACTAAATGAATGAGTAACCAAATTAATTGGAACTCAAAGAGGAATTACATAAGCTCAAAATCAAGTTCATTAACAAATAAACACAAACCAATAAACACAAGAACACACAAGTATGCTATTTCTTAGAACTAATCCTAGAACATGCAGTTTATGCAAATTGTCAATTTTAAATCTAATACATGAACAAGTGTGTGTATTGTGTTAAATCAAATTTTGCACAATGATGCAGGGACACATATGAATGCAATGTATGTGTGTGCCTAGGC
Source organism: Dipteronia sinensis (assembly GCA_033220585.1). NCBI lineage: Eukaryota > Viridiplantae > Streptophyta > Magnoliopsida > Sapindales > Sapindaceae > Dipteronia > Dipteronia sinensis. The sequence continues at coordinate 19,480,864 of CM065641.1, forward strand.
CTTGCAAGAGGAAAGAGGTCATGATTACCTTTTGCTAAGCAATTTGGCTTTATTCCTCTTGTAGCCATCACTTTGCTTGAATGTTGTCCAATTTTCCTTGAAGCTTGATCATGCTCAAATCTTAGACAACTAATCAATACAAAGCAAATGTCGTTTAGATATAGAATAATGCCAACACAAAACTCAAGAACTAACAAACACAACAACCTAAGCATTAATCATGCACAATCAATGCTCAACAAAATAAAAGACACAAAAATAGCTCATAATAAAATAAGGCATTTTAAGTAAACATGGCAATTAAGCTCATATTTCAACCACATCAAGCATCAATTCACAAAATCATCAGAATAAGGTTAATGACCCCCAAACCGATTCCTACTATATGCTTATTCCTATAAAAGTATATGCATGAATTCAAAAACCCCCAAACCGAGTTGGGCTATATGAAATGAAAACTTGTAGATTCATGCGCAATATCCACAAGAGCCTTCGGCTTATCTAGTCAAGAATGAATAAATCAATAAATTCACCACTTGGAAACAAAAATTGTATCAACAATTATAAGCATATCCTCTCATTCATAATTATCCACACATTCAACCAAATTTGATATTTACCAAGTATATTCACATTCATCAATTATCCACAATTGTTTATAAACATAGATAGAGAAAATAAAGTACAAAAGTTTGAGTTGAAAAGATTAAACCAAAGTTGTAGCCTTGTTGTAGTCTCAAAATGGGTAGGTTCTCGCCCATTTTATGAGCACTCTTGGCTTGCTTGTGCCTCCGAGACTTGCAAGTGGCCGGTGTGTCAATCCAAGAGATGAAGAACCTAACATTGAAGCATAGTTCCTAACCACAATGGTTAACCATCACATAAATTATCTCAAACTGAATATCTCTCAAACAACTATCATCCATAATTATTCCAAAAATATCACTACTAAAAGCTAAACAAGCTAAACAAAATAAAAATGCAAAGAAATAACTGAGTTCACTCCTAAATAATTGTAAATAAATCTAAAGAAAGTTCACACTTCTTGGCAAGGAAATAGATCAATCATCATCTGACTCGGATTCCTCCTCATCGATCATCACTCCCTTCTGCTTTGGGTCCTACTCTGCTTTCAGCCTCTCCTCATGCTCTCTCCTAGACATCTCCATTGCTGTCTAGAAATCTGGATCATTGGTAGGCCCTTATGAAGTGAAATTTTATTGAGTGGCCTTCTTCTTCCGCCTAGAGTAGGGAATCAAGTTCAAGTCATTTCTCATGCCAGTCACATTTACCCACAGGTCTTGAATACTGTCCTTATCATCTCTGATCTCTGTGGTAAATATGGATCTTAGTGAATCCATTGAGGTCTGAAAGCTTGACATTCCTGAAATCAGTTGCTGCTAAGGAACTTGGTCCCCCTCCCCCCCCCCCCCCTAACTGCTGGCTCTAGAGCTGAGGTTGTACCCCTTAGTAATAGTCCATCTGCTCCCTTTCCAGATCCATGTCCTCATGTGGGAAAACACTTGAGCCTACTCATGTATTGGTCTTCCTTCTGCCTGTTTTCCTTCTTTGACTGGTCAAGTCTCGTTCCACTTCCAAAGTGCACCATGTCCTGAGGTCTAAGTCAGCTTGTGTCCACTCAAACTACTCATTGCTAAGGTCCACACCTGACTGTTTGCAAAACTCAGTGATTAAGCAGGGGAAAATCAGAGCCTGCTTGTCTATTTTCTTGTTTCCCACAGCCAAGATTTCTGTCTGTATGAGCCACCCAACATCAATTGGCTAGTTGTGCTATAGGCAATGCAATACGGTGGCCATCTCGAAGGATACATTTGTTCTGTAAGTGCGTGGCCTGAGGGAGTGAGAGATGAACACGTGCCAGAATACCAACTCGATCTTTAGATTGGTATGCTTGATTGGAAATGTCGGGTTCACCCAGAATTCCATTGGGTTAATTACCAAATCATTGGCGAGATCTAAGTTCTTCTTGATAAAAATATCATCCCAAGTGACTTCCTCTTTCATTCTACTCAGAACTTGCGGATCATCAGGAAGCTCTGTTTTGAAAGATCTCTGAATATCTGCGGAGTTGATTTGAACTTCTACCCATCTCACCATAACTGGGACTCCTCTTATGAAGTCATCTAGAACCATCCTAGCTTAAAATTCTTGTACAATCCTTCTGCAATAATGAAGAAGCGAGCTAACAAAAGTTTCCTATCCTCTCTGCCTCACTTTGGTGGGGATTTGAGTGTCTTCAAGCTCTAGTAAAGCTATTCCTCGCTCTTCCACAATGTCCCTCTACCTTAAATACTCTAGCCGTCTGTCAAAGTCCCTGTTCAGAATGCATGGAGGTAATAGAGTGAACGTTTTCTTCTTACTCCCCCTTGTTCCTTGTTTCTTAGTCACAGCCTTTGTTCTACCTGACATCTGCAAAAGAAAACACTTAATTAGAGATATATCATGGTAGGAAGGAACCAAAGATAAGCAAAAAATTTAATGGTAAAAAATCAGGCCTAATTGCCAGTGCGCCGGTATATCACATGTAGGTTACCTATACAGTACCCGTGCAGTTTCTCAGAACTGCAAGTAACCTCCTTGTGCACGAGTATAGCACGGGTAGGTTACCTGTCCAGTACCCGTGCTATCACCGATATCTGCACTTTTTCCTTTGAAACATTCCTCTTTCAATGCAATCAAAACATTCTAAACAAGCAATTAAATCACCAGGTTGTATTCAAACACAAATAACACATATAATGGCATCTCTTACATACATTCATGATTTCAATAAACCCAAAATAAAATAAACCCTAAAGTTTGCAAATCATATGCAAAAGTGATCATACTTTAATTCAACATTAATCACAACACTTTTACATGCAATAATCACACAAACCCATCATAAATCTTCATAGAATATTCATTAAAACTTGGAAAATTTTGTGGGTTGTTCATAACTTAGATTTCATGCATATTTAGAGTGCTTGGAGAAGAGGAGAATAATGCAATCCATGATAAATAAATGAAAAACAAGTTAAATGAGAGAATCCATACCTTTTCTTGTAGAAATTGAAAACTTAAGACTCACGGAATACCTTTAGGGTTTAGCAAAAGAGGAAGGAGAGAGATTTTTGTGTTTCTGAACTTGTGAGCCCTACCACGAAAAAGACATCTTATATATAGGCTCGCGATAGCACGGGTATAGCACGGGGTGGGTTACCCGTGCAGTACCCATGCAATTATCTGGAACTACTCTTGCACCTGTACCTTTTCTTTCGCCTCTGGATTTTCCATATCATGATTGGATTCCCTGCACATGAGAAATATTTTCATAAACTACACTTGCCGTATTTATCAAATGACAATTTTAACCACTAAACTCAAAAAATGATTTTCATTCATTAAAACACTCAAGAAGCTTACAATAAATTTTCTCTAGACTAAGAACTACCCACACCTTAAAAAGCTCATGAGATTAATTCAAAATAAGGGTAATTCAAAATACACAAGAAAATGGATTGTGTAATCCAACCACACTTAGAAATTGATCAATGTAATGCATGTAAGGTGGGACATTGGTCAACCAAAGGTGGTTTGACCGGATAGGGAAGTCCATTCCTTTTGATCACCCACATGGGTGTCAAAGTCATTCCTAAAAATCTCTTCCCCTTAGTCCTCACTTCATCTACTAGGTCTTTCCTAACCCAATTTTTCTTGATCATTGATAGGTTCTTACTAGACCTAATTTGGTTTTTCTTAAACTCTTGGAATTTAAAGCAATGGGCCTTAATGTGCCCTTTCTTGGAACAAAAAAAAAAAGAAAAGGATTGATGAGAAAGACTACTTTTTGCTCCACCTCTATCATCAACTTCCTAGTCTTCCTAGCACATTCTTCTTCAAATTCTTCAGATAGTTTGGCTAGCTCTACTAGGTCATGTGAAGTGGACCTCTTTTCTTCCTTAACCTTTTAAAGTTGATCCCCAATTCCTTGTTTAGAGATGAAAATTCCTACACCTTTTTCCTTAGAATCCTGTTCTCCGTCTTGAGAAGTTTTACCTCAAGCTGTAGCTTCTTATTCTATCCTTCAAATTCATAGATTTTGACTTCTTCTTCAATTATCTTGTCATCAAAAAATGCATCTTTCATCTTCCTTTCTTCTTCTATTTCCTAGACTCCATCTTGGTGCCCTTTTTTCCTTTTCTGATGCTACTTCAAAGGCTTTCACTATGTCACAAACTTTGTTTTTCTTCTTTCGGCCCTTTGGTACCTCCAAAACAAAGCATCCTTTAAAGAGTCTTTCATCAGGCCGGTCAACATAGAATTTGACCCTGCTCCTACCACAGCTGAAAGATAAATTTCTAGAAACTACATTCACTACCATTCCTGTTGTGGCCATAAACAACCTTCCTAGAAGCAACTTCCAACCCCTCTCATGGAATTCATCCTCCTTGACTTCCAACACAACAAAGTCCACCGGAACCTTGAGTCCATGAATTTCCAACTGCTCATCCTCAACTACTCCACAAGGATTCTCTTGAGAGTTGTCCACCATCTTGAGTTCAATGGAAGTGCCCTTCGTGGACTGTAGCTTCAGTTGCTTGTATACCTTCAAAGGCATCATGTTGACACTCGATCCCATATTGAGCACTGCTCCCATTCTTTTTATTCTCCTATGGTGACTGGGATGACAAAATCACCTGGATCCTCTAGCTTCAATAGACTGGCTTCCTTTGACTCATCGGACTCCTCTTTCACAAGGTCTTCAATGAGGCACAAGGGCAATAAATATGCAATAAATAAATGCAATCAATGAGGCATAAAATCAAGGTCTAGATACAAGGCATAAAGACTTAGCTAGAAGGGCAATATGGTCCTAAATTATAGCTATCAACAAATAAACCCAATCATGAAATAAAGACTCATAAATATATGCAATAAGTAGAGTCTAGGTATCTAATCAAGCAATAAATACCTAATCTAGAGTAAGAAGAACAATAAATGATATTCAAAGAAGTTCTAACTTACCTAGTCATGAAACCAAGAAGATCAATGCTCAAATGATGATGAATGATGTAATATGGAGATGGGTTTTGGGTTTGGAGAGATAATGAAACTCATGGAAGCTTTCTCTCTCAAGACTCTCTCTTTCTCTCTCTAGGGTTTCTATAAATGCAGAAGAGTGTGTGGAAGAAGAATAGAAAAAGATGTATTTATAGTGGGGAAAAATGAGCTGACACGAAAAGACCAAAATGCCATATTTTTGGTGCTAGACGACATGCACAAGTCTCTTTGGAAGTAACCTTACACACTGGAAAGTAAACCAAGTTCCTGAGGCGACATGTAAGGCGACATGCACAAGTCGCCTTACACACTGCAAAGAAAACCAGGTGCCTGAGGCGATATGTACAGCGACATACACAAGTGGCCTTGCATGTTGCCTTTTGTTCTGGAGGAAAAATACAAGTCTAAGGTTGTAGGGAAAAATTGCTTAAAACCGCAGCGGAAGGCGAAAAAATAATTTTCGTATAATTTAAAATTTTTCTAAAGATTTGAACCTTAACCCTTTAATTAATTAAACTCAAATATACGGTTAGAGTTAAATACCTCTTATCGCGTGATCCGATTGACTTACGTGGATGGTAATCCGCAAGATCTTCAATCCTAGCACATACGTGAATCACCTAGGAGCGTGGTCTCCCTTTTTCTTTGAATTGCTTACCTTAGAATGGATGTATGGAATTTCTGATCTTGATCTTCAATAGTAAAACACCAAGAGCTTAAAAAAATAGTTCCGGTCACTTTTGAATTCACAATCAATATGATTGAAACTCGCGTAACCCTAAATCGAAAGTGTGCACAAAATCTTTTGATGTTAAAGGCTTGTAAGTGCACTATCGAATGAGAACTTATTTTCTTTTTCTCTCTTGGCCGAAAATCTATGTGTATAGAGTAGGATTTTTATTTTCAAAACAAACAAAAATCTCTCTCTATTTTGCTTCTTGGTGGCCGAAAATTCATAACCTTATATTTATAGGTTGGCCGAATTTTCTCCTTCACCAAGTAGGGTTGGCCGAATTCATTGAATAGGAAATCTAGGGTTGGTTAATTTCCTTACTTGAAAAGGAATTGCCCTATTCCCTAATTCCTATCAATTCAAGAATCCTAACCCTTGAAGGACTAGTGGTGGCCGAATTCTTTGTATAATAAGGAGTGTATGTGGACTTAATCCTTACCACATTAGGACTCCTATCACTTAAAAGAATTTCAACCCTAATCCAACACATAGTATTTAATTTACTGATCAGGAAAAGATTTTGATTTAAACTATTAATTAATTAAATAATTAATTAATTCCATTTAATCAAAACAATAAAATAAAATAATATCTTGGGCTATTTTATTTAGCCTTGCCGCCCACACCATATATATATGGGCCCAATATTATTTTTCTTATTTTATTTAATCCATTAGACTTTAAATAAAAGCCCACATGTGAACCAGACTTATTCTTACTAAAAGAAACAAGCCTACATGTCTCCTTTTAATATATTAATATAATAGTGCAGCCCATTAAATAAATAATAGACATATTATATTCTTAATATATTAAATGCAATTCTAGATGGACCCATAAATTGGTCCGGTAGAATATATCAAGTGATCCATGCAAGTACGTGTGGATTGTGGATCTTGGCTTGCTATCTAAATTTAAGCTTCAATAGACATAACCTAATCACAATCAACAAATGATTCACTTAGGTCCGATCTATTAATTTTAACTCATTCCACTAAAGAGCTAAAATTGAACTCTTAAATAAAGATAGAATAAGGAGATGTTTCTCATTCATACCCTAGACAATCTTATAGGAGATGGTGTATCCTCGTGAATAATATCAGTAATCCCCAAGAGCTCATAGACCGCCTATAGCTCTCCAAGTTACCATATTTCATCATATGACCACATTTTGAACTTGGATATTTTGACTTGTCCAGAAGCCATGTCTTCAATAATCATTATTGAAAACTCAACGTTGAGATTTAATATCCAATACCTCAAAACATCCATATGATGGTACTATACTCTCATTTAATAAATGGAGCCACGATGTCCATATCTATAAATGAAGTCCTCTATCGATTAACAAATGAATACCACCAAACTATCGAGGATAAACTATGCTATATAATCGTACTCATTGATAGCTCAAATGATAACACTTGCAACCATAAGTCCATCATTTATCTCAGGATTTAGATAGACTCTCCGATTGTCCTGATAATGAAAAGACTTATATCTAGTGACGGTTCTAGATAAAGTATTTCATTGTGATCCAGTTTAATGCACCCAGTGCACTAGATTCTTTTACTCGAAAACCTTTCGATGATTTTAGACTCATCATAACTCATTTGATCCCACTCAAATGCTAGTAAAAGAATTCTACAACTTTATCAAGATAGAGGTGCCCAACCTTAACTTAAGTTGTGAACGTTATTCAAGACTAACTAAAGAATTGTGTCTACCTCATACATATCTGGATGTACAAACAATTCTTCATATCTCATAGTCTTTTGACCTTATGATTATTTACCTTGACAATTATAATTATAAATGCTATAAGATTTTGCAGAATCAGAAATCACTTTATTTATCTGAAAAGATTGTCAATTACAATATTACACTCTTGCTATTGAGCATAATCCTAACAAAGGCGACTTATAAGGCGATATGCACAAGTGGCCTTGCATGTAGCCTAAAACGCTGGACAACACAACAACTCCAAAAACAAGTGACCCAAAATAGGACCAAACGACATCGAAACCTTTCCTATGATATATCGTTGGAAAGGTATGGAAGTTTACTTTTTACTCCAATTAACAAAACAAGATTTGGATCACTGTAGAAAGATTTGTGGTCAAATGAGTGACCAAATGTCAGATTTGGACAATAACAAGAGTGTCCAAACTCATGGAAAAAACCATGTGACCAAAGACCAAAACAAGAGAAGAATGGGACCTTCTCAAATGGTCACTCAATGCACTTAGACATGCACACCATCATGCAAGCGCGGACACAACACAAACACAACACACAAAACCACACTTAAATCTAGAAATGAAGTGCAAGTGTGATTGTGAAAAGGATGCACACATATAAACAATTACAACACAGATGCAAGATAAACAAGGCATGCATGAAGTGTGTGTGTGTGTGCACCTAAACTATTCAAGAGACAAAGTCAAGTGAGTATACCTTTTGCTCTTAAAGTTATGGAGATGCTTGGAAGCTTGCCAACAAGGACCTAAGCTACCCATTACATAATCATCCCCAATGTGGTCTGGTTTGTCACGTAATAAGCCAATCATAAAATAGAGGTCCTTAAACAGAGCATCTGCAATTTGAGTGACTTAGGTCTCTAATCTTCTAATAGAGGCATCCATGCTATTCGCCATTTGGTCATTTGACTGAATGTAATTCTTCAACATCTGCTCATTTGCACTATGGGAATTTCTGATGGCTATAGAAGCCTCATCAGTTGCCCTGATAAAGTCCATCAATTCTTCCCCAAGTGACCTAACCTTTGGCTGATAAGCATTTGTCTGAGTGTTAAAATTACCTTGTGGGTTATTGTTTGAGCTTCCCTACTGGTTGTTGTTACTCGATCCCCCTTGATTGTTATACCTGTTGTATCCCTGGCTCGATAACGTTGGTTGTTGCTTGCATTGTTGTTGCTGATGCTCCAAGAGAAGTTATGGTGAATTCTTTACCCATGATTGTACTGGTTGGAGTATGGGTCATTCCTTTGCCTTTGGAATCCTCCTAACATTTGAGCTTCTTCGTGCTCCAACTGTCCCTCATTTCCATTCAATGTATCCTCTGAGATTTGACTAACTTGGGCTGTTGGGTTAAACATGTTCTTCATCAAATCTTTCACTGGCTGTATTTCCTTAGCCATTCTAGACATTTCTATTACTATTCATGTGTTCCCATCAATCTCTAGTCTTGCACCCCTCCTTATATTTGAGGACCTTTGTTGTGAATTTTGGGCCAATTTCTCCATGATCTCATACGCCTCTTGAGCTCTCTTGTCGGCAATTGTACCTCCACAAGCATTGTCCACCATCATCTAAGTGATAGTGGAGAGACTTGGTAAAATGAAGTGACCTTCAATTCCTCAAGATAGGTATGTGGTGGAACCTTTGCAAGCAAGAGGTGAAACATTTCCCATGCTTCATGAAATTGTTCCTCGTCCTCCTCACTAAAGGTGGAGATCTTGATCTTCAATTCTCTTGCCTTTGCAGTTGGGAAAAACTTGTTGTAGAACAACTTACAAACTTGGGGCCACGATGTGAGCGTCTCGGACCTCAATGCCATGTACCATTGTTTTGCATGATCTTTCAAACAGTATTGGAAATAGGGCATCTGCAGCTGTCCCCCTGTCAATACTCTATCCCGGACTGCTATTGGGATTGTCTCCAAAACCGCACTATACTCCTTTATAAATTGAAGACAATCTTCAGTTGGAAGCCCATAAAGGGATGGCAACAAGTTCACATGCATTCCCTTCAACTCATATAGCCTAGCAGTGTCATCCAGAATAATAGTTGTTGGTTGCTTATCTCCCACTGACGGTAGAGTATACTCCCCAATTGTAAGTCCCAAATCTTCCTTATTCGTTCCTGGTTCCTCAACTGGCATATTTGGGGCATTTCCTTCGGCCATTTCTACTTCAAACTCGTTGTTCTCAAACAGTCTAATCAATCTTCCAATCCGATGAATGTTGTCTTGAGCAAGAAAAAGTGGTCCTCTAAGCTAATGTCTACCGTTCATAAAACTAATCACTTGAAAATTTCACAAAACAAACACATATGAGGTAAAAGAAACAAAAACAATACACAAAAAAAACTAACTAAAGCAAAATCTAATCATAACTATGTACGCCGATTCCCGGCAGCCGCGCCATTTTGAACATGCATTTTACCGTGTATGCAATATTCAAACAAATTTAAAATCTCAATATGCACTTAACAAGAATAAACCTAGTATATGGCAAATAAGGGTATCGTTCCACAGAGATCAAGCTATTGCTATGATTAAACTAATACTTAAAAATGCAAGAAAAGTCAATTGATATAGTTTTTAAGAAGAAATTAAACTAAAATTAGACTAAGCTTAATCCAACTAAAATGCACTAATTTAGAAGTTGTAAATGAATGATGAGTGGATTAAGGAGTTGATGAATTCAATTAGCAAACAATTGGTAAAGAATGAACTCACATTGATTATCATTACTAATGTAACCACCCTAGGATGTATAGGATTGGCTATATACCACTTATAAGTGTCCAATCTATCATGTATAGTATTGGCCACCCATAAATGGTTGTGCCGTGAATGAACATCTATCCAATAAGGGAATAATCTCTTGTTAAATTCACAACCTAGGATGTATAGTTTTGGTAACTCATTAAAGATTAGGTATAGATGAGATTAGTGAGTCCGGATTTTACTTGAGTCATGTACTCTTGTTAAATACTTCTATTCTAATGAGCTTAGAGAGCCAAGCATCATGTATACTCAATTCTCTACACATAATTTCTAAAACAACTTGTAAAGAAAGTCATGTACAATCCAAAACAATTTGTTCTTGAAATCAATTAAAACCAATGAATAGAACATATTAGATAGATTTACTAGAAGAAATTGAGTTCATTACAATTGTTAATAGCCAAAACTGGCTAAGGACAAAAGGAAAATTTTCCACCCTCCAGACTTGGCTCCATGCCCGAAAGTTTCCACCAGGAGACCATTCTACCCAAAGCCGAGCTACGATACAACCCCGCAGGAACAAGGACGGGCTCCAGAAACATCTGGGATAGAGCCCGGAACGATCAGATCTAGCCCGCATCACCAAAACTGAAAACAAGAAATTCCCCAAAGTCGAGGTCACCTCGCAATTTCTCCAGAAACTCACCTATACCTCGCTGATACAGGGGATGTCCCTAGGAAGCCGCACCTAGCTCCGAAAGGTCAGGGGAAGCCGCACCTAGCTTCGAAAGGTCAAGGGAAGCCAGATCTGGCTCCTAGCTGGACGAAACTTCTCAGATATCGAGGTCGAAACATTGATCGACCTCATTAGTTGATGCACCACACCATGATACATTCAACGACCCCTATGGAAATCATGCCAGACCCGAAGATACACAGTATCACATCCACAGATATTATACACGTGCAGAACAAGTAATAGAGTTTGAATGGGAAACAAATTGATTTCCAAGATATCCTCAACGGAGCAATTAACTCAAAGTCAACTACATTTAAAGGTAAAAATCCCGTCCGATAAGAGGGGGATGAGAAAATCAAGGGGAAATCAATGAGTTCAAACCTATGAAGACATTGTATAAATTAGGGACTTCCTCCTTCAGAAAGAGGAGACTACTATTCGACAGGCATACGACAAATACCCGACCATACCCTAAAGAGAATTGAGAGCAATTTGAGAGAAATTTGTATACCATACACGTTCAATAAAGAAACTATTTTTGCTTTCTTTTGGGTGATAAATTGTATCATTATTCCTTGTCATTTTATAAAACATTGTTACACATACGATCAATCTTGGCCACCACTTACGTGGTAGTGGTCTCGAGGGTGTTAACTGAGACTTCTCGTCTTGAGCAAAATTTCCGTTAACATTTTCTGGCGCCGTCTGTGGGGAAGGGCCTTACACCCAATTAATCAATTACTTGCATTTACATTTTTGTTGTTTTACAGGAACTATGAGGCACTGCTCTTCCCAAGGCCAACATAGAGTTTCTGAGCAACCTCCGGCGAGGCTAACACGTAAGGCCCCAAGAAAGGGGAGAAAATCTGGATATGGTAGTCAAGCTCCAGTCCAAACAACCAATGCGCGGGCTTCTGGCCACCCTATAATGAGCCAGGCCGCGCTCGACCAACAAGCAGCAGCCTTCGTAGAAACCATCCGCGTCTGCCTGCTCGCTGAAGGTATCACAATCCAACCAACCAACCTGAAAGACCAGGGAGAGCCGAGCAGGCTCGGAGCTAGGCCACCTGCTTTCGATCACCTGGGACCTCCTCTTCCAGAGCCGGCTCGAGATAGGTCAGGGCCCTAACATTCGATCCTGTTGGAACCCCGTTCACTGGTAACGCAGCGGAAATAGGTTTTAAAATTTTTTATACAGATCATAAACGATCTGGGACCAGTGAACTTAGGATCACAATTCTTTTTCTGAAACTAATACATACAATATGTAAACACAGGAAATTTTAATCAATATATTTAAAAGAAAATTTAGAACCTTACCAACGTTTGGAGGCTCCTTCACTTTACGATATGCTCATGGTCTGTACCACTAATCTTCCTAGCTATTCCCAGAACTGGTAACTGCGTGTGGGCGCGTCACGTACTCAGGAACTTAGGAGGATGTAGAGAGAATGAAGAAGAAACAATTTCTTCCGAGAGAAAACCAAACTTAGAACAACTCTTGTTCTTTAAAAAAAATTATATTATTTTTTTATTGCAATTGTGATTCGTGCAACACAGTACACACAAAAACAAAATTGCTTTTTTCTTTTGTTTTTCCTTTTTGTTATACACGCACAACACACTTGTTGCTTTTGTTTTCAATTTTTGTTGTTACACATAATATGAGTTTGTATCATATACAAACACTTGTGTATATCCTTTGTGTGCTATATTTTTGTTATCAATATATATCATATATATTATTATAACTAAAACTCTTTAATTGATATCTCTTTAGATTTTAAAAGATAATTAAATATTTAATTTGAATTTAAACATTTTAAATTCAATTTCAAATATTTAATTTAATAAAATAAAATAATCATATTATCTTATTCTATTTAAAATCAAATATCAACTAACATCCGCCATTTAGTGATTAATAACAAAATTAAATAATCTTATTATTTAATTTATTTAATCACCATTATTCATTAATTAAATATCTCATTATTCAATTATTTCCCGAATAAATACGTGTCACTTTCGTAACACAATTAATTGGACAATCCAATTAATTAACCGTGACCCTTGTTACCTAAATCGATTGGGCTAGCAAGGGGACCTAATGGACCTACAGTATTTTGAGCTCCAATAATCCTCGGAATTATTAAAAACTCTTTAATTAATATTCCTTGATTATTAACTCCGGTGTTATTCTACTAAAAACCCGAAGCTGCACTCTCTCAACTGTAGACGTTTTTACACAGACCGATACAACTCGGTGTCCATCGATATAGCTATTACACATGGTGTGATCCTCCACAGTAGTTCATAATTAGAGCTGGGTCATAATGTCCGTTATACCCCTCTAATTACATATATCCTTTAAGTACCGTTGATTCTCTAATGAACAATAAATCCTATTTCCTTACGGAATTAGGAGAGCGCTTATATTGTCCAAGCCTCGAATCAACCCTTAAGGGAACTACCATCTACTTCTCACAAGAAGGAGTGGATTCCACTATTGTGTACATACCTTCCCAGCCACAAGCCAAACCGCAATCCCAACATACGGAGTATATTGATCAGGAACTACATCTGACCTCACCCATGGTATATCAAAGACCACGATCTAACCTGAAGGAGTCGATAAGACACTCAGGATTAAGATCACCCACATATATCCATCATTAGTTGATATATATATGAATCTCATCTGTAAACGGATCTTGGTGAGAGATTCATATAGATCATGGCCCAGTCCTATATGATCACATCATACAAGATGCCTCCATTCCTATATCTCATATGAATGATTCAGGATAGAATCACCATACATTACGGAATGGACCGCAGCTATAGATTAACCACAAATAAAGTACCCAGCTTTATTTGCTATCTATGGTCTCTTTAGATTGCACGTCTCTTACTGTATCCATCCACATATGACACTCATATACACAGTTCTAGATTACATCCGGCAATCCAGGATGTTAATATATGCACAAGTTATAAAATAAACAACATAACAAGAATGAATTGAACTTTTCTTTTTATTCATTTCATAAATCCATTTACAAAATACATCTTTAGGGCATAAACCCCAACAGATCCGGGATAGGCTAGGACCCATGCCCCCAGTTCCGAAAAGACCTTCACAGTATTAACCCAGGCGAGTTAAGTCTGCCACGGATGCTTTTACCCGGAAGCCACGAGAGCTATCTCATCCAACTACATCTAGGAGGACCGTCCGGGCACAAGAGGAGGAAAGTAGACAAACTCCCCGAATGGATCCTATCCATGAGGAGGACCGGATAGAAATTGCCAGTTCATCGGAAAAACTCGACAGTGAAGAATCTAAGGTCAACTCGAATAAACCTAGGAACAAGCGACTGAGGGATCAGTTGGCAAAGCTATAAAAAGAGGTCCAACAGATAAGAAAAGGAAAGAGTAAGGAGGACAAAAAGGATCCCCTGAGCGATGAACGCTCCCTTCACTAGGAGGATCCAGGAAGCGGAGCTCCCCCCAAAATTCAAAATGCCAACAGATAAGTTCTCCGGAATGGAAGATCCTCAAAGCCACCTAGAGAGTTTCGTTCAATAGATGGAGGTCCAGAACACTACCAAAGGAGCTATGTGCAGGATATTTCCAACAACCCTAACCGACTACGTGAAAACCAGGTTCAGGAAGCTGCCCTTTGGCAGCGTGGATTCTTTCACGAAATTATCAACAGATTTTTGCTCGCAATTCCAAGGGGTCAAACCTCGTCCGAAAGATCCCATACACCTCCAATATGTGATTCAGGAACGGAGTGAGACTCTTTGATCGTACATGGAGCATTTTCACAAGGAGGTCATACAAATGGGAGTTTTCACCGAAAAAGAAACCCTCGCCAACTTCGGGCGGAACCTATGGGCGGGAAAGCTTTTCCGTTCCTTCGCCAAGAGACCTCCCGAGACTTACCAGGAGGCCTACGACTGGGCTCTTAAGCAGGTCAAGATCGACGAACAACTCAAGGTCAAGATGGAACACGACGACATGAGAACGGCAAAGCGTCTGAAAAAAGAAGCCCCCAAATTTGAGCCAGTGCGAAAAACTCAGAATAAACCTCCCAACAGGTCGACCTATTGCATCCCTGCTCCTCAGCATAGGCAAGAAAGATATCCATCAAAACGAACCCCTCCCCGGGCTTCGCCACCTCCTAGGACCGTGGCCCCCATAATACAAGGAGAAAAAGGGTATGACTACTACACCTCTTTGAATGCTTCCAGGGAAACAGTCTACCTTGCTATACGAGGTAAAGGGTTGCTCCATAAGCCCGCTCCCATGAAGGCCCCAGCTGACAGGAGAAACATTTACAAGTACTGTAACTTCCATGAAGACGGGGGCCACAACACCTCAGAGTGCTATAATTTGCGCAACCAGATTGAAGCCCTGATAAGGGGGGATGCTTGATTGAGTTCTTACAACAGGTCAGAGATAACATTCGGACTTGAAGGGAGGTACAAGCTGAAATCCGTGAAGACGCAGAAAAGAGGAAAGGGGAACATGCTGACTTAATGCAACAGATCCAGGTGATACACACTATCAACGGAGGTCCTACACTGGCTGGCGTTTCCAATAACTCCCGAAAAAACCACGCAAGAAAGATTCCCCACATCGGAGAAAGCCGGGGGATCTTCGAAGTCAGCCAGAGCCCGATAGAGCCCTCTAAGTTAGCCCAGATCGTTTTCACTGAAGCAGATATCTTCAACACCATGCAACCTCATGATGATCCCATGGTAATCACGATACAGATCGCCAACTGTCTGGTCTATCGCGTGCTCGTGGATACAGGTAGCAGTGTAGATATCCACTTCAAGGATACCCTGGAAAAATTAAACCTGAAGCAATGTTGTTACAACAGTTGTACCACTCCGCTTTATGGGTTCACTAGAGATTCGATCATACCAGTGGGGTCGATGATCCTCCTAGTAATCATCGGAATCACCCTTCTCCAACAGAATGTTATGACCGACTTTGTTGTGGTTGACACCCCATCGACCTACAACGCCATCCTAAGGAGACCATTCCTGTCCTCCTTGAAGGGAGTCTTGTATATATACCACAACGTCCTGAAATTCCCGGTTGGAACCAAAGTAGGAGAGGTACGTGAGGACCAGCAGACAGCCAGGAAATGCTACGCAGTATCTGCCAATCCTACAGCACTAGCAAAATAGTGTGTACATGTGGCATTAATCCAGGAAGACATGGATACATCCCGGATAATCCAGGAGGAGAAGGAGCCCACGGAACATCCTGGGCATCCGGAGAGCAAACCTATTATGCCTTACGAGGAAGAACGGAGTAAGTAGTAGGCCAGCGGGCAGCCCGTAGATAAACTAGAAGAGATACCTATCAGAAATGACGATCCATCCAAGGTCGAGGCCACCCTTGATCGAGAAGTGAAAAGAGGACTAATTGACCTTCTTAGGGAGTTCAGCGACATCTTCGCTTGGAACCATGATGAAATGCATGGAATCCCGGTGTCATTGGCTACCCACCGACTAGCGGTAGATCCAACAGTCAAGCCCGTCAAGCAGATGAGGCGTCACTTCAATGCTGATAGGAACGCTGAGGTGTAGGAAGAGGTTGATAAATTGATCAAGGCACGGTTTATCAGAGAAGTACGCTACCCCGAATGGATCGCCAACATGGTCATGGTTACGAAGGTAAATGGGAAGTGGCGTATGTGTGTCGATTACACCGACCTCAACCAGGCTTGTCCAAAAGACAGTTTTCCTTTACCAAAGATCGACCAGCTGGTTGACTCCACGTCCGGAAATAGACTGTTGAGTTTTATGGACGCATTCTTAGGATACAACCAAATTAAAATGCAACTGGCTGACCAAGATAAAGCCAGTTTCATTGGGCTTATACTGCTACAAGGTGATGCCGTTTGGTTTGAAGAATGCGGGGGCTACATACCAGTGGCTGGTTAACAAACTGTTCAAGCCCGAGATAGGAAGGACGATGGAAGTATATATCGACGACATGATCATGAAATCCCCAACCGTAAAAGGACATCAGGAAGACCTTCGCAAAACCTTCCTCATACTGAGGGAAAAACAGATGCGGTTGAACCTCTCCAAATGTGCCTTTGGGGTAATAGCGGGGAAGTTTCTAGGCTTCATGGTTCATGAGAGAGGTATAGAAGCCAACCCAGAAAAAATCAAGGCTATCTTGGACCTGGAATCCCCAACCTCACTCAAGCAAGTACAGATTCTGACTGGACGTGTGGCGGCACTCAAAAGGTTTATTTCTCGCTCCATCGATAAATGTCTCCCTTTCTTCAAAGCCATCAAACAAGGGAAAAACATGAAGTGGAGCCAGGAGAGCAAACAGGCTTTCCAAGCTTTGAAAGAATACCTAACAAGCCCCCCATTGTTAGTCAAGCCGGTTCTTAGAGATGAGTTACAGATCTACCTGGCCGTATCAGAAACTGCAGTAAGCGGGGCTTTGGCCAAAGAGTGTAGCGACGGTTTTCAAAGACCCATATACTATGTGAGTCATGCTTTGACCAAATCAAAAAGGAATTACATTATCCTGGAAAAGCTCACTTATGCTTTGGTGATCTCAGCGAGGAAGCTCTGTCCCTACTTTTAAGCTCACACAATAGCAGTGGTGACGGACCAACCCCTCCGCCAATTCTTGCAAAGACCAGACGTGTTTGAAATGCTAGTCTAATGGGCCCTGGAGCTCACTCATTTCGATTTAAAGTATAAGCCCCGGACTACGATTAAGGCACAGGCTTTGACCGACTTCGTGGCAGAATTTTCAGCAATCCCAGATCAAGATGATCCCTCAGTATCAAATGAGGTCCCTGAAAAGATATCCGAGGTCGACAATTGGCCGGAAGGCTGCAAGCCATGGACCCTCTTTACAGATGGAGCGTCCGGGCAAGCCGGGGGAGGAGCTGGCATAGTTTCAATAGATCCGTAAGGGACTGAATTCTGTCACTGTTTCAGATTCGAGTTTAAAGCTACCAATAATGAAGCGGAGTATGAAGCCCTCCTAGCCGGGATGAAGGTAGCCATCAAACTAAAGGCCGATTACCTACAAATCAAGAGTGATTAATTGCTTGTTGTAAATCAGGTGACTAGGGCCTACCAGGCAAATGGAGATAATATTGTTGCCTACTTAAAGCTAGCTCAGCTGCTAAAAAGTAAATTTAAGGGGCTCAAGATTGATCAGGTACCTCGACACCAAAACTATCATGCAAATGTTCTGGCTAAAATAGCGGCGAACGGAGGCCAATCCCTACCATGGGGAATTCCCCTCTAAGTGATCACCCAACCAAGCACAGCCACAAATGGAGAAATCTGCTCCCTGGATCGCCTGCCTTGCTGGATGGACCCAATTGATGCCTACCTCCTTGAAAGAGAGCTTTCCGAAGGGCCCGGCCAAGCCTAAAGAATTAAAAGGCTCTCAGTCCGATACTGTATGGTGGACGGGTACCTCTACAGGAGGGCCAGATCCCTCCCCTTACTTAGGTGCTTGCATCCTGATGATGCTAAGTGGGCATTAAGAGAGGTCCTATTAGGTGCTTCGTATGGGGTACTATTGGCCGACCATCCACCAAGACGTAAAGAGTTTTGTGTAATATTGCGAGCCTTGTCAAAGAACTTCAAACTTGAACCACCAGCCACCTGAGCGACTGTCGTCCCTCAGTTTACCTTACCCCTTTTCCATATGGGGAATCGACCTAATTGGGCCACTCCCGGCCGCTCCCGGACAGATTAAACATGTTATCGTGGCTATCGACTACTTCACAAGATGGGTCGAGGCAGGGCCTCTTTCTCGGATATCAGAAAAGAATACGACCAAGTTCATCAAGACCAATGTGGTATGCAGATTTGGGACCCCTCTCATCATTATAGCTGACCTAGGGAAACAATTCGACAACATCTGGTTCAAAGACTTCTGCAAGGGATTGGGGATCGACCTCAAAGCTCGCTTCAGTGGCTCATCCCCAGACTAACGGGCTGGTAGAATCCACCAACAAGACTATCAAGAAACTCCTAAAGAAGAAGCGATAGCAGAGGAAAAGTAAATGGGCCGAGGAGCTACCAGAAGTCCTCTGGGCATACCAGACTACAAAGAGAACAGCTACCTGGGAGACACCTTACTCTCTGGCTTTCGGGGTTGAAGCAGTCCTCCCTATCGAGCATAAATTGACCTCATTCAGGGTACAACACTTTGAGCCTGAAAGTAACGAAGTCAAGCTCCGGGCTAGTCTAGACCTCTTAGAAGAAAAACAAGACCGGGTAGCAGAGAAAGTAGCGATCTACCAAAGCAAGATCGCTAGATACTTCAACCAAAAGGTCAGAGCCTAGAATTTCAAAGAAGGGGATCTGGTACTTAGGAAAGTGACCCTGAACACTCGAAAAAGGTGGCATGGAGTCTTAAGTCCCAACTGGGAAGGGCCATATTTGATAAAGCTAGTTCTTCGCAATGGAGCTTATAAACTCGAAGACATGGACGGACGATCCATCGACCACACTTGGAATGCAGATCATTTGAGGAAATTCTATCCTTGAGAAGGGAATTCTCAAGCAGACTACCCCCATTTAGTTTTCATTACGGACCCTAATAAAGATGTACTACATCTCGATCCTCAATAAAGTCATTTTCTTTTTCTCTTCCGTCTTTATCTCCAACTATGTTCAACATTAGTGACTACACCCTTGCGTGGGAAACTTAACATAAACACTTCGAGGCCAGGAAATAGCTCAATAGCCCTCCTGATGCCTTGGTCGGGCTACCACCCCCAAGAAGGGTCTGAGTGTAAGAGCATAGTTGCCTTCCTGATCTCGAGACCAGGAAATAGCTCAACAGCCCTCCTGATGCCTTGGTCGGGCTACCACCCCCAAGAAGGGTCTGAGTGTAAGAGCATAGTTGCCTTCCAGATCTCGAGACTAGTGAAGATACTACACTAAGCGTGTGTCTATAACCTAGAGGGGGGGGGGGGGGGTGAATTGGTTTTAATCAAGTAAATTACCAATTTTTCTTGATTAGTCAATATTAAAAATTCACTTCATAAACAAGCATACAAAATCAAGTGTAAAGTACGGAATAATAAATAACACTTGATTTTTACGTGGAAACCCTTCGACAAGGGAAAAACCACGGGCTATCCTTCTAGCCACACACGATCCTCAAATCCACTATTGTAATGATATTTACAGCCTAGGTTGACCTCTAGTCACACCATTCTCGGTCACTAACCCACCACTACTACCCAACGGGCCTTTATAGTGAATCCTTGATCACTTTGCTTCCCAACCACACCTTAGTTGCAAGACTTCACTTGCTTGTGCACTACACCTTGTAGTCACAAGACTTAACTCTTAAAGAAGAAATTAAAAACCTAAGTGAATATATGAATATTCAAAATGAAAATAATGCTAGGCAACACTAAATGCTTATCTAGGGATTAAAGATGACACTCAGTATAAATCCTAGATATCAATGTCTATATGAATGCTCATAAAGACCTTACTAGATATAGATATGCAAGTCTAAAATCTAGTCATCAACCAAAGCCGTATCAACACATGTTGTCACTTAAAATGGCAAGGACAATAAATGCAATTAACAAATGCAATCAATGAGTCCTAATTAGCTAAAGGGCAAATATGTCCTAAATGCAAGCTATCACAATACAAACCCAATCATGTAAGGGAACTCCTAAATAGATGCATTAAATAGAGTCCTAGCATTTAATCAACTAATAAATGCAATAAAAACACAATCTTGGAAAGTATGAACAAATGATAAAGATGAGGATTTTTTGTTCAACTTACCAAGTCAACTAATGATGAAAACCCATGCCTTAAAGATGCTTAGAATGCATGAAGACGATGGGTTTTGGGTTTAGAGAGTCAAGTAACAAAGCTTGAAGCTTTCTCTCTCTAAGGGTTGTTCTCTCTCATAAAAATGGGTTCTTGAAGCTCTCTAAAAATGAGTTGGGGAAGAAGATAACATATATATAGAAACTCTAGACAAAACTGCGTCGTTTTGGGCTTGGGAAACAAAATCCCGTCAATACAGCTTAACGGACCACAGCTCGGGTAAGTGCCCAGACCGTGGTACACGTAGCAGTGTGCCTAGTGGACAACATCGCGGTTGAGACCGCTATACGTGCAGTGAACAGGCCGCGGTCACGGCAGCAGGGGCCTACTGAAGTTTACCGTGTCAGGGACCGCTGGGAGTACATGTGTACAGGACGTGGTCAAGGCAGCATGGGCCAACTGATGTATACAGCTGTGTATGCCGCAGTGCAAGCAGTGCCTACCAAGCGGTCTAGGCCGCGGTAAGAGAAGAAACTCTCTTTTCCAGGCTGACTCAACACACTAAGTAATGTGCAATATGTGCAAGTGTGGAGTGTGATAAATGGCATATAATGCATCATCCAATTATATGTAAACAAGAATATAATGCATGCAAGTGAGTGTGTGCAACTAAAATCTCTTCAAAAGAGTTAAGGACAAGTGAACTTCCTCTCTTGAAGCTCTTTGGGATAACCAGAAGCATGTCTTCGAGAAAACCACACTTGGAGAACCTATGCTACCCGTTAAATAGACATCCTCAATGTGATTTGTCATGAAATAAGCCAATCATAAAAATGAGGTTCTTATAATCTCCCCCTTTGGCTATTTCTTGACAAAATCACCACTCACAAAATAATCCTCACAAACAAAAATAAAGCTATTGGTCAACAAAGTAATTCTACGATACATTAAGAGAAACCTAGGATCTAAGTCTTCAAGGTCTTCAATCTCTTTGTAGATCATCATACCTACACACTCAATGTTGGTGCCTTTATGGTTGAGCATGAACAACTTGATGTACTTGCCTCAAGGGTTGAGGTTGCTTGGCTTGCCTTCTTGGTTGAGGGAAGCTTGGAAGCAGAGCTCTTGGTTGATGAGCTTGAGCTCCATTATTTGTTGGCATCTTCACTTGGCCACACTTGGATGACTCTCCAAGATCAATTTTCCACCTAGGATGTTGAGGAGGTGAACCTTTGCTTTTGCCTTGAGCTTGAGGTTGAGGTATCCTCAAAGGTTGAGGTGAAACTTGTTTCCTCGGAAGCATCTTCAAGGAAGCACTCTTGGAAGACTCACCCATAACAAGACATTTCTTGGGTGATGGAGGTGGACATTTAGGAGAAATCTCCATCACAAATGTAGTATTGCCCAAGTATGGACTGCACTCATCATCAATGAAACCAAGCCCACGCTTGTTATTTGGCAACTTGCCAATACTTAACATCTTGTTATGTTTCTCCGATCCCGAAGTCAATTTAGCATGAGACATCCTTGCTTCATCAAGTTCCATCTTCAACTTGCCTTCACTTTCTTTTACACATTTCACTTCATCATTCAAGTGAGTCATCTTGGCTTGTAGTTGAAGGTTATCCTTTTTCAACTCAAGGATATCATTATCTTTCTCTTTCAAAGACTTTTGAAGAGAATCAACCAACTCTTGATAATCAACCACATTATCATAAGAGTTCCCGGAGCAAGAAACATCATTCTCAAAGCTTCTCCCACTTGTGTTTGTGAGAGTCATATCATCAACGTTTGCTTCTCTCAAGCTTGCTCCACTTTAGTTCCCAAACTCCAAGTCACCAATCTTGAACTCTTCAAGTGACACATATTTGGTGATGACTTGTGTTTCTTCATGGTAGGAAACCGGAAATGCAAGGTAGTTATTCACACACTCACCCGAGCTTGTGGAACAACTTTCAACAACTTCAACTTCGCTATCACACCAATTAGCGATCATACTAACTCCTCCATTTTTGTACTTCAAGTTACACCACTTGGAGGCAATGTGGCCAATTCCACCACATACAAGGCAAGGGTCATTTTTCCTTGACATTTTCTTTTCCTCCTTCAATTTTTGAATCTCTATTTTCTTCTTTAACCTAGAGTCTTCAAAGTACTTAATGGAGTCTTCAAGATCCATGGCTTCACAAATTCTTCTAGAGAGAGATGGAGACTTCTCATCACTAGAGTCACTCCCTGCACTTACTGATGGTGCACACTTCTCACTTTCCCTCTCATCAAGTGAGTCAACTTCATCATCAAGACTTTTTCCTTGGTCACTTGTTGCTACACCACCAACTTCCCTATGAGTAGCTACATCAATTACAGCTCTAGCTACCACTTCATCTATTCCTTCTTCAAGGTCATAAGTCAAGGCACTCTTGCCTTCTTTTTCAACATCCACGTAGGAGGCTCCAAAGGCCGTGTAGTTAATGGCAAGTTCTTCATCATCCGAAGAATCTTCTACACTCTCACTATCACTTGATGAGATGTCCATCACCTTTCATTTTCTCTTGTCCTTCAAGTTACTACACTCCTTGGAGACTTGCCCGAATCCTTCACATTCAAAGCATTGAATCCCCTTTCTTGAAGGCTTCTCATGCCTTGGCTCAATCATCTTGAAGTGGGTCTTCTTCTTCAAGTCATTCTTGTGAAGCTTCATAAACTTCTTGAATCTCTTCACCATTTGAGCCATGTCTTCATCCGAGTCATCATCCTCCTTCACAATCTTGAAGGTCTTCAAAGCTAACTCCTTTTGCTTCTTATGAGGTGTAGATCTAGGGGCCCATCTAGATTCATAGGCTAAGAGCCTTCCAATTACTTCTCTCAGCTTCATGCTCTTGTAATTGATATTTTCTTCAAGAGCCGTCACCTTGGATTCGAATCAAGCGGGAAGTGACCTCATGATCTTTTGCTTGATCCTCCTATCCGAGTATGGGTCACCTAGTTGATGGCTTTGATTCACAATCTCCATCAACTTCAATTGGAAGTCATTAAAACACTCATCCTCCTCCACCTTGATCGTCTCAAATTGTGCTTGAAGGACTTGGAGCTTTGAATCCTTAACCACTTCGGTTCCCTCATGTGCTGTCTCTAGGATCTTCCAAGCTTCATGTGCATTTTTGGTGATTTGGATAAGTTTGTATTGGCTCTCATCAATTGTACAAAGCAAAGCATGCATTGCTTTGTTGTTCCACTTCGATGCTTCAAATTCTTCGAAAGTCCATTGAGCCTTGGGCTTGGAGACTTCACTTCTATCTTCGGTGGTCTTAGTTGGAGGCGTGTAGGCATCCTCAATTGCCATCTATGCACGGTCATCTATTTGGCAAATATAGGACTCCATTTTGCCTTTCCATGAGGCATAATTGTCCCTCTTGAGTAATGGTGGTCTCACATTCGACGCTCCCTCTTTACTCATACCAAAGTCACTCATAGTGTTTGGGTAATATGAATGCAAATGAATGTTATAAATAAAATGCACACAAATGCAAGACACACACAACCAAAAGCAAGGATCACCTAAGTATGTCTAGGAACCTGCTCTGATACCAATTGAAGATACTACTATAAGCGTGTGTCTATAACCTAGAGGGGGGGGGGGGGGGTGAATAAGTTTTAATCAAGTTAATTACCAATTTTTCTTAATTAGTCAATATTAAAAATTCACCTCATAAATAAGCATACAAAATCAAGTGTAAAGTGCGGAATAATAAATAACACTTGATTTTTACGTGGAAACCCTTCGACAAGGGAAAAACCACGGGCTATCCTTCTAGCCACACACGATCCTCAAATCCACTATTGTAATGATTTTTACAACCTAGGTTGACCTCTAGTCACATCATTCTCGGTCACTAACCCACCACTACTACCCAACGGGCCTTTACAATGAATCCTTGATCACTTTGCTAGGCCAACCACACCTTGGTTGCAAGACTTCACTTGCTTGTGCACTACACCTTGTAGTCACAAGACTTAACTCTCAAAGAAGAGAATAAAAACCTAAGTGAATATATGAATATTCAAAATGCAAATAATGCTAGGCAACACTAAATGCTTATCTAGGGATTAAAGATGACACTAAGTATAAATCCTAGATATCAATGTCTATATGAATGCTCATAAAGACCTTACTAGATATAGATATGCAAGTCTAAAATCTAGTCATCAAGATATGCAAGTCTAAAATCTAGTCATCAACCAAAGCCATATCAACACATGTTGTCACATAAAATGGCAAGGACAATAAATGCAATCAATGAGTCCTAATTAGCTAAAGGGCAAATATGTCCTAAATGCAAGCTATCACAATACAAACCCAACCATGTAAGAGAACTCCTAAATAGATGCATTAAATAGAGTCCTAGCATTTAATCAACTAATAAATGCAATAAAAACACAATCTTGGAAAGTATGAACAAATGATAAGGATGAGGTTTTTTTGTTCAACTTACCAAGTCAACTAATGATGAAAACCCATGCCTTAAAGATGCTTAGAAATGCATGAAGATTATGGGTTTTGGGTTTGGAGAGTCAAGTGACCAAGCTTGAAGCTTTCTCTCTCTAAGGGTTGTTCCCTCTCATAAAAATGGGTTCTTGAAGCTCTCTAAAAATGAGTTGGGGAAGAAGAGAACATATATATAGAAACCCTAGACAAAACTGCGTCGTTTTGGGCTTGGGAAACAAAATCCCGTCAATACTGCTTAACGGACCGCAGCTCGGGTAAGTGCCCAGACCGCGGTACACGTAGCAGTGTGCCTACTGGACAACATCGCGGTTGGGACCGCTATGCGTGCAGTGAACATGCCGCGGTTAAGGCAGCAGTTGCCTACTGAAGTTTACCGCGTTAGGGACCGCTGGGCGTACATGTGTACAGGACGCGGTCAAGGCAGCATGGGCCAACTAATGTATACCACTGTGTATGCTGCGGTGCAAGCAGCGCCTGCCAAGCGGTCTAGGCCGCGGTAAGAGAAGAAACTCTCTTTTCTAGGCAGACTCAACACACTAAGTAATGTGCAATATGTGCAACTGTGGAGTGTGATAAATGGCAAACAATGCATCATCCAATTATATGTAAACAAGAATATAATGCATGCAAGTGAGTGTGTGCAACTAAAATCTCTTCAAAAGAGTTAAGGAAAAGTGAACTACCTCTCTTGAAGCTCTTTGGGATAACCGGAAGCATGTCTTCGAGAAAACCACACTCGGAGAACCTATGCTACCTGTTACATAAACATCCCCAATGTAATTTGTCATGAAATAAGCCAATCATAAAAATGAGGTTCTTGCAATCTCCCCCTTTGGCTATTTCATGACAAAATCACCACTCACAAAATAATCCTCACAAACAAAAATAAAGCTATTGGTCAACATAGTAATTCTACGATACATTAAGAGAAACCTAGGATCTAGGTCTTCAAGGTCTTCAATCTCTTCGTAGATCATCATACCTACACACAATAGCAAGAAAGCACTTTCCAAGAACAAGTGCATGTGAGGTGAACAAAAACAAGCATTTGCATTGACAAAAATAATACAATCAATATAATGTAGTGCAATGCAATGCTCCCCCTAAAAGGTTACTCTCCCCCAAGACTATCTCCCCAAAGCATAAAAATGCTCCCCCATGCCCCCCCTATATTTCTCAAGACTTCTCCCCCTTTTTGTCATGAGATAGACAAAGGAGTTCCCCCTATCGGATTGCTTTAGCAAAGAGAGATATTTGCACAAAATACATTGCATAATCATATACACAAACTTTATGCAACTAAAATAATTGAGAGAGATTCAAGGAGTTTTATTTAATGAAAAAAATGTGTGAAATTGTTGCTTTGCATCCAAGACATATAGCATTCAAGTTCAAGCAATGGTATTTGGCAAAGCAAACATCAAAAGGGTTTCCATAAGAATTCAAACCAATTTGTACCCTTTTGTCAAAAGCAAACAAGATATAGTTTTTCAAAAGAATTTCAATTTAAAGAGCAACTATATCAAACTTTATAAGCGAAACAAGACATGAGCGACTTTTGCACCCTTTTTGATTTTTCCGGGTAAAATACTCGTATGATAGTAGCCTTGTTCAACTAATAAAGAGAGAGAGAAGACTAAATTTGGATGAGACATCCTTATTTATTGAATGGATACAAGGTCCTTATTGAGTTTAGTCTTCTCATTTGCTTTCACACATATTTTGCATATGAGCAATCAAAAATATTTCATGCATTTCACTTTAAAGCATGTAATAAAAAAAATCAAATTCACATGTCATGGAGATAAATTATAGGTCATTCAAATGTACTTCCCAATCGAATCTCCTAGTCCAAAATTGCATTGTTGAACCAAAATATGACATGGATTGCAAGTAAAGCAATGTTGCACACTTATTAAGAAAATAACATATAAGCATATGTACAACCAATCATCTCAAGCAATTATTAAAGAGCATAAAATTAATCAACTTTTTGCATATAGCAAATCATGCAAGTTCGCTCTCTTTGCTTGAGCTCCCCAAATGGGGTCAAATCCGTACCGTATCAAGGCGAGAGATAAGTCCCATTAGACATACTAAGTCCATTAGACTCGGTAGTATCCGAGGGTGTCATATGATTATGATTGCAATCGGGTTCAATCTTTCTAATCCACCTAGATTCCACCTTTTTAATTTTAGTGGTCAAAATCTTCAAGTCTCTAGGTTCCCTAGGATCATGCAAGTTAGCCCTACGACTCATTCTCTTTTCTTTCATGCTCTCAATTCTACATAACTTGATGTAGTCAAAACAATTTGGTCTAATGTGACCAATCATACCACAATAATGACAAGTAGGTACAGAAGAAGAATTCATACCATTGCTTTGAGCTCTCATCAAGGCATTGCCATATTGATGTGTTTGTCTTTGATGTTGCACCGGTTGGCTTTTTCTTGGAACATTAGCCGGATGTTTGTGCCTTTGTGGTTGAGCATGAACAACTTGATGTACTTGCCTCAAGGGTTGAGGTTGCTTGGCTTGCCTTCTTGGTTGAGGGAAGCTTCGAAGCGGAGCTCTTGGTTGGTGAGCTTGAGCTCCATTCTTTGTTGGCATCTTCACTTGGCCACACTTGGATGAATCTCCAAGATCAATCTTCCTCCTAGGATGTTGAGGAGGTGAACCTTTGCTTTTGCCTTGAGCTTGAGGTTGAGGTATCCTCAAAGGTTGAGGTGAAACTTGTTTCCTCGGAAGCATCTTCAAGGAAGCACTCTTGGAAGACTCACCCACAACAAGACATTTCTTGGGTGATAGAGGTGGACATTTAGGAGAAATCTCCTTCACAAATGTAGTCTTGCCCAAGTATGGAGTGCACTCATCATCAATGAAACCAAGCCCACGCTTGTCATTTAGCAACTTGCCAATACTTAACATCTTGTTAAGTTTCTCCGATCCTGAAGTCAATTTAGCAAGAGACATCCTTGCTTCATCAAGTTCCATCTTCAACTTGCCTTCACTTTCTTTTACACATCTCACTTCATCATTCAAGTGAGTCATCTTGGCTTGTTGTTGAAGGTTATCCTTTTTCAACTCAAGGATATCATTATCTTTCTCTTTCAAAGACTTTTGAAGAGAATCAACCAACTCTTGATACCAACCACATTATCATAAGAGTTCCCGGAGCAAGAAACATCATTCTCAAAGCTTCTCCCATATGTGCTTGTAAGAGTCATATCATCAACGTTTGCTTCTCTCAAGCTTGCTCCACTTTGGTTCCCAAACTCCAAGTCACCAATCTTGAACTCTTCAAGTGACACATATTTGGTGATGACTTGTGTTTTTTCATGGTAGGAAACCGGAAATGCAAGGTAGTTATTCACACACTCACCCGAGCTTGTGGAACAACTTTCAACAACTTCAACTTCGCTATCACACCAATTAGCGATCATACTAACTCCTCCATTTTTGTACTTCAAGTTACCACACTTGGAGGCAATGTGGCCAATTCCACCACATACAAGGCAAGGGTCATTTTTCCTTGACATTTTCTTTTCCTCCTTCAATTTTTGAATCTCTATTTTCTTCTTTAACCTAGAGTCTTCAAAGTACTTAATGGAGTCTTCAAGATCCATGGCTTCACAAATTATTCTAGAGAAAGCTGGAGACTTCTCATCACTAGAGTCTCTCCCTGCACTTACTGATGGTGCACACTTCTCACTTTCCCTCTCATCAAGTGAGTCAACTTCATCATCAAGACTTTTTCCTTGGTCACTTGTTGCTACACCACCAACTTCCCTATGAGTAGCTGCATCAATTACACCTCTAGCTACCACTTCATCTATTCCTTCTTCAAGGTCATAAGTCAAGGCACTCTTGCCTTCTTTTTCAACATCCACGTAGGAGGCTACAAAGGCTGTGTAGTTAATGGCAAGTTCTTCATCATCCGACGAATCTTCTACACTCTCACTATCACTTGATGAGATGTCCATCACCTTTCAGTTTCTCTTGTCCTTTAAGTTACTACACTCCTTGGAGACATGCCCGAATCCTTCACATTCAAAGCATTGAATCCCCTTTCTTGAAGGCTTCTCATGACTTGGCTCAATCGTCTTGAAGTGGGTCTTCTTCTTCAAGTCATTCTTGTGAAGCTTCATAAACTTCTTGAATCTCTTCACCATTTGAGCCATGTCTTCATCCGAGTCATCATCCTCCTTCACAATCTTGAAGGTCTTTAAAGCTAACTCCTTTTACTTCTTATGAGGTGTAGATCTAGGGGCCCATCTAGATTCATAGGCTAAGAGCCTTCCAATTACTTCTCTCGGCTTCATGCTCTTATAATTGCTATTTTCTTCAAGAGCCGTCACCTTGGATTCGAATTTAGCGGGAAGTGACCTCATGATCTTTTACTTGATCCTCCTATCCGAGTATGGGTCACCTAGTTGATGGCTTTGATTCACAATGTCCATCAACTTCACTTGGAAGTCATTAAAACACTCATCCTTCTCCATCTTGATCGTCTCAAATTGTGCTTGAAGGACTTGGAGCTTGGAATCCTTAACCACTTCGGTTCCCTCATGTGCCGTCTCTAGGATCTTCCAAGCTTCATGTGCATTTTTGGTGATTTGGATGAGTTTGTATTGGCTCTCATCAATTGCATAAAGCAAAGCATGCATTGCTTTGTTGTTCCACTTTAAAGCTTCAAATTCTTCGGAACTCCATTGAGCCTTGGGCTTGGAGACTTCACTTCAATCTTTGGTGGTCGTAGTTGGAGGCGTGTAGCCATCCTCAATTGCCATCCATGCACGGTAATCTATTTGGCAAATATAGGATTCCATTTTGCCTTTCCATTTTGCCTCAATTGCCATCCATGCACATCCCCTTCTTTGAATTCCCGGGCTCTAACCTTTTGGTTGAAGTATCTAGCGATCTTGCTCTGGTAGATCGCTACTTTTTCTGCTACCCGGTCTTGTTTTTCTTATAAGAGGTCTAGATTAGTCCGGAGCTTGACTTCGTTACTTTCGGGCTCAAAGTGTTGTACCCTGAATGAAGTTAATTTATGCTCGATGGGGAGGACTACTTCAACCTCGAAAGCCAGGGAGTAAGGTGTCTCCCCGGTAGCTGTTCTCTTTGTAGTCCGGTATGCCTAGAGGACTTCTGGTAGCTCTTCGGCCTATTTACCTTTCTTCTGCTGTAGCTTCTTTTTCAGAAGTTTCTTGATAGTCTTGTTGGTTGATTCTACCAGCCTGTTAGTCTGGGGATGAGCCACTGAAGCTAGCGTGAGGTCGATCCCCAATCCCTTGCAGAAGTCTTTGAACCGGGCGTTGTCGAATTGCTTCCCTAGGTCGGCTATAATGATGAGAGGGGTTCCTAATATGCATACCATGTTAGTCTTGATGAACTTGGTTGTATTCTTTTCTGATATTCAAGAAAGAGGTCCTGCCTCGACCTATCTTGTGAAGTAGTCGATAGCCACGATAGCATGTTTCATCTGTCCGAGAGCGGTAGAAAGTGGCCCAATTAGGTCGATTCCCCACATGGCAAAGGGGTAAGGTGAACTGAGGGACGACAGTCGCTCGGGTGGCTGGTGGTTCAAGTTTAAAATTCTTTGACAAGGTTCGCAAGATTGCACAAAACTCTTTGCGTCTTGGTGGATGGTCGGCCAATAGTACCCCATACGAAGCACCTGATAGGCTAGAGCTTCCCCACCTATATGGTTCCTACAGTCCCCAGAGTGGACCTCTCTCAATGCCCACTTAGCATCATCGGGATGCAAGCACCTAAGTAAGGGAAGGGATATGCCCCTCCTGTAGAGGTACCCGTCCACCATACAGTATCGGATTGAGAGTCTCTTAATTCTTCGGGCTTGGTCGGGCCCTTCGGGAAGCTCTCTTTCAAGGAAGTTAACGACAATTGGGTCCATCCAGCAAGGCAGGCGATCCAGGGAACAAATTTCTCCATTTGTGGCTATGCTTGGTTGGGTGATTACTTGGAGGGGAATTCCCTGTGGTAGGGACTGGCCTCCGTTCGCCGCTATTTTAGCCAGAACATCTGCGCGATGGTTTTGGTGTCGAGGCACCTGATCGATCTTAAGTCCCTTAAATTTGCTTTTTAGCAGCCGAGCTAGATTTAGGTAGGCAGCCATATTATCTCCCTTTGCCTAGTAGACCCCAGTCACCTGGTTTACAACAAGCAATGAATCGCTCTTGATTTTCAGGTAGTGGGCCTTTAGTTCAATGGCTACCTTCATCCCGGCTAGGAGGGCTTCATATTCCGTTTCGTTGTTGGTAGCTTTAAACTCGAATCTGAAATAGTGACCGAATTCGGTCCTCTCCGGATCTATTAAAACTATGTCGGCTCCTCCCCCGGCTTGCCCAGATGCTCCATCTGTAAATAGGGTCCATGGCTTGCAGCCTTCCGGCCAATTGTCGACCTCGGATATCTTCTCAGGGACCTCATTTGATACTGAGAGATCATCTGGATCTGGGATCACTGAGAATTCTACCACGAAGTCGGCCAAAGCCTGTGCCTTAATCGTAGTCCAGGGCTTATACTTTAGGTTGAACTGAGTGAGCTCTAGTGCCCATAAGACTAGCCTTCCAGACACGTCTGGTCTTTGCAAGAATTGGCGGAGGGGTTGGTCTGTCACCACTGCTATTGTGTGGGCTTGAAAATAGAGACGGAGTTTCCTCGCTGAGATCACCAGAGCATAAGCGAGCTTTTCTAGGAGAATGTAATTCCTTTCTGATTTGGTCAAAGCATGACTCACATAGTATATGGGTCTTTGAAAACCGTCGCTACAATCCTTGGCCAACGCCCCGCTTACTGCAGTTTCTGATACGGCCAGGTAGATCTGTAACTCATCTCCGAGAACCGGCTTGACTAACAATGTGGGGCTTGTTAGGTATTCTTTCAAAGTTGAAAATCCCGTTTGCTCTCCTGGCTCCATTTCATGTTTTTCCCTTGTTTGATGGCCTTGAAGAAAGGGAGACATTTATCGGTGGAGTGAGAGATAAACCTGTTGAGTACCGCCACCCGTCCAATCAGAATCTGTACTTGCTTGAGCGAGGTTGGGGATTCCGGGTCCAAGATAGCTTTGATTTTTTCTGGGTTGACTTCTATACCTCTCTCATGAACGATGAAGCCCAGAAACTTCCCTGCCGTTACCCCAAAGGCACATTTGGAGGGGTTCAAACTCATCTGGTTTTCTCTCAGTATGAGGAAGGTTTTGCGAAGGTCTTCTTGATGTCCTTTTGTGGTTAGGGATTTCGTGATCATGTCGTCGATATACACTTCCATCGTCCTTCCTATCTCGGGCTTGAATAGTTTGTTAACCAGCCGCTGGTATGTGGCCCCCGCATTCTTCAAACCAAATGGCATCACCTTGTAGCAGTATAAGCCCTGTCCAGTAATGAAACTGGTTTTATCTTGGTCAGCTGGGTGCATTTTAATTTGGTTGTATCCTGAGAATGAGTTCATAAAACTCAAAAGTTTATTTCTGGACGTGGAGTCAACCAGCTGGTCGATCTTTGGTAAAGGAAAACTGTCTTTCGGACAAGCCCGGTTGAGGTCGGTGTAATCGACACACATACGCCACTTCCCATTCGCCTTCGTAACCATGACCATGTTGGCGATCTATTCGGGGTAACGTACTTCTCTGATGAACCCTGCTTTGATCAATTTATCAACCTCTTCCTGCACCGCAGCGTTCCTATCAGCGTTGAAGTGACGCCTCTTTTGCTTGACGGGCTTGACTGTTGGATCTACTGCCAGTCGGTGGGCGGCCAATGATGCCGGGATTCTAGGCATTTCATCATGGTTCCAGGCGAAGATGTCGCTGAACTCCCTGAGAAGGTCAATCGGTCCTCTTTTTACTTCTGGATCAAGGGTGGCTCCGACCTTGACAACCTTGGAGGGATCGTCATTCCTGATGGGTATCTCTTCTAGTTTATTTACGGGCTGCCCGCTGGCCCATTCCTTACTCTGTTCTTCCTCGTAGGGCATAATAGGTTCGCTCTCCGGATGCCCAGGATGTTCCGCGGGCTCCTTCTCCTCCTGGATTATCCAGGATGTATCCATGTCCTCCAGGATTAATGTCACCTGTACACACTGTTTCGCTAGGGCTGTAGGATTGGCAGATACTGCGTAGCATTTCCTGGCTGCCTGCTGGTCTCCGCGTACCTCTCCTACTTTGGTTCCAACCGAGAATTTCAAGACGTTGTGGTATATGGACAAGACTCCCTTCAAGGAGGACAGGAAAGGTCTCCCTAGGATGGCGTTGTAGGCCGATGTGGTGTCCACCACAACAAAGTCGGTCATAACATTCTGTTGGAGAGGGGTGATTCCGATGATTACTGGGAGGATCATCAACCCCACTGGTATGATTGAATCTCCAGTGAAACCGTAAAGCAGAGTGGTACACCTGTTGTAACAATGTTGCTTCAGGTTCAATTTTTCTAGGGTATCCTTGAAGAGGATATCTACACTTCTACCTATATCCACGAGCACGCGATGGACCAGACAGTTGGCGATCTGTATCGTGATTACCATAGGATCATCATGAGGTTGCACAGTGTTGAAAACATCTGCTTCGGTGAATACGATCTGTGCTGACTGGGAGGGCTCTGTCGGGCTCAAGCTGACTTCGAAGATCCCCCGGCTTTCTCCGATGCGGGGAACCTTTCTTACGTGGTTTTTCCAGGAGTTATTGGAAACGCCAGCCAGTGTAGGACCTCCGCTGATAGTATGTATCACCTGGATCTGTTGCATTAAGTCAGCCTGTTCTCCTTTCTTCTTTTCTGAGTCTTCACGGATTTCAGCTTGTACCTCCTTTCCAGTCCTAATGTTATCTTTGATCTGTTGTAAGAACTCAATCAGGCATCCTCCCCTTATCAGGGCCTCAATTTGGTTACGCAAATTATAGCACTCTGAGGTGTTATGGCCCACGTCTTCGTAGAAGTCGCAGTACTTGTACCGGTTTCTCCTATCAGCTGGGGCCTTCATGGGAGCGGGCTTTTGGAGCAACCCTTTATCTCGTATGGCAAGGTAGACTATTTCCCTGGAAGCATTCAAAGGGGTGTAGTAGTCATACCCTTTTTCCCCTTGCATTACTGGAGCCAAGGTCCTGGGAGGCGACGAAGCCCGGGGAGGGGTTCGTTTTGCTGGATATCTTTCTTGCCTATGCAGAGGAGCATGGAGGCAATAGGTCGACCTGTTGGGAGGTTTATTCTGAGTTTTCTGCACTGGCTCAAATTTGGGGGCTTCTTTCTTCAGACGCTTTGGCGTTCTCATGTCGTTGTGTTCCATCTTGACCTTGAGTTGTTCGTCGATCTCGACCTGCTCGAGAGCCCGGTCATAGGCCTCATGGTAAGTCTCGGGAGGTCTCTTGGCGAAGGAACGGAAAAGCTTTCTTGCCCATAGGTTCAGCCTGAAGTTGGCGAGGGTTTCTTTTTCGGTGAAAACTCTCATTTGTATGACCTCCTTGTGAAATCGTTCCACGTACGACCGAAGAGTTTCACTCCGTTCCTGGATCACATATTGGAGGTGTATGGGATCTTTCGGACGAGGTTTGTCTCCTTGGAATTGTGAGCAAAAATCTGTTGATAATTTTGTGAAAGAATCCACGCTGCCAACGGGCAGTTTTCTGAACCAGGTTTTCGCATAGACGGTTAGGGTGGTTGGAAACATTCTGCACATAGCTGTTCTGGTAGTGTTCTGGACCTCCATCTGTTGAACGAAGCTCTCTAAGTGGCTTAGAGGATCTTTCATTCCAGAGAACTTATCTGCTGGCATTTTGAATTTTGGGGGGAGCTCTGCTTCCCGGATCCTCCTAGTGAAGGGAGCGTTCATCTCGCACAGGGGATCCTTTTTGTCCTCCTTATTCTTTCCATTCCTTATCTGCTGGACCTCTTTTTGTAACTTTTCCAGCTGATCCCTCAGTCGCTTGTTCCCAGGTCTCTTCGAGTTAACCTCAGATTCCTCACTGTCGAATATTTCCGATGAACTGGCAATTTCTATCTGGTCCTCCTCCTGGATAGGATCCACTGGGGGAGTTTGTCTACTTTCCTCCTCTAGGGCCTGGGCAGTTCTCCTAGATGTAGTTTGATGAAATAGCCCTCGAGGCTTCCGGGTAAAAGCATCCGCGGTAGACTTAACTCGCCTGGGTTGATATTGTGAAAATCTTTTCGGAACTGGGGGCATGGGTCCCAGCCTATCCCGGATCGAACGTTGGGGCCCTGACCTATCTCGAGTCGGCTTTGGAAGAGGAGGTCCTAGGCGATCGAAAGCAGGTGGACTAGCTCCGAGCCTGCTCAGCTCTCCCTGATCATTCTGGTTGGTTGGCTGGATTGTGATGCCTTCAACGAGCAGGCGGACACGGATGGATTCTACGAAGGCCGCTGCTTGTTGGTCGAGTGCGGCCTAGCTCACTATAGGGTGGCTAGTAGCCCGCGCATTGGTTGTTTGGACCGGAGCTTGACTATTATATCCAGACTTTCTCCCCTTTCTTAGGGCCTTTCGTGTTAGCCTCGCCGGAGGTTGCTCTGAGATTCTATGTTGGCCTTGGGAGGAGCGGAGCCTCATAGTTCTTGTAAAACAACGAAAATGTAAACGCAAATAATTGGTTAATTGGGTGTAAGGTTTTTTCCCCATAGACGGAGCCAGAAAGTGTTAATAGAAATTTTGCTCGGGACTAAAAATCTCAGTTAACACCCTCGAGACCACTACCACGTAGGTGGTGGCCAAGATTGATTGTATTTGTAGCGAGGATTTATAAAATGACAAGGAAGGATGATACAATTCACCCAAAAGAATGCAAGAATATTTTTATTGAACGTGCATGGTATACAAATACAAATTCTTTATTTTTGCTCTCAACTCTCTCTAGGGTAAGGTTGAGTATTTGTCGTATGCCTGTCGAATAGTAGTCTCCTTTTTTTCATTTTCTTTCTTTCTATTTATACATAGTTTTGTAGGTTAAATCAACTGATTCTCCCCTTGATTTTCTCAGTCTCTCCCCTCCTTATCGGGCGGGATTTCTCGCTTCAATGTCATCGACTTTGAGTTAATAGCCGAATTGAGAATATCGTGGTGGAGATCAGTTTGTTTCCTCTTTGGATTCTATTACTTGTTCTGCATATAGGTAACGTTTCCAAATATGATCCAATGTATCTTCGTATCTTTTTAGCATGATCTTTTATAGAGGTCGTTGAATATGGCATGGTGTGGTGCATCAACTAGTGAGGTCGATCAGTGTTCCGACCTCGATATCTGAGAAGTTTCATCCAGCTTGGAGCCAGATCTGGCTTCCCTTGACCTTTTCGAAGTCATGAGTGGCTTCCCCTGACCTTTCGAAGCTAGATGCGGCCTCCCCTGACCTTTCGAAGCTAGGTGCGTGCTTCTAGGGATATTCTTTTGTGTTAACGAGGTATAGGCGAGTCTCTGGAGCATTTGCGAGGTGACCTCGACTTCGAGGAGCTTCTAGTTTTGGTGATGCGGGCTAGATCAGATCGTTCCGGGCTCTATCCCGGATGTTTCAAGAGCCCGTCCTTGTTCCTGGGGTGGTATCGTAGTTCGGCTCTAGATAGAATGGTCTCCCGGTGGAAACTCTCGGGTATGGAACCAGGTCTGGGAGGTGGAAAATTTTCCTTTGGTCCTTAGCCAATTTTGGCTATTAACAGCTAAAATAGCAGACCCCTTGGTAATCAGGACGTCCACAAGCATGGAAGCCATCTTGGAGATCCCACCGCCTGGACAAGACGCGATGAATTGTTCTAGGACTTCATCCCGCCCTGTCGAGCTCGACTGAGGCCGGGAACGGCTGGAAGGAACCCTTGCGACACCCTTCCCAGAAACCTCTGAATCTTTGGTTGTTGGAAGCGCAGCGGAATCAGAAGGTTGAGTCGAGGGGATAGCAACTTTAGCGACCACAGCTGAAGGGACAGAAGCAGTCGGATTGACAACCTGGGGAGCTTTACCCAAAGCCCGAAAAGCCCGCGAAGCAAGAGTGGACATCTTGGACCCAGCTGGAGAGATAGATGAAGCAAGAGCAATTTCGATCTCAGTGGAGGGAAGAGAAACTCTACCTTGAGGAGAGCGTGAGACGTGGCGGGTAGCCGGTTCAACGACAGAAACTGTGAATAAGCAAATTAAAAAGGAAAATGTGTAGGAAAAAATTAACTAAAACCGCAGCGGAAGGCGAAAAGTAGATTTTCGTATAGTTTAATTTTTTTCTAAAGATTTGAACCTTAACCCTTTAATTAATTAAACACAAATATACGGTTAGAGTTAAATACCTCTTGTGGGGTGATCCGATTGACTTACATCGATGGTAATCCGCAAGATCTTCAATCCTAGCACGTACGTGAATCACCTAGGAGCGTGGTCTCCCTTTTTGCTTTGAATTACTTACCTGAGAATGGATGTATGGAAATTCTGATCCTGATCTTCAATCCCAAAACACCAAGAGCCTAGAAAAATAGTTCCGGTCACTTTTGAATTCACAATCGATATGATTGGAACTCGCGTAACCCTAAATCGAAAGTGGGCACAAAACCTTTTGATGTTAAAGGCTTGCAAGTGCACTATCGAATGAGAACTTATTTTTCTTTTTCTCTCTTGGCCGAAATTCTATGTGTATTGAGTAAGATTTTTATTTTCGAAGCAAACAAAAATCTCTCTCACTCAAGCTTCTTGGTGGCCGAAATTTATCACCTTATATTTATATGGTGACCGAAATTTCTCCTTCTCAAAATACAGTTGGCCGAATTCTTTGTGTAGGAAATCTAGGGTTGGTCAATTTCCTTACTTGAAAAGGAATTGTGCTTTTCCCTAATTCCTATCAATTTAAGAATCCTAACCCTTATAGGACTAGGGTGGCCGAATTCTTTGTGTGGTATGGAGTGTATGTGGACTTAATCCTTACCACATTAGGACTCATATCACTTAAAAGAATTCTAACCCTAATCCAACACATAGTATTTTATTTACTGATCACGAAAAGATTTTGATTTAAACTATTAATTAATTAAATAATTAATTAATTTCCATTTAATCAAAACAATAAAATAAAATAATATCTTGGGCTATTTTATTAGCCTTGCCGCCCACACCATATATACTTCGGCGTAATATTATTTTTCTTATTTTATTTAATCCATTAGACTTTAAATAAAAGTCTACATGTGAACCAGACCCATTCTTACTAAAAGAAACAAGCCCACATGTCTCTTTTTAATATATTAATATTATAGAGCAGCCCATTAAATAAATAATAGATATATTATATTCTTAATATATTAAATGCAATTCTAGATGGACCCATAAATTGGTCCGGTAGAATATATCAAGTGATCCATGCAAGTACGTGTGGATTGTGGATCTTGGCGAGCTATCTAAATTTAAGCTTCAATAGACATAACCTAATCACAATCAACAAACGATTCACTTAGGTCCGATCTATTAATTTTAACTCATTCCACTAAAGAGCTAAAATTGAACTCGTAAATAAAGATAGAATAAGGAGATGTTTCTCATTCATACCCTAGACAATCTTATAGGAGATGGTGTATCCTCGTGAATAATATCAGTAATCGCCAAGAGCTCATAGACCGCCTATAGCTCTCCAAGTTACCATATTTCCTCATATGACCACATTTTGAACTTGGATATTTTGACTTGTCCAGAAGCCATGTCTTCAATAATCATTATTGAAAACTCAATGTTGAGATTTAATATCCAATACCTCAAAACATCCATATGATGATATTATACTCTCATTTAATAAATGGAGCCACAATGTCCATATCTATAAATGAAGTCCTCTATCGATTAACAAATGAATACCACCAAACTATCGAGGATAGACTTTGCTATATAATCGTACTCATTGATAGCTCAAATGATAACACTTGCAACCATAAGTCCATCATTTATCTCAAGATTAAGATCGACTCTCTGATTGTCCTAATAATGAAAAGACTTATATCTAGTGACGGTTCTAGATAAAGTATTTCATTGTGATCATGTTCAATGCACCCAGTGCACTAGATTCTTTTACTCGAAAACCTTTAGATGATTTTAGACTCATCATAACTCATTTGATCCCACTCAAATGCGAGTAAAAGAATTCTACAACTTTATCAAGATAGAGGTGCCCAACCTTTAACTTAAGTTGTGAACGTTATTCAAGACTAACTAAAGAATTTGTTAATAGCCAAAATTGGCTAAGGACCAAAGGAAAATTTTCCACCTCCCAGACCTGGTTCTATACCCGAGAGTTTCCACCAGGAGACCTCTATATCCAGAGCCGAACTACGATATCACCCCAGGAACAAGGACGGGCTCCGGAAACATCCGGGATAGAGCCCGGAACGATCAGATCTAGCCCGCATCACCAAAGCTAGAAGCTCCCCGAAGTCGAGGTCACCTCGCATACGCTCCAGAGACTCGCTTGTACCTCGATTAACACAGAAGAATGTCCCTAGAAGGCCGCACCTAGCTTCGAAAGGTCAGGGGAAGCCACACCTAGCTTCGAAAGGGTCAAGGGAAGCCAGACCTGGCTCCAAGCTGGATGAAGGAAGGCCGCACCTAGCTTCTAAAGGTCAGGGAAAGCCACACCTAGCTTCGAAAGGGTCAAGGGAAGCCAGATCTGGCTCCAAGCTGGATGAAACTTCTCAGATATCAAGGTCTGAACACTAATCAACCTCACTGGTTGGTGCACCACACCATGCCATATTCAACGACCTCTATAAAGGATCATGCTGAAAGGATACGAGGGATACACTGAATCATATCTGGAAACGTTACCTATATGCATAACAAGTAATAGATTCCAAAAAGGAAATAAGCTGATCTCCACCACGATACTCTCAATTCGGCAAAGTCAATGACATTAAAAAATCCCGCCCGATAAGGAGGGGAGAGACTGAGAAAATCAAGGGGAGAATCAGTCAGTTTGACCTACAAACTATGTATAAATAGAAAAGAAAGAAAATTAAAAAAGGAGACTACTATTCGACAGGCATACGACAAACAATCAACCATTCCCTAGAGAGAGTTGAGGGCAAGGATAAAAGAATTTCTGTATTTGTATACCATGCACATTCAATAAAATATTCTTGCTTTCTTGTCATTTTATAAATCATTACTACACATACAATAAACCTTGGCCACCACCTACGTGGTAGTGGTTTTGAGGGTGTTAACTGAGATTTCTCACCTTGAGCAAAATTTCCGTTAACACTTTCTGGCGCCGTCTGTGGGAATTACCCTACACCCAATTAACCAATTATTTGCATTTACATTTCAGTTGTTTTACAGGAACTATGAGGCTCTGCTCCTCCCAAGGCCAGCATAGAGTCCCAGAGCAACCTCCGGCGAGGCTAACACAAAAAGCCCCAAGAAAGGGGAGAAGGTCTGGATATAGTAGTCAAGCTCCGATCCAGACAACCGATACGCGGGCTACTGGCCACCTTATAGTAAGCCAGGCAGCGCTCGACCAACCAACCTGAATGATCAGGGAGAGCCGAGCAGGCTCGGAGCTAGGCCACCTGCTTTCGATCGCCTAGGACCTCCCTTTCCAGAGCCGGCTCGAGATAGATCAGGGCCCCAACGTTCGATCCAGGATAGGCTGGGACCCATGCCCCCAGTTCCGAAAAGACTTTCACAATATCAACCCAGGCTAGTTAAGTCTGCCGCGGATGCTTTTACCCAGAATCCACGAGGGCTATCTCATCCAAATACATCCAGGAGAACTGCCCGGGCCCTAGAGGAGGAAAGTAGACAAACTCCCCGAGTTGATCATGTCCAGGAGGAGGATAGGATAGAAATTGCCAGTTCATCAGAAAGATTGGACAGTGAGGAATCTGAGGTTAACTCGAAGAGACCTGGGAACAAGCGACTGAGGGATCAGCTGGCAAAGCTACAAAAAGAGGTCCAGCAGATAAGGAAGGGAAAGAATAAGGAGGATAAAAAGGATCCCCTGAGCGAGATGAACGCTCCATTCGCTAGGAGGATCCGGGAAGCAGAGCTCCCCCCAAAATTCAAAATGCCAGCAGATAAGTTCTCTTGAACGGAAGATAATCTAAGCCACCTAGAGAGCTTCGTTCGACAGATGGAGGTCCAGAACACTACCAGAGCAGCTATGTGCAGAATGTTTCCAACGACTTTGACCGACTACGCGAAAACTTGGTTTAGGAAACTGCCCGTTGGTAGCGTGGATTCTTTCACGAAATTATCAATAGATTTTTGCTCACAATTCTAAGGAGTCAAACCTCGCCCGAAAGATCCCATACACCTCCAATATGTGATCCAGGAACGGAGTGAAACTCTTCGATCGTACGTGGAGCGATTTCACAAGGAGGTCATACAAATGGGAGTCTTCACTGAAAAAGAAACCCTCGCCAACTTCAGGCGAAATCTATGGGCAGGAAAGCTTTTCCGTTCCTTCGCCAAGAGACCTCCCGATACTTACCAGGAGGCCTACGACCGGGCTCTTGAGCAGGTCGAGATCGACGAACAACTCAAGGTCAAGATGGAACACGACGACATGAGAACGACGAAGCGTTTGAATAAAGAAGCCCCTAAATTTGAGCCAGCACAGAAAACTCAGAATAAACCTCCCAACAGGTCGACCTATCGCCTCCCTACTCCTCTGCATAGGCCAGAAAGATATCCAGCAAAATTAACCCCTCCCTGGGCTTCGCCGCCTCCCAGGACCGTGGCTCCAGTAATGCAAGGGGAAAAAGGGTATGACTACTACACCCCTTTGAATGCTTCCAGGGAAACAGTCTACCTTGCCATACGAGATAAAGGGTTGCTCCAAAAGCCCGCTCCCATGAAGGCCCCAGCTGACAGAAGAAACCGGTACAAGTACTGCGACTTCCATGAAGATGTGGGCCACAACACCTCAGAGTGCTATAATTTACGCAACCAGATTGAAGCCCTGATAAGGGGAGGATGCTTGATTGAGTACTTGCAACAGGTCAGAGATAATATCAGGACTGGAAGGGAGGTACAAGCCAAAATCCGTGAGGACGCAGAAAAGAGGAAAGGGGAGCAGGCTGACTTAATGCAACAGATCCAGGTGATACACACTATCAGCGGAGGTCCTACACTGGCTAGAGTTTCCAATAATTCCTGGAAAAACCATGCAAGAAAGGTTCCCCGCATCGGAGAAGGCCGAGGGATCTTCAAAGTCAGCCAGAGTCCGACAGAGCCCTCCCAATCAGCACTGATCGTATTCACTGAAGCAGATGTCTTCAACACTGTGCAACCTCATGATGATCCTATGGTAATCACGATACAAATCACCAACTGTCTGGTCCATCGCGTGCTCGTGGATACAGGTAGCAGTGTAGATATCCTCTTCATGGATACCCTGGAAAAATTGAACCTGAAGCAACATTGTTACAACAGCTGTACCACTCCGTATTACGGTTTCACTAGGGACTCGATCATACCAGTGGGATCAATAATCCTCCTAGTAATCATCGGGATCACCCCACTCAAACAGAATGTTATGACCGACTTTGTTGTGGTGGACACCCTATCGGCCTACAACGCCATCCTAGGGAGAACTTTCCTGTCCTCCTTGAAGGGAGTCTTGTCCATATACCACAACGTCCTGAAATTCTCGGTTGGAACCACAGTAGGAGAGGTACGCGGAGATCAGTAGGCAGCCAGGAAATGCTACGCAGTATCTGCCAATCCTACAGCCTTAGCGAAATAATGTGTACAGGTGACATTAGTCCAGGAAGACATGGATACATCCCGGATAATCCAGGAGGAGAAGGAGCCCGCGGAGCATCCTGGGCATCCGGAGAGCGAACCTATCATGCCCTACGAGGAAGAACGGAGTAAGGAATGGGCCAGCGGGCAGCCCGTAGATAAACTAGAAGAGATACCTATCAGGAATGACGATTCTTCCAAGGTCGTCAAGGTCGGAGCCACCTTTGATCTTGAAGTAAAAAGAGGACTGATTGACCTTGTCAGGGAATTCAGCGACATCTTTGCCTGGAACCATGATGAAATGCCTGGAATCCCGGCATCGTTGGCCACCCACCGACTAGCAGTAGATCCAAAGTCAAGCCCGTCAAGCAGAAGAGGCGTCAGTTCAACGCTGATAGGAACGCAGCGGTGCAGGAAGAGATTGATAAATTGATCAAAGCAGGGTTCGTCAGAGAGGTGCGTTACCCCGAATGGATCGCCAACGTGGTCATGGTCACGAAGGCGAATGGGAAATGGCGTATGTGTGTCGATTACACCGACCTCAACCGGGCTTGTCCTAAAGACAGTTTTCCTTTACAAAAGATCGACCAGCTGGTTGACTCCACATCCGGAAATAAACTTTTGAGTTTTATGGATGCATTCTCAGGATACAACCAAATTAAAATGCACCCGGCTGACCAAGACAAGACCAGTTTCATTACTGGGCAGGGCTTATACTGCTACAAGGTGATGCCGTTTGGTTTGAAGAATGCGGGGGCCACATACCAGCGGCTGATTAACAAGCTGTTCAAGCCCGAGATATGAAGGACGATGGAAGTGTACATCGTCGACATGATCATGAAATCCCCAACCACAAAGGGACATTAGGAAGACCTTCGCAAAACCTTCCTCATACTGAGGGAAAACCAGATGCGTTTGAACCCCTCCAAATGTGCCTTTGGGGTAACGGCAGGGAAGTTTCTCGGCTTCATGGTTCATGAGAGAGGTATAGAAGCCAACCCAGAAAAAATCAAAGCTATATTGGACCTGGAATCCCCGACCTCGCTCAAGCAAGTACAGATTCTGACTAGACGGGTGGCGGCACTCAACAGGTTTATCTCTCGCTCCACCGATAAATGTCTCCCCTTCTTCAAAGCCATCAAACAAGGGAAGAATGTGAAATGGAGCCAGGAGAGCGAATAGACGTTTCAAGCTTTGAAAGAGTACCTAACAAGCCCCTCATTGTTAGTCAAGCCGGTTCTCGGATATGAGTTGTAGATCTACCTGGCCATATCAGAAACTGCAGTAAGCGGGGATTTGGCCAAGGATTGTAGTGACGGTTTTCAAAGACCTATATACTATGTGAGTCATGTTTTGACCAAATCAGATAGGAATTACATTCTCCTGGAAAAGCTCGCTTATGCTCTGGTGATCTCAGCGAGGAAACTCTGTCCCTATTTTCAAGCTTACACAATAGCAGTGGTGACAGACCAACCCCTCTACCAATTCTTGTAAAGACCAGACGTGTCGGGAAGGCTAGTCTTATGGGCACTAGAGCTCACTCAGTTCGACCTAAAGTATAAGCCCCGGACTATGATTAAGGCACAGGCTTTGGCGGACTTCGTGACAGAATTCTCAACGATCCCAGATCCAGATGATCCCCTAGTATCAAATGAGGTACCTGAAAAGATATCCGAGGTCTACAATTGGCCGGAGGGCTGTAAGCCATGGATTCTTTTTTCAGATGGAGCATCCAGGCGAGCCAGGAGAGGAGCTGGTATAGTTTTAATTGATCCGGAGGGGACCGAATTCTGTCACTGTTTCAGATTCGAGTTTAAAGCTACCAACAACGAAGCAGAATATGAAGCCCTCCTAGCCGGGATGAAGGTAGCCATTGAACTAAAGGCCGACTACCTG
This sequence comes from Dipteronia sinensis, assembly GCA_033220585.1. Classification (NCBI taxonomy): domain Eukaryota; kingdom Viridiplantae; phylum Streptophyta; class Magnoliopsida; order Sapindales; family Sapindaceae; genus Dipteronia; species Dipteronia sinensis. Next base: position 19,525,813 of record CM065641.1, read on the forward strand.
CAGATCAAGAGCGATTCATTGCTTGTTGTAAACCAGGTAACTGGGGGGGAGATAATATGGCTGCCTACCTAAATCTAGCTCGGCTGCTAAAAAGCAAATTTAAGGGACTCAAGATCGATCAGGTGCCTCGACACCAAAACCATCGCGCAGATGTTCTGGCTAAAATAGCGGCGAACGGAGGCCAGTCCCTACCACAGGGAATTCCCCTCCAAGTAATCACCCAACCAAGCATAGCCACAAATGGAGAAATTTGTTCCCTGGATCGCCTGCCTTACTGGATGGACCCAATTGTCGCCTACTTCCTTGAAGGAGAGCTTCCCGAAGGGCCCGACCAAGCCCGAAGAATTAAGAGACTCTCAATCCGATACTGTATGGTGGACGGGTACCTCTACAGGAGGGGCAGATCCCTCCCCTTACTTAGGTGCTTGCATCCCGATGATACTAAGTGGGCATTGAGAGAGGTCTACTCTGGGGACTGTGGGAACCACATAGGTGGGAAAGCTCTAGCCTATCAAGTGCTTCATATGGGGTACTATTGGCCGACCATCCACCAAGACGCAAAGAGTTTTGTGCAATCTTGCGAACCTTGTCAAAGAACTTAAAACTTGATCCACCAGCCACCCGAGCGACTGTCTTCCCTTAGTTCACCTTACCCCTTTGCCATGTGGGGAATCGACCTAATTAGGCCACTTCCTACCGCTCTTGGACAGATGAAACATGCTATCGTGGCTATCGACTACCTCACAAGATGGGTCGAGGCAGAAGCTCTTTCTCGAATATCAGAAAAGAATACAACCAAGTTCATCAAGACTAACGTGGTATGCAGATTCGGGACCCCTCTCATCATTATAGCCGACCTAGGAAAGCAATTCGACAACGCCTAATTCAAAGACTTCTACAAGGGATTGGGGATCGACCTCAGGCTCGCTTCAGTGGCTCATCCCCAGACTAACGGGCTGGTAGAATCCACCAACAAGACTATCAAGAAACTTCTGAAAAAGAAGCTTCAGCAGAAGAAAGGTAAATGGGCCGAAGAGCTACCAGAAGTCCTCTGGGCATACCAGACTACAAAAAGAACAGCTACCGAGGAGACACCTTACTCCCTGGCTTTCGAGGTTGAAGCAGTCCTCCCCATCGAGCATAAATTAACTTCATTCAGGGTACATCACTTTGAGCCCGAAAGTAACGAAGTCAAGCTCCGGGCTAATCTAGACCTCTTAGAAGAAAAACAAGACCGGGTAGCAGAGAAAGTAGCGATCTACCAGAGCAAGATCGCTAGATACTTCAACCAAAAGGTTAGAGCCTGGAAATTCAAGGAAGGGGATCTGGTACTTAGGAAAGTGACCCTGAACACTCGGAAAAGGTCGGATGGAGTCTTAAGTCCAAATTAGGAAGGGCCATATTTGATAAAGCTAGTTGTTCGCAATGGAGCTTATAAACTCGAAGACATGGACGGACGATCCATCAACCACACTTGGAATGTAGATCATTTGAAGAAATTCTACCCTTGAAAGGAGTTCTCAAGCAGACTACCCCCACTTAGTTTTCATTACAGACCCTAATAAAGATGTACTACATCTCGATCATCAATAAAGTCATTTTCCTTTTCTCCTCCATCTTTGTCTCCAACTATGTTCAACATTAGTGACTACACCCTTGTATGAGAAACTCAACATAAACGTTTCGAGACCAGGACATAGCTGAATAGCCTTCCTGATGCCTTGGTCGGGCTACAACCCCCAAGAAGGATCTAAGTGTAAGAGCATAGTTACCCTCCAGATCTCGAGACCAGGAAATAGCTGAATAGCCCTCCTGATGCCTTGGTCGGGCTACCAACCCCAAGAAGAATCTGAGTGTAAGAGCATAGTTGCCCTCCAGATCTCGAGACCAGGAAATAGCTCGATAGCCCTCCTGATGCCTTGGTCGGGCTACCACCCACAAGAAGGATCTGAGTGTAAGAGCACGGTTGCCCTCTAGATTTCAAAGACTAGGAAATAGCTACGTAGCCCTCCTGATGTCTTGGTTGGGCTATCACCCCATAAAATAATAATAACAATAATATATATATATATATATACGTATATATATATAATGTTTGTTTTCGTGTGCAGGATCAAAATCATCATAATTCCCTACACGAATCTTAATTGTTGCTACAGATGCTACTTTGGATCCCATTCAAGACCAGAAATAAAATAAAAAGTTCTCAAAAGAGAGCTTTGATTTATTATTAAGGACTAGGGGAGCCTACCCCCCGATAAGGCTACATCCAAATGAGGAGCCCAACCCCCGAACTTGGGCTACAAAAAGAAGAAGAAAAAGGAAAAACTGATAAGGTCAAAACGGGGTGCCCGCCCCCTTTTCCGGGCTATCAGAAACAAGTCATGATGAAACGCTTTAAACTTTGGGACTCTCATGGCTCCCCTCCACTGGCCCTCCTTCCTCTTGCTGATCCTCGCCATTAACCCCCTCTACAGATAGTTGTCCATCTTGGTTACCCTCGCCAACCGCTCCTCCATTTAGAGGCTCCATCGGATGATCAGCTGGATTTTCCTCCAAAACCTCATTAATTACGTCCATAACCTCAGGAAGGATAGCCCCGTCAAGAAGGGCAGCCAAGGACCCCGTCTGGCTCCTGTCGACCTCCATCTCTATTAAAGAAGGATCCTCAAATGGGCTTCTAACCTCTTCACCAGTTCTCGATTGGTCCTCCTCGGATCTAGAGGACATCACTTTGCTGGAAGACTCCCCAGGACCTGAGGTGATAAAGGTAGGAAGAGGGAATGAGGGATCTGTCTGAGCGGGCGGCTTCCCAGCTCCTACTGGGCTCGAAGGAACCACCTTGTTGCCTTCAGGGCGAGATAACTCTGCAGCCTTGAGCATTATTTCCTGTCTATCCCAGCCCGCAATAGATGATAAATCAAAGGGAGGAGGAAGAGCTTCCCCGGCCTGAAAGGAAGCATAGAAATACCCGTCACTGAAGGAGGTCTCCGCATCAGCTTGCAGCTTGGTCACCTGAGTAATCAGAGACTGGTTCTCGAGGTCAAACTTCTTAGCCTCAGATCTTCAGGAATCCCGCTGCCTAGCCCGCCGGAGAGATTGAAGATGCTCCTGATCATAAGATTGCTTCTTCCTCTCATGATCGCAGCGAAGCTCAACCATCTCGACCTCGATTTTTCCCTGGCTGGAAGTCACTTCTTCCACTAAAGACCGAGCCTGCTTGAGCAGTTCCCCGACTTTCTCGGCTTCAGCTTCAGCTTTGGCAGCCCGATCACGGAGGAGGGCTACCTGCTGGCCTATCGCGATATTAAGCTTAAAGGCCTACAAAATACAGAACCCGAGTTAGAAACTGAACGAATTAACAAGAGTAGCATGAAGGAAATACAATTACCTCAGCTAAAATAGCAGACCCCTTGGTTATAAGGACGTCCACGGGCATAGAAGCCATCTTGGAGATCCCGCCACCCGGACATGACGCTACGAATTGCTCCAGGACCTCATCCCGCCCTGTCGAGCTTGACTGAGGCCGGGAGCGGCTGGAAGGAACATTCACGACACCTTTCCCAGAAGCAACACATTTTCTAGAAACCTTCGAGGCTTTGGTTGTTGGAAGCGCAGCCGAATCAGGTGCTTAAGTCGAAGGGGTAGCAACTTTGGCGGCCACGGCCAAGGGGGCAGAAGCAGCCGGGCCAATCACCTAGGGAGCTTTACCCAAAGCCTGGAAAGCCCGCGAGGCAAGAGTGGCCATCTTAGACCCAGCCGGAGAGATAGACGAAGCCAGAGCGGGTTCGACCCTAGAGGAGGGAAGAGAAACTCCACCTTGAGGGGAGCATGAGACGTGACGGGTGGCCGGTTCCACGACGAAAACTGTGAATAAGCAGATTAAAAAAGAAAATGTTAGAACCAAGCTAAGTAATAAGGCGAAGCAACTCAATGACACTTACGAGGAATAGCGTCTAAAATCCGCAAATACTTGTTCACCCTACGAGGATCAAAAGCTTCAGCAGTAGGGAACTTCAGATTCAAATAATTCCGGGCTAGAATAGCCTTTAAAACGGCTTCGGACTCAGAAGGCAGGGAGTCTCGGTCCCAAGAGGGCTTGTCACTGAAAGCCGTGGGAACCTCGACTTCATGCCCTCCGATGAAAATCGAGCTCCCCTAGTCATCCCCCGCCAGGATCCATTCTTCTTTCCACACGGGGTCCTTCTTCGAGGCACCAGGAACGATCAAGTTGAGCTTGTTCTTGGCCTTGGCATAGAACTGGCCTCGAGGAGCCCCAGACAAGCTCCCAATCTGGAAGAGATAGGCCAGCTCCTCTGCACCCGGCTCCCTCGTCACCTTACTCATCTGGCATTGCTCCCTCCATAATACAAGGAAACCAATCAGATGCCTCCAGAAGCCAAGCGTCAACTGGAGGGGAGCGAGCTGGATGGGGTTGAGAGCCCGCCGAAGATCGGATGGAGGGGAAGCCTGACCCCGTTCTCAAGAGCGGCCACATGAATCGGAAGCACACCTTTAAGGGGATTGAAGAACTCATAATTTTTGTGAGGCACCGAGATGGATACGCTGTCGGGGATGCCAAACTTTGACCTCAAGCGATCAATCGACACTGGGTCAACGGTGGAATCTGGGATAACCCAGAAATCGTAAGGAGGGAGCCTCTCCACAAGGGGACCAGGAGCCGAGACCCGACGCTCCCCCGCGGTGCCACCGTCCGCTTCTTTGTCGGAGTCATCATCGACGATATCCAAAGGGTGGTCGGGATGGTTAGAGAACCCAGTCCCGGTGGATACATTCCTACTTGACCGCCGACGTTGTGAGGTGGGCGGGGAATCGTCGCAGTTAGAACTCCTCCTAGCCCGCTTCCCTAGAGTAAGACTGACGACCTCCTCGCCGTCGAGTATAGAATCAGCTGCGTCGCGACTGTTTTTTGACATTGTAAAAGCCAAAAAGGATGAAGAATGAAGAAAGAAGCAAGCTTGGAGGAAAGGCTATGGAAATATTTCTCAGCATAAATTTTTTTAGCTCGAAGAGATGTGAGGAAGATGAGGAGGAAAATAGAGGCAGGAGGGCGACAGCACGAGCTACAGAGATACACGTCTGGTAACCGTAAAATATCGACTACAGTAATGTAACCGGATTAAACTCAACAGCGGGCTAATCATCTCACGCCACATCACTTACGCAGTTAAGAGGAAGATCTCCCCAAGATTCTGGTAACGGTAAAAAATCTCGGGGACTGCCGTAACACAATCGGATTAATGCAAAGATAAATTAATCGGTTCGCATCACATCACTCAAATGAAGAAATTTCCCCAATATTTCAGTAACGGTAAAAAGAGGAAGATTTCCCAAATAAAGTAAAAATCTTACCCCAACCCCGAGCTCGACGTCTGGTGTTTAAGTTAGAGGGGACTTCTGTTAATAGCTAAAATTGGCTAAGGACCAAAGGAAAATTTTCCACCTCCCAGACCTTGTTCCATACCCGAGAGTTTCCACCAGGAGACCTCTATATCCAGAGTCGAACTACGATATCACCCCAGGAACAAGGACGGGCTCCGGAAACATCCGGGATAGAGCCCGGAACGATCAGATCTAGCCCGCATCACCAAAGCTAGAAGCTCCCCGAAGTCGAGGTCACCTCGCATACGCTCCAGAGACTCGCCTGTACCTCGATTAACATAAAAGAATGTCCCTAGAAGGCCGCACCTAGCTTCGAAAGGTCAGGGGAAGCCACACCTAGCTTCGAAAGGGTCAAGGGAAGCCAGATATGGCTCCAAGCTGGATAAAGGAAGGCCGCACCTAGATTCAAAAGGTCAGGGAAAGCCACACCAAACTTTGAAAGGGTCAAGGGAAGCCAGATCTGGCTCCAAGCTGGATGAAACTTCTCAGATATCAAGGTCAGAACACTAATCAACCTCACTGGTTGGTGCACCACACCATGCCATATTCAACGACCTCTATAAAGGATCATGCTGAAAGGATACGAGGGATACACTGAATCATATCTGGAAATGTTACCTATATGCAGAAGAAGTAATATAATCCAAAAAGGAAATAAGCTGATCTCCACCACGATACTCTCAATTCGGCAAAGTGAATGACATTAAAAAATCCCGCCCGATAAGGAGGAGAGAGACTGAGAAAATCAAGGGGAGAATCAGTCGGTTTGACCTACAAACTATGTATAAATAGAAAAGAAAGAAAATTAAAAAAAGGAGACTACTATTCGACAGGCATACGACAAACAATCAACCATTCCCTAGAGAGAGTTGAGAGCAAAGATAAAAGAATTTCTGTATTTGTATACCATGCACGTTCAATAAAATATTCTTGCTTTCTTGTCATTTTATAAATCATTGCTACACATACAATAAACCTTGGCCACCACCTACGTGGTAGTGGTTTTGAGGGTGTTAACTGAGATTTCTCACCTTGAGCAAAATTTCCGTTAATAGAATTATGTCTACCTCACACATATCCGGATGTATGAACAATTCTTCATTTCTCATAGTCTTTTGACCTTATGATTATTTACCTTGACAATTATAATAATAAATGCTATAAGTATTTGTAAGAATCAGAAAACACTTTATTAATATGAAAAGATTGTCAATTACAATATTACACTCTTGCTATTGAGCATAATCCTAACAGTCTCCCACTTGCGCTATAGCAAGTGTGTCATATCTCTCATTCCCATATTCTCTAGGTGCCCATCAAAACTCTTCTTAGGTAGAGCCTTTGTGAAAGGATCCGTTAGATTTTCTGCTGACGCGATTTTGGTGATCGCCACGTCTCCCCTATGAACAATTTCCCTTAAAAGGTGATATTTCCTTCCTATGTGTTTACCTCTCTTATGACTTCTTGGTTCTCTCGAATTAGCCACTGCTCCACTGTTGTCACATTGTATAGTGATCTGCTTATTCGCATTAGGAACCACTTCCAAGTCAATCAAGAATTGGCGGAGCCAAACAGCCTCTTTTGCAGCTTCGCATGCAGCAACATACTCAGCTTCTATGGTGGAATCAGCAATACAAGATTGCTTGATACTCCTCCATATGACTGCTCCTCCTCCAATGGTAAACACAGATCCTGATGTGGATTTTCTGGAGTCAGAATCCAACTGGAAATCAGAATCTGTATACCAAACGGGAATTAAATCCCCTCCAGAGTATACTAGCATATAATCTCTAGTTCTTTTAAGATACTTGAAAATATGCTTGACTGCCGTCCAATGATCAGGACCAGGTTTCGATTGAAACCTGCTAACTATACCAACAGCAAAACAAATATCTGGTCTAGTACAGAGCATTGCATACATGAGACTTCCAACTGTCGAGGCATATGGAACTCTACTCATGAATTGCTCTTCATGCTCATTCTTAGGAACCTGTTCCTTAGAAAGTTTGATTCCATGTCTAAAAGGTAACATACCTTTCTTGGAATCTTGCATGGAAAATATAGACAAGATTTTATCAATGTATGAAGCTTGGGATAATGCAATCGTTCTATTCTTTCTATCCCTTATTACTTGGATACCAAGAATATAACTTGCTTCTCTTAAGTCCTTCATATTAAATTGTTTTGCTAACCATTATTTTACTGATGTCAATACACCTACATCGTTTCCAATGAGTAGTATATCATCAACATAAAGAATGAGGAAACCAACTTGTCGCCTTTAATCCTTTTGTATACACAAGGTTCGTCAGGGTTTTGAATAAATCCAAAACCTTTCACAGCTTGATCGAACCTTATGTTCCAGGATCTGGATGCTTGCTTCAGTCCATAAATGGACTTTTGCAATTTGCATACTCTTTCCTCTTGGCCCTTTTCAATGAATCCTTCTGGTTGTATCATGTAGATGCTCCCGTCAAGACTTCTATTAAGGAAAGCTGTCTTGACTTCCATTTGCCAAATCTCGAGGTCTAGAGATGCTGCAATGGATAAGAGTATCGTAATGGATTTAAGCATGGCTACAGGAGAGAAGGTTTCCTCATAATCGATACCTTCTTTCTGTGTATAACCTTTAGCTACCAGTCTAACTTTAAAGGTTTCCACCTTACCATCCATACCTCTTTTCCTCTTGTATACCCACTTACACCTAATGGGTTTTATCCCTTTAGGCAAGTCTACAAAGGACCAGACTTTGTTATTGAACATCGATTCAATCTCAGATTGCATTGCCTTTTGCCAATGACGATAATCAACATCCTCCATTGCTTCCTTGTACGTGTAGGGATCATCGTCGTCAGGGAGATTCTCCACAGATTCTCCTAGACCGATGTATCTTTCGGGTTGTGTTATAACCCTCCCACTACGACGAGGAATGGTAGGTTGTTGATTTTGTGTTGGAGTGGAACTTACAATTGGGCTAGGTTGTGAAACCTCTTGTGGAATTGTATCTCCTGACATTTCATTCAGGACAATTCTATTTTTGGGCACAAAATTATTCATATAGCCATTTTCTAGAAATGAAGTATTTGTTGAAAAAAATACTTTTAGATCATTAGGATTATAGAAATAATATCCTTTAGTTCCTTTTGGATACCCCACAAATATACATGTTTCTGAACGGGACTCCATCTTTTCTGTCTTTCCTTTCAACACATGTGCAGGACAACCAAATATCCTCATGTGTTGTAAACTAGGTTTTCGCCCAGTCCACAATTCATGTGGGGTTTTAGGGACAGATTTAGATGGTACATCATTTAGAATGTATATTGCTGTTTGTAGAGCATATCCCCAAAAAAGAAATAGGAAGTGTTGAATAACTCAACATTGACCTAACCATCTCTAAAAGAGTTTTATTTCTCCTTTCTGCTACCCCATTTTGTTGAGGTGTACCTGGTGCAGAAAACTGAGAAACTATCCCATTATCAATAAGATATTGCTGAAACTCTCTAGATAGATATTCTCCACCACGATCAGATCTCAAGATTTTTATATGTTTCTCAAGCTGATTTTCTACTTCAGCTTTGATTGCTTTGAACATGTCAAAAGCATCTGACTTATGTCTCATGAGATACACATAACCAAATCTTGAGTAATCATCTGTGAAGGTGATGAAGTACTCATATCCACCTCTAGCTTGAATGCTCATAGGACCACATACATCAGTGTGTATTAGTCCTAAACATTCAGTGGCTCTTGCACCTTTGGTATTGAATGGCCTTTTGGTCATTTTACCTTCCAAAAAAGATTCACAAGTTGGTAGATCATCAACCTTTAAGTCACTTAAAGGTCCGTCACATACCAATCTTTTAATCATATTAAGGTTAATGTGACCTAGGCGTAAATGCCAAAGGTAGGTTTCATCTTTTGATAATTTTACTCTTTTATGATTAGGTTCCGTTATTTCTGTGTCTAACGAGTGAGAGATATTTCTATGCAACAAGAATAGAACGTTTTCCAATGTACCTTTGCAAACAATTTTATCATTTTTACTAATAAATAAAAGCTTTATTAAAAGTAACCGAATATCCAAATTTATTTAAACAAGAAACTGAAATTAAATTCCTCTTGAATTGAGGTACATAATAAACGTCTATTAAATCTAAATGCCTACTAGAATCTAAAATAACTCTAATATCTCCCACTGCACTTGCAGACACTAACGTTCCGTTGCCCAAGCACAAATTGACTTCATCTTCATTCAGCCTTCTCCTTTCTTGGAACCCCTGCAAGGAATAACAAACATGATTAGTGGCTCCAGAGTCTATGATCCAAGAATCAGTAGAATCTGCTAGAAAACATGTTTCAAGATAATTAATATTACCTTCTTCCTTCTTATTCTGGGACTTTGGGAAATCTCTTTTCCAATGACCCTTTTCACCACAAAGGAAGCATTTACCTTTGATCTTGGTTACTTTCTTGGTTTCCTTCTTGGTAGGCCCAAGTTGCTTTTTCTTCTGTTGTTTCTTGACCTTCTTACGGGTCCTAACAGTAGCAACTTTACCAACCAAATGAATCTCTTAACCTTTGTTTTTCACAAGGACCTTTTCAGCGCTTTGAACATCTTGCATCAGGCCCTGCAAGGTGTATTCCTTTTTGTTCAAGGTGTAGGGAAAAATTGATATAAAACGCAGTGGAAGAAACGAAAAATAGATTTCGTATGGTTTTAATATTTTTCTCAAAGTTGAATATATCGGCCCGGTAGAATATATCAAGTGATCCATGCAAATACGTGTGGATTGGGGATCTTGGCGGGCTATCTAAATTTAAGCTTCAATAGACACAACCTAATCACAATCAACAAATGATTCACTTAGGTCCAGTCTATTAATTTTAACTCATTCCACTAAAGAGTTAAAATTGAACTCTTAAATAAAGATAGAATAAGGAGATGTTTCTCATTCATACCCTAGACAATCTTATAGGAGATGGTGTATCCTCGTGAATAATATCAGTAATCGCCAAGAGCTCATAGACCGCCTATAGCTCTCCAAGTTACCATATTTCCTCATATGACCACATTTCGAACTTGGATACTTTGACTTGTCCAGAAGCCATGTTTTCAATAATCATTATTGAAAACTCAACGTTGAGATTTAATATCCAATACCTCAAAACATCCATATGATGATATTATACTCTCATTTAATAAATGGAGCCACGATGTCCATATCTATAAATGAAGTCCTCTATCGATTAACAAATGTATACCACCAAACTATCGAGGATAGACTATGCTATATAATCGTACTCATTGATAGCTCTAATGATAACACTTGCAACCATAAGTCCATCATTTATCTCAGGATTAAGATAGACTCTCCGATTGTCCTCTTTAACGAAAAGACTTATATCTAGTGACGGTTCTAGATAAAGTATTTCATTGTGATCCAGTTCAATGCACCTAGTGCACTAGATTCTTTTACTCGAAAACCTTTCGATGATTTTAGACTCATCATATTCATTTGATCCCACTCAAATGCTAGTAAAAGAATCCTACAACTTTAACAAGATAGAGGTGCCCAACCTTTAACTTAAGTTGTGAACGTTATTCAAGACTAACTAAAGAATTGTGTCTATCTCATACATATCCGGATGTATGAACAATTCTTCATGTCTCATAGTCTTTTGACCTTATGATTATTTACCTTGACAATTATAATAATAAATGCTATAAGTAATTGTAAGAATCAGAATTCCTTTTATTAATATGAGAAGATTGTCAATTACAATATTACACTCTTGCCATTGAGCATAATCCTAACACAAGGTGTAGTCCAACTTGAACTGATCAAAGGAATCTGACAGTGAGTTAACTACCATATCAATTTTGGTCTCACCATCAATCTCAGCACCATTTAGTTCAGCAATATTGAGATGTGCTATGACTTTCATCATGTGATCTTTCACAGATTGTCCAGGTTTCATCCTAAGATTCATAAAAGCAGTCACTGCCTCTCTCTTAGTCGTCCTAGACCTCATAGCAAGCATTTCCTCTAGAGACATCATTATATCAGCAGCGGACTCCATTCCTTCATGTTGCTGTTGCAACACGTCGGAGATAGTGGCCATAATATAACATTTTGCCATATCATCAGAAGTCTTCCACTGCTCATACTCATCTCTTTGTATCACACTAGATTCATTATTAGGAAGGGGTGGTTTAGGAGTAGTCAGAACAAATTTATGTTTTTCACTTTGCAGCAACAACCCAATTTTCCTTTTCCATGTGACATAATTATCTCCAGTTAAGGTGTTATCTTTCAGGATGTTCATAAGTGATGGGGTCATGATTTCTGATTAAAACAAAAACATATATAAGTAAATAATCATGATAAAGCACTTTCAAAAATTTATCTTGAATTAAATAAATAATTCAATCATAAGAATTCAACGGTGATCCAACACCCATAAATCTTACGCCTCGTTTGGGAGTTCGTACTATTTACTAGTTGGACTAGGTCCCACCTAATTGTTAACATAACAACCAGCGTTTTCAATTTTAGCCTTGCAATTTTATTAACAAGAACTCTTGGGAGGATATTAATAAAATTACATTGAGTGTGTTACCAAGATATCGACCCTCAATTTTCTCTCACGAGAATCCCTCCTTGGGGAGTAGATTTCGTTTAAGTCAATTGTCTAGTCTATCCTTGTAAGGAAGTATTTTGTTAAATTCCATTTATGGATGCCCCTTGGGGGGATTACCAAAAATAATAAAACTCAACTAACCTTGGAGGCCATAGGCGTTCTAACACACCTTCTCCCACTCAATTATTTAAAGCGTGTGATTAAATTCCAAAGAATGATTTTACCAAGTTATCTAGATGCCAATTAGATACCTAAATCATTCAATGCATGTTCATACCAAAAGAGATATATGAGTGGCACTCCTATTCCATATGACATGTTATCATACAATAACAAATATTGTAATATTTATACATAAAAAATAAATAGCCACAATTTTGGTCCATCCTAGAAAAGCATGTAAATTACAATTGTACGGAAAACAAAAACTCCTTTCTTGGCGGACAAGACTTCAAGCGACCATCTCGCGCACGAAACTCGCCGCCCAAAGATCACCACAGCAGCCCATGCGCACGCTTAGCCCATGCAAGGGCATGAGCTGCTGCACGGCCAGCCTATGCATGGGTCGCGCGCTGCTGTACCGCAACAAGCGCAGCTACACGCTTGGTTGCGTGCGCGCTTGTTGTCTCGGTGCGCGCGGGTGCCAAGACGGGTTCTGGATGCTCCAGTTTCTTCAATTCTTTGAGTCTTCGAATCTTGAATATATTACAGCTTATTTTATACAATAAAATACTGCAGTAATTTTTTTTTTATTAACCACTGCAGTATTTTTTTTTACAAATAAAAAACTGCACTAAAAAACTGCAGTATTTTTAATACATTAAAAAAACTGCACTATTTTATACAAAAAAAAAAAAAATTTAAGCAACTATCAAGAAGGAACTTGTGATGATAATAGGCCACCCTTCTTGTTACAATTCCGAAACAAAAATTACATGGAAAATCTAGGACCAAAATTGAGCAATAACAATTCACTTTATAACAACATATATAAATCCATACATTCGACATGTAATTATATATGCGAATACCTAGAGTGTCATCTCTTTCTAAAACATGCATAATCACAATAAAAAGAAATAGATTCACTTATATATACGTTAATTAATTAAAGGGTACAACCTGGCTTTGATACCAATTGTAGGGAAAAATTAACTAAAACCGCAGCGGAAGGCGAAAAGTAGATTTTCGTATAGTTTAAAATTTTTTCTAAAGATTTGAACCTTAATCCTTTAATTAATTAAACACAAATATACAGTTAGAGTTAAATACCTCTTGTCGCGTGATCCGATTGACTTACGTCGATGGTAATCAGCAAGATCTTCAATCCTAGCACGTACGTGAATCACCTAGGAGCGTGGTCTCCCTTTTTTCTTTGAATTGCTTACCTGAGAATGGATGTATGGAACTTCTGATCCTGATCTTCAATCCCAAAACACCAAGAGCCTAGAAAATTAGTTCCGGTCGCTTTTGAATTCACAATCGATATGATTGGAACTCGCGTAACCCTAAATTGAAAGTGTGCACAAAACCTTTTGATGTTAAAGGCTTGCAAGTGCACTATCGAATGAGAACTTATTTTTCTTTTTCTCTCTTGGCCGAAATTCTATGTGTATTGAGTAAGATTTTTATTTTCAAAGCAAACAAAAATCTCTCTCACTCAAGCTTCTTGGTGGCCGAAATTTATCACCTTATATTTATATGGTGACCGAAATTTCTCCTTCTCAATATAGGGTTAGCCGAATTCTTTGTGTAGGAAATCTAGGGTTGGCCAATTTCCTTACTTGAAAAGGAATTGTGATTTTCCCTAATTCCTATCAATTTAAGAATCCTAACCCTTATAAGACTAGGGTGGCCAAATTCTTTGTGTGGTATGGAGTGTATGTGGACTTATCCTTACCACATTAGGACTCCTATCACTTAAAAGAATTCTAACCCTAATCCAACACATAGTATTTTATTTACTGATCAGGAAAAGATTTTGATTTAAACTATTAATTAATTAAATAATTAATTAATTTCTATTTAATCAAAACAATAAAATAAAATAATATCTTGGGCTATTTTATTAGCCTTGCCGCCCACACCATATATACATGGGCCTAATATTATTTTTCTTATTTTATTTAATCCATTAGACTTTAAATAAAAGCCCACATGTGAACCAGACTTATTCTTACTAAAAGAAACAAGCCCACATGTCTCCTTTTAATATATTAGTATAATAGAGCAGCCCATTAAATAAATATGTTAATAGCCAAAATTGGCTAAGGACCAAAGGGAAGTTTTCCACCTCCCAGACCTGGTTCCATACCCGAGAGTTTCACCAGGAGACCTCTCAATCCAGAGCCGAGCTACTATACCATCCCAGAAACAAGGGTGGGCTCCGGAAACATCCGGGATAGAGCCTTGCCCCGAGAGCTTCCACCAGAAGACCTCTCTGACCAGAGCCGAACTGCGATACCACCCCAGGAACAAGGAAGGGCTCCGGAAACATCCAGAATAAAGCCCGGAATGATCAGATCTAGCTCGCATCACCAAAACTAGAAGCTCCCCGAAGTCGAGGTCATCTCGCAAGTGCTCCAGAGACTCGTCTGTACCTCGATTGACACAGAAGAATGTCCCTAAAAGGCCGCGAGGTCAGTCGAAGCCACACCTAGCTTCGAAAAGGTCAAGGGAAGCCAAATTTGGCTCAAAGCTGGATGAAACTTCTCAGATATCAAGGTCGAAATACTAATCAACCTCCCTAGTTGATGCACCACACCATATCGTCATATCCAACGACATCCATAAAGGATCATACTAAAAGGATACGAGGAATGCATTGAATCATATCTGGAAACGTTACCTACATGCAGAACAAGTAATAAAATCCAAAAAGGAAACAAACTGATCTCTACCACGATACTCTCAATTCGGACGTCAATTCAAAAGTCAATGACATTAAAGCAATAAATCCCGCCCGATAAGGAGGAGACTGAGAAAATCAAGGGAGAATCAATCTGTTGACCTATAAACTATGTATAAATAAAAAAGAAAAGAAATGAAAAAAGGAGAGACTACTATTCGACAGGCATACGACTAACAATCGACCATTCCCTAGAGAAAGTTGAGAGAAAAGAGAGAAGAACCTTTGTATTTGTATACCAAGCATGTTCAATAAAAACATTCTTGCTTACTTGTCACTTTATAAATCACTGTTACATATACAATGAATTTTGGCCACCACCTACGTGGTAGTGGTCTCGAGGGTGTTAACTGAGATTTCTCATCCCGAGTAAAATTTCGGTTAACACTTTCTGGCACCGTCTGTGGGGAATCCTACACCCAATTAACCAATCGTTTGCATTTATATTTTCATTGTTTTACAGGAACTATGAGGCTCCACTCCTCCCAAGGCCAATACAGAGTCCCAGAGAAATCTCTGGCGAGGCCAACCCGAAAAGCCCCAGGAAGGGGGAGAAAGTCTTGATATAGTAGTCAAGCTCCGATCCAGACAACCAATACGCGGGCTACTGGCCACCCCATAGTGAGCCAGGCAGCACTCGACCAACAAGCGGCGGCCTTCGTAGAATCCGTCTGCGTCCACCTCCTCGCTGAAGGCATCACAATCCAGCCAACCAACCTGAATGATCAGGGAGAGCTGAGCAGGCTCGGAGCTAGACCACCTGCTTTCGATCGCTTAAGACCTCCTCCTCCAGAGCCGGCTCGAGATAGATCATGGCCCCAACGTTCGATCCGGGATAGGCTGGGACCGAGAAGACTTTCACAATATAAACCCCGGCTAGTTAAGTCTGCCGCGGATGCTTTTACCCGGAAGCCCCGAGGGCTATCTCATCCAACTACATCTAGGAGACCTACCCGGGACCTAGTAGAGGAAAGTAGACAAACTCCCCGAGTAGATCATGTCCAGGAGGAGGACCAGATAGAAATTGCCAGTTCATCAGAAAGATTCGATAGTGAGGAATCTTAGGTTAACTCGAAGAGACCTGGGAACAAGTGACTGAGGGATCAGCTGGCAAAGCTACAAAAAGAGGTCCAGCAGATAAGGAAGGGAAAGAGTAAGGAGGACAAAAAGAATCCCCTGAGCGAGATGAACGCTCCCTTCACTAGGAGGATCCGGGAAGCAGAGCTCCCCCCAAAATTCAAAATGCTAGCAGATAAGTTCT
Source organism: Dipteronia sinensis (assembly GCA_033220585.1). Classification (NCBI taxonomy): domain Eukaryota; kingdom Viridiplantae; phylum Streptophyta; class Magnoliopsida; order Sapindales; family Sapindaceae; genus Dipteronia; species Dipteronia sinensis. The sequence goes on from CM065641.1 coordinate 19,542,030, forward strand.
CTGGAACAAAAGATCCTTTAAGCCACCTAGAGAGCTTCGTTCAACAGATGGAGGTCCAGAACACTACCAGAGCAGCTATGTGCAGAATGTTCCCAACGACCTTGACCGACTACGCTAAAACCTGGTTCAAGAAACTACCCGTTGGAAGCGTGGATTCTTTCATAAAATTATCAACCGATTTTTGCTCACAATTCCAAGGAGTTAAACCTCGCCCGAAAGATCCCATACACCTCCAATATGTGATCCAGGAACGGAGTGAAACTCTTCGATCATATGTGGAGCGATTTCACAAGGAGGTCATACAAATGGGAGTTTTCACTGAAAAGGAAACCCTCGCCAACTTCAGGCGAAACCTCTGGGCAGGAAAGCTTTTCCGTTCTTTCGCCAAAAGACCTCCCGAGACTTACCAGGAGGCCTATAACCGGGCTCTGGAGCAGGTCGAGATCGACGAACAACTCAAGGTCAAGATAGAACATGACGACATGAGAACGGCAAAGCGTTTGAAGAAAGAAGCCCCCAAATTTGAGCCAGTGCAGAAAGCTCAGAACAAACCTCCCAACAGGTCAACCTATCGCCTCTCTGCTTCTCCACATAGGCAAGAAAGATATCCAACAAAACAAACCCCCCCCCCCCCCCCCGGGCTTCGCCACCTCCCAGGACCGTGGCTCCAGTAATGCAAGGGGAAAAAGGGTATGACTACTACACCCCTTTGAATGCTTCCAGGGAAACAGTCTATCTTGCCATACGAGATAAAGGGTTACTCCAGAAGCCCGCTCCCATGAAGGCCCCAGCTGACAGGAGAAACCGGTACAAGTAATGCGACTTTCTTGAAGACGTGGGCCACAACACTTCAGAGTGCTATAACTTGCACAACCAGATTGAGGCCCCGATAAGGAAAGGATGCCTGATCGAGTTACAACAGGTCAGAGATAATATCAGGACTGGAAGGGAGGTACAAGCTCAAATCCGCCAGGACGTAGAAAAGAGGAAAGGGGAGCAGGCTGACTTAATGCAACAGATCCAGGTGATACAGACTATCAGCGGAGGTTCTACATTGGCCGGCGTTTCCAATAACTCCCAGAAAAATCACGCAAGAAAGGTTCCCCGCCTCGAAGAGAGCCGAGGGATCTTCGAAGTCAGCTAGAGCCCGACAGAGCCCTCCCTATCAGCTCAGATCGTATTCACCGAAGCAGATGTCTTCAATACTGTGCAACCTCATAATGATCCTATGGTCATCACGATACAGATCGCCAACTGTTTGGTCCATCGCGTGCTCGTGGACACAGGTAGCAGTGTAGATATCCTCTTTAAGGATACCCTGGAAAAATTGAACCTGAGCAACATTGTTACAACAGCTGTACCACTCCGCTTTACAGTTTCACTGGGGACTCGATCATACCAGTGGGGTCAATGATCCTCCCAGTAATCATCGGGGTCACCCCGCTTCACTAGAATGTAATGACCGACTTTGTTGTGGTGGACACCCCATCGGCCTACAACGCCATCCTAGGGAGACCTTTCCTGTCCTCCTTGAAGGAAGTCTTGTCCATATACCACAACGTCTTGAAATTCCCGGTTGGAACCAAAGTAGGAGAGGTACGCGGAGACCAGCAGGCAGCCAGGAAATGCTACGCAGTATCTACCAATCCTACAGCCCTAGCGAAGCAGTGTGTACAGGTGACATTGATCCAGGAAGACATGGATACGTCCCGGATAATCCAGGAGGAGAAGGAGCCCCTAGGAACATCCTGGGCATCCAGAGGATGAACCTATCATGCCCTACGAGGAAGAACGGAGTAAGGAATGGGCCGGCGGGCAGCCCGTGGACAAACTAGAAGAAATATCCATCAGGAATGACGATCCCTCCAAGGTCGTCAAGGTCAGAGCCACCCTTGACCCAGAAGTAAAAAGAGGACTGATTGATCTTCTTAGGGAATTCAGAGACATCTTCACCTGGAACCATGATGAAATGCCTGGAATTCCGGCATCATTGGCCACCCACCGGCTAGCAGTAGATCCAACAGTCAAGCCCGTCAAGCAGAAGAGGCGTCACTTCAACGCTAATAGGAACGCGGCGGTGCAGGAAGAGGTTGATAAATTGATCAAAGCGGGGTTCGTTAGAGAGGTACGTTACCCCGAATAGATCGCCAACGTGGTCATGGTCATGAAGGCGAGTGGGAAATGGCGTATGTGTGTCGACTACACCGACCTCAACCGGGCTTGTCCGAAAGACAGTTTTCCTTTACCAAAGATCGACCAGCTGGTCGACTCCACATCCGGAAATAAACTTTTGAGTTTTATGGACGCATTCTCAGGATACAACCAAATTAAAATGCACCCGGCTGACCAAGATAAGACCAGTTTTATTACTGGGCAGGGATTATATTGCTACAAGGTGATGCCGTTTGGTTTGAAGAATGCAGGGGCCACATACCAGCGGTTGGTTAACAAACTATTCAAGCCCGAGATAGGAAGGACGATGGAAGTATATGTCGACAACATCATCACGAAATCCCCAACCACAAAGGGACATCAGGAAGACCTTCACAAAACCTTCCTCATACTGAGGGAAAACCAGATGCGTTTTAACCCCTCCAAATGTGCCTTTGGGGTAACGGCAGGGAAGTTTCTGGGCTTCATGGTTCATGAAAGAGGTATAGAAGCCAACCCAAAAAAAAATCAAAGCTATCTTGGACCTGGAATCCCCGACCTTGCTCAAGCAAGTACAGATTCTGACTGGACGGGTGGCGGCACTCAACAGGTTTATCTCTCGCTCCATTGATAAATGTCTCCCTTTCTTCAAGGCCATCAAACAAGGAAAGAACATGAAATGGAGCCAGGAAAGCGAGCAGGCATTTCAAGCTTTGAAAGAGTACCTAACAAGCCCTCCTTTGTTAGTCAAGCCGGTTCTCGGAGATGAGTTACAGATTTACCTGGCTGTATCAGAAACTGTAGTAAGCGGGGCTTTGGCCAAGGATTGTAGCGACGGTTTTCAAAGGCCCATATACTATGTGAGTCATGCCTTGACCAAATCAGAAAGGAACTACATTCTCCTAAAGAAGCTCGCTTATGCTCTAGTGATCTCAGCGAGGAAACTCCGTCCCTATTTTCAAGCTCACACAATAGCAGTGGTGACAGACCAACCCCTCTGTCAATTCTTGCAAAGACCAGACGTGTCAGGAAGGCTAGTTTTATGGGCACTAGAGCTCACTCAGTTCGACCTAAAGTATAAGCCCCGGACCACGATTAAGGCACAGGCTTTGCCGACTTCGTGGCAGAATTTTCAGCGATCCCAGATCCAGATGATCCCTCAGTATTGGACGAGGTCCTTGAGAAGATATCTGAGGTCGAAAATTGGCCGGAAGGCTGCAAGCCATGGATCCTCTTTTCAGACGGAGCATCCAGACGAGCTGGGGGAGGAGCTGGCATAGTTTTGATAAATCCGGAGGGGACTGAATTCTGTCACTGTTTCAGATTCGAGTTTAAAGCTACCAACAACGAAGCGGAATATAAAGCCCTCCTAGCCGGGATGAAGGTAGCCATCAAACTAAAGGCTGACTACCTGCAGATCAAAAGCGATTCATTGCTTGTTGTAAACTAGGTGACTAGGGTCTACCAGGCAAAGGGAGATAATATGGTCGCCTACCTAAATCTAGCTCGGCTGCTGAAAACCAAATTTAAGGGACTCAAGATCAATCAGGTGCCTCGACACCAAAACCTTCGTGCAGATGTTCTGGCTAAAATAACGGCGAACGGAGGCCAATCCCTACCAAGGGGAATTCCCCTCCAAGTAATCACCCAGCCAAGCATAGCCACAAATGGAGAAATTTGTTCCCTGGATCGCCTACCTTGCTGGATGCACCCAATTGTCGCCTACCTCCTTGAAGGAGAGCTTCCTGAAGAGCCCGACCAAGCCCGAAGAGTTAAGAGACTCTCAGTTCGATACTGTATGGTGGACGGATACCTCTACAGGAGGGGCAGATCCCTCCTCTTACTTAGGTGCTTGCATCCCGATGATGCTAAGTGGGCATTGAGAGAGGTCCACTTTGGGGACTGTGGGAACCACATAGGTGGGGAAGCTCTAGCCTATCAGGTGCTTCATATGGGGTACTATTGGCCGACCATCCATCAAGATGCAAAGAGTTTTGTGCAATCTTGCGAACCTTGTCAAAGAACCTCAAACTTGAACTACCAGCCACCCAAGCGACTGTCGTCCCTCAGTTCACCTTACCCCTTTGCCATGTGGGGAATCGACCTAATTGGGCCACTTCCTACCGCTCATGGACAGATGAAACATGCTATCGTGGCTATCTACTACTTCACAAGATGGGTCGAGGTCGGACCTCTTTCTCGAATATCAGAAAAGAATGCAACTAAGTTCATCAAGACTAACATGGTATGCAGGTTCGGGACCCCTCTCATCATTATAGCCGACCTAGGAAAGCAATTCGACAACGCCCGATTCAAAGAATTCTGCAAAGGATTGGGGATTGACCTCAGGCTCGCTTCAGTGGCTCATCCCCAGACTAACGGGCTGGTAGAATCCACCAATAAGACTATCAAGAAACTCTTGAAAAAGAAACTTCAGCAGAAGGAAGGTAAATGGGCCGAAGAGCTACCAGAAGTCCTTTGGGCATACCGGACTACAAAAAGAACAGCTACCGGAGAGACACCTTACTCCCTGGCTTTCGGGGTTGAAGCAGTCCTCCCCATCGAGCACAAATTAACCTCGTTCAGGGTACAACACTTTGAGCTCGAAAGTAACGAACTCAAGCTCCGGGCTAGTCTAGACCTCTTAGAAGAAAAGCAAGACCGGGTAGCAGAGAAAGTATCGATCTACTAGAGCAAGATCGCTAGATACTTCAACCAAAAGGTTAGAACCCGAAAATTCAAGGAAGGGGATCTGGTACTTAGGAAAGTGACCCTGAACACTCGGAAAAGGTCGGATGGAGTCTTAAGTCCAAATTGGGAAGGGCCATATTTGATAAAGCTAGTTGTTCGCAATGGAGCTTATAAACTCGAAGACATGGACGGACGATCCATCAACCAAACTTGGAATGCTGATCATTTGAAGAAATTCTACCCTTAAAAGGAGTTCTCAAGCAGACTACCCCCACTTAGTTTTCATTACAGGTCCAAATAAAGATGTTCTACATCTCAATCATCAATAAAGTCATTTTCCTTTTCTCTTCCATCTTTGTCTCCAACTATGTTCAACGTTAGTGACTATACCCTTGTATGGGAATTCGACATAAACCTCTCGAGACCAGGAGATAGCTCGATAGCCCTCCTGATGCCTTGGTCAGGCTACCACCCCCAAGAAGGATCTGAGTGTAAGATCATAATTGCCTTCTAGATCTCGAGACCAGGAAATAGCTCTATAGCCCTCCTGATGCCTTGGTCGGGCTACCACCCCCAAGGAGGATCTGAGTGTAAGAGCATAGTTGCCCTCCAGATCTCCAAGACTAGGAAATAGCTAAATAACCCTCCTAATGTCTTGGTTGGGTTATCACCCCATAAAAAAAATATATGTATATATACATAAACAGATATATATATATATATAATGTTTGCTTTCGTGTGCAGGATCAAAATCACCATAATTCCCTACACGAATCTTAATTGCTTCTACAGATGCTACTCTGGATACCATTCAAGTCCAGAAACAGAATAAAAGTTCTCAAAAAAGCGCTTCGATTTATCATTAAGGGCAAGGGGAGCCTATCTCTTGATAAGGCTACATCCAAACGAGGAGCCCAACCCCCGAACTCGGGCTACAAAAGAAGAAGAAAAATGAAAAATTGATAATGGCAAAACAGGGTGCCCACCCCCTTTTCCGGCCAATCAAAAACAAGTCATCCGCTTCAAGCTTTGGGACTCTCATGGCCCCCCTTCCGTTGGCCGTCCTCCTTTCTGCTGATCCTCGGCATCAACCCCCTCTACAGGTAGCTGTCTATCTGGGTTACCCTCGCCGACTGCTCTTCCATCTAGAGGCTCCATCGGATGATCAGCTGGATCTTCCTCCAAAAATTCATTAATTACGTCCATAACTTCAGGAGGGACAGCCGCGTCAAGAAGGGCAACCAAGGACCCCATCTGGCTCCTGTCGACCTCCATCTCTGTTAAAGGGGGATCCTCAGATGGGCTCCTAACCTCTTCACCGGCTCCCGATTGGTCCTCCTCGGATCGAGAAGACATCACTTTGCTGGAAGACTCCTCAGGACCCGAAGTGATAAAGGAAGGAAGATGGAATGAGGGATCTGATTGAGCGGGCTGCTTCCCAGTTCTTGCTGGGCTAGAAGGGACCACCTTGTCGCCCTCAGGGCGAGATAACTCGGCAGCTTTGAGCATTATTTCCTGTCTGTCCCAGCCCGCAATAGATGATAAATCAAAAGGAGGAGGAAGAGCTTCCGCGGCCTGAAAGGAAGCATAAAAATACCCGTCACTGAAGGAGGTCTCCGCATCAGCTTGCAGCTTGGCCACCTGAGTAATCAGAGACCGGTTCTCGAGGTCCAGCTTCTTAGCCTCAGATCTCCAGGAATCCCTCTGCCTAGCCCGCCGGAGAGATTGAAGACGCTCCTGATCGAAAGATTGCTTCATCCTCTCATGATCGCAGCGAAGCTCAGCCATCTCGAGCTCGATTTTTCCCTGGCTGGAAGTCACCTCTTCCACTAAAGACCGAGCCTACTTGAGCAGTTCCCCGGCTTTCTCAGCTTCAGCCTCGGCTTCTACAGCCCGATCACGAAGGAGGGCTACCTGCTGGCCCATCGCGACATTAACCTTAAAGGCCTACAAAATACAGAACTCGAGTTAGAAACTGAAAGAATTAACAAAAGTAGCGTGAAGGAAATGTAATTACCTCAGCTAAGATAGCAGATCCCTTGGTTATAAGGACGTCCACATGCATAGAAGCCATCTTGGAGATCCCGCCACCCGGGCAGGACGCTATGAACTGCTCCAGGACCTCATCCCGCCCTGTCGAGCTCGGCTGGGGCCGGGAGCGACTGGAAGGAACATTCGTGACACTTTTCCCAGAAGCAACACCTTTCCCAGAAACCTCTGAGGCTTTGGTTGTTGGAAGCGCAGCGGAATCAGGTGTTTGAGTCGAAGGGGTCACAACTTTAGCGGCCACGGCTGAGGGGGCAGAAGCAGCCGGGCCAACCACCTGGGGGGCTTTACCTAAAGCCCAGAAAGCCCGCGAGGCAAGAGTTGCCATCTTAGACCCAGCCGGAGAGATAGACGAAGCCAGGGCAGGTTCGACCCCAGTGGAGGGAAGAGAAGCTCCACCTTGAGGAGAGCGTGAGACGTGACAGGTGGCCGGCTCCACGACAAAAACTGTAAATAAACAGATTAAAAAAGAAAATGTTAGAACCAAGCTAAGTAATAAGGCGAAGCAACATAAGGATACTTACGAAAAATAGCTTCTGAAATCCACAAATACTTGTTCACCCTACGAGGGTCAAAAGCTTCAGCAGTAGGGAACTTCGGATTCAGATAATTCCGGGCTAGAATAGCCTTTAAGACGGCTTCGGACTCGGAAGGCAGTGAGTCCCGGTCCCAGGAGGGCTTGTCATTGAAAGCCGTAGGAACCTCGAATTCATGCCCTCCGTTGAAAATTGAGCTCCCCCAGTCATCCCCCGCTAGGACCCACTCTTCTTTCCACGTAGGATCCTTCTTCGAGGCACCAGAAACGATGAAATTAAGCTTATTCTTTGCCTTGGCATAGAACTGGCCTTGAGGAGCCCTAGACAAGCTCCCAATCTGGAAGAGATAAGCCAGCTCCTCTGCACCTGGCTCCCTCGTCACTTTACTCATCTGGCATTGTTCCTTCCATAAGACAAGGAAACCAATCAGATGCCTCCAGAAGCTAAGCATCAACTGGAGGGGAGGGGAGCGAACTAGATGGCGTTGAGAGCCCGCCGAAGGGTTGGATGGAGGGGAAGTCTGACCCCGTTCTGAAGAGCGGCCACATGAATCGGAAGCACGCCTTTAGGGGGTTGAAAAACTCATAATTTTTGGGAGGTACCGAGATGGATACGCTGTCGGGGATGCCAAACTTTGACCTCAAGTGATCAATCGACACCGGGTCAACGGTGGAATCTGGGACAACCCGGAAATCGTAGGGAGGGAGACTCTCCCAAAGGGACCAAGAGCCGAGACCCGACGCTCCCCCACAGCGCCACCGGCCGCTTCTTTGTCGGAGTCATCATCGACGATATCTAAAGGGTGGTCGGGATGGTTGGAGAACCCAGTCCCGATAGAAACATTCCTACTTGACCGCCGACGTTGCGAGGTGGGCGGAGAATCGTCGCCGTCAGAACTCCTCCTAGCCCGCTTCCCCAGAACAAGACTGACGACCTCCTCGCCGTCGAATATGGAATCAGTTGAGTCACGACTGTTTTTCGACATTATAGAAGACGAAGAATGAAGAAAGAAGCAAGCTCGGAGGAAAAGCTATGGAAATATTTCTCAGCAAAAAGTTTTTAGCTCGAAGAGATGTAAGGAAGATGAGGAGGAAAACAGACATATATATAGGCAGAAGGGCAACAGCACCGAGATACTCGTCTGGTAACGGTAAAAAATCGATTACGGTAACGTAACCGGATTAAACTCGAAAGCGGGGTAATCATCTCATGCCACGTCACTTACGCAGTTAAGAGGATGATCTCCCCAAGATTCTGGTAACGGTAAAAAATCTCGGGGACTGCCTTAACGCAATCAGATTAATTCGAAGATAAATTAGTCGGTTCGCAACACGTCATTCAAATGAAGAAATTTCCCCAATATTTCGGTAATGGTGAAAAAAGGAAGATTTCCCAAATAAAGTGAAAATCTGACCTCAACCCCGAGCTCGACGTCTGGTGTTCAAGTCAGAGGGGACTTCTGTTAATAGCCAAAATTGGCTAAGGACCAAAGGGAAATTTTCCACCTCCCAGACCTGGTTCCATACCCGAGAGTTTCACCAAGAGACCTCTCAATCTAGAGCCGAGCTACTATACCATCCCAAAAACAAGGGCGGGCTCCGGAAACATCCGGGATAGAGCCTGGACCCGAGAGCTTCCACCAGGAGACCTCTCTGACCAGAGCCGAACTGTGATACCACCCCAGGAACAAGGAAGGGCTCTGGAAACATCCGGAATAAAGCCCGGAATGATAAGATCTAGCCCGCATCACCAAAACTAGAAGCTCTCCGAAGTCGAGGTCATCTCGCAAGTGCTCTAGAGACTCGTATGTACCTCGATTGACACAGAAGAATGTCCCTAAAAGGCCGTGAGGTCAGTCGAAGCCACACCTAGCTTTGAAAAGGTTAAGGGAAGCCAGATTTGGCTCAAAGCTAGATGAAACTTCTCAGATATCAAGGTCGAAATACTAATCAACCTCCCTGGTTGATGCACCACACCATATCTTCATATCCAACGACATCCATAAAGGATCATACTAAAAGGATACGAGGAATGCATTGAATCATATCTGGAAATGTTACCTACATTCAGAACAAGTAATAAAATCCAAAAAGGAAACAAACTGATCTCCACCACGATACACTCAATTCGGACGTCAATTCAAAAGTCAATGACATTAAAGTAAGAAATCCCGCCCGATAAGGAGGAGATTGAGAAAATCAAGGGAGAATCAAGCTGTTGACCTATAAACTATGTATAAATAGAAAAGAAAAGAAATGAAAAAAGGAGAGACTACTATTCGACAGGCATACGACTAACAATCGACCATTCCCTAGAGAGAGTTGAGAGAAAAGAGAGAAGAACCTTTATATTTGTATACCAAGCATGTTCAATAAAAACATTCTTGCTTACTTGTCACTTTATAAATCACTGTTACATATACAATGAATTTTGGCCACCACCTACGTGGCAGTGGTCTCGAGGGCGTTAACTGAGATTTCTCATCCCGAGTAAAATTTTCGTTAACAAAATAATAGACATATTATATTCTTAATATATTAAATGCAATTCTAGATGGACCCATAAATTGGTCCGGTAAAATATATCAAGTGATCCATGAAAGTACGTGTGGATTGTGGATCTTGGCGGGCTATCTAAATTTAAGCTTCAATAGACATAACCTAATCACAATCAACAAATGATTCACTTAGGTCCTATCTATTAATTTTAACTCATTCCACTAAAGAGCTAAAATTGAACTCTTAAATAAAGACAGAATAAGGAGATGTTTATCATTCATACCCTAGACAATCTTATAGGAGATGGTGTATCCTCGTGAATAATATCAGTAATCGCCAAGAGCTCATAGACCACCTATAGCTCTCCAAGTTACCATATTTCCTCATATGACCATATTTTGAACTTGGATATTTTGACTTGTCCAGAAGCCATGTCTTCGATAATCATTATTGAAAACTCAACGTTGAGATTTAATATCCAATACCTCAAAACATCCATATGATGATATTATACTCTCATTTAATAAATGGAGCCACGATGTCCATATCTATAAATGAAGTCCTCTATCGATTAACAAATGAATACCACCAAACTATCGATGATAGACTATGCTATATAATCGTACTCATTGATAGCTCAAATGATAACACTTGCAACCATAAATCCATCATTTATCTCAAGATTAAGATCGACTCTCCGATTGTCCTAATAATGAAAAGACTTATATCTGGTGACGGTTCTAGATAAAGTATTTCATTGTGATCCTGTTCAATGCACCCAGTGCACTAGATTCTTTTACTCGAAAACCTTTCGATGATTTTAGACTCATCATAACTCATTTGATCCCACTCAAATGCTAGTAAAAGAATTCTACAACTTTATCAAGATAGAGGTGCCCAACCTTTAACTTAAGTTGTGAACGTTATTCAAGACTAACTAAAGAATTGTGTCTACCTCACACATATCCGGATGTATGAACAATTCTTCATTTCTCATAGTCTTTTGACCTTATGATTATTTACCTTGACAATTATAATAATAAATGCTATAAGTATTTGTAAGAATCAGAAAACACTTTATTAATATGAAAAGATTGTCAATTACAATATTACACTCTTGCTATTGAGCATAATCCTAACAAAATGTTAAAACCAAACTAAATAATAAGGCAAGGCAAGGCAACTCAATGACACTTACGAGGAGTAGCGTCTGAGATCCGCAAGGATTGGTTCACCCTACGAGGATTGAAGGCTTCAGTAGTAGGGAACTTCAGGTTCAAATAATTCCGGGCTAAAATAGCCTTCAAGATGGCTTCGGACTCAGAAGGCAGGGAGTCCCGGTCCCATGAGGGTTTGTCACTGAAAGTCGTGGGAAACTCGAATTCATGCCCTCCAATGAAAATCAAGCTCCCCCAGTCCTTCCCCGTAAGGATCCATTATTCTTTCCAAGCGGGGTCCTTCTTCGAAGCACCAGGAATGATGAAATTGAACTTGTTCTTGGACTTAGCATAGAACTGGCCTCGAGGAGCGCTAGACAGGCTCCCAATCTAGAAAAGATAGGCCAGCTCCTCTGCAACCGGCTCCTTTGTCACCTTACTCAATTGACATTGTTCCCTCCATAGTACGAGGAAACCAATCAGATGCCTCCAGAAGCCAGGCGTCAACTGGAGGGGAGCGAGCTTGATGGCGTTAAGAGCCCGCCGAAGAGTATGATAAAAGGGGAAGCCTGACCCCGTTCTCGAGAGCTGCCACATGAATCGGAAGCACGCCTTTGGGGGGGTTGAAGAACTCATAATTTTTGGGAGGCACCGAGATGGATACGCTGTCGGGGATGCCAAACTTCGACCTCAAGTGGTCAATCCAGACCGGATCAACGATGGAATCTGGGACAACCCAGAAATCATAAGGAGGGAGCCTCTCCAAAAGGGGGCCAGAAGCCGAGACCTGATGTTCTCCCGCGGTGACACAGCCCACTTCTTTGTCGGAATCTTCGTCGGTGATATCCAAAGGATGGTCAGGATGGTTTGAGAACCCAGTCCAAATGGATACATTCCTACTTGACCCCCGACGTTGTGGATTAGGAGGGGAATCGTCGCCGTCTGAACTCCTCCTAGCCCGTTTCCCCAGAGCAAGACTGACGACCTCCTCGCCGTCAACTATGGAGTCAACTGAATCGTGACTGGTTTTTGACATAGTAAAAGTCAATAAGGATGAAGAATGAAGAAAAAGGCAGGCTTGGAAGAAAGGCTATGAGAGAAAATATTTCTTAGCAAAAATTTTAGTTCGAGAGATGTGAGGAAGACGTGGAGATAAATAGATATATATAGGCAAGAGGGCAACATCGCGAGCTATCGAGATCCTTGGTTGGTAACGGTAAAGAATCTCGGGGACTACCGTAACATAACCGGATTAACTCAAAAGCAGGCTAATCGGCTCACGCCACGTCACTTACGCAGTTAAGAGGGAGATCTCCCCAAGATTCTGGTAACGGTAAAAAATCTCGGGGACTGCTGTAACACAATCAGATTAATTCAGAGATAAATTAGTCAGTTTGCATCACGTCGCTTTAATGAGGAGATTTCCCTTATATTCCGGTAACGGTAAAAAAGGGAAGATTTCCCAAATAAAGTAAAAATCTGACCCCAACCCCAAGCTCGACGTCTCGTGTTCAAGTCAGAGGGGACTTCTGTTAATAGCCAAAACTGGATAAGGACCAAAGGAAAATTTTCCACCTTCCATAATTGGCTCCATGCCGAAAAGTTTCCACCAGGAGACCATTCTACCCCCAGGCCGAGCTACGGCAGGAACAAGGACGGGCTCCGAAAATAACCGGGATAAAGCCCTGAACGATCAGATCTAGCCCGTATCACCAAAACTGAAAACAAGAAATTCCCCGAAGTCGAGGTCACCTCACAATTTCTCCAGAAACTCACATATACCTCGCTGATACATGGGGATGTCCCTAGGAAGCCGCACCTAGCTCCGAAAGGTCGGAGGAAGCCGCACCTAGCTTCGAAAGGTCAAGGGAAGCCAGATCTGGCTCCTAGCTGGATGAAACTTCTCAGATATCGAGGTCGAAACACTGATCGACCTCATTAGTTGATGCACCACACCATGATACATTCAACGACCCCTATGGAAATCATGCCAGACCCGAAGATACACAGTATCACATCCACAAATATTATACACGTGCAGAACAAGTAATAGAGTTTGAAGAGGAAACAAATTGATTTCCAAGATATCCTCAACGGAGCAATTAACTCAAAGTCAACTACATTTAAAGGTAAAAATCCCGTCCGATAAGAGGGGGATGAGAAAATCAAGGGGAAATCAATGAGTTCAAACCTATGAAGATATTGTATAAAGGAGGGACTTCCTCCTTCAGAAAGAGGAGACTACTATTCGACAGGCATAAGACAAATACCCGACCATACCCTAGAGAGAATTGAGAGCAATTTGAGAGAAATTTGTATACCATACACGTTCAATAAAGAAAATATTTTTGCTTTCTTTTGGGTGATAAATTGTATCATTATTCCTTGTCATTTTATAAAACATTGTTACACATACGATCAATCTTGGCCACCACATACGTGGTAGTGGTCTCGAGAGTGTTAACTGAGACTTCTCGTCTTGAGCAAAATTTCTGTTAACAACAATTACCCATATTTACATGTGAATCACATCAACCCCTTAAATGGGTTTAGCTACTCATGACAAATGAAATAAAAAGATAAAAATGAGGGAAATAGAAAGGACCCATGTATAACCTTCTTTCTTCAAGCTCAAATGCACCTCCAATGTCCTTCTTGAGTAGAAATTGATTAGTTTGATGTGTGGGTTTTAATGATTTTGTGAGAGAAAGGTTTTTAGATTTAGAGAGAGAAAGATATGAATGGAATAGGTGTATGGTCGTTTTTACGACATACCATATGATCTTATATATATGTTTCTCGAAATGGGTCTGATTTTACTAATGTGGCCGTAACTGACTCCCATATAGCATGGGTATAGCATGGGTAAGGTACCCATGCAGTATCCATGTTGTCTTCATTTTTCTTCCTGTTTTGTGCAATGTGAATGGGTTGTGCACGGGTAAGAGACTCGTGCATTACCCATGCTGTTGGCTCTTGCCCGAGGATCTGCTTCTTGGTCTGGTGGGTTGCATGGGTAGTGCATAGGTAATACACGTGCAGTTTCCTATACACTTTGGCCTCCTTAGAATCCCTCTTTCGGTGCACCGGTGTAGCATGGGTAGTGCACGAGTGTAGCACGAGTAGTACACGGGTATGCTACCCGTGCACTATGGCATTCAATTCACCACTTCTTGTACCACTTATCCTTTTTGTCCCTCCACTTGATTTTTCACCTAGTGCTTGCAATATCAACAAAAAAAAGCAATAAATACACATAAAAACACCTAAGAACGAAATAGAGAGAAAGGATATAAGGGCCAAAATGAATGACATTTTTGGCTCGATCAGTATGATTTCGAATCCTACCTTTTATTTATTCTTATATATCCTACACGGTTTTAAAGTCGCTTATAAATATTTTTAAAAAAAGTTTTAAAATGTCTTCCGCTGCTCAACTCTATGGCTTTCAGTTGATGGACATAGTGAATCAAAACTATCAACTATGTGACCCATATTCGGATAAGAGGATCAAGTAAAAGATCATTTAAAGAACAAGAAGAAGAGAAAGGAAATGGCCGCCACTTGGAGTGATAGTGATGACTTGGAAGAGGAAGAAGAATCCTCGAATGATGAAGATCATGTCAAAAACTTCATAGTCTTCACATCCTCTTTCAAGAGAAAAGAAGCGGTTGATGATGAAAAGGAAGAGAATCAAGAGGAAGATGACTCAAGTAATGATAGTTCTTCATCTCACTCCACAAATAGGAATATGGAGAGCATGGATCTTGAAGACTACATTAAAAGATTTGAAAGCTCTATGATGAAGAATAAAAATGAGGTTCGAAGATTAAAGGAGGAAAATCTTGAGTTTACAACCAAGATGACTAACTTGTGTGAAGAAGTAGTGAAAGTCAAGTAGGCTGAAGACAAGTTAAGAAAAGAGGTAACTATTACTAAAAGGAATAAAAAGAGAGTGGAAAAGGAGCTTTAAGAAGCTAGAGAGACAAAGGCCAAAATGATTTCAAGCACAGAGAAACTTAACCATATGTTGGGTGTCGAAAAGAGGCCAAGTGAAAAAAAAGGCCTTGGGTATTTTGATGACAATGAGACATCCACTTCAAGCAAGACAGTGTTTGTCAAGAGTATGGACATCAAGAAACCTCCACCTTAAAAACACTCTATGAAGAAGATTGATCTAGGAGAATGCTCTAAAAGTGGCCAAAAGAGGATGACAGCAAGAGGTCAAGCTCATGTTCAAGGTCAACTAATAAGAGCGTCTAAAGCAAGTTTATCCAAATTCCACCAAGTCAAGAGGCAACCCATGAGAGCACAGCCAAGGAAGCAATCTTATCTGGTTCAATGATCAAGAAGGAGATAACTGATTCAACATCTAAGACAACCTCACAGACATGGAAAAGCCACAATGTATTCACAAGGACATGGTATGACTTCTTACTTCACTCATACATGTCATTTTTGTGATGTTGAGGGTCACATTAGACCAAATTGGTTTAAGTATATTAAGATGTGTAGATTTGAAAGCATGATTGAAAAAAATAGGACAAGAGCCAATATGCATGTTTCTAGGAAAACTAGAGCCAATTTGCATGACCCTAGGGAATCTAGAGCAAATGTTTCTAAGGCCCTTAGGAAAGAGAATATTTCACCTAGGTGCATTAGAAGAGATGAATACTTTTTCCATGTTGCACAAATTGCCTTGAAGACAAATGCTTCAAATTTTTGGTATTTGGATAGTGGGTGCTCTTGGCACATGACGGGAAACAAAAGTTTCTTTGAAACTCTTGTCATGGAGGAGGGTGGATTTGTCACATTTGGTGATAGATCTAGAAAGAGAGTCATAAGGAAAGGAAACATCTACATTCCTGATTTACCCTCATTATCAAATGTTTTATATGTTGATGGCTTGCAAGCCAATCTTATAAGCATTTCTCATCTTAGTGATGAATGACTTTTCGTCTTGTTTGGCAAAAATCATTGCTCTATTTTAAAGTCAAATGGACAAACCTGGTTAAAAGGAAATAGATCTAATGACAATTGCTATTGTCTTGAAGCTAGTGTCATCTCTTGTAATATGTCCAAATGTGAGCAAGTTGAGTTGTGGCATCAAAGGCTGGCCCACATGAACTATCGAGACTTTGGAATCTTAGATAAGTTCAAAGTTGTGTGTGGTCTTCCCGAACTTGGGAAGAAAATTGATGGAGTTTGTGGTCCTTGTCAACAAGGAAAGTAAACTAAAAGCATGCACAAAAAGGGCAAGCATCTCACCACCAAAGAGCCATTAGAGCTACTCCACATGGACCTTATGGGTCCAAAGCAAACCGAAAGTCTCGGTGGGAAGAGATACATTTTTGCTTGTGTTGTTGACTTCTTTAGGTTTATTTGGACCTATTTTCATAAATAGAAATCAGAAACGTTTGAAAATTTTGAAATGCTTTGCACTAAAATTCAAAATGAAAAAGACTCTCACATTAAAAGCATTAAAAGGATTATGAGTGACCATGGGAAGGAATTTGAAAATGCTTGCTTTGAAAGCTATTGTGATAGCTTAGGCATTTCCCATGAATTTTAGACTCATAGGACACCTCAACAAAATGGATTTGTTGAGAGGAAGAATATGGTCCTTCAAGAGATGGCACGTGTGATGTTGCTTAGCAACAATGTCCATAGGAACCTTTGGGTCGAAGCCATCAGTACGGCTTGCTATATAGGAAATAGAGTCTTCCTAAGGCCCGGTACTAGGCAAACCTCCTATGAGTTGTGGAAGGGTAGAAAGCCAAATGTTAGCTACTTCCACTCATTTGAAAGCAAATGCTACATTCTGAATGACCGTGATCAACTTGGCAAGTTTGATCCCAATAGTGATGAGGGAATTTTTATTTGTTATGCCTGATCGCGCCAAAATTGTTATTTATTTTGGCCCTCATATCCTTATCCTTTGTCTCATTTTTGGGTTTTCTTATGTGTATTTATGGCTCTTTTGTGTTAATATTGTAGGCATTAGGTGAAAGATCAAGAAGTGGCATAAAAAGAAGACAATTGGTGCAAAAAGTTGTGCTTAGAAGGCCATAGTGCACGGGTAGCATACCAGTGCACTACCCGTGTACCAAAAGATGGATTTCGGGAAGGCCACAGTCCACGGGTACTACACGGGTACCTCACCAGTGAAATTGCACCAGACCAGAAAGAAAGAAGAGATAGCACGGGTATAGCACGAGTTTTCTAACCGTGCACTACCCGTGCAATTCACCAATCCAGGGAGCAGATCCTCGGGCAAGAGCCAACTGCACGATTACCTTACCCATGCACTACATGCATCAGGTGCAACCACGTCATTTGTTTGAGACTCATTTTGGGAAAACTATATATATAGTCATATGTTAGGTCAGCCACATGACCGCACACCCATTCATATCACATTTTTCTCTCTCTAAATCTAAAAACCATTTTCTCCCAAATCATCCAAAACCCACACTTCAAACTTATCAATTTCTACTCAATAAGGACATTAGAGGTGGATTTGAGCTTGAAGAAAGAAGGTCTAACATGTGTCATTTCTATTTCTCTCCTCTTTATCTCTTTATTTCATTTGTCATGAGTAGCTAAATCCCTACTTAGGAGTTGATGTGATTCATTTGTGAATAATGACATTGTAATTAACTCAAATCTTTTTAGTAAATCTATCAATTATGTTCTATTCAATGTTTTATTTGATTTCAAGAGCAGTTTGTCTTGGATTGTACATGACTCTCTTTGCAAGTTGCGTTAGAAATTATTTGAGTAGAGACTTGAGTACACATGATACTTTGCTCTCTTAAGCTCACTTGAATAGAAGGATTGAACAAGAGTACATGACTTGAGTAAAATTCGGACATATTAATCTTGTCTCTATCTAATCTTAAATGGGTAACAAAAACTATACATCCTATGATTAGTTGCTTATGAGAGACTAAGCATCAACACAATACATCCTAGGTTGGTGAATTTAACAAAGAGATTAGTCCCCTATTTGATAGATGTTCGTTCATTGCATAATCATTTGTGGTTGGCCAATGAACGTGCATTTTTATATGTCGTGAATGCAAGCCAAACAAATTTAAAGATCCCGATATGCGCTGATTAAACTAATTTTAGTATAAGGCAAATATGGGTATCGTTGCACAGAGATCGTAAAATAGTTGTGACTAAATTCGACTCTAGCACTAAATACAAGGAAGTAAAATGGAATTAATGTTGATAGAAATTAATTTGGAATTTCAATTACTACTAAACTAAGAATACTAAAATAAACTATGATAGAAATGGGGTGTGTGTGTGTGTGTAATGTATGATAATAAAAATGGGAGTTGATGTAATATAGACATAAATCATGGAAATTCCACTTTTGAAGCCTGACTCAATTTAAACACATGGCTTATCTCCCTAGCTTGACTTTCCGGAATGGCTCAGATTAGAATGCTCACGATCCATTCCTTTCACTTTTGCTTTGGATAGATATAGGGAAACCGGGATGACTTGGATTGGAATGCTTACAATTCACCTCTTTTTCCTAGCCAAGGTATGTGGTATTGGGATGCTCACCACATACCTTTTCCAATTCAATTGAGCTTAATTAACACCTAGAGTGTAGATGGTTAGGACAAAGATTGGTAACCAATGTAAACCAAGAGTTGGAATGCCTTCTTGGCTCATAAAGTTCCCATAATTCAATCTCAACAAAGGGTTGGGAGATGGAATGCCTACCCAACCCAAGGTGAGTATCAAATGCAATTAAAAGCACAATCAACCACTAAGCTAAATGAGAGTTGGAATGCCTACTCATTTTCACAAAGATTCCATTTAATGCTTAATAACTCTAATAAATTCAATTAATCCACAAAATCAAGAGTTGGAATGCCTAGTTGATTTAAGGGAGAATCAAACACAATGAAGTAAAATGAATGGAAATATATTAATCAAGTAAAAATGGTGGAAATCCCACAATCCATGAATTAATTACATCAATCCCAAATTGGGTTTAGCTACTCATGACAATATGAAATACAAAGATAAGGAGAAGGGAATAGAGGAAACCCATAGGAGACCTTCTTTCTTTAAGCTTGATCACACCTCCAATGTCCTCTTGAGTAGCAATTAGATGAAGTAGAATGGATGGGTTTGATGGGTTTTTGGGAGAGAATGGTTTTTGAGATTTAGAGAGAGAAAGAATGAATGGAATGGTTGTATGGTGGTGGTTCCCCCCTTAACAAAATCAGATATCAAAACTATTTATATTTTCCTCCAAAATTAGGCCAAAATGCTGATGTGACAAGCTGGATTTCCCGTTAGCACGGGTGAGGTACCCGTGCAGTTTCATTTTCTTTCTGACTTGAGCCATGTGAATGGGTTAGTGTATGGGTGGTTGACCCGTGCACCACTCGTGCAGTTGTTCCTTACCCGAGGATCTACTCACTGGGTTGTGGATTGCACGGGTAAGTGCACGGGTCGTACCCTTGCAGTTACCCATGCACTGAGGATCTTCAACAATTCTTCTTCCGCTGCACGGGTAAGTTTACAGGTAGTGCACGGGTGTGCTACTCGTGCACTTTTTCCTTCTTCACTTCATTTGTGCACTGATTTGTCCTTTTTATCCCAGTTCACTCCTTTTTACCTATTGCCTGCAAAAACGATCAAAAGAGCCATAAATACACCTAAAAACACTCGAGAACACCGCAAGGGAAAAAGATGTGAGGGCCAAAATATATAACATATTTGGTTCGATCAGCCAATTCTATACATGATAGATTGGGCATTCATAAGTGGTAGACAACCAATCCCATACATCTTTGGTTGGTTACATCTGGAATGTTAATTATTGTGAGTTCATCCTTGCCATTGTCTGCTCATTGATTTTATAAACTTCTTAGTCTACATATCATCCATTTTCATCTACTAACTTAGTGCATTTTAGTTAGTTCCATTTTAGTTAGTTCTAGCTTAGTTTGCATTTTAGTTTAATTTCATCTCATAACCATCTCAATTTACTTTTATAGCATTTATAACTAGAGTAAGATTTAATCATAGCTATAGCTCGATCTCTGTGGAATGATACCCCTGCTTGCCATATACTAGGGTTATTCTTGTTTAGTGCATCTTGGGATTTTAAATTTGTTTGGATATTGCATTCACAGCAAAATGCAAGTTCAAAATGGCGCCGCTGCCGGGGATCGGAGTACATAGTTGTGATTAGATTTTGTTTTAGTTAGTTAGTTATTTATTTGTTTTTTGTTTTTGTTTCTTTTACCTCGTGGGTGTTTGTTTTGTGAAATTTTCAAAGTATATGCATGGTAGACGTTCACTTAGAGGACCAATTTTTCCATCTCAAGACAACATTCATCGGATTGGAAGGTTGATTAGACAGTTTGAGAACAACAATTTTGAAGAAGAAATGGCTGAAGGAAATCAACCGGATATACTAGTTGAGGAACAAGGAACGAATGATGAAGATTTGGGACTTACGATTGGGGAATATACTCTTCCTTCAGTGGGAGATGACCAACCAACAACTATCGTCTTGGATGACACTGCTAGGCTATATGAGTTGAATGGAATGTGTGTGAACCTTTTGCCATCCTTCCATGGGCTTCCAACTGAAGATTGTCTTCAATTTATGAAGGAGTATAGTGTGGTGTTGGAGACATTCCCCATAGTAGTCCGGGATAGAGTATTGACAAGGGGACAGCTGCAGATGCGTTGTTTCTAGTACTATTTGAAAGACCGTGCCAAACAATGGTACACGGCATTGAGGCCAAGGACACTCACATCATGGCCCCAAGTTTGTAAGGTGTTCTACAACAAATTCTTCCCAACTGCTAAGGCAAGAGAATTGAAGATCAAGATCGCTACCTTTAGTGAAGAGGACGGGGAACCATTTCATGAAGCATGGAAGAGATTTCACCTCTTGCTTGCACAGGTTCCGCCAGATACCTATCCCGATGAATTAAAGGTTACTTCCTTCTACCAAGGTCTCTCCACTATCACTCAGATGATGGTAGATAACGCCTGTAGAGGTACAATTGCCAACAAGAGAGCTCAAGCGGCATATGAGATCATGGAGAAGTTGGCCCAAAATTCACCACAAAGGTTCTAAAACACAATGAGGGGTGGAAGGCTAGAGATTGATGGGAACACAGGAATAGCAATAGAAATGTCTAGAATGGCCAAGGAAATGCAGTCAGTGAAAGATTTGATGAAGAACATGTTTGAGCCAACAACCCTAGTTAGTCAAATCTCAGAGAATACATTGAATGGAGATGAGGGACAGTTGGAGCATGAAGAAACTTAAATGTTAGGAGGATTCCAAAGGCAAAGGAATGATCCCTACTCCAACCAATACAATTGTGGGTGGAGAAATCACCTTAACTTCTCTTGGAGCAACAACAACAATGCAAGTAATAACCAAAGTTACCAGAACTAGGGATACAACAGGTACAACAATAAAGGGGGGTCAAGTAACAACAAGAAGTGGGGAAGCGTAAATAACAATCCACAAGGCAACTTCAACACCCAAGCAAATGCTTATCAACCAAAGGTCAGGTCACTTGGGGAAGATTTGAGGGACTTTATCAGGTCAACTGATGAGGCTTCCATAGCCATCAAAAATTCTCATAGTGCAAATGAGCAGATGTTGAAGAACTACATACAGTCAAATGACTAAATGGCAAATAGCATGTATGCCTCTATTAGAAGATTGGAGACCTAAGTCACTCAAATTGCAGATGCTTTGTACATGCATGACAAGGGAAAATCTCAAAGTAATAATGAGCACATTAAGTTGATGGAGGTATTTCACAAGAGGTGTGAGAAATTGGCACAAAGTGAGACAACATAAAACATCCAGGAGGTTGTTGAAGACCTTGTGAAGAAAGAATCCAACGAGTCAAAGGAAGCTAATCTAGTGAAGCTAGAGGATCCAGACGATTTCATCATCCCAGTCACTATGGGAGAGTCAAGAAAGATGGGAGCAGTGCTCGACATGGGATCTGGTGTCCACATGATGCCTTTAAAGGTATACAAGCAATTGAGGCTATAGTCCATAAAGGCCACTCACATTGAACTCAAGATGTCAGACAACTCTCCAAAGACTCCTTATGGAGTAGTTGAGGATGTGCAGTTGGATATCCATGGAATAAAGGTTCCAGTGGACTTTATTGTGTTAGAAGTCAAGGATGATGAACTCCATGAGAGGGAGTGGAAATTGCTTTTGGGAAGGTCATTCATGGCCACATCAAGAATGGTGGTGAATGTAGTTTCTAGGCATTTATCTTTCAGCTGTGGTGGAAGCAGTGTTGAATTCTACGTTGACCATCCCAAGGAAAGACTGTTTGAAGGATGCTTTGTCTTGGAGGTGCCAAAGAGCCATAAGAAGAAGAGCAAAGTTAATGACTTAGTGAAAGCATTTGAGTTAGCCACTGAGATGGAAGAAGGAAATCAAGATGGCATGAAATAAAAAGAAGCCTTGAAAACAGAAGAAATAATTTTGATGAAAAAATGCTTGGAGAAATAGCTAAAGACTTTGAGCAAGAAAAAGAGTCTGAGTTAAAAGAAGAAAACAAAAAGCTACAATAAGAGATCAAACTTCTCAAGGCGGAGAATGGGATTTTGAAGAAAAAGGTACAAGAATTCTCCGCCCTCAACAAACAGATTGAAGAACAAATTGAGAAGGTTGAGGCGGAAAAGAAGGCAATTTTACAAGATTTAGTTAAGCTTGCTAAACTCTCGGAAGAGTTCGAAGAGGAATGCACGAGGAAAACTAGGAAGATATTGATGGAGGTTGAAAGGAAATCAAATGAGTTTGGAGAGGTAAAGGAAATGCTCAAAAAGAAGGAGAAGGCTCTAAAGATCGCCAAGGTCAAAGAATGCGACTACATAGTCCAACTTGACATGGCGGAGATGGAAGTGAAGACCCTTCAAGGGAGTCAACACCAAGGGCTTCATGTCAATGATTTTAGAGGGAGTTCTTCTCCTCAACTCTTTACCTATTTTTTTGGTTCTAAGATAGTACACATTAAGGCCCATTGCATAAGGTTCCAAGACTTTAAGAGAAACCAAAATAGGTTTAAAAAGAACCCAACCACGGTTAAGAAAAATTGGGTTAGGAAAGACCTATTAGATAAAGTAAGGACTAAGGGGAAGGGAATTTCAGAAGAGACCTTGGAACCCGTTTGGGTGATCAAGAGGAACGGACCACTGTTGGAACCTAGGGTTACAGATTGCGCAGCGGAAGGTTTTAAAATTTTTTATGCAATCATTAAACTAACCCATTTGTACAGTAATAATCAAATGCAATAATAAAGTGAAGGAATTTATTCATACCTATGTAGGAGGCTCCTTCACTTTGATACGAACCGCTCCTGATTTGAACCACGTGATCTTCCTCGCTATCTCCCGGAACTGGTAACAGCGTGTGGGCGCATCACGATATTCAGGACCTGTATGGAGGAAGAAGAGAAAAACACACACATAAATAGAAGTGCAGAACTTGTTGTTCTCACCACACCCAATTTGTTTTTTATATTTGTTGTGTGCTTTTTGTTGTGTGACGATCACACTTTTTGTTTTTTCTTTGTATGTTCTCTCATTCAATCCTTTTAAAAGTAATCTGATTACTTTTTGTTTTTATGTTGTTCGGTTATGTTGTTTAGATTGCAAAATATATATCTCATATATATCTATTAAAAACAAACCGAAAATTTGATTTTTAACAACTTTAAAAAATTTCTCATATCTTTTTAAATTAAATATTTATTTTTGAATTCAAACATTTCAAATTCAATTTCAAATATTTAATTTAATAAAATAAAATAATCATATTATCTTATTTTATTCAAAATCAAATATCAACTAACACCCTCCATTTAGTGATTAACAACATAATTAAATAATCTTATTATTTAATTTATTTAATCACCATTATTCATTAATTAAATAATCTCATTATTCAATTAATTCCCGAATAAATACTTGTCACTTTCGTAACACAATTAATTGGACAATCCAATTAATTAACCGTGACCCTTGTTACCTAAATCGATCGGGCTAGCAAGGGGACCTAATGGACCCACAGTATTTTGAGCTCCAATAATCCTTAGAAATTATTAATTAAACTCTTTAATTAATATTTCATGATTATTAACTTCGGTGTTATTCCACTAAAAACCCGAAGCTGCACTCTCTCAACTGTAGATGTTTTTACACAAACCAATAACTCTCGGTGTCCATCGATATAGCTATTACATATGGTATAATCATCCACAAGTAGTTCATAATTAGAGCTGGGTCATAATGTCCGTTATACCCCTCTAATCATATCTTTCCATTAAGTACCATTGATTCTCTAATGAACAATAAATTCTACATTCCTTACGGAATTAGGAGAGCGCTCATATTGTTCAAGCCCCGAATCAACCCTTAAGGGAACTACCACCTACTTCTCACAAGAAGGAGTGGATTCCACTATTGTGTACAAACCTTCCCAGCCACAAGCCAAACCGCGATCCCAACATACGGAGTATATTGATCGGGAATGCAACTCCGACCTCACCCATGGTATATCAAAGACCACGATCTAACCTGAAGGAGTCGATAAGACACTCAGGATTAAGATCACCCACATATAGCCATCATTAGTTGATATATATGAATCTCATCGTTAAACGGATCTTAGTGAGAGATTCATATAGATCATGGCCCAGTCCTATATGATCATATCATACAAGGTGCCTCCATTCTCATATCTACATATGAATGATCCAGGATAGGATCACCGTACACTACGAAATGGACCGCAGCTATAGATTAACCACAAATAAAGTACCCAGCTTTATTTGCTATCTACGGACTCTTTAAATTGCTCGTTTCAAACTGAATCCATCTATATATGACACTCATATATTCAGTTCAAAATTACATCCGGCAATTTTGGATGTTAAGTGCACAGGTTATATAAATTATGACACAAAATGAATGAATATACTACTTCTTTTATTTATGTTCAAATTACATTTACATATTACAAGCTTTAGGGCAAAAATCCCAACAATCTCCCACTTGCACTAAAGCATGTGAGTCATGTCTCGTAACCCTAGACCTTCTAGGTGACCTTCAAACACTTTAGCTGGTAACGTCTTCGTAAATGGATCTGCATGATTGTCTTGTGAGGCTATCTTGGTGACGATCACATCTCCTCTCTGCACTATCTCTCTAATGAGATGATACTTTCTCTCTATATGCTTCCCTCTCTTATGGCTTCTTGGTTCTTTGGAATTAGCCACAGCACCACTGTTATCACAATAAAGTGTGATGGGCTTATCCAGATCTGGAACAACTTCCAGATCACTCAAGAACTTACGGAGCCAAACAGCCTCTTTAGCATCTTCACAAACGGCTACATATTCGGCTTCCATGGTGGAGTCGGCAATGCAAGATTGCTTTATACTTCTCCACACAATGGCTCCACCACCTAGGGTGAATACTGATCCAGACGTGGATTTTCTAGAATCCCTGTCTGACTGAAAATCAGAATCTGTGTATCCTAACGGGATCA
Organism: Dipteronia sinensis; assembly: GCA_033220585.1. NCBI lineage: Eukaryota > Viridiplantae > Streptophyta > Magnoliopsida > Sapindales > Sapindaceae > Dipteronia > Dipteronia sinensis. The sequence continues at coordinate 19,567,693 of CM065641.1, forward strand.
AATCCTGTCCGGAATACACTAGCATATAGTTTCTCGTTCTCTGAAGATACTTGAGAATAGTCTTGACAGCAACCCAATGATCTAATCCTGGGTTGGACTGGTACCTGGTGACTACTCCCACTGCATAGCAGATGTCCGGTCTCATGCATAACATAGCATATATGAGACTACCTACTGCTGATGCATATGGCACACGTCTCATATCCTCAACTTCTTGAGGTGTCTTAGGACACTGTTCCTTAGACAAGTGAACCCCATGTCTAGAAGGTAAATTACCTTTCTTGGAGTTCTGCATCAAAAATCGCATAAGAATCTTGTCGATATATGATGCCTGAGACAATGCTATGAGTTTGTTCTTACGATCCCTTATAAGTTGGATCCCTAGAACATAACTTGCCTCTCCCAAATCTTTCATTTGGAATTGGCTAGCCAGCCAGCCCTTTACATTAGACAACACTCCTATATCATTCCCAATGAGTAGGATGTCATCTACGTATAGGACCAAGAAAACTACTTTCTTGTCAATGATGCGCTTGTAGACACAAGGCTCATCAACGTTTTGCTCGAAGCCATAGGTTTTGATCACATCATCAAACCTTATGTTCCAAGATCTAGATGCTTGCTTAAGTCAATAAATGGACCTTTGCAACTTGCAAACCTTTTACTCTTGATCTGGAGACACAAATCCCTCTGGTTGCATCATGTATATGCTTTCATCAAGATTGCCATTCAAGAATGCAGTCTTGACGTCCATTTGCCAAATTTCATAATCTAAATAGGCAGCAATGGATAAGAGAATCCGAATAGACTTAAACATGGCTACTGGCGAGAAGGTCTCTTCATAATCGAACCCCTCTTTCTGGGTATAACCCTTGGCCACTAGCCTTGCCTTGAAGGTCTCTACCTTCCCGTCTACTCCTCTCTTCCTCTTGTAGATCCACTTACATCCTATGGGTTTTACCCCATTCGGTAAGTCTACAAGTTCCCAGACTGAGTTAGAGTACATAGACTTCATCTCGAGATTCATGGCTTTAAGCCATTCCTCTTTATCAGGATCTTCCATTGCATTCTTAACTGTCAATGGATCATCCACACTATCAGCAGAGACAAGATCTTGTCCCTCACTTACACCCAAATAGCGTTCAGGCTGTCTCACAACCCTCTCACTTCGTCTAGGTGGTAGTGTATCCTGACTAGGAATTATCTGACTTTCAGATGTTAATGGATTAACAACTCTAGTTGACTGAGTACTGGTCTCACCAGGCTCCAACTCATTTAATACAATTTTAGAATGAGGTTTATGATCACTTATATAGTTATCCTCAAGAAACGTTGCATTTGTCGATACAAATACTTTGTTATCTTCAGGACTATAGAAGTATCCACCTCTGGTCTCCTTGGAGTATCCTACAAACAAGCAGACCACAGACTTGAGATCTAGCTTTCCAGTTCTGTTCTTCAGCACGTGTGCTGGACAACCCCATATGCGAAAATGTCGTAAACTAGTTTTACAACCATTCCACAACTCTAGGGGAGTTTTAGGAACAGATTTGGATGGCACTACATTCAAAATGTATGCCGCTGTTTGTAACTCATATCCCCAGAAGGAATTTGGTAATGATGAGAAACTAATCATAGATCTCACCATTTCCATCAGAGTTCTATTTCTCCTCTCCGTTACACCATTTTGCTGAGGTGTACCAGGAGCTGTGAGTTGGGAAACTATCCCATGCTCGACCATGAAGTCTTCAAACTCTTGGTCAAGGTACTCACCTCCACGATCTGATCGTAGTGACTTGATAGTCCTACCAAATTGATTCTCAACTTCAGCTCGGAATTCTTTGAACTTTTCAAATGTTTCCGACTTTCGTTGCATTAGGTAGACATATTTGTATCTTGAGTAGTCATCTATAAAGATGACATAATACTCATAGCCGCCCCTAGCTCTAACATTCATCGGTCCGCAGACGTCTGTATTTATGAGTTCTAGTGGCTCTATAGCTCTAAGCCCTTTTCCAGTAAAAGGTCTCTTAGTCATCTTACCTTCTAAACAGGATTCGCAGACAGGTAAGGTGCCAACCTTTAACTAACTTGTTAACAGGAATTTTGCTCGGGATGAGAAATCTCTGTTAACGCCCTCGAGACAACTACCACGCAGGTGGTGGCCAAAATTCTTTATATATGTGACAGTGGTTTGTATAGTGACAAATAAACAAGAACGTTTTTATTTAGCATGCATGGTACAGAATACAAAGATCATTCTCTCTTTTCTCTCAACTCTCTTTGGTGAATGGTCGATTGCTAGTCGTATGCCTGTCGAATAGTAGTCTCTTCTTTTTCATTTCTTTTCTTTTCTATTTATACATGGTTTGTAGGTCAACAAACTGATTCTCCCTTGATTGTCTCAGTCTCTTCCTTATAGGGCGGGATTTCTTACGTTAATATCATTTGACTTTTAGATTGACGCCCGAATTGAAGGTATCGTGGTGCAGATCAGTTTGTTTCCTTTTTGGATTTCATTACTTGTTCTGCATGTAGATAACGCTTCCAGGTATGATTTAATGCATTCCTCGTATCCTTTCAGTATGATCCTTATAGAAGTCGCGGGTCATGACGATATAGTGTGATGCATCAACCAGGGAGGTTGTTTAGTATTTCGACCTTGATGTCTGAGAAGTTTCATCCAGCTTGGAGCCAGATCTGGCTTCTCTTGACTTCTTTGAAGCTAGATGTGTCCTCGACTGACCTTTTTGAAGCTAGGTGTGGCTTCGACTGACCTCGCGGCCTTCTAGGGACATTCTTCTGTGTCAATCGAGGTACAGACGAGTTTCTTGAGCATTTGCGAGATGACCTTGACTTCTGGGAGCTTCTAGTTTTGATGATGCGGGCTAAGTCCGATCATTCCGGGCTCTATCCCGGATGTTTCCGGAGCCCACCCTTATTCCTGGGGTGGTATTACAGTTCGGCCCTGGATAGAGAGGTCTCCTGGTGGAAGATCTCGAGTCCGGGCTTTATCCTAGATGTTTCTGGAGCCTGCCCTTGTGCCTGGGGTGATATCGTAGCTTGGCTTTAGATATAGAGGTCTTCAGGTGAAACTTTCGGGTATGGAACCAGGTCTAGGAAGTGGAAAATTTCCCTTTGGTCCTTAGCCAATTTTGTCTATTAACAGAAGTCCCCTCTGACTTGAACACTAGACGTCGAGCTCGGGGTTGAGGTCAGATTCTCACTTTATTTGGGAAATCTTACTCTTTTTACCGTTACCGAAATTTTAGGAAATTTCTTCATTTGAGTGACGTGTTGTGAACCGACTATTTTATCTTCGAATTAATCTGATCACGTTACGGCAGTCCCAGAGATTTTTTACCGTTACCAGGATCTTGGGGAGATCTTCCTCTTAACTGCGTAAATGATGTGGCATGAGATGATTAGCCCACTTTCGAGTTTAATCCGGTTACGTTACCGAGTCGATTTTTTACCGTTACCAAACGAGTATCCTGGTAACTTGAGTTGTTGCCCTCCTGCCTACATATATATGTATGTTCTCCTCCTCATCTTCCTCATATCTTCTCGAGCTAAAAGAGCCTTTTGTTGAGAAATATTTCCACAGTTTTTCCTCCAAGCTTGCTTCTTTCTTCATTCTTCATCTTCTATTCTTTCTTCATTCTTCATTTTTTATAATGTCGAAAAACAGTCATGATTCAAGTGATTCCATATTTGACGGCGAGGAGGTCGTCAGTCTTAGTCTGGGGAAGCGGGCTAGGAGGAGTTCTGACGGTGATGATTCCCCGCCCACCTCACAACGTCGGCGATCCAGTAGAAATGTATCTATCGGGACTCGGTTCTCCAATCATCCCGACCACCCTTTAGATATCGTCGATGATGATTCCGACAAAGAAACGGCCAGTGGCGCTGCGGGGGAGCGTCGGGTCTCGGCTCCTGGTCCACTTGGGGAGAGGCTCCCTCCCTACGATTTTCGGGTTATCCCAGATTCCACCTTTGACCCGGCGTCGATCGACCGCTTGAGGTCAAAGTTTGGCATCCCCGACAGTGTATCCATCTCGGTGCCTCCCAAGAACTTCAAGTTTTTCAACCCCCCTAAAGGCGTGCTTCCGATCCATGTGGCCGCTCTTGAGAACGGGGTCAGGCTTCCTCTTCATCTGACCCTTCGGCGGGCTCTAAATGCCATCCAGCTCGCTCCCATTCAGTTAACGTCGGGCTTCTAGAGGCATTTGATCGGTTTCCTTATGTCATGGAGGGAACAATGCAGATGAGTAAAGTGACGAGGGAGCCAGGTGCAGAGGAGCTGGCTTATCTTTTTCAGATTGGGAGCTTGTTTGGGGCTCCTCGGGGTCAATTCTACGCCAAGGCCAAGAATAAGCTCAATTTCATCGTTCCTGGTGCAAAGAAGAATGGATCCTGGAGGGGGATGACTGGGGGAGCTCGATTTTCAGCGGAGGGCATGAATTCAAGGTTCCTACGGCTTTCAGTGACAAGCCCTCCTGGGACCGGGATTCCCTGCCTGCCGAGTCTGAAGCCGTCTTAAAGGCCATTCTAGCCCGGAATTACCTAAATTCAAAGCTCCCTACCGCTGAAGCTTTTGACCCTCGTAGGGTGAACAAATATCTGCGGATTTCAGACGCTATTCCTCGTAAGTATCCTTGTGTTGCTTCGTCTTATTACTTAGCTTGTATCTAACATTTTCTTCTTTAATTTGCTTATTCACAATTTTTATCCTGGAGCCAGCCACCAGACACGTCTCACGCTCTCCTCAAGGTGGAGCTTCTCTTCTCTCCTCTGGGGTCGAACCTGCCCTGGCTTCTTCTGTCTCTCCGGCTGGGTCCAAGATGGCCACTCTGGCCTCGCGGGCTTTTCGGGTTTTGGGCAAAGCTCCCCAGGTGGTTGGCTCGGCTGTTTCTGCCCCCTCGGCCGTGGCCGCTAAAGTCGATACCCCTTTGACTCAAACACCTTTATTCCGCAGCGCTTCCAATAGCCAAAGCCTCAGAGGTTTCTAGGAAAGATGTCACGAGGGCTCCTTCCAGCCGCTCCCGGCCTCAGTCGAGCTTGACAGGGCGGGACGAGGTCTTGGAGCAGTTCATAGCGTCCTGTCCAGGTGGCAGGATCTCCAAGATGGCTACTATGCCTGTAGATGTCCTTATAACCAAGGGGACCGCTATCTTAGCTGAGGTAATTGTATTTCCTTCACGCTATTTTTGTTAACTCGTTCAGTTTCTAATTCGGGTTTTATATTTGTAGGCCTTTAAGGTCAATGTCGCGATGGGCCAGCAGGTAGCCTTTCTCCATGATAGGGCTGCGAAAGCCGAAGCTGAAGCCGAGAAGGCCGGGGAACTACTCAAGCAGGCTCGGTCTCTAGTGGAAGAGGTGACTTCCAGCCAAGGCAAAATTGAGCTCGAGATGGCTGAGCTTCGCTGCGATCATGAGAGGATGAAGCAATCTTTCGATCAGGAGCGTCTTCAATCTCTCCGGTGGGCTAGGCAGCGAGACTCCTGGAGATCTGAGGCTAAGAAGCTGGACCTTGAGAACCGATCTCTGATTACTCAGGTGGCGAAGCTGCAAGCTGATGCGGAGACCTCCTTCAGCGATGGGTATTTTTATGCTTCCTTTCAGGCCGTGGAAGCTCTTCCTCCTCCTTTTGATTTGTCGTCTATTGCGGGCTAGGACAGACAAGAAATAATGCTCAAAGCTGCCGAGTTATCTCGTCATGAAGGTGACAAGGTGGTTCCTTCCAGCCAGGCAGAAACTGGGAAGCAGCCCACTCAATCAGATCCCTCATTCCATCTTCCTTCATTTATCCCCTCAGGTCCTGGGGAAACTTCCAGCAACGTGATGTCCTCTCGATCCGAGGAGGACCAATCGGGAGCTGGTGAAGAGGTTAGGAGCCCATCTGATGATCCAGCTTTAACAGAGATGGAGGTCGACAGGAGCCAGATGGGGCCCTTGGCTGGTCTTCTCGACGCGGCTATTCCTCCTGAAGTTATGGATGTAATCAACGAAGTTTTGGAGGAAGATCCAGCTGATCATCTGATAGAGCCTCTAAATGGAGGAGCGGTCAGCGAGGATAACCCAGATGGACAGCTACCTATTGAGGGGGTTGATGCTGTGGATCAGCAGGAAGGAGGAGGACCAGCGGAGGGGAGCCATGATAGCCCCAAAGCTTGAAGCGGATGACTTGTTTCTAATTGCCCGGAAAAAGGGGTGGGCACCCTGCTTTGCCATTAACAGTTTTTTATTTTTCCTTCTTCTTTTTGTAGCCCGAATTCGGGGGTTGGGCTCCCCATTTGGATGTAGCCTAATCGGGGGATAGGCTCCCCTTGCCCTTAATGATAAATTGACGTGCCTTTTTGAGAACTTTATTCTGTTTCTGGTCTTGAATGGTTTCCAGAGTAGCATCTGTAGCATCAATTAAGATTCGTGAAGGCAATTATGATGATTTTGATCCTACACACGAGAGCAAACATTATATATATGGGGCGATAACCCAACCAAGACATCAAGAGGGCTACTTAGCTATTTCCTAGTCTTTGAGATCTGGCGGGCAACTATGCCTTTACACTCAGATCCTTCTTAGGGGTGGTAGCCCGACCAAGGCATCAGGAGGGCTATCGAGCTATTTCCTAGTCTCGAGGTCTGGAAGGCAACTATGCTCTTACACTCAGACCCTTCTTGGGGGTGGTAGCCCGACCAAGGCATCAGGAGGGCTATCGAGCTATTTCCTGGTCTCGAGATCTGGAGGGCAACTATGCTCTTATACTCAGACCCTTCTTGGGAGTGGTAGCCCGACCAAGGCATCAAGAGGGCTATCGAGCTATTTCCTGGTCCCGAGATCTGGAGGGCAACTATGCTCTTACACTCAGACCCTTCTTGGGGGTGGTAGCCCAACCAAGGCATCTGGAGGGCTAACGAGCTATTTCCTGGTCTCGAGATCTGGAAGGCAACTATGCTCTTACACTCAGATCCTTCTTGGGGGTGGTAGCCCGACCAAGGCATCAAGAGGGCAATCGAGCTATTTCCTGGTCTCGAGATCTGGAAGGAAACTATGCTCTTACACTCAGATCCTTTTTGGGGGTGGTAGCCTGACCAAGGCATCAGGAGGGCTATCGAGCTATTTCCTGGTCTCGAGATCTGGAAGGCAACTATGCTCTTACACTCAGATCCTTCTTGGGGGTGGTAGCCCGACCAAGGCATCAGGAGGGCTATCGAGCTATTTCCTGGTCTCGAGATGTTTATGTCGAATTCCCATACAAGTGTATAGTTACTAACGTTGAACATGGTTGGAGACAAAGATGGAAGAGAAAAGGAAAATGACTTTATTGATGATTGAGATGTAGTACATCTTTATTAGGACCTGTAATGAAAACTAAGTGGGGGTAGTCTGCTTGAGAACTCCTTTCAAGGGTAGAATTTCTTCGAATGGTCTGCATTCCAAGTGTGGTTGATGGGTCGTCCGTCCATGTCTTCGAGTTTATAAGCTCCATTGTGAACAACTATCTTTATCAAATATGGCCCTTCCCAATTTGGACTTAAGACTCCATCCGACCTTTTCTGAGTATTCAGTGTTACTTTCCTAAGTACTAGATCCCCTTCCTTGAATTTTCAGGCTCTAACCCTTTGGTTGAAGTATCTAGCGATCCTGCTCTGGTATATCGCTACTTTCTCTGCTACCCGGTCTTGCTTTTCTTCTAAGAGGTCTAAACTAGCCCGGAGCTTGACTTCGTTACTTTCGGGCTCAAAGTGCTGTACCCTGAACTAGGTCAATTTATGCTCGATGGGGAGGACTGCTTCAACCCCGAAGGCCAGGGAGTAAGGCGTTTCTCCAGTAGCTGTTCTTTTTGTAGTCCGGTACGCCCAAAGAACTTCTGGTAGCTCTTCGGCTTATTTACCTTTCCTCTGCTGAAGCTTCTTCTTCAGAAGTTTCTTGATTGTCTTGTTGGTGGATTCCACCAGCCCGTTAGTCTGGGGATGAGCCACTGAAGCGAGCCTGAGGTCGATCCCCAACCCCTTGCAGAAGTCTTTGAATCGGGCGTTGTCGAATTGCTTTCCTAGGTCGGCTATAATGATGAGAGGGGTCCCGAACCTGCATACCACGTTAGTCTTGATGAACTTGGTTGTATTCTTTTCTGATATTCGAGCAAGAGGCCCTGCCTCGACCCATCTTGTGAAGTAGTCAATAGCCACGATAGCATGTTTCATCTGTCCAAGAGCGGTAGGAAGTGGCCTGAAAATACACAAAGTGTGTCTAATACAACCTATAGGGGGGGGGGGTGAATAGATTTTAGTTGATTTATTACCAACTTTTCGACTTAATCAATTTTAATAATCCTACTCCATATTAGCAATCAATCAATCCAATATAAATAAGCGGAAAACAATAAAAACACAAGGATTGATTTACGTGAGAAACCCTCCAACTGGGCAAAACTCACGGGCTATCCTTCTAGCCACATACGGTCCTCAAATCCACTATTTGAACAAAAGTTTACAACCTTGGTTGACCTCAAGTCACACCTACTTGGTCACTAACCCTTTCACTCTACCCAACGGGCCTTTAATAGTGATTCTTGACCACAAGCTTGTGGACTAACTCACTTAGTCACAAAGCTTAACAATCAATGAAGAGGTTAAACAACCTATGTGAATATGTAGAAGATATTCAAACATGCAATTAATGCTAGGCAACAATAAATGCTTATCTAAGGATTTAAAGATGTCAATAAATGCAAATCCTAGATATCAATATCTAAATGCAAATGCATGAAGATTTAGCTAGAAGGGTAAAATCGTCCTAAATTCTAGCTATTAATGAACAAGTCTCTCAACCAACAAACAACAACTCAATCATGTTATAAATGCCAATAAACATAAAGATATGCAATAAAATCACATAAAAGAGCTAACCCTAGGCAAACAAGAACATAAATAAATACAATGAGATTTAGGGCATGTTCAAGTTACCTAGTCAATGAAAGCAAGAAGAATCCATGATGAGATGATGCTTGAAGAGGTTAAATGCACATGGATTTGTGTTTGGTTGAGTAAAGATGAGTTCTTGGGAGTTTCTCTCTCTAAGGGAAGCTTGGCCTATCAAAAATGGCTTCTTGAACTCATAAAAACGAGCAAGGAAGAAGATAGAGCATATATAAGGGAGCCCTAGTTGAAACAGCGTCGTTTTGAACCTAGGGCACAAAATCCCGTCAATACCGCTAGATGGACCGCGTCTCAGGCAAGTGTCCAGACCGCGGTACACACAGCAGTGCACCGTCTGGACAACAATGCGGTGCAGGGTGCTGTGCATGCAGGTGCACAGGCCGCGGTATGGGCAATAGAGGCTTACTGGACAACACCGCGACTTGGGTCGCTTTGCGTGCAAGAGTACAGGAAGCGGTACATGAAGCATGACTCTGCTGAGGTATATCACTCTGTATGCCGCGGTGCAAGCATGTCTTGCCAAGCGGTCTAGGCCGCGCTAAGAGAAGAAATTCTCTTTTCTGGGCAAACTCAACATACTAAGAGATGTGCAAAATGTGCAAGTGTGGAGTGTGAAAAGAGGCATACAATACATCATTCAATTACATGAAGATAGGAACATAACGCATGCAAGTGAGTGTGTGCAACTAGATCTCTTCAAAGAAAGTTAAACTAGTGAGATACCTTTGAAGGCTCTTTGAGAGAGATGATGTCCTTGAAGCTTGATCACACTCAAGAGGCCTAAATTACCCTTACAAAGAATAATCCCCAATGTGGTTTGTCAACGAAATAAGCCAATCAAAATATGAGGAACTTACAATCTCCCTCTTTGGCTATTTCGTGACAATTCCACCACTCACAAATCATCCTCACAAAAAAGTAAAGACTAAAGGTCAACAAAGAGATATTCTACATTACAAAAAGATACCTAGATACTAGGTCTTCAAAACTTCAAGCTCTTGTAGAATAGCCACCTTCCCTACAACAATGAGACTACCCTTTCCAAGACAAGTGCATGTGAGGTGATCAAGAGAGATAAATAAATAAGAGCAATTTGCATAATAAAAGAAAACTTTAACGTGCAACATGCAAACGCTCCCCCTATATAGGTTACTCCCCCTCAACGGGACAATCTCTCCAAATATGCAATCCCCTTAAATAAAAAACCACATTACTCCCCCTTTTTGTCATGAGATAGGCAAAGGAGTATTCCCCAACCGGGTCACTTTAGCAAAGAGAGCTATTTGCAAGATAAGTGCATAATCATATACAACAAATTTATGCAACTCAATTAATTGAGTGAGAATCATTGAGGGTTTTATTGTTTAGAAGAAAATGTGTGACTTAGTTGCTTTGGATGTAAGACATGTAACATCATGGTTCAAGCAAATGGTATTTGGCAAAGCAAACATCAAAAGGGTTTCCAAAAGAATTCAAACCAATTTATACCCTTTTGTTATAAGCAAACAAGATATAGTTTATCAAAATGAATTTCAATTTAAAGAGCAACTATATCAAACTTTATGAGCAAAACAAGACATGAGTGACTTTTGCACCCTTTTTGATTTTTCCGGGTGGGATACCCGTATGATAGTAGTCTTGTTCAACTGATAAAGAGAGAGAGAAGACTAAATTTGGATGAGACATCCGTATTTATTGCAAGGATACTAGATCCTTATTGGGTTTAGTCTTCTCATTTGCTTTCACACAGATTTTGCACTAGAGCAATCAAAAGCATTTCATGCATATTATTTTAAGCATGTCAATAAAATTTCTCATGTCATGGAGTTAAATTATGGGTCATTCAAGTGTACTTACCCAATCAAAATCTCCTAGTCCAAAAATGCATTTTTGAACATAGAGGTGACATGGATTACAAATCAAGCAAGACACACTTATTAAATAAAAGCCATATAAGAATATATATAAGCACAACCAAGAATACTCAAGCAATTAATAAAGAAGCATAAAGATGATCAAGTTTTTTGCTTATTCCAACATGCAAGGTTGCTCTCTTTGCTTGAGTTCCCTTCCATAAGGGGTCTAACACCAGAACAAATCAAGGCATATGACAAATCCCAATAGACCTACTAAGTGACTTGAACCTAGTTGAGTCTAAAGGCTTTGTAAATAAATCCGCTAGTTGATCATTAGTGCCCACATGCTCAAGAGCAATGCATTTGTTTTCAACTAGTTCCCTAATGAAATGATGCCTAATGTCTATATGCTTTGTCCTAGAGTGCTGAACAGGATTCTTTGAAATGTTAATTGCACTCATGTTATCACAATAAAGGGTAAGAATACCTTGATCAAAGCCGTAATCCACAAGCATTTGTTTCATCAAAAGGAGTTGTGTGCAAGCACTCCCGGCGGCTATGTATTCTGCTTCAGCTGTGGATAGAGAGATGGAATTTTGCTTCTTGCAAAACCATGAGACCAAGTTGTTGCCTAGGAAGAAGCAACCGCCCGATGTACTCTTCCTATCATCACAATTTCATGCCCAATCTGCATCACTAAAGCCAACTAAGCTAGCATTAGTGTCAAAAGAGTACCATATCCCATAGTTGGATGTCCCATTCACATATCGAATGATTCTCTTCACGGAGGAGAGATGGGATTCCTTGGGATCCGCTTGGTACCTAGCACACACACCCACACTGAAGGCTATATCGGGCCTACTTGCGGTCAAGTAAATCAAGCTACCAATCATGCCACGATAAAGACTTTGTTCCACACTCTTGCCACTAGCATCCTTGCTTAGTTTCAAGGTGGTACTCATGGGTGTGTCACAATGCTTGGTATTCTCAAGGCCAAACTTCTTCACTAGGTTCTTAGCATACTTAGCTTGGGATATGAAAATCCCATCATGCAATTGCTTGATTTGCAAACCTAGGAAGTAATTGAGCTCCCCAACAAGACTCATCTCAAACTCATGAGACATGAAATCAATAAATTTTTGGACTTTGGATTTGTTGGTGGAGCCAAAAACAATATCATCAACATAAATTTGAGCTATGAAAAGCTCATCTTTGTTCCTCTTGATGAATAAAGTTTTGTCAACACTACCCCTAGTGTAGTCATTGTCAACAAGAAATTGAGTGAGGCGCTTATACCAAGCCCTAGGTGCTTGTTTCAACCCATATAAAGCCTTCTTGAGGCTATAGACATGATTGGGGTGGTGTGGATCCACAAACCCCTTGGGTTGCTCAATAAACACTTCCTCATGCAAGAAACCATTTAGGAAGGCACTCTTAACATCCATTTGATGCAATTTGAACTTGTGCACACATGATATGGACAAAAGAAGCCTTATGGACTCAAGACGGGCAACCGGAGCAAAAGTCTCCTCAAAGTCAATACCCTCAATTTGAGAGTATCCTTGTGCTACAAGTCTAGCCTTGTTGCGCACAATGTTGCCATTTTCATCCGACTTGTTCCTATATACCCATTTGGTGCCTATGACATTAGTATCCTTGGGTCTAGGAACAAGAGTCCAAACCTCATTTCTTTCAAATTGGTTTAGCTCTTCTTGCATGGTAAGAACCCAAAACTCATCATTCAAGGCTTCATCAACATTTTTGGGTTCAATTTGAGAGGTGTAGCAGGTATAGCTAATTTGATTAGCTATTTGACGCCTAGTCCTAACACCCTTATTCATATCTCCAAGAATGTCATTCTTATTGTGGAGATGTCTAACCCATGGAGCGGGTTCTTTAGAGTCCAAAGATGGATCTCTATCCAGAGGTTGGATGACCTCTTCATCAAGACTTGACTTCACATCAATTGAAGTCTCACCATTCTTCTCCAAGAAGGGATCATCAAGTACAATGACCTCCTCATCATGGTCTCTAGTCTTGGGCCTACAATCATCTATGACGACATTAGATGATTCCATGACACTCCGAGTTTTTAAATTGAAAACTCTATAGGCCTTACTATTAAGGGCATAGCCAATAAAAATCCCCTCATCACTCTTGGCATCAAACTTGCCAAGTTGATCTCGGTCATTTAGAATGTAGCATTTGCTCCCAAATGAGTGGAAGTAGCTAACATTTGGCTTCCTACCCTTCCATAATTCATAGGAGGTTTGCCTAGTACCGGGCCTTAGGAAGACTCTATTTCCTATGTAGCAAGCCGTATTGATGGCCTCGGCCCAAAGGTTCCTAGGGACATTGTTGCTAAGCAACATCACACGGCCCATCTCTTGAAGGACCCTATTCTTCCTCTCAACAACCCCATTTTGTTGAGGAGTTCTAGGAGCCGAAAACTCATGGGAAATGCCTAAGCTAATGCAATAGCTTTCAAAACAAGCATTTTCAAATTCCCTCCCATGGTCACTCCTAATTCTTTTAATGCTTTTAATATGTGAGTTCTTTTCATTTTGAATTTTAGTGCAAAGCATTTTAAATTTTTCAAAAGTTTCAGATTTTTCTCTAAGAAAATATGTCCATGTAAATCTAGAGAAATCATCAACACAAACAAAAATGTATCTCTTGCCGCCGAGACTCTCGGTTTGTATGGGACCCATAAGGTCCATATATAGAAGCTCTAATGGTTCCTTGGTGGCGAGATACTTGCCTTTCTTGTGCATACTTTTGGTTTGTTTCCCTTGTTGACAAGGTCCACAAACGCCATCGACTTTCTTCCCAAGCTTAGGGAGGCCACGCACAACCTCGAACTTATCTAAGATCCTCAAATCTTGATAGTTCATGTGGCCAAGTCTTTGATGCCATCACTCAATTTCCTCACATTTGGACATATTGCAAGAGATAGCACTAGCTTCAAGACAGTAGCAATTGTCACTAGATCTCTTTCCTTTTAGCAAGGTTTGTCCATTTGGCATTAAAATAGAGCAATCATTTTTGTTAAACAATACAAAGAGTCCATCATCATTAAGATGAGAAATGCTTATAAGATTGGTTTGCAAGCCATCAACAAGTAAAGCATTGGACAAGGAGGGTAAATCGGGAATGGAAATGGTTCCTTTCCCTATGACTTTCTTTCTAGATCCATCACCAAAGGTGACAAATCCTCTATCCTCCAAGACAAGGGATTTAAAGAAGCTCTTGTTCCCCGTCATATGCCTAGAACACCCACTATCCAAATACCAAGTGTTAGAGGCATTTGCCTTCAAGGCAATTTGAGCCACATAGCAAGAATAGGTATCCCTTCTAATCCACCTAGGTGTAATGTTCTCATTCCTAGTGGTATTAGTCACATTGGCTCTAGATTTCCTAGGATCATGCACATTTGCTCTAGATTTCCTAGGAACATGCATTTTAGCTCTAGCTCTATTTCTTTCAATCATGCTCTTGATTCTACACATTTCAATGTATTTGAAGCAATTAGGTCTAATGTGACCATCAACACCACAAAAGTGACAAGTGGGAATAAAATAAGAAGACATACCATGCCCTTGTGAGTACAAAAGGTCTTTCCCACACATTTGAGCTTGTCTTTGGTGTTGGATTCGTTCTCTTTTTCTTTGTTGTTGAGTTGGAATGAATTGCTTCCTTGGTTGACCTTGCATGAATTGCGTTTTGGCTTGATGGTATTTCAGTTGAGGGAAACTTGCTTGATGCACCCTTGTTGATTGAGCTTTAGCTTGTTTCCCTTGTGCTACCTTAACTTGAGGATCTTTAGAGCACTCTCCTAGTTCGATCTTCTTCCTAGGATATTGTGAGGGTGGAGGCTCTTTCTTATCCAAACTCTTGACAAACACAATCTTGCTTGAGGATGAGGTCTCCTTGTCATCTTCATAGCTAAGACCTCTCTTATCACTTGGCCTTTTGCCAACTCCCAACATATGGTCAAGTTTATTCGTGCTTGAAGTCATCTTAGTAATTATCTCTCTAGCTTCTTCAAGCTCCTTTTCTATCAATTTCTCATTCCTTTTGGCTATCTTCACTTCTTTATTCAAGTGAGTAGCTTCGGTGGATAGCTTGAGATTCTCTCCTTTTAGCCTTTGAATCTCTTTCTTCATCTTCAATCTTGAGCTTTGAAAATGCTCAATGAAGCCTTCAAGATCCATTCCTCCTACATCCATATTTGTTGAATGGGATGAAGAGTCACCATCGCTAGAGTCATCTTCACTTTGTTTTTCTACCTCTTCATCATCTATTGCTTCCTTACTCTTGAGAGAAGATGCGAAGGCAATAAAGTTTGCCACATGATCCTCATCATCTGAGGATTCTCCTTCTTCTTCCAAGTCATCACCATCGCTCCACGTGGCGGCCATGGCCTTTCCTTTCTTCTTATTTTTCAAATTTCCACAATCCGTGGAGATGTGTCCGAAACCTCCACATTCGAAGCATTGAATCCCTTTTCTTGTGGGCTTGTCTTCACTTGACTCAAACTTCTTGAAATGAGTCTTCTTCTTTATTTCCTTTCCTTTGGATCCAAATCCCCTCTTCTCAAAATTGATGAACTTCTTGAATCTTTTCACCATAAGGGCCATTTCTTCATCTGAGTCTTCTTCCTCCTTCTCAACCTTAGAAGTCTTCAGAGCAATGCTCTTTTGCTTCTTTTGAGTTGTAGGTGTGGGAGTCCATCTAGACTCATATGCTAGAAGCCTTCAAATAACTTCACTTGGCTTCATATTCTTGTAGTCACTATTCTCCTCAAGAGCCGTCACTTTTGACTCAAATCTTGCTGGAAGCGACCTCATAATTTTTTGCTTGATCCTCCTATCCGAATAGGGATCACCAAGTTGATGGCTCTGATTGACTATGTCCATCAACTTCACTTGAAAGTCGTTGAAACACTCATCCTCCTCCATCCTAATTTGCTCGAATTGTGTTTGGAGGACTTGAAGCTTGGAGTCCTTGACCACCTCGGTTCCCTCATGGGCCGTCTCTAGAATCTCCCATGCCTCTTTTGCAATTCTTGTTGCTTGGATCAATTTGTACTGATTGTCATCCATTGCACAAAGAATAGCATGCATAGCCTTGTTGTTTCACTTGGATGCTTCAAACTCTTGAGTTGACCATTCCGACTTTGGCTTGGGAACTACACTTTCGTCTTCAAGAGTCTTTTCCGGAAGAGTGTAGCCATCTTCAATTGCCATCCATGCTCGGTCATTTATTTGGCAAATGTAAGACTCCATCTTGCCTTTCCAAGAGGCATAGTTTATTCCGGTGAGCAAAGGGGATCTTGTGCTAGAGGCTCCCTCATTACCACTTCCGTTCCCACTCATAGTGTTTGGGTATGAATGAGATAAATGTTTATAATGCAACAAACAAAAACAAAATGCAAGACACACAACGAGCAAGGATCACCTAAGTGTATCTAGGAACCCGCTCTGATACCAATTAAAAATACACAAAGTGTGTCTAATACAACCTAGAAGGGGGGGGGGGGGTGAATAGGTTTTAGTTGATTTATTACCAACTTTTTGACTTAATCAATTTTAATAATCCTACTCCATATTAGCAATCAATCAATCCAATATAAATAAGCGGAAAACAATAAAAACACAAGGATTGATTTACGTGAGAAACCCTCCAACTGGGCAAAACTCACGGGCTATCCTTCTAGCCACATACGGTCCTCAAATCCACTATTTGAACGAAAGTTTACAACCTTGGTTGACCTCAAGTCACACCTACTTGGTCACTAACCCTTTCACTCTACCCAACGGGCCTTTAATAGTGATTCTTGACCACAAGCTTGTGGACTAACTCACTTAGTCACAAAGCTTAACAATCAATGAAGAGGTTAAACAACCTATTTGAATATGTAGAAGATATTCAAACATGCAATTAATGCTAGGCAACAATAAATGCTTATCTAAGGATTTAAAGATGTCAATAAATGGAAATCCTAGATATCAATATCTAAATGCAAATGCATGAAGATTTAGCTAGAAGGGTAAAATCGTCCTAAATGCTAGCTATTAATGAACAAGTCTCTCAACCAACAAACAACAACTCAATCATGTTATAAATGCCAATAAACATAAAGATATGCAATAAAATCACATAAAAGAGCTAACCCTAGGCAAACAAGAACATAAATAAATACAATGAGATTTAGGGCATGTTCAAGTTACCTAGTCAATGAAAGCAAGAAGAATCTATGATGAGATGATGCTTGAAGAGGTTAAATGCATATGGATTTGTGTTTGGTTGAGTAAAAATGAGTTCTTGGGAGTTTCTCTCTCTAAGGGAAGCTTGGCCTATCAAAAATGGCTTCTTGAACTCATAAAAACGAGCAAGGAAGAAGATAGAGCATATATAAGGGAGCCCTAGTTGAAACAGCATCGTTTTGAACTTAGGGCACAAAATCCTGTCAATACCGCTAGATGGACCGCGTCTCAGGCAAGTGTCCAGACCGCGGTACATACAGCAGTGCACCGTCTGGACAACAACGCGATGCAGGGTGCTGTGCATGCAGGTGCACAGGCCGCGGTATGGGCAACAGAGGCTTACTGGACAACACCGCGACTTGGGTCACTTTGTGTGCAAGAGTACAGGAAGCGGTACATGAAGCATGACTCTGCTGAGGTATATCGCTTTTTTATGCCGCGGTGCAAGCATGTCTTGCCAAGAGGTCTAGGCCGCGCTAAGAGAAGAAATTCTCTTTTCTGGGCAAACTCAACACACTAAGAGATGTGCAAAATGTGCAAGTGTGGAGTGTGAAAAGAGGCATACAATACATCATTCAATTACATGAAGATAGGAACATAATGCATGCAAGTGAGTGTGTGCAACTAGATCTCTTTAAAGAAAGTTAAACTAGTGAGATACCTTTGAAGGCTCTTTGAGAGAGATGATGTCCTTGAAGCTTGATCACACTCAAGAGTCCTAAATTACCCTTACAAAGAATAATCCCCAATGTGGTTTGTCAACGAAATAAGCCAATCAAAATATGAGGAACTTACATGGCCCAATTAGGTCGATTCCCCACATGGCAAAGGGGTAAGGTGAGCTGAGGGACGACAGTCGCTTGGGTGGCTGGTGGCTCAAGTTTGAGGTTCTTTGACAAGGTTCGCAGGATTGCACAAAACTCTTTACATCTTGATGGATGGTCGGCATGTAGTACCCCATACGAAGCACCTGATAGGCTAGAGCTTCCCCACCTATATGGTTCCCACAGTCCCTAGAATGGACCTCTCTCAATGCCCACTTAGCATCATCGGGATGCAAGCACCTAAGTAGGGTGAGGGATCTGCCCCTCCTGTAGAGGTATCCGTCCACCATACAGTATCGAACTGAGAGTCTCTTAACTCTTCGGGCTTTGCCAGGCTCTTCAGGAAGCTCTCCTTCAAGGAGATAGGTGACGATTAGGTCCATCCAGCAAGGTAGGCGATCCAGGGAACAAATTTCTCCACTTGTGGCTATGCTTGGCTGGGTGATTACTTGGAGGGGAATTCCCCTTGGTAGGGATTGGCCTCCGTTCGCCGCTATTTTAGCCAGAACATCTGCGCGATGGTTTTGGTGTCGAGGCACCTGATCGATCTTGAGTCCCTTAAATTTGCTTTTCAGCAACCGAGTTAGATTTAAGTAGGCAACCATATTATCTCCCTTTGCCTGGTAGACCCCAGTCACCTGGTTTACAACAAGCAACGAATCGCTCTTGACCTGCAGGTAGTCGGCCTTTAGCTCGATGGCTACCTTCATCCCGGCTAGAAGGGCTTCATATTCCGCTTCGTTGTTGGTAGCTTTAAACTCGAATCTAAAACAGTGACAAAATTCAGTCCATTCTGGATCTATCAAAACTATGCCAGCTCCTCCCCCAGCTCGTCCGGATGCTCTGTCTGAAAAGAGGATCCATGGCTTGCAGCCCTCCGGCCAATTTTCGACCTCGGATATCTTTTTAGGGACCTCGTTTGATACTGAGGGATCAACTGGATCTGAGATCGTTGAGAATTCTGCCACGAAGTCGGCTAAAGCATGTGCCTTAATCGTAGTCCGGGGCTTATACTTTAAGTCGAACTGAGTGAGCTCTAGTGCCCATAACACTAACCTTCCTGACATATCTGGTCTTTGCAAGAATTGACGGAGGGGTTTCTTTGTCACCACTGCTATTGTGTGAGCTTGAAAATAGGGACGGAGTTTCCTCGCTGAGATCACCAGAGCATAAGCGAGCTTCTCCAGGAGAACGTAGTTCCTTTCTGATTTGGTCAAGCCATTATTCACATAGTGTATGGGTCTTTGAAAACCGTCGCTGCAATCCTTGGCCAAAGCCCCGCTTACTGTAGTTTCTGATACAGCCAGGTAAATCTGCAGCTCATCTTTGAGAACCGGCTTGACTAACAAAGGGGGGCTTGTTAGGTATTCCTTCAAAGCTTGAAACGCCTGCTCGCTTTCCTGGCTTCATTTCATGTTCTTTCCTTGTTTGATGGCCTTGAAGAAAGGGAGGCATTTATCGGTGCAACGAGAGATAAACCTGTTGAGTGCTGCCACCCGTCCAGTCAGAATCTGTACTTGCTTGAGCGAGGTCGGGGATTCCAAGTCCGGGATAGCTTTGATTTTTTCTGGGTTGGCTTCGATACCTCTCTTGCCGTTACCCCAATAGCACATTTGGAGGGGTTTAAACGCATCTGGTTTTCCCTCAGTATGACGAAGGTTTTACGAAGGTCTTCTTGATGTCCCTTTGTGGTTGGGGATTTCGTAATCATGTCGTCGATATATACTTCCATCGTCCTTCTTATCTCGGGCTTGAACAATTTGTTAACCAGCCGCTGGTATGTGGCCCCTGCATTCTTCAAACCAAACGGCATCACCTTGTAGCAGTATAAGCCCTGCCCAGTAATGAAACTGGTCTTATCTTGGTCAGCCGGGTGCATTTTAATTTTGTTGTATCCTGAGAATGCATCCATAAAACTCAAAAGTTTATTTCCAGATGTGGAGTCAACCAGCTGGTCGATCTTTGGCAAAGGAAAACTGTCTTTCGGACAAGCCCAGTTGAGGTCGGTGTAGTCGACACACATACACCATTTTCCATTTGCCTTCGTGACCATGACTACGTTGGCGATCCATTTGGGGTAACGTACCTCTCTGATGAACCCCGCTTTGATCAATTTATCAACCTCTTCCTGCACCGCCGCGTTCTTATCAGTGTTGAAATGACGCCTCTTCTGCTTGACGGGCTTGACTGTTGGATCTACTGCTAGCCGGTGGGTGGCCAACGATGCCAGGATTCCAGGCATTTCATTATGGTTCCAGGCGAAGATGTCGCTGAATTCCCTGAGAAGATCAATCAGTAGTCTTTTTACTTCTGGATCAATGGCAGCTCCGACCTTGATGACCTTGGAGGGATCATCAGTCCTGATGGATATCTCTTCTAGTTTATCCACGGGCTGCCCACTGGCCCATTCTTTACCCCTTTCTTCCTCGTAGGGCATGATAGGTTCATCCTCCGGATGCCCAGGATGTTCTGCAGGCTCCTTCTCCTCCTGGATTATCCGGGATGTATCCATATCTTCTTGGATTACTGTCACCTGTACACACTACTTTGCTAGGGCCGTAGGATTGGCAGATACTGCGTAGCATTTCCTGGCTGCCTGCTGGTCTCCGCGTACCTCTCCTACCTTGGTTCCAACTGGGAATTTCAAAACGTTGTGGTATATGGACAAGTCTCCCTTCAAGGTGGACAGGAAAGGTCTCCCTAAGATGGCGATGTAGGCCGATGAGGTGTCCACCACAACAAAGTCGGTCATTACGTTCTTTTGGAGCGGGGTGACCCCGATGATTACTGGGAGGATCATCGACCCCACTAGTATGATCGAGTCCCCAGTGAAACTGTAAAGTGGAGTGGTACAGCTGTTGTAGCAATGTTGCTTCAGTATCAGTTTTTCCAGGGTATCTTTGAATAGGATATCTACATTGCTTCCTGTATCCACGAGCACGCGAAGGACCAGACAGTTGGCGATCTGTATCGTGATGACCATAGGATCATCATGAGGTTGCACAGTATTGAAGACATCTACTTCGGTGAACACGATCTGAGCTGACTAGGCGGGCTCTGTCGGGCTCTGGCTGACTTCGAAGATCCCCCGGCTCTCTCCAAGGCGGGGAACCTTTCTTGCGTGGTTTTTCCAGGAGTTATTGGAAACGCCGGCCAATGTAGGACCTCCGCTGATAGTGTGTATCACCTGGATCTGTTGCATTAAGTCAGCCTGCTCCCCCTTCCTCTTTTCTGCGTCCTCACAGATTTCAGCTTGTACCTCCCTTCCAGTTCTGATATTATCTCTGACTTGTTGTAAAAATTCAATCAGGCATCCTCCCCTTATCATGGCCTCAATCTGGTTGCGCAAGTTATAGCACTCCGAAGTGTTGTGGCCCACGTCTTCGTGAAAGTCGCAGTACTTGTACCGGTTTCTCCTGTCAGCTGGGGCCTTCATGGGAGTGGGCTTTTGGAGCAACCCTTTATCCTGTATGGCAAGGTAGACCGTTTCCCTGGATGCATTCAATGGGGTATAGTGGTCAAACCCTTTTTCCCCTTGCATTACTGGAGCCACGGTCCTGGGAGGCAGCGAAGCCCGGGGAGGGGTTCATTTCGCTGGATATTTTTCTTGCCTATGTGGAGGAGCAGGGGGGCGATAGATCGACCTGTTGGGAGGTTTATTCTGAGCTCTCTGCACCGGCTCAAATTTGGGGGCTTCTTTCTTCAAACGTTTTGCCGTTCTCATGTCATCATGTTATATCTTGACCTTGAGTTGTTCGTCGATCTCGACCTGCTCAAGAGCCCGGTCATAGGCCTCCTGGTAAGTCTCGGGAGGTCTTTTGGCAAAAGAACGGAAAAGCTTTCCTGCCCAGAGGTTTCGTCTGAAGTTGGCGAGGGTTTCTTTTTCAGTGAAAACTCCCATCTGTATGACCTCCTTGTGAAACCGCTCCACGTATTATCGAAGAGTTTCACTCCGTTCCTGGATCACATATTGGAGGTGTATGGGATCTTTCAGGCGAGGTTTAACTCCCTGGAATTGTGAGCAAAAAGCGGTTAACAATATTGTGAAAGAATCCACGCTACTAACGGGCAGTTTCCTGAACCAGGTTTTCGCATAGTCGGTCAAGGTTGTTGGAAACATTCTGCACATAGCTACTCTGGTAGTGTTCTGAACCTCCATCTGTTGAACGAAGCTCTCTAAATGGCTTAGAGGATCTTCCATTCCAGAGAACTTATCTGCTGGCATTTTGAATTTTTGGGGGAGCTCTGCTTCCCGGATCCTCCTAGTGAAGGGAGCGTTCATCTCGCTCAGGGGATTCTTTTTGTCCTCCTTACTCTTTCCCTTCCTTATCTGCTGGACCTCTTTTTGTAGCTTTGCCAGCTGATCCCTCAGTCGCTTATTTCCAGGTCTCTTCGAGTTAGCCTCAGATTCCTCACTGTCGAATCTTTCTGATGAACTGGCAATTTCTATCCGGTCCTCCTCCTGGACATGATCCATTCTAGGAGTTTGTCTACTTTCCTCCTCTAGGGCCCGAGTAGTTCTCCTAGATGTAGTTGGATGAGATAGCCCTCGCGGCTTTCGGGTAAAAACATCAGCGGCAGACTTAACTAGCCAAGGTTGATATTGTGAAACTCTTTTAGGAACTGGGGGCATGGGTCCCAGCCTATCCCAGATCGAACGTTGGGGCCCTGATCTATCTCGAGCCTGCTCGGGAGAAGGAGGGCCTAGGCGATCGAAAGCAGGTGGTCTAGCTCCGAGCCTACTCGGTTCTCCCTGATCATTCAGGTGGGTCGGCTGGAGTGTGATGCCTTCAGCGAGGAGGCGGGCGCGGATGGATTCTACGAAGGCCACCGCTTGTTGGTCGAGCGCTGCCTGTCTCACTATGGGGTGGCCAGCAGTCCGTGTATTGGTTGTCTGGATCGGAGCTCGACTACTATATCCAGACTTTCTCCCCCTTCCTGGAGCCTTTCGGGTTGGCCTCGCCGGAGATTGCTCCGGGACTATGTGTTAGCCTTGGGAGGAGCGGAGCCTCATAGTTCCTATAAAACAATGAAAATATAAATACAAACGATTGGTTAGTTGGGTGTAGGATTTTTTCCCACAGACGGCGCCAGAAAGTGTTAACGGAAATTTTGCTCGGGATGAGAAATCTCTATTAACGCCCTCGAGACCACTACCACGTAGGTGGTGGCCAAAATTCTTTATATATGTGATAGTGGTTTGTATAGTGACAAATAAACAAGAACATTTTTATTTAGCATGCATGGTACACGAATACAAAGATCATTCTCTCTTTTCTCTCAACTCCCTTTGGTGAATGGTCGATTGCTAGTCGTATGCCTGTCGAATAGTAGTCTCTTCTTTTTCATTTCTTTTCTTTTCTATTTATACATGGTTTATAGGTCAACAGACTGATTCTCCCTTGATTGTCTCAGTGATTGTCTCAGTCTCTTCCTTATCGGGCGGGATTTCTTGCGTTAATATCATTTGACTTTTAGATTGACGCCCGAATTGAGAGTATCGTGGTGGAGATCAGTTTGTTTCCTTTTTGGATTTCATTACTTGTTCTGCATGTAGATAACGCTTCCAGGTATGATTTAATGCATTCCTCATATCCTTTCAGTATGATCCTTATAGAAGTCGCGGGTCATGACGATATGGTGTGATGCATCAACCAGGGAGGTTGTTTAGTATTTCGACCTTGATGTCTGAGAAGTTTCATCTAGCTTGGAGCCAGATCTGGCTTCTCTTGACTTCTTTGAAGCTAGATGTGGCCTCGACTGACCTTTTTGAAGCTAGGTGTGGCTTCGACTGACCTCGCGGCCTTCTAGGGACATTCTTCTGTGTCAATCGAGGTACAGACGAGTTTCTTGAGCATTTGCGAGATGACCTTGACTTCGGGGAGCTTCTAGTTTTGATGATGCGGGCTAAGTCCGATCATTCCGGGCTCTATCCCGGATGTTTCCGGAGCCCGCCCTTGTTCCTGGGGTGGTATTGCAGTTCGGCCCTGGATAGAGAGGTCTCCTAGTGGAAGCTCTCGGGTCCGGGCTTTATCCTAGATGTTTGTTGAGCCCGACCTTGTGCTTGGGGTGGTATCGTAGCTTGGCTCTGGATATAGAGGTCTTCAGGTGAAACTTTCGGGTATGGAACCAGGTCTAGGAAGTGGAAAATTTCCCTTTGGTCCTTAGCCAATTTTGGCTATTAACATCACTTAAAGGTCCACTTTTTACTAGTCTGTCTATCCGGTAAAGGTTGATATGACCAAGCCTTGGATGCCAAAGATACGTGTCATTATCTGGAGAAATCTTATGTCGTTTAGTTTTAGGTTTTTCAACCTTAAACATTTCGGTGTTAAGCAGTGTAGTATGTATTAACTGTCTTAACACATACAAATTGTATTCATTAATTCCTGAACAAATATTCAGACCATTCTTTCCAATAATAACAAACTTATTATTAAAAGAAACAGAATACAATTGTTCTAACAACTTAGAAACGGAAATCAAATTCCGTGTAAATCCAGGAATATAAAAAACATTGTTCAATAATAAAAAACTATTATTATTACAAAATTGCAATCTTATTGCTCCCACTGCTTTGGCCGACACGACATCCCCCGACCCCACACGCATGGAGAAGGCTCCCTCCTCTAGCTGTGTCCAAGAATCAGTCCACTACAAAGAAGAACAAACATGGTTAGTGGCCCCCGAATCAACAATCCAAGTGAAGAATCATCTTCCACTAAACAAGATTCAAGAACAAGTAAATCATATTTACCTTTCTTCTTCTTCTTGGCTACCTCCTCCAGGTACTGAGGACAGATCCTCTTCCAGTGCCCGACCTTGTTACAATGGAAACATTTTCCTTTGTCTTGGTCGGTGGAGGTGCCCTTCTTTTTGCTTTGGACCTTCTTGGGTTTGGGCTTACCCTTCGCCTTTCCAGTAGACCTCTTCCTCTTCTTATTATTGGAGGAAGATGGTTCGGCAACATTTGCCTCACCGGTCTTACTTTTGCTGTCCTTGGTCATGGACTCAAAAGTAGCGAGCTCATTGAGCAACTGTGTGAGACTAAACCTTAACTTATTCATCCCGTAGTTGTTCTTAAACTGATCGAAACTCTTCGGAAGAGTCTTCAGTATGATGCTCACTTGACTGGGTTCATCAATGGCCCCGCCATTGACTTCTGCCGTGTTGAAGTAGGACATCATGCTCAGGACATGTTCCCGAACTGATGTACCTTCCTTCATGCGAGCGAGCATAGCGGAACGAACAGCTTCGTGTCGCTTTTACTCGGAGGGCTGCCCGAACATAGCTTGCAATGACTCCATAATTTCGAATGCTGTAGTCATTGCTTCGTGCTTTGTGACAAGCACGTCTGTCATAGAAGCTAACAGATATGTTTGGGCCTTCTCATCAGATGAGATCCATCGCTAGTATGCCTCACGAACAGTTCGTGTGGCATTGGCAGTAGGCACCTGAGGACATTCCTCCGTAAGCACAAACTTGAGGTCTTTGGTGACCAGTATTGCATTAATGTTAAGTTTCCATTTTGTGTAGTTATCACCAGTTAATTTATCGTTTGCAAGTATTTGTAATAGTGCAGATGACATGGCTGAAAAAACATAAATTAAAGATTCATTCAGTCATACATTCTAAACATGTGCTAATGTTCGGCATAAAATTAAACATGATGCATGAAAATGTTTAATGAACAAGAACAGCCCTAAAAAACAATGTTTCTATGCCACGACAATCCAACATACCACAAGCAAGTGCCGCCTTAGGGTCGGTCAAATTCTTGCATGTTGGATCCAGACCTTCTCAGTCAAAGGATATACCAGAATAACTCTTATGCCAATATCATTCAACCATCGTTTATTAGGTCAGGTTTTTAATTAACCAATTTAATTAAAACATTGTGAGTGTAACCCATCATTTCAAATCTCAAGAGCTTAACTCGAGAATTGCCGCCTTATGGTCGGTCAATCCCGAAATCCCCTCCGAAATCCTATCTGTTAGGAAGTCAACCTTGGTATTGATTCTTATGGAAACCCTCCTTAGGGAGGACGAAAACAAAGCCGTCACGAGGCCCCACTCGAATCTCACGGTGTTGAACTAATGATGGAGACCGCGGGATATAATGTCATATATCCCTCTCCCACTCACTATTTTATATTAAGGGTTTTCTATTAATATTAATGCACCTAGATAAAACTAGATTAAACGGCTAATATTACTCTAAGTGTCAAGTGCATTAATCACAAATTATTAGAATCCTATTCCAATAACTAATAAACTAAATTGATTTTTAACACTTAAAAAATTTAGTTCATTAGTGATAATTCAAATCTATGTAAACTGTTTACTAAGACTAGAATTATTATTAAATGTGTATTTACCAAGTTTTAACTATTAAAACTAAACACATTATTAGGTCCATTTATTATTAGGAGCTTAATCAAATTAATCCTAATAAATATTTTAAGGACCCTACTAATCTAAGTATTTAAACTCTTTAATAAAAAGATTAGTAATTAATGAGATTTACCAAGTTTTTACTCCTAAAAACTAATCCCATTAAAAAATAGCCACTTATGTGAATAACCCATTTTAATCAAATTAAAAAAAATTAAACACATAATATAGATAGCTATAATGCATGTATGATATATCAACATATATATATATATATATGTGTGTGTGTGTGTAGGCACAACTAATTTAAATGACATGTATATGCATGGCAATGCTTAATCATCAAATAATTAAAACATACATGAGTTGACCGAGTGTTGTGGATTATTTAACCTAAAAATTGGAATCTAATTAAAAAATATTCCCAAGGCGTCCCTTGGTCTTCTTGTAATTTCCAAGACTTCCAATCTCTTAGGTCATGTGTGCTGGTAGCCATCACTGGACGTGGAGCGCTGATGGGCATCGCTGGACTGGATGCGCGCAGGGCTGGAAGGCATCGTCTGCGATGCGCGCAGCGCTGGACTGCATGCGTGCAGGGCTGGAAGGCATCGTCTGCGATGCGCGCAGCGCTGGACTGCATGCGAGCAGGGCTGGAAGTTTGCGCTCTGTTACGCGCGCTGGTAGGCGCTGTTGCGCGCTGGTGGCGTTGTGGGTGGCATGCTCTGGTGTGCATGCACGCAGGCATGTTGAACTACCAGTGTCATGCTCTTACAATTTTTTTTTTTAATAATACAATAGCAAAATAAATAAAAAAAATATAACAACATTATACAACCCAAAAACACTCTAAATCCACAACACCATAAAAAATTACGATCAACCATGTTTTTTAAATTAAACAATTTAATTAAAAAACATCATACACTCATCAAAAATATGTGCCTACACATTCATACATATCAGGAGTAATCGAATTCGATTATACTGTACAAAAATTGGCTCTGATACCAATTGTAGGAACCTAGGGTTACAGATTGCGCAGCGGAAGGTTTTAAAAATTTTTAATGCAATCATTAAACTAACTCATTTGTACAGTAATAATCAAATACAATAATAAAGTGAAGGAATTTATTTTTCATACCTACGTAGGAGGCTCCTTCACTTTGATACGAACTGCTCCTGATTTGAACCACGTGATCTTCCTCGCTATCTCCCAGAACTGGTAACAGCGTGTGGGCGCGTCATGATATTCAGGACCTGTATGGAGGAAGAAGAGAAGAACACACACACAAATAGAAGTGCAGAACTTTTTGTTCTCACCACACCCAATTATTTATTCTTTATGTTTGTTGTGTGTTTTTGTTTTGTGTCACGATGACTTTTGTTTCTTCTCTTTTGCTGTGTCAGTTTGCTCTCATTTGGTTTCATTGTTTTTTAGTTAAAATATATCTCATATATCTCAAAAAGAAAACCGACATTCGGTTTAAATTTTTAAAAAAATTAAATATTTATTTTTGAATTCAAACATTTCAAATTCAATTTCAAATATTTAATTTAATAAAATAAAATAATCATATTATCTTATTTTAGTCAAAATCAAATATCAACTAACACCCTCCATTTAGTGATTAACAACATAATTAAATAATCTTATTATTTAATTTATTTAATCACCATTATTCATTAATTAAATAATCTCATTATTCAATTAATTCCCGAATAAATACGTGTCACTTTCGTAACACAATTAATTGGACAATCCAATTAATTAACCGTGACCCTTGTTACCTAAATCGATCGGGCTAGCAAGGGGACTGACAAGGACGCTTTTCCCTTATGTCGTTTTAAAAGATCAGTCCGTCAATAATAGTTTAAGAAACCTCACAAAGCCTAAATCAGTTTACAAACATAAATATAGCGGCAAGTGGGTGTCGTCCACAGGGAGCGGAGTTAGCCAAATTACTTAAAGCTAAAGCAATGGTATGTATATATATATAATAGCAAAACCTGAATTGGTGAAAATGTAGATTGTGAACCAACTCTAAATAACACTAAATTAAATAAGTAAATAAAATGAAAGGGGAATATGGAGTGAAAGATATATAGATGATGGAAACTAAGGAGCTAATGGATTCGAAAGCAAATACTGGGCAATGTAACAAACTTGTCAATAGCACGACTCTTCAAGGTAACTGACCTAGGATGTATAGAGTCGGTTATTTATCCCTAGAAGGTGGCCAACCTAGGATGTATAGTGCGGACCACCTATTAGGGATTAATCCTTGTAAACTACCAACCTAGGATGTATAGAGTTGATTGTTTACCGGATTCTAGAAATGAAGCTCGTCTACCTAACATTGACTCAACCGATTACAAATAGTCACCCTAGGATGTATAGTGATGACTTCTAACTCTTTCACGGATTCCGACCTAGGATGTATAGTGCCGGAAACACGATCGAGGTTAGATTAAAACCGCGGTTCAAGAGTCGGAATTCATGACTTTTCGTCTATTCTTTAGAGCATTAAACAACAAAATAGGATGTATATCTAGATGCAATACTCATTCATAATATAAAGACATCTTGCAAAGATCATGTATCTACACAAGAAATCAATGATAAACACTCACAACAAGAATAGATCAATGGAAGATAGACATGAATATCAATATAATATCAAGTTTATGTACAAGCCTAATACTAAACTAACTACTCCATCAACCCCTTAGAGAGGATTTAGCTACTCATTACAACTAGGAAATCAGTAGAGAGGAGAAAGAAATAACCCTTGGAGAACATCTCCTTCCTTGAAGTGGCTCTAATCTCCTAACTTCCTTGAAGTTGAGTAGAGAATGTGAGGATGAGAGATAAAGAGAGAAACTAGATCTAAGAATGCCTAATCTGTCTAAAACGGAGTTAAAAGCTCCTTAAAACGTTTCTATACTTTTATATTTATACTAAATACAAAACTAGGTCACTTAAGCTTTGAAAATCAGACTGACGCGCTCGGAGTGCGGGTGGAGTGCGGGTGGTTTACCCGTACTGTACCCGCACTGTATAGGTTGCCTGCAACTTCAGTTCTAGGATTAGGACATTAGTGCTGGTGGAGTGCGGTTGAATTACCCGCACTTGACCTGCACTTAGCCCGCACTTGGCATCGCACTGTGACCGCACTTCCTTCTCAGGTGCAAAATCTACCTTCTGTCTTGAGCAACAGTGCGGGTAGAGTGCGGTTGGATGACCCGCACAGTACCCGCACTCTAATGTTAGGTGCAACTCTGCTCTTCTGTTCTTGATGCAAGTGCGGGTAGAGTGCGGTTCGATGACCCGCACAGTACCCGCACTCTAGTGTCAGGTGCGATTCTGTTCTTCTATTCTTGGTGCAAGTGCGGGTGGAGTGCGGTTTGCTGACCCGTACAGAACCCGTACAGAACCCGCACTCTAATGTCAGGTGACTGCGCAGCTTCTCTGGTTTGGCAATAGTGCGGGTGGAGTGCGGTTAGCTGACCCGCACTGTACCCGTACTTTATCTCTGTACTTGCATTCTGCCCCGGCTATGTACATAAGTGCTGCTGGAGTGCGGCTGGAGTGCGGTTGCGACCCGCACTGGACCCGCACTGGACCCGCACTATAGACCTGTTTGTGCTCCTTTTCTACTGGAATCATCACAATGTGCTTCCAAGCCTGTCTCTGCATCATTTCCTTCAAATAAGCACAAAACAACCCATAAGAGACACAAAAACGCACGAAAACAGAACATAAGGTAAGGATCTGAGGGCCTAAATATAGTACATATTTGGCCCGATCAAACACCCCCAAACCAAACCTTTGCTCGTCCTCGAGCAAATCTATTCAAAACAGTAAGACGCCAGCTGAAAGTAATTTCTAAATACCTAATCAATACATCAACAATGTCGCAAGTCCAATGTGTGATATGATACAAATAGATGTGATCGAGAGGAGAAAAACATATGCACAAGATCAAGAGCAATTTGGAGACACCCAAGGGAGGCTCGTACGAACACGAATCCCACACCTAAAGGCATTCATGAATTTAGGACCACTTACTCCCATACCTTGAACATAATTCGCTTAAATTCTAAAGCTCACATGGATTCCCTCTTTTCTTTCCTCAAGAGTCCTAAGTTCCACACAACAAGTATGCAAAGAAGATTCTGCATAAGATTTAAGCAATGAACTATCCTAGGAACGAGTCACCATGCCATGGATGCAAAAGATCGTGCTTCAACCTACATTCCCATACTAGACTTACATGGATCAAATAGGGCTTTTCAACCGGTTATAGTGTGACTGTGGGGTTGAATGAGTTTACACAAAATAGAATATGGAATTTTTAGGAGTTCAACTCACCAATCATGCTAGAATAAAATCCCTACTCCCACACCATGTTCTTTTCTTGCTTTAAATGCAACCCTCTAGGAAACCATTTAACCCTCATTTTTCCCTCTACATTTGCATTCCATTTGGGCGTGTTTAGCAATAAACACTCTCATTATGGCACTTCAAGTACAATCTTTCTTTAAATTTTTCTTTTAACAATTTCCAAATAACAATGTTGTACTCCATTTGGGTTGTTACCATCTTCCCTTTTTTTTAGGCATTTAGAGTGCATAACTTACCCTTTTCTTTCATATTTTCAACATCTATCTCATTTTCCCCACTGTGGGACCATTTTAACCCTTTTTCTCACTACCATTTCCCATCCTAACATGATTAGTACAAGGGTAGGCATGTGTTTAGGCTATTGGGTATATGGTTGAATGTGGTACCAATGAAGAGGTAAGTGTTTGGCCTCAAATCGGCTTTGGAACACACAATATGGTAAGTGGTGTTTAGGCTATAGAGGTACTTCAATAAACATGCATTCCTTACTATCACTTCCAAAACCATCTAAAAAGGGAATGAAAACATCCATCACGCATTCATAAAATAATGCAAGTCCTATGGCACATGACATACATGACGAGAGGCGTGTTTAAGAATAATCAATAATGCACTCAGAAAAAGCACTTTCATGCTTGTGTTTGTGATCTCGCAGGTATCTCCACTATTAGAACAAGACATGGGAACAATGAGTCCCCAATACTTCATACCAACGGGTGAGACTAACCCATGATGGTGCAAGCTAAGCCTTAAGTGGCACCAAACAATATCACAAGGTCAGAGCACATATAAGAGACTCGTCAAAAACACATTCTAGAAGCATCATACCCATACTGGATTACAGTTTGAAAAATGGACAAGCGAAAAAATTGAAAAATTGGACACTAAACTGTACACGGCGGAGGCGTGATGCACCCCCAAACCAAAACTCAACAATGCCCCCATTATTGGTAAGAATAAGCATAATCGCAATAAATGGCGGAATGAGGGATTAACACCCCAAAACCGAATCTAGACATACATTCGACCAAGCTCATTCATCATAACAAAAACTAAATCGCATTCATTAAAAATTTAAGTACAAAACCGAAGGTAGAAAACTCCCTTTAGAAGGAAGATCGGTCGATGTCCATGCGTGTTGTTGTGTGCTTCCCAAAAGATGTACAACCTAGCTTAAAACCACACAACAACTCTACCAACGAAAATTTAATGCGAAAAGAAAAGAAAAATAAGTCTAAGCCGTTTAAAAGATAATACAAATACAAATACAAGCAGTAAAAGTTCTGATCAATAATAAAGAAAAAGAAAGGATGGTCAATCATCATCGGAAAACTCCCTCTCCGGTTCACTGGCGATCCCTTTGCCTTTGGGGTCGATCTCTGATCTGATCCGCTCTTCCTGCTCCCTCTTGGATCTCTCCATAGTAGCTTTGAGCTCTTCCCCATATGGGTCAATGGCTGGGCCCCCTGAAGGAGGTGAGAAAGCAGCTGACCTCTTCTTTTTCTGTGGATAACTCGGAAGACTGAGTGCCTCCCTCATGTCTGTGAGGTTGCCCCAAATGTCCGTGAAGTACTCATTTGCTTCCGCCCTGCTCTCAGTGATCTGCCTCCTATTTTCGGCGACTTCGGTCCTGAGGTTCTCCAATCCAGTAAGCAAAGTCTGCCAAGGAACCTCTCCATATGTCTCCTGCGGGGGTGAGAAAGCTGCGGGCCTATAATCACCATAATCGATGTAAACCGGCTCCACATCCGGTGGTTCCGGGATATCTTCTGGCTGTCTGCTCGTGCTGCACCCTCGAGCAGGTTTTCTCCTCCCTGTTTGGACCCTGACACCAGAGGGGTCTCGCTCTCTGATCTGGTCGTTCCATGTGAATCGCCCAACCGGCCCCAAACCGTATTCGAAAGGATCGGATCCGAAATCTACTCCGGCTGTTCTGCAGAATGCGGTGATGAGGCTAGGGAAAATGAGTGGCTGCTTGTCCACCATGACCCCTCCCATCTCAAGGATCTCTCTCTTGATCAGAAAGCCGATGTCGACCAACTAATTCTGCAGTATACAGTACAGAATCATGGCTGCATTGAAGTTCACTGAGGTCCTGTGCTTTCTGGGGATCAAGGAATGGGAGATGAAGACATGCCAGAACCCCAACTCACTCCTTAAGTGGTGTGCTTCATACGGTGATCAGGGGCCACCCAAAAATCCATCGGACGGATCACTAACTGATTTGCAAAGTCCACATTTTGGGTCACAAAGAATTCGCTCCAAGTCATCCCTTGCCTTAGACGGCCTACTGCTTCGGGATCAACTGGAAGCTCAGTCCTATAATACTTGTTTATGTCCGCTATAGTCATCCGGACTTCTATCCCACGGACCAGAACCGAAGAAGAGCATTGAAAAGCTTCAGGTACCAACCCAGCAAAGAATTCTTCGACCACACGTCGACAATACATCGGGGGGGGGGGGCGCTAACGAAGGTTTCCCATCCCCTTGCTTCAATCATTA
The DNA here is from genome assembly GCA_033220585.1 of Dipteronia sinensis. NCBI lineage: Eukaryota > Viridiplantae > Streptophyta > Magnoliopsida > Sapindales > Sapindaceae > Dipteronia > Dipteronia sinensis. The sequence goes on from CM065641.1 coordinate 19,600,886, forward strand.
GAGGAATTGGGGTGCCTTCCAGTTCTTCAACCGCAATCCCCCTCTCCACCAGTATGTCACACTCCCTGAAATATTCTAAGCGTTCCTCGAAATCCGGGTGCCTGATGCACTGTGGTGGAACTTGGGGGCCTCGCCTCGGTCTTCGTTCGGAACCCTGACTGCTTTGCCTAGGCGTTCTCCTGGGTCTTCCTGACATCTGCACATTAAACACAGTTTTAAGGCAATATTCGGATCAAAGAAACAAGAGGTTATGATGCAGGAATTTGAAAGGACAAAAATTCTGCCAAGAGGATAAAGTGCGGGTGGAGTGCGGGTGAGTGACCCGCACTCTAACTCGTCACCAGACACCAGCAAATGCAGAGTTCAATTCATGTATACATCTCAAAATTCCAGTTCATCATCGAACGAATCAACAACAAAATGACTCTAACTCATGTACAGGCTTCCATTCAACCATATAAACCCAATTCATAGTTTGAAAATCTAATTGCAAATAGAAAATCAATTAACAATGAATACATCACATGCAAAATAGATAACACCCAACATTCCACTCTCTTAGACATTAGCAAAAGCAAAAACAAGGGCGCAAAACCCTAACTAATGAAGTTCATGCATAAGAGGCAAAAAAAAATCGTGATAAAGAGGGTTAGGGTTTTGGATTAGAGATATGTGAAATGAAATTAGAGTAAGAATTCATACCTTAGTTGCCGAAAAATCGAAAACGTGGCACACACGGAATACCTTTAGTTGGGAAGAGGGAAAAATTTGAAGTTTGCAGTTGGTTTTGCTCTTTTGTGGCAAGTGGAGCCCTAGAAAACGACAGGCATATATATACTGCGCGACAAAAGTGCGGGTGGAGTGCGGGTGACTGACCCGCACTTTACCCGCACTCTATTACCTGATGCCCTCAGAGTGCAGGATGAGTGCGGGTGACTGACCCGCACTCTAACCGCACTGTTCCCCTGGACAGACTCCTGAATTCTGCCCTGCAACTGTATCTGTACCAAAACAAACTCAAACAGTCTCAAAAGTTTACAACAACAAAACTAACCATCCGAAAAGTAAAAATAAAAATAAAAACAATAAAATAAATTCAAAAACGAGTGCAATGCACTCAAAGTGGGACCCGGTCAACCAAAGGAGGTTTGACCGGAATGGGGAGCATATTCAACTTGGCCACCCAAACCGGTGCCAAATGCCTATGCACTGCATCTCTCCCCACTCTCCTCATTTGTCCCACTAAGTCCTTTCGAACCCATATTTGTTTAACCTTTGGTGGGTTACTCCTAGAACTAACTCTACTTGCTTTTAATCTTTGGAAACTAAAGCAATAAGCTTTAGTGTGCCCTTTTTGGCACAAAAGTAGCAAGTAATAGGACGGTTAGGGAAACTCCCTGTTCGATCGTTGGCATGGGCCACTTTTTGTTGTCCAAATCTGAGGGATTTGACATTGTTTTCCATCACGGCGAGTTGTTCAATCAAATCCCCCTCCTTGACCTTAGCCCGTTTCAACTCATCATCTTTTGAGCTCAACTGTTCATATGCAATTCCCTTACCGCTTTTGCGGACTCTTCCACACCTAGTTGAAGTTTCCTTGTCCTTCTCCCATAGTCTTCCTCAAACTCTTCTGAGAGTCTTGCCAATGCATCTAAGTTCTTGGAGACTAACTCCTTTTTGGTGGCAAGCTCCACTACTTGTTCAGTTAACCCGTTGTTGACTGATGAGAGATCATCCAATTTAGTCTTCAACTGTACATTCTCTGTCTTCAGCAAATAAACCTCCAGTTTGAGCTTTGTGTTGTCTTGTTCAAGCTCACCTAATTGATCGAAGAGTTCAGTATTTGCTTCCTCCTCTTCGAATTCCGATTCTTGCCTCTCCTTGATACAGTCTTGGTTTCCCAATTCCATCTCCTTGACACCCTCAAAGGCTTGTACAAGGGTGAGCACCCGGCTCCTTTTCTTTCTTGAATTTGGTGCCTCTAAGACTAAACAATCTCTAACTTGGCTTGTTCCGGGGGATATTACCTTGAAGTTCACACTCTTCCCTCCACAGCTGAAGGAAATGTCCCTAGAACAAATATCAATCACCATACTTGCTGTGGCCATGAATGGCCTCCCCAACAGTAGTTTCCAGTCTCTACCACTGGATTCTCCTCTGTTGCAATCCAACACAACAAATTCTGCCGACACCATCAAACCGTGCACATTCACATAAATTTCCTCCACAATACCAACTAGGGTGATGGGAGAATTGCCAGCCATGATGAGAGTTTGGGAGGTGGGCTTGATTGACTAAATCTTCAGCTGTTTGTAGACCTCCAATGGCATCATATTGATGCTAGCCCCCATATCAAGGACCGCTCCCATCTTTTGTGAATCCTCAAATTGTACATCTATGACGAAACTCCCGGGGTCTTCAAGTTTAATGGGGGAGTCTATGTCACTTCCCCTATCTTCCTTAACCGCGACCTCTACCATACTTGCTTCGGTTTCCTCACTTCCCAACTGGACAACCTCTAACATGTTAACATGTTCATCGGAGCTTGATGCCTTCTCCTTGTTCTTCAAATGCATCAAAATCTGTGCCAACTGAGTTTCCATCTTCTTCAGTGACGCTCCATGACTGTTGGCTCTCTGATCATTGGACTGCATGTAAGCTGACATTCGTTGCTCAGAGGCATGCAAGGTGTTCTTGAGGGCTTCCGACCCGATACCAACAGTTTTGATAACTGTACTCACTATCTCCTCTAGAGACTTGTCCTTTGGTTGGCTAGCGGAAGCGTGGGAATTGAAGTTGGATGGTGGGTTACTACTTGAACCTCCCCATTGATTGTTGTTGTTTCCCCCTTGATTGTATCTATTGTACCCCCGGTTTTGGTACCCTTGGTTGTTGTTTCCACCTTGGTAATTGTTGTTGCCACCTTGATGAGTGGTTGCTCCTAGGTGGTTGTTGTTGGACCAAGACAAGTTTGGGTGATTTCTCAACCCTGGATTGTATGTATTCGAATATGGGTCATTCCTAGGCTGCCTTGGGAATTCTCCAAGGGCTTGGGCTTGCTCTTCCTGACTGAAATGCCCTTCTCCCCCTTCAATCTCCCCCATGACTTGACTAACTCCTTGGGAGGACCCTGGTTTTCCGGTTATTAGCTCCTTGATTGATTGAAGCTCCTTGTTCATTCTGGACATCTGGATTTGCACTTGGGTATCCTTACCCACTTCTATTCTTCCACCCCTCCTCACATGTGATGTCCTCTGTTGTGAGTTCTGGGCAATCTTCTCCAGAATGTCATAAGCTTCAACTGCCCTCTTGTCTGCAATGGTGCCTCCACATGCATTATCCACCATCATTTGGGTTATCGATGAAAGTCCATTATAGAAGGAGTTAACCTTCAGTTCTGGATGGTATGTATGCGGTGGCATTTGAGCTAACAATAAATTGAACCTCTCCCATGCCTCATGGAATGGTTCACCGTCCTCTTCGACAAAGGAAGCTATTTTCAACCTTAGGTCTTTAGCCTTCTGTGACGAAAAATACTTGTTGAAGAAAACCTTGCAGACTTGGCTCCATGTCACCAGTGATCTCGGCCTCAAGTTCATGTACTAAGTCATGGCTGCATCTTTCAGACAATATTGGAAACACCTCAGATGGAGCTGCTCCCTTGTCAATACTGCTTGGCGAGCCATTACAGGAAAGGTTTCTAGGGTGGCTCCATATTGTTTCATAAATTGGAGGCAATCCTCGGTACTTCGCCCACTAAACGACAGTAGGAGGCTGATGTGCATAGTTTTCAACTCGTACTGCCTTGTTACATCATCTAGTACTATGACAGTGGGCACATTCCCTACAAACGGGAGAGTGTACTCGCCCATAGTGAGGCCTAGCTCTTCATCCCCATGTACACTTCCCTTATTCTCCCCAGCTTGTTGCTCATTCTCTCCAGCATGCTGCTCATGCTGATTATGATCGTCCATATTTTCCTCTAACTGCTCTATTCTTCTACCCAACCGATTGATGTTATCGATAACTGGCAACATTGTTCCTCTCAACAATCTTCGTCCGTGCATATACCTAAAATCCTGAAATTTAACAACAAATAAAGCACAACGTAAACGAGAAACAGATAGGGCAGAGCAGGAATATTACTAGACTAGCCGTACTCATGCAAAACTAATTAAACTAACATGCCGCTCCCCGGCAGCGGCACCATTTGACAAATACGCTTTTCCCTTATGTCGTTTTAAAAGATCAGTCCGTCAATAATATTTTAAGAAACCTCACAAAGCCTAAATCAGTTTATAAACATAAATATAGCGGCAAGTGGTTGTCGTCCACAGGGAGCGGAGTTAGCCAAATTAGTTAAAGCTAAAGCAATGGTATGTATATATATATAATAGCAAAACCTGAATTGGTGAAAATGTAGATTGTGAACCAACTCTAAATAACACTAAATTAAATAAGTAAATAAAATGAAAGGGGAATATGGAGTGAAAGATATATAGATGATGGAAACTAAGGAGCTAATGGATTCGAAAGCAAATACTGGGCAATGTAACAAACTTGTCAATAGCACGGCTCTTCAAGGTAACCGACCTAGGATGTATAGAGTCGGTTATTTATCCCTAGAAGGTGGCCAACCTATGATGTATAGTGCGGACCACCTATTAGGGATTAATCCTTGTAAACTACCAACCTAGGATGTATAGAGTTGATTGTTTACCGGATTCTAGAAATGAAGCTCGTCTACCTAACATTGACTCAACCGATTACAAATAGTCACCCTAGGATGTATAGTGATGACTTCTAACTCTTTCACGGATTCCGACCTAGGATGTATAGTGTCGGAAACACGATCGAGGTTAGATTAAAACCGCGGTTCAAGAGTCAGAATTCATGACTTTCCGTCTACTCTTTAGAGTATTAAACAACCAAATAGGATGTATATCTAGATGCAATACTCATTCATAATATAAAGACATCTTGCAAAGATCATGTATCTACACAAGAAATCAATGACAAACACTCACAACAAGAATAGATCAATGGAAGATAGACATGAATATCAATATAATATCAAGTTTATGTACAAGCCCAATACTAAACTAACTACTCCATCAACCCCTTAGAGGGGATTTAGCTACTCATTACAACTAGGAAATCAGTAGAGAGGAGAAAGAAGTAACCCTTGGAGAACATCTCCTTCCTTGAAGTGGCTCCAATCTCCTAACTTCCTTGAAGTGGCTCCAATCTCCTAACTTCCTTGAAGTTGAGTAGAGAATGTGAGGATGAGAGATAAAGAGAGAAACTAGATCTAAGAATGCCTAATCTGTCTAAAACGGAGTTAAAAGCTCCTTAAAACGTTTCTATACTTTTATATTTATACTAAATACAAAAATAGGTCACTTAAGCTTTGAAAATCAGACTGGCGCGCTCAGAGTGCGGGTGGAGTGCGAGTGGTTTACCAGCACTGTACCCGCACTGTATGGGTTGCCTGCAACTTTAGTTCTCGGATCAGGACATTAGTGCGGGTGGAGTGCGGTTGAATTACCCGCACTTGACCCGCACTGGACCCGCACTATAGACCTGTTTGTGATCCTTTTCTGCTGGAATCATCACAATGTGCTTCCAAGCCTGTCTCTGCACCATTTCCTTCAAATAAGCATAAAACAACCCATAAGAGACACAAAAACGCACGAAAACAGAACATAAGGTAAGGATTTGAGGGCCTAAATATAGTAGATATTTGGCCCGATCAGGGACCTAATGGACCCACAATATTTTGAGCTCCAATAATCCTTAGAAATTATTAATTAAACTCTTTAATTAATATTTCATGATTATTAACTTCGGTGTTATTCCACTAAAAACCCGAAGCTGCACTCTCTAACCTGTAGACGTTTTTACACAAACCAATAACTCTCGGTGTCCATCGATATAGCTATTACATATGGTATAATCCTCCACAAGTAGTTCATAATTAGAGCTGGGTCATAATGTCTGTTATACCCCTCTAATCATATCTTTCCATTAAGTACCATTAATTCTCTAATGAACAATAAATCCTACATTCCTTACGAAATTAGAAGAGCGCTCATATTGTTCAAGCCCCGAATCAACCCTTAAGGGAACTACCATCTACTTCTCACAAGAAGGAGTAGATTCCACAATTGTGTACAAACCTTCCCAGCCACAAGCCAAACCGCGATCCCAACATACTGAGTATATTGATCGGGAATGCAACTCCGACCTCACCCATGGTATATCAAAGACCACGATCTAATCTGAAGGAGTCGATAAGACACTCAGGATTAAGATCACCCACATATAGCCATCATTAGTTGATATATATGAATCTCATCGTTAAACGGATCTTAGTGAGAGATTCATATAGATCATGGCCCAGTCCTATATGATCACATCATACAAGGTGCCTCCATTCTCATATCTACATTGAATGATCCAGGATAGGATCACCGTACACTACGAAATGGACCGCAGCTATAGATTAACCACAAATAGAGTACCCAGCTTTATTTGCTATCTACGGACTCTTTAAATTGCTCGTTTCAAACTGAATCCATCTATATATGACACTCATATACTCAGTTCGAAATTACATCCGGCAATTTTGGATGTTAAGTGCACATGTTATATAAAGTATGACACAAAATGAATGAATATACTACTTCTTTTATTTATGTTCAAATTATATTACAAGCTTTAGGGCAAAAACCCCAACAATCTCCCACTTGCACTAAAGCATGTGAGTCATGTCTCGTAACCCTAGACCTTCTAGGTGACCTTCAAACACTTTAGCCGGTAAGGTCTTCGTAAATGGATCAGCATGATTGTCTTGTGAGGATATCTTGGTGACGATCACATCTCCTCTCTACACTATCTCTCTAATGAGATGATACTTTCTCTCTATATGCTTCCCTCTTCTGTGGCTTCTTGGTTCTTTGGAATTAGCCACAACACCATTGTTATCACAATAAAGTGTGATGGGCTTATCCAGATCTGGAACACCTTCCAGATCACTCAAGAACTTATGGAGCCAAACAGCATCTTTAGCAGCTTCACAAGCGGCTACATATTCGGCTTCCATGGTGGAGTCAGCAATGCAAGATTGCTTTACACTTCTCCACACACTGGCTCCACCACCTAGGGTGAATACTGATCCAGACGTGGATTTTCTAGAATCCCTGTCTGACTGAAAATCAGAATCTGTGTATCCTAACGGGATCAAATCCTGTCCGGAATACACTAGCATATAGTTTCTCGTTCTCCGAAGATACTTGAGAATAGTTTTGACAGCAACCCAATGATCTAATCCTGGGTTGGACTGGTACCTGCTGACTACTCCCACTGCATAGCAGATGTCCGATCTCGTGCATAACATAGCATACATGAGACTACCTACTGCTGATGCATATGGCACACGTCTCATATCCTCAACTTCTTGAGGTGTCTTAGGACACTATTCCTTAGACAAGTGAACCCCATGTCTAGAAGGTAAATTACCTTTCTCGGAGTTCTGCATCGAAAATCGCATAAGAATTTTGTCGATATATGATGCCTGAGACAATGCTATGAGTTTGTTCTTACGATCCCTTATAAGTTGGATCCCTAGAACATAACTCGCCTCTCCCAAATCTTTCATTTGGAATTGGCTAGCCAGCCAGCCCTTTACATTAGACAACACTCCTACATCATTCCCAATGAGTAGGATGTCATCTACGTATAGGACCAAGAAAACTACTTTCTTGTCAATGATGCGCTTGTAGACACAAGGCTCATCAACGTTTTGCTCGAAGCCATAGGTTTTGATCACATCATCAAACCTTATGTTCCATGATCTAGATGCTTGCTTAAGTCCATAAATGGACCTTTGCAACTTGCAAACCTTTTGCTCTTGATCTGGAGACACAAATCCCTCTGGTTGCATCATGTATATGCTTTCATCAAGATTGCCATTCAAGAATGCAGTCTTGACGTCCATTTGCCAAATTTCATAATCTAAATAGGCAGCAATGGATAAGAGAATCCGAATAGACTTAAACATGGCTACTGACGAGAAGGTCTCTTCATAATCGACCCCCTCTTTCTGGGTATAACCCTTGGCCACTAGCCTTGCCTTGAAGGTCTCTACCTTCCCGTCTACTCCTCTCTTCCTCTTGTAGATCCACTTACATCCTATGGGTTTTACCCCATTCGGTAAGTCTACAAGTTCCCAGACTGAGTTAGAGTACATAGACTCCATCTTGAGATTCATGGCTTTAAGCCATTCCTCTTTATTAGGATCTTCCATTGCATTCTTAAATGTTAATGGATCATCCACACTATCAGTAGAGACGAGATCTTGTCCCTCACTTACACCCAAATAGCGTTCAGGCTGTCTCACAACCCTCTCACTACGTCTAGGTGGTAGTGTATCCTGACTAGGAATTTGCTGACTTTCAGATGTTAATGGATTAACAACTCTAGTTGATTGAGTACTGGTCTCACCAGGCTCCAACTTATTTAATACAATTTTAGAACGAGGTTTATGATCACTTATATAGTTATCCTCAAGAAACGTTGCATTTGTCAATACAAATACTTTGTTATCTTCAGGACTATAGAAGTATCCACCTCTGGTCTCCTTGGAGTATCCTACAAACAAGCAGACCACAGACTTGGGATCTAGCTTTCCAGTTTTGTTCTTCAGCACGTGTACTGGACACCCCCATACGCGAAAATGTCGTAAACTAGCTTTACGACTATTCCACAACTCTAGGGGAGTTTCAGGAACAGATTTGGATGGCACTACATTCAAAATGTATGCCGCTGTTTGTAATGCATATCCCCAAAAAGAATTCGGTAATGATGAGAAACTAATCATAGATCTCACCATTTCCATTAAGGTTCTATTTCTCCTCTCCGCGACACCATTCTGTTGAGGTGTTCCAGGAGCTGTGAGTTGGGACACTATCCCATACTCGACTATAAAGTCTTCAAACTCTTGGTCAAGGTACTCACCTCCACGATCTATTCGTAGAGACTTGATAGTCTTTCCTAACTGGTTCTCAACTTCAGCTCGGAATTCTTTGAACTTTTCAAATGTTTCCGACTTCCGTTGCATTAGATAGACATATCCGTATCTCGAGTAGTCATCTATAAAGGTGACATAAAACTCATAACCACCCCTTGCTTTAACATTCATTGGTCCACAGACGTCTGGATGTATAAGCTCTAGTGGTTGTTTAGCTCTAAGCCCTTTACCAGTAAAAGGTCTCTTAGTCATCTTACCTTCCAGATAAGATTCACAGACAGGTAAAGTGCCAACCTTTAACTCATTTAAAGATCCGCTTTTTACTAGTCTGTTTATCCAGCCAAGGTTAATATGTCCAAGCTTTAGATGCCAGAGATACGTTTCGTTTTCTGGAGAAATCTTATGTCGTTTAGTTTTTGGTTTTTCAACTTTAAACGTTTCGGTGTTGAGCAGTGTTGTATGCATTAACGGTCTTAACACATACAAATTGTTTTCATTAATTCCTGAACAAATATTCAGACAATTCTTTGCAATAATAACTGATTTATTAACAAAAGAAACAGAATATAATTGTTCTAACAACTTAGAAACGGAAATTAAATTCCGTGTAAATCCAGGAATATAAAAAAACATTGTTCAATAATAAAAAACTATTATTATTACAAAATTGCAATCTTATTGCTCCAACTGCTTTGGCCGACACGACATCCCCCGACCCCACACGCATGGAGAAGGCTCCCTCCTATAGCTGTGTCCAAGAATCAGTCCACTGCAAAGAAGAACAAACATGGTTAGTGGCCCCCTAATCAACAATCCAAGGTGAAGAATCATCTTCCACTAAACAAGATTCAAGAACAAGTAAATCATATTTACCTTTCTTCTTCTTCTTGGCTACCTCCTCCAGGTACTGAGGACAGTTCCTCTTCCAGTGCCCGACCTTGTTACAATGGAAACATGTTCCTTTGTCTTGGTCGGTGGAGGTGCCCTTCTTTTTTCTTTGGGCCTTCTTGGGTTTGGGCTTACCCTTCACCTTTCCAGCAGACCTCTTCCTCTTGTTGTTATTGGAGGAAGATGGTTCAGCAACAATTGCCTCACCGGTCTTACTTTTGCTGTCCTTGGTCATGGACTCAAAAGTAGCGAGCTCATTGAGCAACTGTGTGAGACTAAACCTTAACTTATTCATCCCGTAGTTATTCTTAAACTGATCGAAACTCTTTGGAAGAGTCGTCAGTATGATGCTCACTTGACTGGGTTCATCAATGGCTCCGCCATTGACTTCTGCCGTGTTGAAGTAGGACATCATGCTAAGGACATGTTCCCGAACTAATGTACCTTCCTTCATGCGAGCGAGCATAGCGGAACGAACAGCTTCGTGTCGCTTTTGCTCGGAGGGTTGCCCGAACATAGCTTGCAATGACTCCATAATATCGAATGCTGTATTCATTGCTTCGTGCTTTGTGACAAGCACGTCTGTCATAGAAGCTAACAGATATGTTCGTGCCTTCTCATCAGATGAGACCCATCGCTGGTATGCCTCACGAACAGTTCGTGTGGCATTGGCAGTAGGCACCGGAGGACATTCCTCCGTAAGCACAAACTTGAGGTCTTTGGTGACCAGTATTGCATTAATGTTAAGTTTCCATTTTGTGTAGTTATCACCAGTTAATTTATCGTTTCCAAGTATTTGTAATAGTGCAGATGACATGGCTGAAAAAACATAAATTAAAGATTCATTCAGTCATACATTCTAAACATGTGCTAATGTTCGGCATAAAATTAAACACGATGCATGAAAATGTTTAATGAACAAGAACAACCCTAAAAACAATGTTTCTATGCCACGACAATCCAACATACCACAAGCAAGTGCCGCCTTAGGGTCGGTCAAATTCTTGCATGTTGGATCCAGACCTTCTCAGTCAAAGGATATACCAGAATAACTCTTATGCCAATATCATTCAACCATCGTTTATTAGGTCAGGTTTTTAATTAACCAATTTAATTAAAACCTTGTGAGTGTAACTCATCATTTCAGATCTCAAGAGCTTAACTCGAGAATTGCCGCCTTAGGGTCGGTCAATCCCGAAATCCCCTCCGAAATCCTATCTGTTAGGAAGTCAACCTTGGTATTAATTCTTATGGAAACCCTCCTTAGGGAGGACGAAAACAAAGCCGTCACGAGGCCCCACTCGAATCTCACGGTGTTGAACTAATGATGGAGACCGCGGGATATAATGTCATATATCCCTCTCCCACTCACTATTTTATATTAAGGGTTTTCTATTAATATTAATGCACCTAGATTAAACTAGATTAAACGGCTAATTTTAATCTAAACGTCAAGTGCATTAATCACAAATTATTAGAATCCTATTCCAATAACTAATAAACTAAATTGATTTTTAACACTTAAAAAAATTAGTTCATTAGTGATAATTCAAATCTATGTAAACTGTTTACTAAGACTAGAATTATTATTAAATGTGTATTTACCAAGTTTTAACTATTAAAACTAAACACATTATTAGGTCCAATTATTATTAGGAGCTTAATCAAATTAATCCTAATATATATTAAGGACCCTACTAATCTAATTATTTAAACTCTTTAATAAAAAGATTAGTAATTAATGAGATTTACCAAGTTTTTACTCCTAAAAACTAATCCCATTAAAAATAGCCAATTATGTGAATAACCCATTTTAATCAAATTAAAAAAAATTAAACACATAATATAGATGGCTATAATGCATGTATGATATATCAACATATATATATATATATATATATATATGTAGGCACAACTAATTTAAATGACATGTATATGCATGACAATGCTTAATCATCAAATAATTAAAACATACATGAGTTGACCGAGTGTTGTGGATTATTTAACCTAAAAATTGGAATCTTATTACAAAAAAATATTCCCAAGGCATCCCTTGGTCTTCTTGTAATTTCCAAGACTTCCAATCTCTTCAGGTCATGTGCGCTGGTAGCATGAGAGCTGATAGCATCGCTGGACGTCGCTGGTAGGCTGTGTGGAGTTTGCGCGCTGGTAGGCAGCGTGGGGTTTGCGCGCTGGACTGCATGTGTGCTGGTGGGTTGTGCACTGGTGGTAGACATGCGCTGGTGGGCTGCATCACTTTGGTAGGCAATACTGGTCTACTATGTCCGCACCAGATCTTGCAATTACATTACATTTTTTTTTAATAATTTAACAGTAAAATAAAAATAAAAATAAAAATAAACATTATACAACCCAGAAACACTCTAAATCCACAACACCATAAAAAATTACGATCAACCATGTTTTTTAAATTAAACAATTTAATTAAAAAACATCATACACTCATCAAAAAAAATATGTGTCTACACATTCATACATATCAGGAGTAATCGAATTCGATTATACTGTACAAAAATTGGCTCTGATACCAATTGTTGGAACCTAGGGTTACAGATTGCGCAGCGGAAGGTTTTAAATTTTTTTATGCAATCATTAAACTAACCCATTTGTACAGTAATAATCAAATGCAATAATAAAGTGAAGGAATTTATTCATACCTATGTAGGAGGCTCCTTCACTTTGATACGAACCGCTCCTGATTTGAACCACGTGATCTTCCTTGCTATCTCCCGGAACTGGTAACAGCGTGTGGGCGCGTCACGATATTCAGGACCTATATGGAGGAAAAAGAGAAGAACACACACACAAATAGAAGTGCAGAACTTGTTGTTCTCACCACACCCAATTATTTTTTTTTTATGTTTGCTGTGTGCTTTTTGTTGTGTGACGATCACACTTTTTGTTTTTTCTTTGTATGTTCTCTCATTCAATCCTTTTAAAAGTAATCTGATTACTTTTTGTTTTTATGTTGTTCGGTTATGTTGTTTAGATTGCAAAATATATATCTCATATATATCTATTAAAAACAAACCGAAAATTTGATTTTTAAAAACTTTAAAAAATATCTCATATCTTTTTAAATTAAATATTTATTTTTGAATTCAAACATTTCAAATTCAATTTCAAATATTTAATTTAATAAAATAAAATAATCATATTATCTTATTTTATTCAAAATCAAATATCAACTAACACCCTCCATTTAGTGATTAACAACATAATTAAATAATCTTATTATTTAATTTATTTATCACCATTATTCATTAATTAAATAATCTCATTATTCAATTAATTCCCGAATAAATACGTGTCACTTTCGTAACACAATTAATTAGACAATCCAATTAATTAACCCTGACCCTTGTTACCTAAATCGATCGGGCTAGCAAGGGGACCTAATGGACCCACAGTATTTTGAGCTCCAATAATCCTTAGAAATTATTAAAACTCTTTAATTAATATTTCATGATTATTAACTTCGGTGTTATTCCACTAAAAACCCGAAGCTGCACTCTCTCAACTGTAGACGTTTTTACACAAACCAATAACTCTCGGTGTCCATCGATATAGCTATTACATATGGTATAATCCTCCACAAGTAGTTCATAATTAGAGCTGGGTCATAATGTCCGTTATACCCCTCTAATCATATCTTTCCATTAAGTACCATTGATTCTCTAATGAACAATAAATCCTACATTCCTTACGGAATTAGGAGAGCGCTCATATTGTTCAAGCCCCGAATCAACCCTTAAGGGAACTACCATCTACTTCTCACAAGAAGGAGTGGATTCCACTATTGTGTACAAACCTTCCCAGCCACAAGCCAAACCGCGATCCCAACATACGGAGTATATTGATCGGGAATGCAACTCCGACCTCACCCATGGTATATCAAAGACCACGATCTAACCTGAAGGAGTCGATAAGACACTCAGGATTAAGATCACCCACATATAGGCATCATTAGTTGATATATATATATATATATATATATATATGAATCTCATCGTTAAACGGATCTTAGTGAGAGATTCATATAGATCATGGCCCTGTCCTATATGATCACATCATACAAGGTGCCTCCATTCTCATATCTACATATGAATGATCCAGGATAGGATCACCGTACACTACGAAATGGACCGCAGCTATAGATTAACTACAAATAAAGTACCCAGCTTTATTTGCTATCTACAGACTCTTTAAATTGCTCGTTTCAAACTGAATCCATCTATATATGACACTCATATACTCAGTTCGAAATTACATCCGGCAATTTTGGATGTTAAGTGCACATGTTATATAAAGTATGACACAAAATGAATGAATACACTACTTCTTTTATTTATGTTCAAATTATATTACAAGCTTTAGGGTAAAAACCCCAACAACCACCCCATCCAATCAAACCACCCTCGGTTGACCATTGTCCTACTGTGAATGCATTAGGTTGATAATCTTTAGGAATAGTTAGATTTCACAATTTGTTTTCTCCTGCTTCCTTGGGGCTGCCTTGTGTAAAAATTGATGTCATTTGCTTAGTTTTGTTTTGATAGATTTAAGTGTGGAGAAAACCTACTAGGAATTCTTTATATGATTTAGTTAGTGGAATTGCATTTTGAGTTTCTAATTATTTTTTTTATTGTTATTTGGTGAATAAGGCAAGTGTAGTTATGAAAATATTCCTCGTGTGCAGGGAATCCATCATCAAATGAAAAAATCCAGAGGAGCAAGTGCAATGGGAGGCCACAGGGCCAGTGCACGGGTAACTTACCCGTGCACTACCCGTGCACCTGGGAAAATCATAATGGAAATTAGAACTGCATAGGTAACATACCCATGCTATACCCGTGCAATCGCGAGCATCAATAAATATATGATGTCACTTTCGTTGTAGGGCTCACAAGTTCAAAAACAAAGAAATCTCTCTCCCTCATCTCTTGCTAAAACCTAAAGGTATTCCATGAGTCTCAAGTTTTCAATTTCTACAAAAAAAGGTATAGATTCGACCACTACTAACTTGTTTTCCATTGATTGCACATTCTACTCTTCTCCAAATTTCTTTAACTCTCCATGAACCATAAGTTGTGAAAAACCCACGAAATTTTTTAAAATTTAATGCATACTCTTTGATGACTCATGATGGGTTTGTGTGATTTCTGCATGTTGAAGTGTTATGATTAATTTTGAATGAAAATTTACCACTTTTTCATAGAATTGGAAATTCTAGGGTTTATTTTTTTTAGGGTTTATTGAAGCCATGAATGCTTGAAAAGAAATTAGAGTGTGAATGAATCCTTGTGAATCCATTAGTTGTTTATAGTGTTTTGCTCTCATGAATGAGGAAATTTTTCGAAGGAAAAAGTGTCGTTCTGGGTAACGACACTGGTACTGCACGAGTAACCTACCCGTGCTATACCCGTGCACTGAAAGGTTGTATGTTGTTCTGAGAAAATGCACGGGTAACCTACCCGTGCCATACCCGTGCCTGGGCAATTAGACCTGATTGTGACCATTAACATTTCTGCTTATGTTTGGTTTATAAAAGCGTACTCCCAACCATGATATATCTCTAATTTTATGCTTTCTTTCATAGATGTCAAGCAGAACGAAGGTCGTGGCTAAGAAACAAGGAACAAGATGGGGTAAAAAGAAAAGACAACTCCATTGCCTCCATGCACCTTAAACATGGACTTTGACAGACGGCTGGAATATTTCAGGCCGAGGGACATTGTCGAAGAGTGAGGAATAGCATTATCAGAGCTTTCACACACTCTAATCCCCAATAAGGTGAATCAGAGGGGATGGCGGACTTTTGTTAGCTCACCTCCTCCATATTGCAGAAGGATCGTGCAAGAATTTTAAGCTGGAATGGTTCTGGATGACTTCATGAGAGGTGTTTCCATTATGGTGAGAGGAGTTGAGGTCCAGATGAACTAAGCTAATATTCAGAGATATCTCAGAATAGAGCTACCTGATGATCCGCAAGTTCTGAGAAGAATGAGAGAATGAGTCACTTGGGATGATAGTTTTGTTAAGAAGAAATTAGATCTCGCCAATGACTTGGTAATTAACCCAATGGATTTCTAGGTGAACCCGACATTTCCAATCATGCACACCAATCTTAAGATCGAGTTGGGATTCTAGCACGTGTTCATATCTCACTCACTTAGGCCGCGCACTTACAGAACAAATGTTTCATTCGAGCCTGCCACAGTGTTGCACTACTGTTAATAGCCAAAATTGGCTAAGGACCAAAGGGAAATTTTCCACCTCCTAGACCTGGTTCCATACCCGAGAGTTTCACCAGAAGACCTCTCAATCTAGAGCCGAGCTACTATACAATCCCAGAAAAAAGGGCGGGCTCTGGAAACATCGGGGATAGAGCCCTGACCCGAGAGCTTCCACTAGGAGACCTCTCTATCCAGAGCCGAACTGCGATACCACCCCAAGAACAAGGACGAGCTCCGGAAACATCCGGGATAAAGCCCGGAACGATCAGATCTAGCCCGCATCACCAAAACTAGAAGCTCCCCGAAGTCGAGGTCATCTTGCAAGTGCTCCAAAGACTCGTCTGTACCTCGATTGACACAGAAGAATGTCTCTAAAAGGCCGTAAGGTCAGTCGAAGCCACACCTAGCTTCAAAAGGTCAGTCGAGGCCACACCTAGCTTCGAAAAGGTCAAGGGAAGCCAGATTTGGCTCCAAGCTGGATGAAACTTCTCAGATATCAAGGTCGAAATACTAATCAACCTCCCTGGTTGAAGCACCACACCATATCGTCATATCCAACGACCTCCATAAAGGATCATACTGAAAGGATACGAGGAATGCATTGAATCATATCTGGAAACGTTACCTACATGCAGAACAAGTAATAAAATCCAAAAAGGAAACAAACTGATCTCCACCACGATACTCTCAATTCGGACGTCAATCCAAAAGTCAATGACATTAAAGCAAGAAATCTCGCCCGATAAGGAGGAGACTCAAGGAATCAAGGGAGAATCAATCTGTTGACCTACAAACTATGTATAAATAGAAAAGAAAAGAAATGAAAAAAGGGGACTACTATTCGACAGGCATACGACTAACAATCGACCATTCCCTAGAGAGGGTTGAGAGATAAAGAGAGAAGAACCTCTGTATTTGTATACCATGCATGTTTAATAAAAACATTCTTGCTTACTTGTCACTTTATAAATCACTGTTACATATACAATAAATTTTGGCCACCACCTACGTGGTAGTGGTCTTGAGGGCGTTAACTGAGATTTCTCATCCCGAGCAAAATTTCCGTTAAAACTTTCTGGCGCCGTCTGTGGGAAACTTACACCCAACTAACCAATCGTTTGCATTTATATTTTCATTGTTCTACAGGAACTATGAGGCTCCGCTCCTCCCAAGGCCAACACAGAGTCCCGGAGCAATCTCCGGCGAGGCCAACCCAAAAAGCCCCAGGAAGGGGGAGAAAGTCTGGATATAGTAGTCAAGCTCCGATCCAGACAACCAATACGCGGGCTACTGGCCACCTCATAGTGAGCCAGGCAGCACTCGACTAACAAGCGGCGGCCTTCGTAGAATCCGTCCACGTCTGCCTCCTCGCTGAAGGCATCACAATCCAGCCAACCATCCTGAATGATCAGAGAGAGCCGAGCAGGCTCAGAGCTAGGCCACCTGCTTTCGATCGCCTAGGACCTCCTCCTCCTCCAGAGCAGGCTCGAGATAGATCAGGGCCCCAACGTTCGATCCGGGATAGGCTGGGACCCATGCCCCCAGCTCCGAGAAGACTTTCACAATATCAACCCCGGCTAGGTAAGTCTGCAGCAGATGTTTTTACCCGGAAGCCTCGAGGGCTATCTCATCCAACTACATCTAGGAGAACTACCCGGGCCCTAGAGGAGGAAAGTAGACAAACTCCCCGAGTGGATCATGTCCAGGAGGAGGACCGGATAGAAATTGCTAGTTCATCAGAAAGATTCGACAGTGAGGAATCTGAGGTTAACTCGAAGAGACCTGGGAACAAGCGACTGAGGGATCAGCTGACAAAGCTACAAAAAGAGGTCCAGCAGATAAGGAAGGGAAAGAGTAAGGAGGACAAAAAGAATCCCCTGAGCGAGATGAACGCTCCCTTCACTAGGAGGATCCGGGAAACAGAGCTCCCCCCAAAATTCAAAATTCCAGCAGATAAGTTCTCTGGAACAGAAGATCCTCTAAGCCACCTAGAGAGCTTCGTTCAACAGATAGAGGTCCAGAACACTACTAGAGCAGCTATGTGCAGAATGTTCCCAACGACCTTGACCGACTACGCCAAAACCTGGTTCAGAAAACTACCCGTTGGAAGCGTGGATTCTTTCATAAAATTATCAACCGATTTTTGCTCACAATTCCAAGGAGTTAAACCTCGCCCGAAAGATCCCATACACCTCCAATATGTGATCCAGGAACGGAGTGAAACTCTTCGATCATATGTGGAGCGATTTCACAAGGAGGTCATACAAATGGGAGTTTTCACTGAAAAAGAAACCCTCGCCAACTTCAGGCGAAACCTCTGGGCAGGAAAGCTTTTTCGTTCTTTCGCCAAGAGACCTCCCGAGACTTACCAGGAGGCCTATGACCGGGCTCTGGAGCAGGTCGAGATCGACGAACAACTCAAGGTCAAGATAGAACATGACGACATGAGAACGGCAAAGCGTCTGAAGAAAGAAGCCCCCAAATTTGAGCCAATGCAGAAAGCTCAGAATAAACCTCCCAACAGGTCGACCTATCGCCTCCCTGCTCCTCCGCATAGGAAAGAAAGATATCCAGTAAACCGAACCCCTCCCCGGGCTTCGCCGCCTCCCAGGTCCGTGGCTTCAGTAATGCAAGGGGAAAAAGGGTATGACTACTACACCCTTTGAATGCTTCCAGGGAAACAGTCTACCTTGCCATATGAGATAAAGAGTTGCTCCAAAAGCCCACTCCCATGAAGGCCCCAGCTGACAGGAGAAACTGGTACAAGTACTGCGACTTTCACGAAGACGTGGGCCACAACACTTCGGAGTGCTAGAACGTGCGCAACCAGATTGAGGCCCTGATAAGGGGAGGATGCCTGATTGAGCTCTTATAACAGGTCAGAGATAATATCAGGACTGGAAGGGAGGTACAAGCTGAAATTCGTGAGGACGCAGAAAAGAGGAAAGGGGAGCAGGCTGACTTAATGCAACAGATCCAGGTGATACACACTATCAGCGGAGGTCCTACATTGGCCGGCGTTTCCAATAACTCTCGGAAAAACCACGTAAGAAAGGTTCCCCGCCTCAGAGAGAGCCGAGGGATCTTCGAAGTCAGCCAGAGCCCGACAGAGCCCTCCCATTCAGTTCAGATAGTATTCACCGAAGCAAATGTCTTCAATACTGTGCAACCTCATGATGATCCTATGGTCATCACGATACAGATCGCCAACTATCTGGTCCATCGGGTGCTCGTGGATACACGTAGCAGTGTAGATATCCTCTTCAAGGATACCTTGGAAAAATTGAACCTGAAGCAACATTGTTACAACAGCTATACCACTCCGCTTTACGGTTTCACTAGGGACTCGATCATACCAGTGGGGTCAATGATCCTCCCAATAATCATCGGGGTCACCCCGCTCCAACAGAATGTAATGATCGACTTTGTTGTGGTGGACACCTCATCGGCCTACAACACCATCCTAGGGAGACCTTTCCTGTCCTCTTTGAAGGGAGTCTTGTCCATATACCACAACGTCTTGAAATTCCCGGTTGGAACCAAAGTAGGAGAGGTACGTGGAGACCAGCAGGCAGCCAGGAAATGCTATGCAGTATCTACCAATCCTGTAGCCCTAGTGAAGCAGTGTGTGCAGGTGACATTAATCCAAGAAGACATGGATACATCCCGGATAATCCAAGAGGAGAAGGAGCCCACGGAACATCCTGGGCATCCGGAGGATGAACCTATCATGCCCTACGAGGAAGAACGGAGTAAGGAATGGGCCAGCGGGTAGCCCGTGGACAAACTAGAAGAGATATCCGTTAGGAATGACGATCCCTCCAAGGTCATCAGGGTCGGAGCCACCCTTGATCCAGAAGTAAAAAGAGGACTGAATTGATCTTCTCACGGAATTCAGTGACATCTTCGCCTGGAACCATGATGAAATGCCTGGAATTTTGGCATCGTTGGCCACCCACCGGCTAGCAGTAGATCCAACAGTCAAGCCCGTCAAGCAGAAGAGGCGTCACTTCAACGCTGATAGGAACGCGGCAGTGCAGGAAGAGGTTGATAAATTGATCAAAGCGGGGTTCATCAGAGAGGTACGTTACCCCGAATGGGTCGCTAACGTGGTCATGGTCACGAAGGCGAATGGGAAATGGCGTATGTGTGTCGACTACACCGACCTCAACCGGCTTGCCCGAAAGACAGTTGTCCTTTACCAAAGATCGACCAATTGGTTGACTCCACATCCGGAAACAAACTTTTGAGTTTTATGGACGCATTCTCAGGATACAACCAAATTAAAATGCACCCGGCTGACCAAGATAAGACCAGTTTCATTACTAGGTAGGGCTTATACTGCTACAAGGTGATGCCGTTTGGTTTGAAGAATGCAGGGGCCACATACCAGCGGCTGGTTAACAAACTATTCAAACCCGAGATAGGAAGGACGATGGAAGTGTACATCGACGACATGATCACGAAATCCCCAACCACAAAGGGACATAAGGAAGACCTTCGCAAAACCTTCCTCATACTAAGGGAAAACCAGATGCGTTTGAACCCTTCCAAATGTGCCTTTGGGGTAACGGCAGGGAAGTTTCTGGGCTTCATGGTTCATGAGAGAGATATAGAAGCCAACCCAGAAAAAATCAAAGCTATCTTGGACCTGGAATCCCCGACTTCACTCAAGCAAGTACAGATTCTGACCGGACGGGTGGCGGCACTCAACAGGTTTATCTCTCGCTCCACCGATAAATGTCTCCCTTTCTTCAAGGCCATCAAACAAGGAAAGAACATGAAATGGAGCCAGGAAAACTAGCAGGCGTTTCAAGCTGTGAAAGAGTACCTAAAAAGCCCCCCATTTGTTGCAGATTTACCTGGCTATATCAGAAACTGTAGTAAGCGGGGCTTTGGCCAAGGATTGTAGCGACGGCTTTCAAAGACCCATATACTATGTGAGTCATGCCTTGACCAAATCAGAAAGGAACTACATTCTCCTGGAGAAGCTTGCTTATGCTCTGGTGATCTCAACGAGGAAGCTCCGTCCCTATTTTCAAGCTCATACAAAAGCAGTGGTGACAGACCAACCCCTCCGTCAATTCTTGCAAAGACCAGACGTGTCAGGAAGGCTAGTTTTATGGGCACTAGAGCTTACTCAGTTCGACCTAAAGTATAAGCCACGGACTACGATTAAGGCACAGGATTTGGCCGACTTCGTGGCAGAATTCTCAGCGATCTCAGATCTAGATGATCCCTCGGTATCAAACGAGGTCCCTGAGAAGGTATCCGAGGTCAAAAATTGGCCGGAAGGCTGCAAGCCATGGATCCTCTTTTCAGAAGGAGCATCCGGATGAGCTGGGGGAGGAGCTGACATAGTTTTGATAGATCCGGAGGGGACTGAATTCTGTCACTGTTTCAGATTCGAGTTTAAAACTACAAACAACAAAGCGGAATATGAAGCCCTCCTAGCCGGGATGAATGTAGCCATCGAACTAAAGGCCGACTACCTGCAGATCAAGAGCGATTCGTTGCTTGTTGTAAACCAGGTGACTCGGGTCTACCAGGCAAAGGGAGATAATATGGTTGCCTACCTAAATCTAGCTCAGCTGCTGAAAAGCAAATTTAATGGATTCAAGATCGATCATGTGCCTCAACACCAAAACCATCGCGCAGATGTTCTGGCTAAAATAGCGGCAAACGGAGGCCAATCCCTACCAAGGGGAATTCCCCTCCAAGTAATCACCCAGCCAAGCATAGCCACAAATGGAGAAATTTGTTCCCTGGATCGCCTACCTTGCTGGATGGACCCAATTGTCGCCTACCGCCTTGAAGGAGAGCTTCCTAAAGAGCCCGACCAAGCCCGAAGAATTAAGAGACTCTCAGTTCGATACTGTATGGTGGATGGATACCTCTACAGGAGGGGCAGATCCCTCCCCTTACTTAGGTGCTTGCATCCCGATGATGCTAAGTAGGCATTGAGAGAGGTCCACTCTGGGGACTGTGGGAACCACATAGGTGGGGAAGCTCTAGCCTATCAGGTGCTTCGTATGGGGTACTATTGGCCGACCATCCATCAAGATGCAAAGAGTTTTGTGCAATCCTGCGAACCTTGTCAAAGAACCTCAAACTTGAACCACCAGTGATGAGAAGGTTTTTACCGTCAGAAAACTGTCCGTCAAAACAATTTATAAAACCTATGCGATGCGTTCACAAGTATAAATACAAGCAAAGCGGCAAGCACGGGTGTCGCCCACTGAGATCGGGGTAGCGGTGATAAGATTAGGATTAATATAACTAGTATGCATAAAAGTAAAAGTTATGGTGAATGAAAATACAATATAAACTAAACTATGAAAGTAAACAAAATGGCATGATAATGGAGTGATGAATGAATGATGATGGAACTATGGAGCTGATGGACTCGTAAGTGAATATTGGGGCAATTGCAGCAAACTCTCAATTAAGCACGTTTTGACAAATGTAACCAACCTAGGGTGTATAGTGTTGGTATATATCTATAGCAAGAGGTCAACCTAGGGTGTATAGCGAAGGCCTCCTACTAGAGAGTAATCCCTCCTAAGCAACCAATAGTGGCTAGTTACTCAATCGGGACTTGTTCCATGAATGCTCATCTATCTAGCTATGGCTCAACCTATTACTAATGTCACCATCCTAGGATGTATAGTGATGGCTTCCAATTCCCTCACAAGTGGCCGACCTAGGATGTATAGTGAAGGCCACCCGTTTGAGATTGGTTGAGGCTTTAGGTTATCAACCGAATTCTACTCGAAGGTTAGTTCTCGTAGAATCACTAAAGTAGCCAACCTAGGGTGGATAGTGGAGGCTTCTAATTCTCTCACAAGTGGCTAACCTAGGATGTATAGTGAAAGCCACTAATTCAAGATTAGATTAAGGGCATGGTTTTAGAGCCGGATTTCCAGAAATCCTTCCATTCAATTGAGCATTAGACAACCTAATTGTCTACTCAAGTAATCCAAATCAACATGCAAAGAGGGTGTATCCAAGCAAATCAATAATGGAAATCAATACAAGTAATGAAATAAAACATAGAGATAGAATAAATATAACACATAGAGTTTATTTACAAAGCCCAATATCCATCATACAAATAACATCAACCCCATAATGGGGTATTTTAGCTACTCATGTTCTATTACAAACAAATAAACTAAGAGAGAGTGTAGAGAGAACCCTTGAAGATTGATCTCCTTCCTTGAAGCTTGAATCCAAGTCTCCTAGTTGCCTTTGATTGAGTAGAGATGGTTTGGATGAGAGGGAGATGTGTTTCTAGCTTAGAGATACAAATGTTGGGAGGTCTGGTTCTCCTTTGGTTCGTTCCCATCCTTTTCTATTTATAGAGGATGGAAAAATAGGTCACTTAAGCTTGAAACCAGAAACTGTCGTGTGAATAGTACGGGTGGAGTGCGGGTGAATTACCTGCACTGTACCCGCACTGTAAGAGTTTTCTTCATCTTCAGGTCTCTGATCTGGGCAATAGTGCCGGTGGAGTGCGGTTGGATTACCCGCACTTGAGTCGTACTTGACCCGCACTGTAGTCGCACTTGAGTCGCACTGTACTGTCAGGTGCAAAATCCCTCCTCTGTTTTGAGCAATAGTGCGGGTGGAGTGCTGGTGGATGACCCGCACTCTAATGTCAGGTGCAACTTCAACTTCTCTGGTTTGGCAACAGTGCGGGTGGAGTCCGGTTGGATGACCCGCACTATATCCGCACGTTAACGTCAGGTGCAACTCAGCTTCTCTGGCTTTGGCAACAGTGCAGGTGGAGTGTGGTTGGATGACCCGCACTGGACCTGTACTGTAACTCTTCTCATGTATCAAGTCCCGGCTATGATCATGAGTGTGGTTGGAGCACGGTTGGAGTGCGGTTGCGACCCGCACTTGACCCGCACTATAGAGCTGCTTATGATCCTTTGTCTTTCCTTTTGCCCCTTTTCTGCCGGAATCACTGCAACATGCTACCAATCCCCGAATTACATCTATTGCCTGCAATTAGCACTAACGAGCCTATTAGACATAAAATATATAGAAAATACACACAAGAACGAGACAAATGAATAGGAATGAGGGCCGAAATATACAACAATTTAGGCACGATCAACCAGCCACCCGAGCGACTGTCGTCCCTCAGTTCACCTTATCCCTTTGCCATGTGGGGAATCGACCTAATTGGGCCACTTCCTACCGCTCCTGGACAGATGAAACACGCTATCGTGGCTATCGACTACTTCACAAGATGGGTCGAGGCATGACCTCTTTCTCGAATATCGGAAAAGAAT
This sequence comes from Dipteronia sinensis, assembly GCA_033220585.1. Lineage (NCBI taxonomy): Eukaryota > Viridiplantae > Streptophyta > Magnoliopsida > Sapindales > Sapindaceae > Dipteronia > Dipteronia sinensis. The sequence continues at coordinate 19,625,365 of CM065641.1, forward strand.
ACAACCAAGTTCATCAAGACTAACGTGGTTTGCAGGTTCGGGACCCCTCTCATCATTATAGCCAACCTAGGAAAGCAATTCGACAATGCCCGATTCAAAGACTTCTGCAAGGGATTAGGGATCGACCTCAGGCTCACTTCAGTGGCTCATCCTCAGACTAACGGGCTGGTAGTATCCACTAACAAGACAATCAAGAAACTTCCGAAAAAGAAACTTCAGCAGAAGAAAGGTAAATGGGCCGAAGAGCTACCAGAAGTCCTTTGGGCATACCGGACTATAAAAAGAACAGCTACCGGAGATACACCTTACTCCCTGGCTTTCGGGGTTGAAGCAGTCCTCCCCATCGAGCATAAATTAACCTCATTCAGGATACATCACTTTGAGCCAGAAAGTAATGAAGTCAAGCTCCGGGCTAGTCTGGACCTTTTAGAAGAAAAGCAAGACCGGGTAGTAGAGAAAGTAGCGATCTACCAGAGCAAGATCGCTAGATACTTCAACCAAAAGGTTAGAGCCCAGAAATTCAAGGAAGGGGATCTGGTACTTAGGAAAGTGACACTGAACACTCGGAAAAGGTCGGATGGAGTCTTAAGTCCAAATTGGGAAGGGCCATATTTGATAAAGCTAGTTGTTCGTAATGGAGCTTATAAACTCGAAGACATGGACGGACGATCCATCAACCACACTTGGAATGCAGATCATTTGAAGAAATTCTACCCTTGAAAGGAGTTCTCAAGCAGACTACCCCCACTTAGTTTTCATTACAAGACCCTAATAAAGATGTACTACATCTCGATCATTAATAAAGTAATTTTCCTTTCCTCTTCCATCTATGTCTCCAACTATGTTCAATATCAGCGACTATAAACCCTTGTATGGGAATTCGACATAAACCTCTCGAGACTAGGAAATAGCTCGATATCTCTCCTGATGCCTTGGTCGGGCTACCACCCCCAAGAAGGATCTGAGTGTAAGAGCATAGTTGCCCTCCAAATCTAGAGACAAGGAAATAGCTCGATAGCCCTCCTGATGCCTTGGTCGGGCTACCACCACTAATAAGGATCTGAGTGTAAGAGCATAGTTGCTCTCCAGATCTCGAGACCAGGAAATAGCTCGATAGCCCTCTTAATGCCTTGGTCGGGCTACCACCCCCAAGAAGGATCTGAGTGTAAGAGCATAGTTGCCCTCCAGATCTCGAGACCAGGAAATAACTCGATAGCCCTCCTGATGCCTTGGTCGGGCTACCACCCCCAAGAAGGATCTGAGTGTAAGAGCATAGTTGCCCTCCAGATCTCGAGACCAGGAAATAGCTCAATAGCCCTCCTAATGCCTTGGTCGGGCTACCACCCCCAAGAAGGATCTGAGTGTAAGAGCATAGTTGCCCACCAGATCCCAAAGACTAGGAAAAAGCTAAGTAGCCCTCCTAAAGTCTTGGTTGGGTTATCACCCCTTAAAAATATATATATATATATAATGTTTTCTTTCGTGTGCAGGATCAAAATCATCATAATTCCCTACACGAATCTTAATTGTTGCTACAGATGCTACTCTGGATCCCATGCAAGACCAGAAACAGAATAAAAGCTCTAAAAAAAGCGCTTCAATTTATCATTAAGGACAAGGGGACCCTATCCGCCGATAAGGCTACATCCAAATGAGGAGCCCAACCCCCGAACTCAGGCTACAAAAAGAAGGAGAAAAATGAAAATTTGATAATGGTAAAACAGGGTGCCCACCCCCTTTTCCGGGCAATCAAAAACAAGTCATCCACTTCAAGCTTTGGGACCCTCATGGCTCCCCTCTGCTGGCCCTCCTCTTTCCTGCTGATCCTCGGCATCAACCCCCTCTGCAGGTAGCTGTCCATCTGGGTTATCCTCACCGACCGCTCCTCCATTTAGAGGCTTCATCGGATGATCAGCTGGATCTTCCTCCAAAACTTCATTAATTACGTCTATAACCTCAGGAGGGACAGCCGCGTCAAGAAGGGCAGCCAAGGACCCCATTTTGCTCCTGTTGACCTCTATATCTGTTAAAGGGGGATCCACAGATGGGCTCCTAACCTCTTCACCAGCTCCCGATTGGTCCTCCTCGGATCGAGAAGACATCACTTTGCTGGAAGACTCCCCAGGACCCGAGGTGATAAAGGAAGGAAGATGGAATGAGGGATCTGACTGAGCGGGCTGCTTCCCAGTTCCTGCTAGGCTAGAAGGGACCACCTTGTCGCCCTCAGGGCGAGATAACTCAGCAGATTTGAGCATTATTTCCTGTCTGTCCCAGCCCGCAATAAACGGTAAATCAAAGGGAGGAGGAAGAGCTTCCGTGGCCTGAAATTAAGCATAAAAATACCCGTCACTGAAGGAGGTCTCCGCATCAGCTTGCAGCTAGGCCACCTGAGTAATCAGAGACTCGTTCTCGAGGTCTAGCTTCTTAGCCTCAGATCTCCAGGAATCCCGCTGCCTAGCCCACCGGAGAGATTGAAGATGCTCCTGATCAAAAGATTGCTTCATCCTCTCATGATCGCAGCGAAGCTCAGCCATCTCGAGCTCGATTTTTCCCTGGCTGGAAGTCACCTCTTCCACTAAAGACCGAGCCTGCTTGAGCAGTTCCTCGGCTTTCTCAGCTTCAGCCTCGGCTTTTGTAGCCCGATCACATAGGAGGGCTACCTGCTGGCCTATCGCGACATTAACCTTAAAGGCCTACAAAATACAGAACCCGAGTTAGAAACTAAACGAATTAACAAAAGTAGCGTGAAGGAAATACAATTACCTCAGCTAAAATAGCAGACCCCTTGGTTATAAGGACGTCCACAGGTATAGAAGCCATCTTGGAGATCCCGCCACCCGGACATGACGCTATGAACTGCTCCAGGACCTCATCCCGCCCAGTCGAGCTCGACTGAGGCCGGGATCGATTGGGAGGAACCTTCGCCACACCTTTCCCGGAAGCAACACCTTTCCCAGAAACCTCCGAGGCTTTGGTTGTTGGAAGCGCAGCGGAATCAGATGTTTGAGTCGAAGGGGTAGCGACTTTAGCTGCCACAGCCGAGGGGGCAGAAGCAGCCGGGCTAACCACCTAGGGAGCTTTACCCAAAGCCCTGAAAGCCCGCGAGGCAAGAGTGGCCATCTTAAACCCAGCCGGAGAGATAGACGAAGCCAGGGCAGGTTTGACCCCAGAGGAGGGAAGAGAAGCTCCACCTTGAGGAGAGCGTGAGACGTGACAGGTGGCCGGCTCCACGACAAAAACTGAAAAAAAAAATGTTAGAACCAAGCCAAGTAAAAATGAGAAGCAACTCAATGACACTTACGAGGAATAGCGTCTGAAATCCACAAATACTTGTTCACCCTACGAGGATCAAAAGCTTCAGCAGTAGGAAACTTCGGATTCAGATAATTCCGGGCTAGAATAGCCTTTAAGACGGCTTCGGACTCAGAAGGCAGGGAGTCCCGGTCCCAAGAGGGCTTGTCACTAAAAGCCATAGGAACCTCGAATTCATGCCCTCCGATGAAAATCGAGCTCCCCCAGTCATCCCCCGCCAGGATCCATTCCTCTTTCCATGAGGGGTCCTTCTTCGAGGCACCAGGAACGATGAAGTTGAGCTTATTCTTGGCCTTGGCATAGAACTGGCCTCGAGGAGCCCCAGACAAGCTCCCAATCTGGAAGAGATAAGCCAGCTCCTCTGCACCTGGCTCTCTCGTCAGGTTACTCATCTAGCATTGTTCCCTCCATAATACAAGAAAACCAATCAGATGCCTCCAGAAGCCAGGCGTCAACTGGAGGGGAGCGAGCTGGATGGCGTTGAGAGCCCGCTGAAGGGTTGGATGGAGGGGAAGCCTGACCCCGTTCTCAAGAGCGGCCACATGAATCGGAAGCACGCCTTTAGGGGGGTTGAAAAATTCATAATTTTTTGGAGGCACCGAGATGGATACGCTGTCGGGGATGCCAAACTTTGACCTCAAGCGATCAATCGACACCGGGTCAACGATGGAATCTGGGACAACCCGAAAATCTTAGGGAGGGAGCCTCTCCCCAAGGGGACCAGGAGCCGAGACCCGACGCTCCCCCGCAGCGCCACCGGCCGCTTCTTTGTCGGAGTCATCATCGACGATATCTAAAGGGTGGTCGGGATGGTTGGAGAACCCAGTCCCGATAGATACATTCCTACTTAACCGCCGACGTTGTGAGGTGGGCGGGGAATCATCGCCGTTAGAACTCCTCCTAGCTCGCTTCCTCAGAATAAGACTGACGACCTCCTCGCCGTCGAATATGGAATCAGTTGAGTCACGACTATTTTTCGACATTATAGAAGATGAAGAATGAAGAAAGAAGCAAGCTCGGAAGAAAAGCTATGGAAATATTTCTCAGTAAAAAGTTTTTAGCTCGAAGAGATGTGAGGAAGATGAGGAGGAAAACAGACATATATATAGGCAGAAGGGCAACAGCACTGAGATACTCGTCTGGTAACGGTAAAAAATCGATTACAATAACGTAACCGGATTAAACTTGAAAGCGGGCTAATCATCTCATGCCACATCACTTAAGCAGTTAAGAGGATGATCTCCCCAAGATTCTGGTAACGGTAAAAAATCTCGGGGACTGCTGTAACGCAATCAGATTAATTCGAAGATAAATTAGTCGGTTCGCAACACGTCATTCAAATGAAGAAAATTCCCCAATATTTCGGTAACGGTAAAAAGAGGAAGATTTCCCAAATAAAGTAAAAATCTGACCTCAACCCCGAGCTCGACGTCTGGTGTTCAAGTCAGAGGGGACTTCTGTTAATAGCCAAAATTGGCTAAAGACCAAAGGGAAATTTTCCACCTCCCAGACCTGGTTCCATACCCGAGAGTTTCACCAGGAGACCTCTCAATCTAGAGCCGAGCTACTATACCATCCCAGAAATAAGGGCGGGCTCCGGAAACATCCAGAATAGAGCCCGGACTCGAGAGCTTCCACCAGAAGACCTCTCTATCTAGAGCCAAACTGCGATACCACCCTAGGAACAAGGATAAGCTCCGGAAACATCCGGGATAAAGCCCGGAACGATCAGATCTAGCCCACATCACCAAAACTAGAAGCTCCCCGAAGTCGATGTCATCTCGCAAGTGCTCCAGAGACTCGTCTGTACCTCGATTGACACAGAAGAATGTCTCTAAAAGGCCGCGAGGTCAGTCGAAGCCACACCTAGCTTCAAAAGGTCAGTCGAGGCCACACCTAGATTCGAAAAGGTCAAGCGAAGCCAGATTTGGCTCCAAGCTGGATGAAACTTCTCAGATATCAAGGTCAAAATACTAATCAACCTCCCTGGTTGATGCACCACACCATATCGTCATATCCAACGACCTCCATAAAGGATCATACTGAATGGATACGAGGAATGCATTGAATCATATCTGGAAACGTTACCTACATGCAGAACAAGTAATAAAATCCAAAAAGGAAACAAACTGATCTCTACCACGATACTCTCAATTCGGACGTCAATCCAAAAGTCAATGACATTAAAGCAAGAAATCCCGCCCGATAAGGAGGAGACTGAGAAAATCAAGGGAGAATCAATCTGTTAACCTACAAACTATGTATAAATAGAAAAGAAAAGAAATGAAAAAAGGGGACTACTATTCGACAGGCATACGACTAACAATCGACCATTCCCTAGAGAGGGTTGAGAGAAAAGAGAGAAGAACCTTTGTATTTGTATACCATGCATGTTCAATAAAAACATTCTTGCTTACTTGTCACTTTATAAATCACTGTTACATATACAATAAATTTTGGCCACCACCTACGTGGTAGTGGTCTTGAGGGTGTTAACAGAGATTTCTCATCCCGAGAAAAATTTTCGTTAACAACTACCTACTGTACAACCATCTGATCAATGTTGCTTGGATCATAAAGATAGAGATTTTGGCAGTGGGAAATAGGAAGATAGATAAGCAAGCTCTGATTTTCCCGTGTTTAATCACTGAGTTTTGTAGAAAGTTTGGTATGGACCTCAATAATGACGAGTTAGAGTGGACATAAGGAGACTTGGACCTCATGACCTGCCGCAATTTGGAGGTGGAACGGGACTTGACCATTAATAGAAGGAAAACAGGTAGAAAGAAGATCAACACAAGAGCAAGCTCAAGTACTCACCCACACGAGTACATGGATCTAGACAGGGAACAAATAGAATACTACTAGAATGGCCCAACTCCAGAGCCAAAAGTTGGGGGTGACCAAGTACCTTGGCAGCAGTTGATCTCAGGAATGTCAAACCTTCAGACTTCAATGTATTCACTAAGATCCAACTTTACCATAGAGATCAGGTAGGCCAAAGATGGTATTGAAGACCTGTGGGAAAACATGACGGGTTTGAGACACGACTTGAATTTGATTCCCTATTCTAGGAGAAAGAAGTAAACCACTCAACAAGATTTCACTTCGGCAGAGCCAACCATTGATCAAGAATTCTAGGCTGCCATGGAGATGTCTAGGAGAGAACATGAGGATAGGCTCAGAGCAGAGCAGGACCCAAAACAGAAGGGACCGATGATGGAGGAAGAGGAGTTCGAGTCAGATGATGATTGATCTATTTTCTTGCCAAGAATTGTGAATTTTCTTTAGATTTACCTAGTTTATTTAAGATTGAACTCAATTATTTCATTGCACTTTTAATTTTCTTTGCTTTTTTAAGCTTTAGTGTTGGATTATATAGTTTTGGGAATAGTGTGGATGATATTTGTTTGAGAGATATTTTGGTTTGAGATATTTTATGTAGTTGTTAACCTTTGTGGTTATGAATTGTGCTTAATGTTAGGTTCTTCATCTCTTGGATTTGACACACCGGCCACTTGCGTTTCTTGGAGGGACAAGCAAGCCAAGAGTGCTCATAAAACGGGTGAGAACCTATTCATATTGTGACCTCAAGATAGCAATCACCTTGGTTAATCTTTTCATCTCAAACTCATGCATTTCATTTCTTTTTATATATGTTTGTAGACTGAAAATACACAAAGTGTGTCTAATACAACCTAGAGGGGGGGGGGGGGGGGGTGAATAGGTTTTAGTTGATATATTACCAACTTTTCGACTTAATCAATTTCGATAATCCTACTCCATATTAACAATCAATCAATCCAATATAAATATGCGGAAAACAATAAAAACACAAGGATTGATTTACGTGAGAAACCCTCCAACTGGGCAAAACTCACGGGCTATCCTTCTAGCCACAAACGGTCCTCAAATCCACTATTTGAACGAAAGTTTACAACCTAGGTTGACCTCAAGTCACACCTACTTGGTCACTAACCCTTTCAATCTACCCAACGGGCCTTTAATAGTGATTCTTGACCACAAGCTTGTGCACTAACTCACTTAGTCACAAAGCTTAACAATCAATGAAGAGTATAAACAACCTATGTGAATATATAAAAGATATTCAAACATGTAATTAATGCTAGGCGACAATAAATGCTTATCTAAGGATTTAAGATATCAATAAATGCAAATCCTAGATATCAATAGCTAAATGCAAATGCATGAAGATTTAGCTAGAAGGGTAAAATCGTCCTAAATGCTAGCTATTAAAGAACAAGGCTCTCAACCAACAAACAACAACTCAATCATGTTATAAATGCCAATGAACATAAAGATATGCAATAAAATCACATAAAAGAGCTAACCCTAGGCAAACAAGAACATAAATAAATACAAAGAGATTTAGGGCATGTTCAAGTTACCTAGTCAATGAAAGCAAGAAGAATCCATGATGAGATGATGCTTGAAGATGTTAGATGCACATGGATTTGTGTTTGGTTGAGTAAAGATGAGTTCTTGGGAGTTTCTCTCTCTAAGGAAAGCTTGGCCTATCAAAAATGGCTTCTTGAACTCATAAAACCGAGCAAGGAAGAAGATAGAGCATATATATGGGAGCCCTAGTTGAAACAGCGTCGTTTTGAACTTAGGGCATAAAATCCCGTCAATACCGTTAGATGGACCGCGTCGCAGGCAAGTGTCCAGACCGCGGTACACACAGCAGTGCACTGTCTGGACAACAACGCGGTGTAGGGCGCTGTGCATGCAGGTGCACAGGCCGCGGTATGGGCAACAAAGGCTTACTGGACAACACCGCGACTTGGGTCGCTTTGCGTGCAAGTGTACAGGAAGCGGTACATGAAGCATGACACTGCTGAGGTATACCGCTCTGTATGCCGCGGTGCAAGCAAGTCTTGCCAAGCGGTCTGGGCCGCGCTAAGAGAAGAAATTCTCTTTTCCGGGCAAACTCAACACACTAAGTGATGTGCAAAATGTGCAAGTGTGGAGTGTGAAAAGAGGCATACAATACATCATTCAATTACATGAAGATAGAAACATAATGCATGCAAGTGAGTGTGTGCAACTAGATCTCTTCAAAGAAAGTTAAACTAGTGAGATACCTTTGAAGTTCTCTTTGAGAGAGATGATGTCCTTGAAGCTTGATCACACTCAAGAGGCCTAAAATCCCCTTACACAAAATAATCCCCAATGTGGTTTGTCAACGAAATAAGCCAATCAAAATATGAGGAACTTACATAGACAATGGTGGATAATTGATGAATGTGGATATACTTATTGCATATAATTTGAGGATGAATGTGTGGATAGTTGTGAATGAATGAAAATTTTGATCTCTAAATTTTGCATTTATTGATTCATTCATTTTTGATTGGATGAGCCGAAGGCTCTTGTGGATATTGCACAAGATTTACAGGTTTTCTTTTCATATAGCCCAACTCGGTTTAGGGGTTTTGAAATCATGCATATACTTGTACAGGTATGAGCATATAGTGAAAATTGGTTTGGGGTGCGTTGTTAACTTTAATGCCTTATTTTTTTATGAGCCTATTTGAGTGTCTTTTTAATTTGTTAGGCATTAATTGTGCATGATTAGTGCCTAGGTTTGTCGTGTTATGTGTCTAGTCAGGTATAAGCTGCTAGGTCGGTCTCTTTTGTCTTCAATAATGAGGACAATGTTGGGTTTTGGTTTGGGTGTGTAGACGCCTTGTTGAGTTGTCTTTTTATTTTTGAGTCATTTTTGTTATCTTTGTGGTTTTTTGGTCTAAATTTTTCAAATTTGTCTCATTGGTCAAAATTTCGAGCTTTAAATAGCTTGGATGTGATGCCTAGAGTGTGTGCTCTTAGCGAGTGTGTGTATGCATGTTGAGATTGTGTAGTAGCTAGTTGTCACTCTAGGGTCTCACTTGCATGACATGGGCTAGTCTCATCCTTTGTGTTCTTAAGTTAAGGGGACTCAGTGCTCTGGCACCTTGTTCTAATAGTGGAGACTACCTGAGAGTTCACAAACACAAGCCTGTTAAAAGCGCATTTAGTGTAAAATTTTTTCTACCCTTTAAACACTCTTCTCATCAAATGTGTCACATGCCATAGAACATACATATCATATACATAGTGGACTACTGATGGACGCATTCATTCCCTTGATAAACTTGTTGTGGAAATGATCTTAGGCAATGTGTGTGCAATTAGCTACTAAATTAAGCCTAAACACATTCCTTATCCATTATGTGTGCTCCATAGCCAATTTTGAGGCCAATCACTTACCCTTTCTTTTGGAACCACAACAAACCATATAGCCATAAGCCAAACACAAACCAACCCTTTAATTGCCAATTGTAAGGACCTCTATTTTATGATTGGCTTATTTCCTGACAAACCACACCATATTGGGGATAATTGTGTAATGGGTAGCTTAGGTCTTCGTTGGCAAGCTTCCAAGCATCTCCATAACTTTAAGAGCAAAAGGTATATTCACTTGACTATGTCTCTTGAAGAGTTTAGATGCACACACACACACTTCATGCATGCTTTGTTCATCTTTCAGTTGTGTTCTTTATTGTTTATATGTGTGCATCCTTTTCATAATCACACTCGCATCATTTCTAGATTTAAGTGTGGCTTTATGTGTGTGCTTGTGTTGTCCACGCTTGCACAATGGTGTGCTTGTCTTAGCGCATTGAGTGACCATTTGAGAAGGTCTCATTCTTCTCTTGTTTTGGTTTGGTTGTTTAGAGTAAAGTGTCTAGTTTCAAAAGAGTGGATTTCAATGATTTAAATATTTTTCAAAACTGACCTTTGCATGGTCTTGTGACCATAACATTTTATACAAAGCTTCAAAATGAGTTTTGAAACTTTTTGCACAAACTATACACCCATACATTTCCAACGGTATATTATTCGTAATATTTCATGACCGTTTGGGTTGGTTTTGAAATCTCCAAAGTGACCACCAAAACTGGACAACTCTATTGCTGCCTGTTTTTGACCTATGGTATCTCAAATGACCATAACTATTTCTATAGACATCGAAACCTTGTTTTGTAAATTGGAGTAGAAAGTAGACTTCCATACCTTTCCAATGGTATATTATTCGAAAGGTTTAGTTACCGTTTGGTCATGTTTTGAGCCCCTTGTATCTAGGGCATCTCTATTGCACGGGTTGTGCACTGGTCCTTACCTGTGTAGTTATCCATGCACTGATGATGAGTGCTTCGAGTTAGTCCAACTGCACGGGTCCCTTACCCGTGCAGTTACCCATGCACTGAGCCTGTTTTGTGCCTAATTTGCCAAAACGACGTAGTTTCATTTAGGGTTTTTATATATATGTTCCTTCTTCCTCACTTCGTCCTAGGAGCTCAAAAACCAAAATATAGTGAGAGAAAGAGCTCCCCCTAGAGAGAGAAAGATTCAAGCTTTGTTCTTTGACTCCCCAAACCCCAAAACCCATCTTCATCTTGCATTTCTAGCATCATTCAAGCATGGGTCTTCATTAATGTATTTACTTGGTAAGTATAACTAACATCCTTGCTCATTTATTGTTCTAGCTTATCAAGACATGTCTTTTATTGCTTAGGATAGTAAATCTTCAAGTTTATTGTATATCATTTGAAGTTATGACATGTTTGGGGTTTGTTTGTGATAGCTAGAATGTAGGACCATTTTGCCTTTCTAGCTAAGTCTTTATGCCATGCATATAGACTTTGATATTTATGCCTCATTGATTGCATTTGTTGATTGCATATTTATTGCCCTTGTTATATATTGTGACAACTTGTGTTGGTTGGACTTATTTGACAATAAGGTCGCCAGAATCCCTTTGCATCTAATTGAGTCCTTAATTATTGGAATGTAGGTATTGTTTGATAACTAGGTTATTTAATTGCATTATAACAACTAGTTAAGCATTTTGTGTTTGGTCTTGCACATTATTGCAATTGAGCATAGTGTCTTAGACCATATACTCTTCATAGTGACAAAGTCTTGTGGCTTCTAGGTAAAGTTGCACAAGCAAGTAAAGTCTTGCAACCAATGGTGGGTTGGCAAGCATTGATCAAGTGCCACTGTAAAAAGCCCGCGGGGTAGAGTAGGAGGTGCTCACACCAAGAGTAGTGGATCAGGGATATCATTAGGGATTGAACCAAGAGTGGCTAGTGGTAGTGTCCATAGCCTGAGGTTTTTCGAGAGTGAGAGTCTGAGTATCACTTGAGGGTGTAACTTTTTACTTATATATTGGATATCTGTGATCGTGTGTGGCTTGAAGGATAGCCCGTGGTTTTTCCCTTGTTGAAGGGTTTGCACGTAAAAATTAAGTATTCTTTATATTTCCGTACTTTACTTAATTTTTATTATTGTTTGTATTCGGTTTTGCTTGTTAATATTGACTAATCGAAAAAGTTGGTAATAATCGATTGACAACCCATTCACCCCCCCCCCCCTCCCCCCCTCTAGGTTGTAGACACACGCTTGAGTAGTATTTTTAGTTGGTATCAGAGTAGGTTCCTAGATATACTTAGGTGATCATTGCTCCTATTTGTGTGTTGTGCATTTGTGTGCTGTGTATTTGTGTGCATTTTGCTTGTTGCCATCTTCACATCTCTAGATAAGCATTTAGTGTTGCCTAGCATTATTTGCATTTTTGAGTAATTTTACATATTCACATAGGTTGTTTATCTCTTCTTGAGAGTTAAGTCTTGTGACTACAAGGTGTACTGCACAAGCAAGTGAAGTCTTGCAACCAAGCTATGGTTGGCAAGCAAAGTGATCAAGAATTCATTATAAAGGCCCGTTGGGTAGAAGTGGTGGGTTAGTGACCGAGAATGGTGTGACTAGAGGTCAACTTAGGTTGTAAACATCATTACAATAGTGGGTTTGAGGATCGGAGTGGCTAAGTGGTTAGCCCGTGGTTTTTCCCTTGTTGAAAAGTTTCCACATAAAAAACAAGTGTTATTTAATTTCCGCATTTTACACTAGATTTTGTATGTTTGTTTATGGGGTAAATTTTTAATATTGACTAATCAAGAAAAGTTGGTAATTAACTTGATTAAAACCTATTCACCCCCCCCCCCCCCCCCTTTCTAGGTTATTTTAGACACACGCTTAATTTATTTTCAGGGTTTGTGGACCCCTACCACCCTAACCATATCTATCTACTTAAGAAATCATTATATGGGTTGAAACAAGCACCGAGGGCTTGGTATGAGCGCCTCACTCAATTTCTTGTTGACAATGACTACACTAGGGGAAGTGTTGACAATGATTACTCTTAGGGAAGTGTTGACAATATCTTATTCATCAAGATAAACAATGATGAGCTATTTATAGCTCAAATCTATATTGATGACATTGTTGAAAATACACTCTAAGCGTGTGTCTAACAACCTAGAGGGGGGTGAATGGGTTGTTAATCGATTATTACCAATTTTTCGATTAGTCAATATTAAGCAATAAACCCAAATCAATGAGACTACACTTTCCAAGACAAGTGTATGTGAGGTGATCAAAAGAGATAACTAAATAAGAGCCATTTGCATAATAAAAGAAAACTTCAACATGCAACATGCAAATGCTGCCTCTATATAGGTTACTCCCCCTCAATGGGACAATCTCTCCAAATATGCAATCCCCTTAAATAAAACCACATTACTCCCCCTTTTTGTCATGAGATAGGCAAAGGAGTATTTCCCAACCGAGTCACTTTAGCGAAGAGAGCTATTTGCAAGATAAGTGCATAATCATATACAACAACTTTATGCAACTCAATTAATTGAGAGAGAATCATTGAGGGTTTTATTGTTTAGAAGAAAATGTGTGACTTAATTGCTTTGGATGTAAGACATGTAACATCATGGTTCAAGCAAATGGTATTTGGCAAAGCAAACATCAAAAGGGTTTCCAAAAGAATTCAAAACAATTTATACCCTTTTGTTATAAGCAAACAAGATATAGTTTTTCAAAAAGAATTTCAATTTAAAGAGCAACTATATCAAACTTTATAAGCAAAACAAGACATGAGTGACTTTTGCACCCTTTTTGATTTTTCCGGGTGGGATACCCGTATGATGGTAGTCTTGTTCAACTAATAAAGAGAGAGAGAAGACTAAATTTGGATGAGACATCCTTGTTTATTGCATGGATAATGGATCCTTATAGGGTTTAGTCTTCTCATTTGCTTTCACACATATTTTGCACTAGAGCAATCAAAAGCATTTCATGCATATTATGTTAAGCATGTCATTAAAAGTTCTCATGTCATGGAGTTAAATTATGGGTCATTCAAGTGTACTTACCCAATAAAAATCTCCTAGTCCAAAAATGCATTTTTGAACATAGAGGTGACATGGATTACAAATCAAGCAAGGCACACCTATTAAATAAAAAGCCATATAAGAATATATATATATAAGCACAACCAATAATACTCAAGCAATTAATAAAGAAGCATAAAGTTGATCAAGTTTGTGCTTATTCCAACATGCAAGGTTGCTCTCTTTGCTTGAGTTCCCCATAAAGGATCAATCACCAAAACACATCAAGGCATATGACAAATCCCAATAGACCTACTAAGTGACTTGAACCTAGTTGAGTCTAAGGGCTTTGTAAATAAATCCGCTAGTTGATCATTAGTGCCCACGTGCTCAAGAGCAATGCATTTGTTTTCAACTAGTTCCCTAATGAAATGATGCCTAATGTCTATATGCTTTGTCCTAGAGTGCTGAACATGATTCTTTGAAATGTTAATTGCACTCATGTTATCACAATAAAGGGTAAGAATACCTTGATCGAAGCCGTAATCCATAAGCATTTGTTTCATCCAAAGGAGTTGTGTGCAAGCACTCCCGGCGGCTATGTATTCCGCTTCAGCTGTGGATAGAGAGATGAAATTTTGCTTCTTGCAAAACCATGAGACCAAGTTGTTGCCTAGGAAGAAGCAACCGCCCGATGTACTCTTCCTATCATCACAATTTCCTGCCCAATCTGCATCACTAAAGCCAACTAAGCTACCATTACTGTCAAAAGAGTACCATATCCCATAGTTGGATGTCCCATTCACATATCGAATGATTCTCTTCACAGAGGAGAGATGGGATTCCTTGGGATCCGCTTGGTACCTAGCACATACACCCACACTAAAGGCTATATCGGGCCTACTTGCGGTCAAGTAAAGCAAGCTACCAATCATGCCACGATAAAGACTTTGTTCCACACTCTTGCCACTAGCATCCTTGCTTAGTTTCAAGGTGGTACTCATGGGTGTGTCACAATGCTTGGCATTCTCAAGGCCAAACTTCTTCACTAGGTTCTTAGCATACTTAGCTTGGGATATGAAAATCCCATCATGCAATTGCTTGATTTGCAAACCTAGGAAGTAATTGAGCTCCCCAACAAGACTCATCTCAAACTCATGAGACATGACATCAACAAATTTTTGGACTTTGGATTTGTTGGTGGAGCCAAAAACAATATCATCAACATAAATTTGAGCTATGAAAAGCTCATCTTTGTTCCTCTTAATGAATAAGGTTTTGTCAACACTACCCTTAGTGTAGTCATTGTCAACAAGAAATTGAGTGAGACGCTCATACCAAGCCCTAGGTGATTGTTTCAACCCATATAAAGCCTTCTTGAGGCTATAGACATGATTGGGGTGGTGTGGATCCACAAACCCCTTGGGTTGCTCAACAAACACTTCCTCATGCAAGAAACCATTGAGGAAGGCACTCTTAACATCCATTTGATGCAATTTGAACTTGTGCACACATGATATGGACAAAAGAAGCCTTATGGACTCAAGACGGGCAACCGGAGCAAAAGTCTCCTCAAAGTCAATACCCTCAATTTGAGAGTATCCTTGTGCTACAAGTCTAGCCTTGTTGCACACAATGTTGCCATTTTCATCCCACTTGTTCCTATATACCCATTTGGTGCCTATGACATTAGTATCCTTGGGTCCAGGAACAAGAGTCCAAACCTCATTTCTTTCAAATTGGTTTAGCTCTTCTTGCATGGCAAGAACCCAAAACTCATCATTCAAGGCTTCATCAACCTTTTTGGGTTCAATTTGAGAGGTGTAGCAAGTATAGCTAATTTGATTAGCTATTTGACGCCTAGTCCTAACACCCTCATTCATATCTCCAAGAATGTCATTCTTATTGTGGAGATGTCTAACCCATGGAGCGGGTTCTTTAGAGTCCAAAGATGGATCTCTATCAAGAGGTTGGATGACCTCTTCATCAAGACTTGACTTCACATCAATTGAAGTCTCACCATTCTTCTCCAAGAATGGATCATCAAGCACAATGACTTCCTCATCATGGTCTCTAGTCTTAGGCCTACAATCATCTATGACGACATTAGATGATTCCATGACACTCCGAGTTTTTAAATTAAAAACTCTATAGGCCTTACTATTAAGGGCATAGCCAATAAAAATCCCCTCATCACTCTTGGCATCAAACTTGCCAAGTTGATCTCGGTCATTTAGAATGTAGCATTTGCTCCCAAATGAGTGGAAGTAGCTAATATTTGGCTTCCTACCCTTCCATAATTCATAGGAGGTTTGCCTAGTACTGGGCCTTAGGAAGACTCTATTTCCTATGTAGCAAGCCGTATTGACGGCCTCGGCCCAAAGGTTCCTAGGGACATTGTTGCTAAGCAACATCACACGGCCCATCTCTTGAAGGACCCTATTCTTCCTCTCAACAACCCCATTTTGTTGAGGAGTTCTAGGAGCCGAAAACTCATGGAAAATGCCTAAGCTATTGCAATAGCTTTCAAAACAAGCATTTTCAAATTCCCTCCCATGGTCACTCCTAATTCTTTTAATGCTTTTAATGTGTGAGTTCTTTTCATTTTGAATTTTAGTGCAAAGCATTTTAAATTTTTCAAAAGTTTCAGATTTTTCTCTAAGAAAATATGTCCATGTAAATCTAGAGAAATCATCAACACAAACAAAAATGTATCTCTTACCGCCGAGACTCTCGGTTTGCATGGGACCCATAAGGTCCATATGTAGAAGCTCTAATGGCTCCTTGGTGGCGAGATACTTGCCTTTCTTGTGCATACTTTTGGTTTGTTTTCCTTGTTGACAAGGTCCACAAACGCCATCGACTTTCTTCCCAAGCTTAGGGAGGCCACGCACAACCTTGAACTTATCTAAGATCCTCAATCTCGATAGTTCATGTGGCCAAGTCTTTGATGCCATAACTCAATTTCCTCACATTTGGACATATTGCAAGAGATAGCACTAGCTTCAAGACAATAGCAATTGTCACTAGATCTCTTTCCTTTTAGCAAGGTTTGTCCATTTGGCATTAAAATAGAGCAATCATTTTTGTTAAACAATACAGAGAGTCCATCATCATTAAGATGAGAAATGCTTATAAGATTGGCTTGCAAGCCATCAACAAGTAGAGCATTGGACAAGGAGGGTAAATCGGGAATGGAAATAGTTCATTTCCCTATGACTTTCTTTCTAGATCCATCACCAAAGGTGACAAATCCTCCATCCTCCAAGACAAGGGATTTAAAGAAGCTCTTGTTCCCCGTCATATGCCTAGAACACCCACTATCCAAATACCAAGTGTTAGAGGCATTTGCCTTCAAGGAAATTTGAGCCACATAGCAAGAATAGTTATTCCTTCTAATCCACCTAGGTGTAATGTTCTCATTCCTAGTGGTATTAGTCACATTGGCTCTAGATTTCCTAGGATCATGCAAATTTGCTCTAGATTTCCTAGGAACATGCATTTTAGCTCTAGCTCTATTTCTTTCAATCATGCTCTTGATTCTACACATTTCAATGTATTTGAAGCAATTAGGTCTAATGTGACCATCAACACCACAAAAGTGACAAGTGGGAATAAAATAAGAAGACATACCATGCCCTTGTGAGTACAAAGGGGCTTTCCCACGCATTTGAGCTTGTCTTTGGTGTTGGATTGGTTCTCTTCTTCTTTGTTGTTGAGTTGGAATGAATTGCTTCCTTGGTTGACCTTGCATGAATTGCTTTTTGGCTTGATAGTATTTCGGTTGAGGGAAACTTGCTTGATGCACCCTTGTTGATTGAGCTTGAGCTTGTTTCCCTTATGCTACCTTGACTTGAGGATCTTTAGAGCACTCTCCTAGTTCGATCTTCTTCCTAGGATATTGTGGGGGTGGAGGCTCTTTGTTATCCAAACTCTTAACAAACACAATCTTGCTTGAGGATGAGGTCTCCTTGTCATCTCCATAGCCAAGACCTTTCTTATCACTTGGCCTCTTGCCAACTCCCAACATATGGTCAAGTTTATTCGTGCTTGAAGTCATCTTAGCAATTATCTCTCTAGCTTCTTCAAGCTCCTTTTCCATCAATTCCTCATTCATTTTGGCTATCTTCACTTCTTTATTTAAGTGAGTAGCTTCGGTGGATAGCTTGAGATTCTCTCCTTTTAGCCTTTGAATCTCTTTCTTCATCTTCAATCTTGAGCTTTGAAAATGCTCAATGAAGCCTTCAAGATCCATTCCTCCGACATCCATATTTGTTGAATGGGATGAAGAGTCACCATCGCTAGAGTCATCTTCACTTTGTTTCTCTACCTCTTCATCATCTATTGCTTCCTTACTCTTGAGAGAAGATGCGAAGGCAATAAAGTTTGCCACATGATCCTCATCATCTGAGGATTCTCCTTCTTCTTCCAAGTCATCACCATCGCTCCACGTGGCGGCCATGGCCTTTCCTTTCTTCTTATTTTTCAAATTTCCACAATCCGTGGAGATGTGTCCGAAACCTCCACATTCGAAGCATTGAATCCCTTTTCTTGTGGGCTTGTCTTCACTTGACTCAAACTTCTTGAAAGAAGTCTTCTTCTTTATTTCCTTTCCTTTGGATCCAAATCCCCTCTTCTCAAAATTGATGAACTTCTTGAATCTTTTCACCATGAGGGCCATTTCTTCATCTGAGTCTTCTTCCTCCTTCTCAACCTAAGAAGTCTTCAGAGCAATGCTCTTTTGCTTCTTTTGAGGTGTAGGTGTGGGAGTCCATCTAGACTCATATGCTAGAAGCCTTCCAATAACTTCACTTGGCTTCATATTCTTGTAGTCACTATTCTCCTCAAGAGCCGTCACTTTTGACTCAAATCTTGCTGGAAGCGACCTCATAATTTTTTGCTTGATCCTCCTATCCGAATAGGGATCACCAAGTTGATGGCTCTGATTGATTATGTCCATCATCTTCACTTGAAAGTCGTTGAAGCACTCATCCTCCTCCATCCTAATTTGCTCGAATTGTGTTTGGAGGACTTGAAGCTTGGAGTCCTTGACCACCTCGGTTCCCTTATGGGCCGTCTCTAGAATCTCCCATGCCTCTTTTGCAATTCTTGTTGTTTGGATCAATTTGTACTGATTGTCATCCATTGCACAAAGAATAGCATGCATAGCCTTGTTGTTCCACTTGGATGCTTCAAACTCTTGAGTTGACCATTCTGACTTTGGCTTGGGAACTACACTTTCGTCTTCAAGAGTCTTTTCCGGAAGAGTGTAGCCATCTTCAATTTCCATCCATGCTTGGTCATTTATTTGGCAAATGTAAGACTCCATCTTGCCTTTCCAAGAGGCATAGTTTATTCCGGTGAGCAAAGGGGGTCTTGTGCTAGAGGCTCCCTCATTACCACTTCCGTTCCCACTCATAGTGTTTGGGTATGAATGATATGAATGTTTATGATGCAACAAACACAAACAAAATGCAAGACACACAACGAGCAAGGATCACCTAAGTGTATCTAGGAACCCGCTCTGATACCAATTGAAAATACACAAAGTGTGTCTAATACAACCTAGAGGGGGGGGGGGGGGGGGTGAATAGGTTTTAGTTGATTTATTACCAACTTTTCGACTTAATCAATTTTAATAATCCTACTCCATATTAGCAATCAATCAATCCAACATAAATATGCGGAAAACAATAAAAACACAAGGATTGATTTACGTGAGAAACCCTCCAACTGGGCAAAACTCACGGGCTATCCTTCTAGCCACATACGGTCCTCAAATCCACTATTTGAACCAAAGTTTACAACCTAGGTTGACCTCAAGTCACACCTACTTGGTCACTAACCCTTTCACTCTACCCAACGGGCCTTTAATAGTGATTCTTGACCACAAGCTTGTGCACTAACTCACTTAGTCACAAAGCTTAACAATCAATGAAGAGGTTAAACAACCTATGTGAATATGTAAAAGATATTCAAACATGCAATTAATGCTAGGCAACAATAAATGCTTATCTAAGGATTTAAAGATGTCAATAAATGCAAATCCTAGATATCAATATCTAAATGCAAATGCATGAAGATTTAGCTAGAAGGGTAAAATCGTCCTAAATGCTAGCTATTAATGAACAAGGCTCTCAACCAACAAACAACAACTCAATCATGTTATAAATGCCAATAAACATAAAGGTATGCAATAAAATCACATAAAAGAGCTAACCCTAGGCAAACAAGAACATAAATAAATACAAAGAGATTTAGGGCATGTTCAAGTTACCTAGTCAATGAAAGCAAGAAGAATCCATGATGAGATAATGCTTGAAGATGTTAGATGCACATGGATTTGTGTTTGGTTGAGTAAAGATGAGTTCTTGGGAGTTTCTCTCTCTAAGGGAAGCTTGGCCTATCAAAAATGGCTTCTTGAACTCATGAAAAATGAGCAAGGAAGAAGATAGAGTATATATAAGGGAGCCCTAGTTAAAAATGCATCGTTTTGAACTTAGGGCACAAAATCCCGTCAATACCGCTAGATGGACCGCGTCTCAGGCAAGTGTCCAGACCGTGGTACACACAGCAGTGCACCGTCTGGACAACAACGCGGTGCAGGGCGCTGTGCATGCAGGTGCACAGGCCGCGGTATGGGCAACAGAGGCCTACTGGACAACACCGCTACTTGGGTCGCTTTGCGTGCAAGTGTACATGAAGCGGTACAGGGAGCATGACCCTGTTGAGGTATACCGCTCTGTATGCCGCGGTGCAAGCATGTCGTGCCAAGCGGTCTAGGCCGCGCTAAGAGAAGAAATTCTCTTTTCTAGGCAAACTCAACATACTAAGTGATGTGCAAAATGTGCAAGTGTGGAGTGTGAAAAGAGGCATACAATACATCATTCAATAACATGAAGATAAGAACAATAATGCATGCAAGTGAGTGTGTGCAACTAGATCTCTTCAAAGAAAGTTAAACTAGTGAGATACCTTTGAAGTGCTCTTTGAGAGAGATGATGTCCTTGAAGCTTGATCACACTCAAGAGGCCTAAATTACCCTTACAAAGAATAATCCCCAATGAGGTTTGTCAATGAAATAAGCCAATCAAAATATGAGGAACTTACAAATTCTAGATGGACCCAGAAATTAGTCCGGTAGAATATATCAAGTGATCCATTCAAGTACGTGCGGATTGGGGATCTTGGCGGGCTATCTGAATTTAAGCTTCAATAGACATAACCTAGTTACAATCAACAAATGATTCACTTAGGTTTTGATCTATTAATTTTAGCTTATTCCACTAAAGAGCTAAAATTGAACTCGTAAATAAAGATAGAATAAGCTAATGTTTCTCATTCGTACTCTAGATAACCTTATTGTAGATAGTGTATCCTCGTGAAAAATACCAGTAATCGCCAAGAGCTCATAGACCGCCTATAGTTTTCCTAGTTACCATATTTACTTATACGACCACATTTTGAACTTGGATATTTTGACTTGTCCAGAAGTCATGTTTCAATAGACACTTTCAAAACCTTAACGTTAAGATTTAATATCCAATACCTCAAAATATCCATATGATGATATTCTACTCACATGTAATAAATAGAGCCACGATGTCCATATCTATAAATGAAGTCTTCTATCGATTAACAAAAGAATATCACCAAACCATCGGGGATAGACTATGCTATATAATTGTTCTCATTGACAGCTCAAATGATAACACTTGTAACCATAAGTCCATCATTTATCTATGGATTGAGATAGACTATCTGATTGTCCTTAAGTGAAAATGTTTATCCATTGACGGTTTTGGATAAAGTATTTAACTATAATCCTATTCAATGCACCTAGTGCACTAGATTCTTTTGCCAAAAGACACTACAATTGGATGATTTTAGACTCATCATAACACATTTGATCCCACTCAAATTCTAGCAAAAGAATCTACAACTTTAACAAGGTAAAAGAGTCCAACCTTTATCTTAAGTTGTGAATATTGTTCAAGACTAACTAAAGAATTGTGTCTACCTCATACATATCTAGATGTACGAACAATTCTTCATCTCTCACAGTCTTTTGACCTTATGATTATTTACTTTTAACAATTATAATAATTAAACTATAAATACTATAAGATTTGTTAAACTAGAAATCACTTTATTAATATGAAAATATTGTCAAATACATTATTACACTCTTGCTATTTAGCATAATCCTAACAATCTCCCACTTGCGCTTTAGCAAGTGTGTCATATCTCTCTATTCCCATGTTCTCGAAGTGCCTATCAAAACTCTTCTGTGGTAGAGCCTTTGTGAAGGGATCTGCTAGATTTTCTGTTGACGGGATCTTGGTAATCGTCACGTCACCCCTGTACACAATTTCCCTCAGAAGATGATACTTCATTTCAATGTGTTTCCCTCTCTTATGGCTTCTTAGTTCCCTCGAATTAGCCACTGCTCCACCGTTATCATAGTAGATAGTGATCTATTTATTCACATTGGGAACCACTTCCAAGTCAATCAAGAATTGGCGGAGCCAGACAGCCTCTTTAGAAACTTCTCATGCGGCAACATACTTAGCGTCCATGGTGGAATCAGCAATACAGGATTGTTGATACTCCTCCATATGACTGCGCCTCCTCCAAGAGTAAACATAGATTCTGATGTGGATCTCCTTGAGTCAAAATCCGACTAGAAATTTTAATCTATATACCCAACGAGAATTAAATCCCCTCAAGAGTATACAAGCATATGATCTCTCGTTCTCTTGAGATACTTGAAAATATGCTAGACTGCCGTCCAGTGATCAGGACCAGGTTTCGATTGAAACCTGCTAACTATGCCAATAACAAAACAAATATCTGGTATAGTGCAGAGCATTGCATACTTGAGACTTCCAACTGTCGAGGCATATGGAACCCTACTCATGAATTGCTCTTCATGCTTATTCTTCTTAGGAACTTGTTCCTTAGAAAGTTTTATTTCATGTTTGAAAGGTAACATACCTTTCTTGGAATCTTGTATGGAGAACCTAGACAAGATTTTATCTATGTATGAAGCTTGAGATAATGCAATCGTTCTATTCTTTATATCCTTTATTACTTAGATATCGAGAATATAACTTGCTTCTCCTAAGTCTTTCATATCAAATTGTTTTGCTAACCATTCTTTCACTGATGCCAATACACCTACATCGTTTCTGATGAGTAGTATATCATCAAAGTAAAGAACGAGGAAAACCAACTTGTCACCTTTAATCCTTTTGTATACACAGGGTTCATCAAGGTTTTGAATAAATATAAAACTTTTCACAGCTTGATCGAACCTTATGGGCCAAGGTCTGGATGTTTGATTCAGTCCGTATATGGATCTTTACAACTCGCATTCCTTTTCCCCTTGTCCTTTTTCAATGAATCCTTCTGGTTACATCATATAGATATTTTCATTAAGACTTCCATTATGGAAAGCTGTCTTAACATCCATTTGCCAAATCTCTAGGTCTAGAGATGTTGTAATGGATAAGAGTATCCAAATGGATTTAAGCATGGCCACAGGAGAGAAGGTTTCCTCGTAATCAATACCTTCCTTCTGTATGTAAGATTTAGCTACCAATCCAGCTTTAAAGGTTTCCACCTTTCCATCCATACCTCTTTTCCTCTTGTATACCCACTTGCCCCCAATAGGTTTTTATCCCTTTAGGCAAGTCTACAAGAGACCAGACTTTGTTTGTGGACAAAGACTCAATTTCATATTGCATTGCCTTTTTCCAATAGTGAAAATCAACATCATCTATAGCTTCCTTGTACGTGTAGGGATCATCATCGTCTGGGAGATTCTCCACTGATTCTCCTCGACCGATGTATCTCTCGGGTTGTATACTAACCCTCCCACTATGACGAGGAATGGTAGGTTGTTGATTTTGTGATGGTGCAGAACTTTCAATTGGGCTAGTTTGTGAAATCTTTTGTGGAATTGTATCTCCTGAAAGCTCATTCAGGATAATTCAACTTTTAGGCAAAAAATCATTCATATAGTCCTTTTCCAGAAATTTAGCATTTGTCGAAACTAATACTTTAAGATCTGAAGGACTATAGAAATAATATCCTTTAGTTCTTTGTGGATACCCCACAAATATGCATGTTTCTGAACGAGACTCCATCTTTTCTTTCTTTCCTTTTAACACATGAGCATGACATCCAAATATCCTTCAGTGTTGAAAACTAGGCTTTCGCCTAGTCCATAACTCATGCGGTGTTTGAGGAACCGATTTAGATGGTACATCTTTTAGAATGTACATAGCAGTTTGTAAAGCATATCCCCAAAAAGAATTAGGAAGTGTTGAATAACTCAACATAGACCTAACCATGTCCAAAAGAGTTCTATTTCTCCTTTCTGCCACCCCATTTTGTTGAGCCGTACTTGGCGTAGAAAACTGAGAAATTATCCCATTATCAATAAGATATTGCTGTAACTCACCAGATAGTTATTCTCCACCACGATCAGATCTCAAGATTTTCATGTGTTTCTCAAGATGATTTTCTACTTCAGCTTTAAATGCTTTGAACAGTCAAAAGCATCCGACTTATGTCTCATGAGATACACATAGCCAAATCTTGAGTAATCATCTATGAAAGTGATGAAGTACTCATATTCACCTTTAGCTTGAATGATCATAGGACCACACACATCAGTGTGTATTAATACTAAACATTCAGTGGCTCTTATGCCTTTGGTCGTGAACAATCTTTTGCTCATCTTACCTTCCAAACAAGATTCATAAATTGGTAGATCATCAACCTTTAAATAACTTAAAGGTACATCACTAACCAATCTTTTAATCCTGTCGAGGTTAATATGACCTAGGTGCAAATGCCATAGGCAGGTTTCATCTTTTGATAATTTTATTCCTTTATGATTATGTTCCATTGATTCTGTGTCTAACAAGTGAGAGATATTTCTATGCAAATGGAATAAACCGTTTTCCAATGTTTATTTACAAACAAATTTGTCATTCCTACTAATAATAAAACCTTTTTTAAATGTAACCGAATATCCAAATTTATTTAAACAAGAAACTGAAATTAAATTCCTCTTGAATTGAGGTACATAATAAACGTCTATCAAATCCAAATGCCTATTAGAATCTAAGTTAACTCTAATATCTCACACTGTGCAGGCAGATACCAATGCTCCGCTGCCTACACGCAATTTGAATTCATTCTCATTCAGTCTTTTCGTTTCCTAGAACCTCTGTAAGGAATAACAAACATGATTAGTGGCTCCAGAGTTTATGATCCAAGAATCTATAGAATCTTCCAGAAAGCATGTTTCAAGATAAGTAAGATTACCTTCTTCCTTCTTTTTCTGAGACTTTGGGCAATTTATTTTCCAATGTCCCTTTTCACCACAAAGGAAACACTTTCCTTTGATCTTGGTTACTTTCTTGGTCTCCTTCTTGGTAGGCCAAAGTTTCTTTTTCTTTTGTTGTTTCTTGACCTTATTACGGGTCTTAACAGTAGCAATTTTACCAACTATATGAATCTCATGACCCTTGCCTTTCACAAGGATCTTCTCAACACTTTCAACATCTTGCATCAGGCCTTGTAAGGTGTATTTCTTATTGTTCAAGGTGTAGTCTAACTTGAACTGATCAAAGGAATCTGACAGTGAGTTGACAATTATGTCAATTTTCGTCTCACCGTCTATCTCAGCACCATTGAGTTCAGCAATGTTAAGATGTGCTATGACTTTCATCATGTGATCTTTCATAGCTTATCTAGGTTTCATACTAATATTCGTGAAACCAGTCACTGCCTCTCTCTTAGTTGTCCTGGCCTTCATAGCAAACATCTCCTCTGGAGACATCATTATATCAGTAGCAGAACTCATTCCTTCATGTTGCTGTTGCAACACGTCGGAGATGGTGGCAATAATGTAACATTTGGCCATCTCATCTGAGGTCACCCACTGCTCATACTCGCCTCTTTGTTCCTCACTGGATTCATTAGTTCGAGAAGGTAGCTTAGAGGTAAACAAAACAAACTTATGCTTTTCATATCGTAATATCAGCCCAATTTTCCTTTTCCATGTGATATAATTATCACCAGTTAAAGTATTATCTTTCAGGATGTTGATTAGAGATGGGGTCATGATTTCTGAATAAAACAAAAATTATATAAGTAAACAATCATGATAAAGCACTTTCGAATATTTATCTTGAATTAAATAAAATAATTCAATCGAAAAATTCAACGGTGATCCAACATTCATAAATGTCACTCCTCATTTGGGAGTTCACACCATTTAATAGTTGGTCTAAGTCCCACCTAATTGTTAACATAACAACCAGTGTTTTTAATTTAGCCTTGGGATTTATATTGACAAGAACTCTTGGGAGGATATCAATAAAACCACATTGAGTGTGTTAGCAAGTTATCGACCTTCAATATATTCTTTCACGAAAATCCCTCATTTGAGAGTAAATATTGTTTGAGAAAAATTTTCTAGTCTATCATTGTAAGGAAGTATCTTGATAAATTCCATTCATGGATACCCCTTGGGGGGTTATCACACGAAACATAAAGCTCAACTAATCTTGGAGGCCATAGGTGTTCAAAACACCTTTTCCCACTCAATTGTTTAAGGCATGTGATTAAATTCCATAGAATGATTTACCAAGTTATCTAGATGTCAATTAGATACCTAAACCATTCAATGCATGTTCATACCAAAAGAGATATATGAGTGCCACTCCTATTCTATATGACATGTTATCAAACAATGATAAACATTGCAATATTTACCAAAAAATAAATAGCCACAATTTTGGTCCATCCTAGAAAATCAAGTAAATTACATTTGTTTGAAAGAACAAAACCCTAATCCTAACTTGGCGAACAATTCAACAAGTGGTCGTCCATCCAAAGGTCTTGCGTGCTAGAATCCAAGCGCAGCTACCCCGTGCGCAGCACCGCACACCCTAAGCCATGTGCAGCTACAGCACATTTGCTGCCATCCAAGGGCGCGCGTTGTTACACCGCAACAAGCGCAGCTGCGCGCTTGCTGCCTTGGTGTGCACGGGCTGCCAAAGGCTGCGGCCTTACTCCTTTTTTTGCTCCCAATTCTTCAACTCTTCGATTCTTCAAAACTTGAATATATTACAACAGTTTTATTATTATTATTATTACAACAATAAAAAAAACTTAACAACTATCAAAAAGGAAATTATGGTGATAATAGACTACCCTTCTTGTTACAACTTCAAACAAAATTACATTATAATTCTAGGACCAAAATCGAGCAATAACAAATCATATTATAAAAACATATATATATATATATATGTATCCATACATTCCAATGTAATTATATATGTGAATACCTAGAGTGCCATCTCTTTCTAAAACATGCATATTTACAATAAAAAGAAATAGATTCACGTTTATATACATCAATTAATCAAGAGTACAACTTGGCTCTGATACCAATTGAAGGAAAAACACACGGTGGAAGCGAAAAATTATATTGGTATATTTCAAAAATTGTCCTTTTAAAAGAAAGAACCTTAACCCTTGATTAATTAATATACAATTAAAAGTATCATACCTTTTTCACGTGACAATTGATATTGCGACGAATTGAATCCGTAAGATTTTCCAATTCAATCACCAACGTGAATCACCTAGGAGTGTGGGCTCCCTTTATTTGAATTGTATACCTGATGATGGAAAACAAAAATCGTTTTTCTTTTATTAGTCACAATAACCCTCCTAGAGAAAAATAAAGAACGTTTGATCACTTGTGAATTCTCAATCTTTCAATCAAAAATTCTTGTGAACCAAAATTCGATGTTGTGCACAAAGCCTTTTGATATAAAAGCTTCTAGTGCACTATCAAAAACGAAAACGCTCCCTTTTCTTTTTCACTCGGCCGAATTGTCATACACCTTTTCTATGAGTTGGATGGATTTTTTTTTTATAAAGCAAGGGAATAATTAAAAAAAACTTCTTCAAAAAAAAATATCACTATGGCCGAACTCCCTTGATATATAAATATATGGTGGCCGAAAATTCTCCTTTCATGTGGAGGATTTTTGTTTCACCAAAATTCTTATCAACTTAGTAGTTCAAACCTATTCCAATTCATGAGTGTATTATCCAATAATAAATTATTGAATATCAACTAAAAAATTGTGACTTTATCAATAACTTCCTAATTGACTAATTATCAATTAGAGTTTTGATAGATATCAAATACTTCCAAATTTGACTAGATAAATAAAACCTTTTTTTTAATCTACTTATCAAATAAGGTTTTTGATAATTATCATACTACTAACAATAGTATGACACTAAGAGTCCTACTCTTAGTAAAAGTTTTTTTGACTTTTAATCAAATAATTAATTAATTAATTTCCATTTAATTAAATAATAAATTAAAATAATATATTAGGCTAATAATTTAGCCCTTGCCGCCCAAGCCTATACATGGGCAATATATTGTTTTTCCATTTTATTAAATCCATTGGACTTTAATAAAAAGTACACATGTTAACTAGACCCATTCTTAATTACTAAAAAATAGT
Source organism: Dipteronia sinensis (assembly GCA_033220585.1). Classification (NCBI taxonomy): domain Eukaryota; kingdom Viridiplantae; phylum Streptophyta; class Magnoliopsida; order Sapindales; family Sapindaceae; genus Dipteronia; species Dipteronia sinensis. The sequence continues at coordinate 19,653,503 of CM065641.1, forward strand.
CCACATGCCTTAAACTAATACATTAATATAATTTAACAGTCCATTTAACTAAAATGTGCAAATTATATTCATAATGTATTGATGGAATGCATGTCGCAAACCATTAGGGCCGCCCAAGGATTCCCACATCCTTTGCCGCCCATTCCAGGCATTTTAAAGAGTTACCGCATGTCTTGATAACACATGACCGCACATCTCCAAAACCTTTGGATTCCGAAATCCTAAACAATTCTAGATGGACCCAGAAATTGGTCCGGTAGAATATATCAAGTGATCCATTCAAGTTGGTTAGGATTGAGGATCTTGACGGGCTATCTAAATTTAAGCTTCAATTGACATAACCGAATTATAATCAACAAATGATTCACTTAGGTTCTATCTATTAATTTTAGCTCATTCAACCAAAAAGTTAAAATTGAACTCTTAAACGAAGATAAAATAAGTCAATATTTCTCATTCGTACCCTAAACAACCTTATTAGATAATATAATTTGCACATTTTAATTAAATGGACTGTTAAATTATATTAATGTATTAATTTAAGGCTTGTGGACTATTTTTTAGTAATTAAGAATGGGTCTAGTTCACATGTGGACTTTTTATTAAAGTCCAATGGATTTAATAAAATGGAAAAACAATATATTGCCCATGTATAGACTTGGTCGGGAAGGGCTAAATTATTAGCCTAATATATTGTTTTATTTTATTATTTTATAAAGTGGAAATTAATTAATTTATTAATTAATTATTTGATTAAAAGTCAAAATCTTTTTTTAACTAGGAGTAGGACTCTTAGTGTCATACTATTGTTAGTAGTATGATAAGTATCAAAAACCTTATTTGATAAGTAGATAAATAAATCTAGTCAAATTAGGAAGTATTTGATATCTATCAAAACTCTAATTGATAATTAGTCAATTAGGAAGTTATTGCTAACGTCACAATTTTTTAATTGATATTCAATAATTTATTATAGGATAATATACTCATGAGTTGGAATAGGTTTGAACTACTAAGTTGATAAGAATTTTGGTGAAACAAAAATCCTCCACATGAAAGGAGAATTTCCGGCCACCATATATTTATATATCAGGGGAGTTCGGCCATAGTGATATTTTTTTGAAGAAGAAGTTTTTTTTTAATTATTCTCTTGCTTTGTAAAAAAAATTCGTCCAACTCATAGAAAGAGTGTATCAGAATATGGCCAAGAGAAAAAGAAAAGAGAGCGTTTTTATTTTCGATAGTGCACTAGAAGCTTTTATATCAAAAGGCTTTGTGCACAACATCGAATTAGGGTTCATGCTAGTTTTCGATTAAAAGATTAAGAATTCAAAAGTGACCAAATGTTCTTTGTTTTCTCTAGGAGGGTTATTGTGACTAACAAAAGAAAAACGTTTTTGTTTTCCATCCTCAGGTATACAATTCAAAGAAAGGGAGCCCACACTCCTAGGTGATTCACGTTTGTGATTGGATTAGAAGATCTTGCGGATTCAACTTGACGCAATATCAATCGTCACGTAAAAAAAAGGTATGACCCTTTTAACTATATGTTAGTTAATCAAGGGTTAAGGTTCTCTCTTGTAAGAGGCAAATTTTTTGAAATATACCAATCAAATTTTTCGCTTCCGCCGCATGTTTTTTCCTTCAATTGATATCAATGCCTGGTTGTACCCTTGATTAATTGATATATATATATATATATATATATATATGTGGATCTATTTCATTTTATTGTAAATATATATGTTTTAGAAAGAGATGGCACTCTAGGTATTCACATATATAATTACATCGGAATGTATGGATCTGTATATGATTTTATAATATGATTTGTTATTGCTCGATTTTGGTTTTAGAATTTCAATGTATTTTTTTTGTTTGAAGTTGTAACAAGAAGGGTGGTCTATCATTGCCATAATTTCCTTCTTGATAGTTGTTAAGTTTTTTTAATTTATTGTCGTAAGAATAAAAAAAAACTGATGTATTATATTCAAGTTTCGAAGATTCTAAGAATCGAAGAATTGGGAGCAGAAAAAGGAGCAGCAGTCACGATAGCCCGTGCACACCAAGGCAGCAAGCGCACAGCTGCGCTTGTTGTGGTGCAGTAGCGCGCAGCCTACCAAAGAAACTAGGTGCACGGGCGCTGGTGGTAGGCAGCAGATGCGCTGCGGCCGCTCATAGCAGCAGATTTGCTGCAAGCCGCACATGGCTTTACGTGCCATGGCTCCGGAGCGCCTTGCTGTGCACGGGGCAGCCGTGTATGGCTTTGGAGAAGCAAGACCTTTGGACGGACAACCACTTGATGACGTGTTCGCCAAGTTAGGATTAAGATTTTTGTATTTCAAGCAAATGTAATTTACTTGCTTTTATAGGATGCACCAAAATTGTGGCTATTTATTTTTCGTAAATATTGCAATGTTTATCATTGTTTGATAACATGTCATATAGAATAGGAGTGCCACTCATATATCTCTTTTCATATGAACATGCATTGAATGGTTTAGGTATCTAATTGGCATCTAGATAACTTGGTAAATCATTCTGTGGAATTTTATCACACGCCTTAAACAATTGAGTGGGAGAAGGTGTTTTGAACACCTATGGCTTCCAAGGTTAGTTGAGCTTTATGTTTCGTGTGATAAACCCTAATGGGTATCCATGAATGGAATTTAACAAGATACTTCCTTACAAGGATAGACTAGACAATTGACTCAAACGATATCTACTCTCAAAGGAGGGATTTTCATGATGGAATATATTGAAGGTCGAAAACTTGGTAACACATTCAATGTGATTTTATTGATATCCTCCCAAGAGTTCTTGTCAATATAAATTGCAAGGCTAAATTGAAAATGTGGATTGTTATGTTAACAATTAGGTGGGACCTAGTCCAACTAGTAAATGGTGCGAACTCCCAAAATAGGCGTTACATTTATGGATGTTGGATCACAGTTGAATTTTACGATTGAATTATTTTATTTAATTCAAGATAAATATTCGAAAGTGCTTTATTATGATTGTTTACTTACATATTTTCTGTTTTATTCAGAAATCAAGACCCCATCCCTAATCAACATCCTAAAAGATAATACTTTAACTGGTGATAATTATGTCATATGGAAAAGGAAAATTGGGTTGTTGTTGCAATGAAAAGCATAAGTTTGTTTTGTCTACCCCTAAACCAACTGCTCATACTGATGAATCCACTGAGGTTCAAAGAGACGAGTATAAACAGTGGGAGACCTCGGATGAGATGGCCAAATGTTACATTATGGCCACCATCTCTGACGTGTTGCAACAACAACATGAAGGAATGAGTATTGTTGCTGATGTAATGATGTCTCTAGAGAGAGGTAGTGACTGCTTTCATGAATCTTAGGATGAAACCTAGACAGGCTGTGAAAGATCACATGATGAAAGTCATAGCACATCTCAACATTGCTGAACTCAATAGTGCTGAGATAGATGGAGAGACAAAAGTTGACATGATTGTCAACTCACTATCAGAATCCTTTTATCTGTTCAAGTTGGACTACACCTTGAACAATAAGAAATACACCTTGCAAGGCTTGATGCAAGATGTTCAAAGCGCTGAGAAGATCCTTGTGAAAGGCAAGGTTTAAGAGATTCATATGGTTGGTAAAATTGCTGTTGTTAAGACCTGTAAGAAGGTCAAGAAATAACAAAAGAAAAAGCAACTTGGGCCTACCAAGAAGGAGACCAAGAAAGTATCCAAGATCAAAGGAAAGTGTTTTCTTTATGGTGAAAAGGGACATTGGAAAAGAAATTGCCCAAAGTCTCAGAAAAAGAAGGAAGAAGGTAATATTAATTATCTTGAAACATGCTTTCTGGCAGATTCTATAGATTCTTAGATCATAGACTCTGGAGCCACTAACCGTGTTTGTTATTCCTTGCAGGGGTTTCAGGAAAGGAAAAGACTGAATGAGAATGAATTAAAATTGTATTTAGGCAACAGAGCGTTGGTGTCTACCTGTGCAGTGAGAGATATTAGAGTTAATTTAGACTCTAGTAGGCATTTGGATTTGATAGACATTTATTATTTACCTCAATTCAAGACGAATTTAATTTCAGTTTCTTGTTTAAATAAATTTGGATATTCAGTTACTTTTAATAAAGATTTTATTATTAGTAGGAAAAACAAAATTGCTGCAAAGGTACATTGGAAAATGGTTTATTCTATTTGCATATAAATATCTCTTACTTGTTAGACACAGAATCAACGGAACCTAATCATAAAAGAGTAATATTATCAAAAGATGAAACCTACCTATGGCATTTTCACCTTGGTCATATTAACCTTGATAGGATCAAAAGATTGGTTAGTGATAGACCTTTAAGTGATTTAAAGGTTGATGATCTACCAACTTGTGAATCTTGTTAGAGAGGTAAGATGACCAAAAGATCGTTCACGACCAAAGGCATAACAGCCACTGAATGTTTAGGATTAATACACACTGGTGTGTGTGGTCCTATGACCATTCAAGCTAGAGGTGGATATGAGTACTTCATCACTTTCACGGATGATTACTCTAGATTTGGCTATGTGTATCTCATGAGACAAAAGTCGGATGCTTTTGACATGTTCAGAGCATTTAAAGCTGAAGTAGAAAATCATCTTGAGAAACACATAAAAATCTTGAGATCTGATCGTGGTGGAGAATATCTATCTGGTGAGTTTCAGCAATATCTTATTCATAATGGGATCATTACTTGAATTTTTGCGCCAGAACACCTCAATAAAATGGGGTGCCAGAAAGGAGAAATAGAACTTTCTTAGACATGGTTAGATCTATGTTGAGTTATTCAACACTTCCTAATTCTTTTTGGGGATATGCTTTACAAACTGCTACGTACATTCTAAACGATGTACCATCCAAGTCAGTTCCTCAAACGCCGTATGAGTTGTGGACTGGGTGAAAGCCCAGTTTACAACACTTAAGGATATTTTGATGTCATCCGCACATGTTAAAAGGAAAGAAAAAAAAGATGGAGTCCCATTTAGAAACATGCATATTTGTGGGGTATCCAAAAGGAACTAAAGGATAATATTTCTATAGTCCTTCTGATCTTAAAATATTTGTTTCTAAAAATGCTAAATTTCTGGAAAAAGACTATATGAATGATTTTGTGCCTAAAAGTAGAATTGTCCTGAAAGAGCTTTTAGGACGATTCCACAAAAGGTTTCACAACCTAGCCCAATTGAAAGTTCCGCACAATCACAAGATCAACAACCTACCATTCCTTGTCGTAGTGGGAGGGTTAGTGTAAGGACCTCTATTTTATGATTGGCTTATTTCATGGCAAACCACACCACAATGGGATGATTGTGTAATGGGTAGCTTAGGTCCTCGTTGGCAAGCTTCCAAGCATCTCCATAACTTCAAGAGCAAAAGGTATATTCACTTGACTTTGTCTCTTGAAAATTTTAGTGCACACACACACTTCATGCATATTTTGTTTATCTTGCATTTGTGTTCAATACGATTTATATGTGTGCATCATTTACACATTGCACACACACTTACATGCATTTATATTTGCATGAATCTATTTCTTATTGCCCTTGTGTGCATTCTTCACAATCACACTTGCACTTCATTTCTAGACTTATGTGTGGTTGTTTGTGTCTGTGCTCGCACATCTTGGTGCGTATTTTTAAGCGTTGACAGGGCATGTGCGCGGGTCTCTACTAGCATAGTGGACCAGGGCAGTTGGCCCTGGTGCTTGGAGATCCCCGGTTCGCTGGTGTGTTAGCTCATCGAACCAGCAAACTCATATGAGCTAGTTGGTGTGCTTGTAGGCACCCGTGTAGTGGGAACCGTGAACTGTACTGATTTCGGGGTAAAAATGTCTTTTCCCATCAGCTCGGTGTTGGGAAAAACACTCTGCAGAAGCGAAAAACTTGGTTGGTATATTTCAAAAATTAAAAATTTTCCTTTAAAATAAAGAAACTTAACCCTTGATTAATTAACATATAATTAAAGTATCGTACCTTTTTCACGTGATGATTGATATTGCGTCGATTTGAATCCGCTTACTTTGAATTGAATCCGCAAGATCTTCCAATCCAATCACAAAGGTGAATAACCTAGGAGTGTGGGCTCCCTTTCTTTGAATTTTAAACCTGAGGATGGAAACAAAAATCTTTTTCTTTTTGTTAGTCACAATAATCCCCGTAGAGAAAATAAAGAACGTTTGGTCACTTATGAATTCTCAATCTTTTAATCTAAAACTCGCGTGAACCCTAATTCGATCTTGTACATTAAGCCTTTTGATGTAAAAGCTTCTAATGTACTATCGAAAATAAAACGCTCATCATTCTTCTTCTCTATGGCCGAATTCTACACCCCTTTCTTGAGTTGGAAGTTTTTTTTTATTCAAAAGCAAAAGAATAAAAATTCTTTCTTTCAAAAAAAAAACTTTTTTTTAACTCACATTATTAATTCCAAATTTAACAATATATATAGGGTGGCCAAAATTCTCACTCAAGTAGGATTACTACCTTGCAGTCAAATCCTCACACAAGTAGGATTTCTACCTTGTAGTCAAATCCTCACACAAGTAAGATTACTTCTTCTCCAAGTCTCCTACCAATTTTGAGTTTTAACTCTATTCCAACCCATAAGTGTATTATCCAATAATAAATTATTGAATATTAAAATTGTGACTATATCAAAAACTTCCTAATTTGACTAGATAAATAAAAGTATAGTCTTTGATATTTACCACACTACCAACAATAGTATGACACTAAGAGTCCTACTCCTAGTTAGAAAAAGATTTTAGCCTTTAATCAAACAATTAATTAATTAATTAATTAATTTCCATTTGATTAATTAATAAAATAAAACAATATATTAGACTAATTAACTAGCCTTGCCGCCCAAGTATATACTTGTGCAATATATTATTTTTCCATTTTATTAAATCCATTGGACTTTAATAAAAAGTCCACATGTGAACTAGACACATTCTTACTATAAAAGAAATAAGTCCACATGCCTTAAATTAATACATTAATATAATTTAGCAGCCCCATTTATTTAAAATATGCAAATTATATTCTTAATGTATTAATGGAATGCTGAATGCACCCTATTGGGGCCACCCTAGGATTCCTACATCATTGGACACCCATTCCAGGCATTTTTGAAGAGTTATCGCATGTCTTGATCACATAAAACCACACCTCTCCAAAACTTTTGGATTCTGTATACTCAGCATACTAAGCTTCCATGGTGGAATCAGCAATACATGATTGCTTGATACTCCTCCAAATGACTGCGCCTCCTCCAATAGTAAACACAGATCCTGATGTGGACTCCTGGAGTCAGAATCCAACTGGAAATCAGAATCTGTATACCCAATGGGAATTAAATCCCCTCCAGAGTACACAAGCATTGATCTCTCATTCTTCGAGATATTTGAAAATATGTTTAACTACCGTCCAGTGATCAGGACCAGGTTTCGATTGAAACCTGGTAACTATGCAAACAACAAAACATATATCTGGTCTAGTGCAGAGCATTGCATACATGACACTTCCAACAACCGAGGCATATGGAACCCTACTCATGAATTGCTCTTCATGCTCATTCTTTGGAACTTGTTCCTTAGAAAGTTTGATTTTCATGTCTGAAAGGTAACATATCTTTCTTGGAATCTTGCATGGAGAACCTAGACAAGATTTTATCTATGTATGAAGCTTGAGATAATGCAATCGTTCTATTCTTTCTGTCCCTTATTACTTGGATACCAAGAATATAACTTGCTTCTCCTAAGTCTTTCATATCAAATTGTTTTGCTAACCATTCTTTTACTGATGTCAATACACTTACATCATTTCTGATGAGTAGTATATCATCAACATAAAGAACTAGGAAAACCAACTTGTCGCCATTAATCCTTTTATATACACAGGGTTCGTCAAGGTTTTGAATAAATCCAAAACTTTTCACAGCTTGATCGAACCTTATGTTCCAGGATCTGGATGCTTGCTTTAATTCATATATGTATCTTTGCAACTTGCATACCCTTTCCTCTTGGCCTTTTTCAATGAATCCTTCTGATTGCACCATATAGATGCTTTCGTCAAGACTTCCATTAAGAAAAGCTGTCTTGATGTCCATTTGTCAAATCTCTAAGTCTAGAGATGCTGTAATGGATAAGAGTATCCTTATGGATTTAAGCATGCTATAGGAGAGATGGTTTCCTCGTAATCGATACCTTCCTTCTGTGTGTAACCTTTAGCTTCTAATCTAGCTTTAAAGGTTTCCACATTTCCATCCATTCCTCTTTTCCTCTTGTATACCCACTTGCACCCAATGGGTTTTATCCTTTTAGGCAAGTCTACTAGAGACCAGACTTTGTTTGAATACATAGACTCAATTTCAGATCGCATTGCCTTTTGCCAATGGCGACAATCAACATCCTCCATAGCTTCCTTGTATGTATAGGGATCATCGTCGTCTGGGAGATTCTCCATTGATCTCTAAGACCGATGTATCTCTTGGGTTGTATACTAACCCTCCCACTACGACGAGGAATGGTAGGTTGTTGATCTTGTGATGGTGCCGAATAAACAATTGGGCTAGGTTGTGAAACCTCTTGTGGAATTGTATCTCCTGAAATGGAATTGTATCTCCTGAAAGCTCATTCAAGACAATTCTACTCTTAGGCACAAAATCATTCATATAGTCCTTTGCCATAAATTTAGCATTTATCGAAACAAATACTTTAAGATCTGAAGGACTATAGAAATAATATCTTTTAGTTCCTTTTGGATACCCCACAAATATGCATGCTTCTGAACGGGACTCCATCTTTTCTATCTTTCCTTTTAACACGAGCGTAAGACATCCAAATATCCTTAAATGTTGTAAACTAGGCTTTTGCCCAGTTCACAACTCATGCGGTGTTTGAGGAACCGACTTGGATGGTACATCGTTTAGAATGTACATAGCAGTTTGTAAAGCATATCCCCGAAAAGAAATAGGAAGTGTTGAATAACTCAACATAGACCTAACCATGTCCAAAAGAGTTCTATTTCTCCTTTCTGCCACCCCATTTTGTTGAGGCGTACTTGGCGTAGAAAACTGAGAAATTATCCCATTATCAATAAGATATTGCTGAAACTCACCAGATAGATATTCTCCACCATGATCAAACCTCAAGATTTTTATGTGTTTCTCAAGCTGATTTTCTACTTCAGCTTTAAATGCTTTAAATATGTCAAAAGCGTCCAACTTATGTCTCATGAGATACACATAGCCAAATCTTGAGTAATCATCCATGAAAGTGATGAAGTACTCATATCCACCTCTAGCTTGAATGCTCATAGATCCACACACATCAGTGTGTATTAATCCTAAACATTCAGTGGCTCTTGTGCCTTTGGTCATGAACGACCTTTTGGTCATCTTACCTTCCAGACAAGATTCATAAGTTGGTAGATCATCGACCTTTAAGTCACTTAAAGGTCCATCACTAACCAATCTTTTGATCCTATCAAGGTTAATATGACCTAGGCACAAATGCCATAAGTAGGTTTCATCTTTTGATAATTTTACTCTTTTACGATTAGGTTGTGTTGATTCTGTGTCTAATAAGTGAGAGATATTGCTATGCAAATAGAATAAACTGTTTTCCAATGTACCTTTGCAAACAAATTTGTTATTCCTACTAATAATAAAAGCTTTATTAAAAGTAACCGAATATCCAAATTTATTTAAACAAGAAACTTAAATTAAATTCCTTTTGAATTGAGGTATATAAGAAACGTCTATCAAATCTAAATGCCTACTGGAATATAATTTAATTCTAATATCTCTCACTGAACAGGCAGACACCAATGCTCTATTGCCTAAACACAATTTGAATTCATTTTCATTCAGTATTTTCTTTTCCTGAAACCCCTTCTTGGTAGGCCCAAGTTGCTTTTCTTTTGTTGTTTCTTGACCTTGTTACGAGTCTTAACAGTAGCAACTTTACAAACCATATGAATCTCTTGACCCGTGCCTTTCACAAGGATCTTTTCGGCACTTTGAACATCTTGCATCAAGCCTTGCAAGGTGTATTCCTTATTGTTCAAGGTGTAGTCCAACTTGAACTGATTAAAGGAATCTGATAGTGAGTTGACAATCATGTCAATTTTCGTCTCACCATCTATCTCGGCACCGTTGAGTTCAGCAATAGTTGAGATGTGCTATAACCTTCATCATATGATCCTTTATAGTCTGTCCAGGTTTCATCCTAAGATTCATGAAAGCAGTCACTGCCTCTCTCTTAGTCATCCTGGACCTCATAGCAAACATCTCTTCTAGAGACATCATTATATCGGCAGCAGAGCTCATTCCTTCATGTTGTTGTTGCAACACGTCGGAGATGGTGGCCATAATTTAACATTTGGCCATCCCATCTGAGGTCTCCCATTGCTTATACCCGTCTCTTTGCTGCTTAGTAGATTCATTAGTAGGAGCAGGTGGTTTAGGAGTTGTGAAAACGAACTTATGTTTTTCAGATTGCAACAATAGCGTAATTTTCCTTTTCCATGTGACATAATTATGTCCAGTTAAAGTATTATCTTTTAGGATGTTGATTAGAGATGGGGTCATGATTTTTGAATAAAACAAAACTTATATAAGCAAAAAAAATCATGATAAAGCACTTTCAAATATTTATCTTGAATTAAATAAAATAATTCAATCATAAAATTCAACGGTGATCCAACATTCATAAATATCACGCCTCATTTGGGAGTTCGCACCATTTACTAGTTGGACTAGGTCCCACCTAACTGTTAACATAACAACCAGCATTTTCAATTTAGCCTTGTGATTTATATTGACAAGAACTCTTGGGAGGATATCAATAAAACTACATTGAGTGTATTACCAAGTTATCGAACTTCAATATATTCCCTTGCGAAAATCCCTCCTTTGAGAGTAAATATAGTTTGAGTCAATTGTCTAGTCTATCCTTGTAAGAAGGTGTCTTGCTAAATTCCACTCATGGATACCCCTTGCCCCTTGAGGGGTTATCACACAAAACATAAAGCTCAACTAAGTTTAAGGCGTGTGTTAGAATTTCATAGAATGATTTACCAAGTTATCTAGATTCCAACTAGATACCTAAACCATTCAATGCATGTTCATACCAAAAGAGATATATGAGTGGCACTCCTATTCTATATGACATGTTATCAAACAATGACAAACATTGTAATATTTACGAAAATATAAATAGCTACAATTTTGGTACATCCTAGAAAAACAAGTAAATTACAATATTTGGAATACAAAAAAAAAAACTTCTTTCTTGGCGAACAAGTCTTCATGCGTACATCGTTTGCGCACCCTTTGGCTGCCTCCCATGGGCGTGCTCACCCCAGAACCCCATAAAGAGCTGCCATGCGTAGCCTATGGCTTCCATAGGGCTGCCGTGTGCAGCATATGCCATAACAAGTGTGGTCGCATGCTCATTGGCATGCAAGTTTGTTGCTATGGCTCGCACAGTCCCAAACTTGTTCCGGTTGTTTCCAATTCTTCAAACCTTCGAGTCTTCGATACTTGAATGTATTACAAAAGAATTTTAAATAATAAAATACTGTAGTTTTATTTTTTATTACAACGATAAAATAAAATAAAAAACTTAACAAATATCAAGAAGGAAAATATGGCGATGATAGACCACCCTTCTTGTTACAACTCTAAACAAAAATTACATTGAAATTCTAGGACCAAAATCAAGCAATAACAAACCATATTATAAAACATATATATCCATACATTCTCATGTAATTATATCTGTGAATACATAGAGTGTCATCTCTTTCTAAAACATGCATATTTACAATAAAAAGAAATAGATTCACGTATATATTGATCGTGCCTAAATTGTTGTATATTTCGGCCCTCATTCCTATTCCTTTATCTCGTTATTATGTGTATTTTCTATATATTTTATGTTTAATAGGCTTGTTGGTGCTAGTTACAGGCAATAGATGTAATTCTGGTGTTAGAAGCTAATTGCGGTGTTTCCGGCAGAAAAAAGGGCAAAAGGAAGACAAAGGATCATAAGCAGCTCTACAGTGCGGGTCAAGTGCGGGTCGCAACCGCACTCCAACCGCACTCCTTCCCATATCTGGGACCTGAATCATGAAGGAAAGATAAAGTGTGGGTCAAGTGCGGGTCATCCAACTGCACTCCACTCGAACTATTGCTCAAGACAGAGGAGCTGATTTGCACCTGACACTAAAGTGCAGGTAAAGTGTGGGTCAAGCAACCGCACTTCACCCACACTATTGCTCAAGACAGAGGAGCTGATTTGCACCTGAAACTAAAGTGCAGGTCAAGTGCGGGTCATCCAACCGCACTCCACCCGTACTATTGCTCAAGACAGAGGAGTGAATTTACACCTGACACCAGAGTGCGAGTACAGTGCGAGTAAAGTGCGGGTAAAGTGCGGGTCATCCAACCGCACTCCACCCGCACTACTGCCCATATCAGAGAACTGAAGATGAAGACAACCCATATAGTGCGGATAATTCACCCGCACTCCACCCGCACTCTGCGCGCGACATCTTCTGGTGATCCCCTATAACTGACCTATTTTTCCATCCCCTATAAATAGAAAAGCATGGGAACGAACCAGGAGATCCCCATATCTCCCAACACTTGTATTTTTAGCTAGAAACACATCTCCCTATCATCCAAACCTTCTCTACTCAATCAAAGGCAACTAGGAGACTTGGATTCAAGCTTCAAGGAAGAAGATCAATCTTCAAGGGTTTACTCTCTACACTCTCTCTTAGTTTATTGGTTTGTAATAGAACATGAGTAGCTAAAATACCCCACTATGGGGTTGATGTTATTTGTTTGATGGATATTTGGGCTTTGTAAATAAACTCTATGTGTTATATTTATTCTATCTCTATGTTTAATTCTGTTGCTTGAATTGATTTCCATTATTGATTTGTTTGGATACACCCTCTTTGCATGATTGATTTGGATTACTTGAGTAGGCAATTAGGTTGTCTAATGCTCCATTGAATGGAAGGATTTCTGGAAATTCGGCTCTACAACCATGCTCTTAATCTAATCTTGAATTAGTGGCTTTCACTATACACCCTAGGTTAGCCACTTGTGAGAGAATTAGAAGCCTCCACTATATACCCTAGGTTGGCTACTTTAGTGATTTTATGAGAACTAACCTTCGAGTAGAATTCAGTTGATAACCTCGAGCCTTATCCAATCCCAAATGGATGGCCTTCACTATACATCCTAGGTCGGCCACTTGTGAGGGAATTGGAAGCAATCACTATACACCCTAGGATGGATACATTAGTAATAGGTTGAGCCATAGCTAGATAGATGAGCATTCATGGAACAAGTCCCAATTGAGTAACTAGCCATTGTTGGTTGCTCAGGAGGGATTAATCGCTAGTAAGAGGTCTTCGCTATACACCCTAGGTTGACCTCTTGCTAGAGATATATACCAACACTATACACCCTAGGTTGGTTACATTTGTAAATACGTGCTTAATTGAGAGTTTGTTGCAATTGCCCTGATATTCACTTACTAGTACATCAACTCCGTAGTTCCATCATCATTCATTCATCACTCCATTGTCATCTCATTTTATTTGCTTTCATAGTTTAGTTTATATTGTATCTTCATTCACCATCACTTTACTTTTATGCATACTAGTTATATTAATCCTAATCTTATCACCGCTACGCCGATCTAAGTGGACGACACACGTGCTTGCCGCTTTACTTGTATTTATACTTGTGAACGCATCGCATAGGTTTTATAAAGTGTTTTGACGGACGGTTTTCTGACGGCAAAAATATTCTTATCAAAGGGCACCGCTGCCGGGGATCGGTGTGCGTAGTAGTGATTAGATTAGTTTTAATACTATTAGTTTATTAGTTGTTTTAGTTTTGTTAGTTTCTTTTTATTGCTTTGGTAGTTTTAGTTTTTGTTTGTTTCAGGACTCTATGGATTCCTTTTGGAAAAATTCAGGGTCAAGCTACGAGCCTAACGAGAATACCTACATCTCGTCATTCCAGTCAAATTCCGTTGAAGATCAACTAAGAAATTCCATGAAGAATCATGTGCGGGAGACTGAGCAGATGATATAGCTTCTCAACAAGAGACTCAAGCCTTCATTGAAGAGAAAACCACCCAAATGCTCGAATCCGCCCAGCAGTCCACCCCTGTAAATCAGTGTTGTTTCCAAGTTAAAGCAACCAAACCGGTGGATTCCTCCAATTTCTCAAAAGAAGACATGTATAAGCTTCGAATAGAATTTGAAGTGGAGCGAATCAAGAGAATGGACGAGATGGACGGAATGATCAAAATGAACCAAGAGCTTATGAGCGTGAGCACAAAGCTAGTGTTGGAAAGGGGTGTGTTGAAGGAAGAGAATGAAGCACTTCAAGAGAGAGAAGCCTTGGGAATGGAAAAGGCGAGTAATCTTCAAGAGTTGAACAAGAAACTATTATTTGAAGTGAAGATGCTCAGGGTTGAGAATGGTACTATCAAGAAGACAAACGGCGAAGTCTCCGACAAGAACAAAGAATTGGAAGAACAGATTGAGAGATTTGAAGCCGAAAAGAGTACCGCATCGAAGGATTTGGAGAACTTAGCAAGGCTATCAAAAGATTTTGAAGATGAGATAGCTTACAAGTCAATGAAGATGCAAATGGAGGTTGACCAAAAAGCCAATGCCCTAGAGGAAGCAAAGGTAGCACTAAGCAAAAAGGAGGAAGAGGTCAAGGCGTTACAAGTGAAACAAATCAAACGTCCTCAAAACCACGCATCAGATGGGAGTTCCTCTTACTCTAATATCTTTTGCTATGCATGTTCTAGGATAGAGCATTTTAAGGCTAAAAATTACAAGCCAAATCAACATAGGAAAACTAGAGGTCCTAGGAATAGATGGAGTCCACCTAGGGTCAAGCAAATATGGGTAAGGAAAGACCAAGTGCACTTATATAGAAACATGAAAAAGGAAAATATAATGAAGTCACCTAAATTTATTTGGGTAGTTAAAAATAGAGAATTTCTTAACTTGGTCAAACCACCCTTAGAGGACCCTAGCCACCCCATGAATGCATCCCATTGAATAATTTTGATGCATGTAGTTAGTTTTATGTTTTATGTTGTTTAAATTCAATAAATTGTGATGTTGGGATAGTTTTGTTCGAATGCTATATTTTGTGGATATTTGCACTTCATGGGCTAGTCTCATCTTCTAGTGTCCAAGTTTAGGGAACTCGGTGCTCAAGCGCCTTGTTCTAATAGTGGAGATTTCCCTTGTGAGATCACAAACACAATCCAAAAGTGTGTATATTCGAGGGAAAATGTTTTTCAAATCTGTAAACACTATTCAAACACCATGCATAGTCTCACTACATCAAAAATCAGCATTTGTCATTGAACATGCATCATATATGTGGACTGCTTGACGGAAACTTTTATTCCCTTAGTAGATTGATCCTTTGAAGTGATATTAGGCAATGTGTGTTTTAGCCACTCAAAAAAAAGCCTAAATACTTCCCATTCCTGTAATATGTGTGCTCCCAAGCCAATTTTGAAGCCAAACACATATAGACCTTTCCATTCTACACCCACCTTATCCATAACCCAAGCAACCTAAACACTTAGCCAACCCTCTCTTAATTGATCTTGTTGAGGCTTAGGAATGTAAAGTTGTGCTTTAATTTGATAAATGGCGTGTACCTAGGCAAGAGTAATGAGTTGTGAAAATGTGCATAGTAAAAAGGCATGAAAAGAAAAGAAAAGAAAATAAGCAAAAAGTAACAAAAGAAAAATATGCTTCAAATGCCTTGTGTAAATTGTAAATGCTACTCAAATGGGTAACATGAGTAGTTAAAGATTGCACGTAGAGTCTAATTGTATGTCTGGACGCCATATTGTATTTGGAAGTGGAGTTGCACGAGAAATTAAATGCTTAAGTGTAGAATGTATTGCCTTAACTTGGTTGATTAGTGCTTCTGCCTAAATTTCTCATTCTTCTAATCACCATTCACCGTGGCCAAATTACAACCAAATGGAAAAGACCTAGTTGATCTTAGGGGACGTCTAGATTGGGAATATTAGTTAATGAATGCTTTTTCCACGTTCATGACACGTGATTCTTTCATGAGACTCACTCACTGAAAACAGCGTTTATTCTACACTAAATGTATGCAACTAAGTTGATTCAGTTACATAAATTCATTGGCATACATGTTGCATGAGTGTGAACCTAGGTTCTGAGAGGAAAGATAATAGAGAATCCATGTGAGAACCTAGCGTCGAAGCGAATTATGCTCGAGGTGCGAGAGTGAGCAGTTTTTGAGGCAATGGCATTTAAAGTGTGGGATTCATGTTGTGCCAGTTTCCCTTGGGGTGCCTTCAAGTTGTTTAGAACATTTTGCATATGCTCATTCCTCACTCCCATTTGCTTTTGCATATCTCTCTGCTAGTTGGTTCTACAGCAAGTTTTTCTTTGTGTCTAGGAAAGTTCTTAGTTCGAGTCATTTTTAGTTTGTGTCTTATTTGTTTTAGATTATGTTTGCTCGAGGACGAGCAAAGGTTTGGTTTGGGGGTGTTTGATCGTGCCTATATTGTTGTATATTTCGGCCCTCATTCCTATTCCTTTGTCTCGTTGTTGTGTGTATTTTCTATATATTTTATGTTTAATAGGCTCGTTGGTGCTAATTGCAGGCAATAACTGTAATTCTGGTGTTAGAAGCTAATTGCGGTGTTTCCGACAGAAAAGGGGCAAAAGGAAGACAGAGGATCATAAACAGCTCTACAGTGCGGGTCGCAACCGCACTCCAACCGCACTCCTTCCCACAGCCGGGACCTGAATCATGAAGGAAAGATAAAGTGCGGGTCAAGTGCGGGTCATCCAACTGCACTCCACCCGAACTATTGCTCAAGATAGAAGAGCTGATTTGCACCTGATACTAAAGTGCAGGTAAAGTGCGCGTCAAGCAACCGCACTCCACCCGCACTGTTGCTCAAGACAGAGGAGCTGATTTGCACCTGACACTAAAGTGCGGGTCATCCAACTGCACTTCACCCGCACTATTGCTTAAGACAGATGAATGGATTTACACCTGACACGAGAGTGCGAGTACAGTGCGAGTAAAGTGTGGGTAAAGTGCGGGTTATCCAACCGCGCTCCACCACCACTATTGCCCATATCAAAGAACTGAAGATGAAGACAACCCATATAGTGCGGGTAATTCATCCGCACTCCACCCGCACTCTGCGAGCGACAGCTTCTGGTTTCAAGCTTAACTGACCTATTTTTCCATCCCCTATAAATAGAAAAGCATGGGAACGAACCAGGAGATCCCCATATATCCCAACACTTGTATTTTTAGCTAGAAACATATCTCCCTATCATCCAAACCATCTCTACTCAATCAAAGGCAACTAGGAGACTTGGATTCAAGCTTCAAGGAAGAAGATCAATCTTCAAGGGTTTACTCTCTACACTCTCTCTTAGTTTATTGGTTTGTAATAGAACATGAGTAGCTAAAATACCCCACTATGGGGTTGATGTTATTTGTTTGATGGATATTTGGGCTCTGTAAATAAACTCTATATGTTATATTTATTCTATCTCTATGTTTAATTCTATTGCTTGAATTGATTTCCATTATTTATTTGCTTGGATACACCCTCTTTGCATGATTGATTTGGATTACTTGAGTAGGCTGTTAGGTTGTCTAATGCTCCATTGAATGGAAAGATTTTGGAAATCCGGCTCTACAACCATGCTGTTAATCTAATCTCGAATTAGTGGCTTTCACTATACACCCTAGGTTAGCCACTTGTGAGAGAATTAGAAGCCTCCACTATACACCCTAGGTTGGCTACTTTAGTGATTTTACGAGAACTAACCTTCGAGTAGAATTCGGTTGATAACCTCGAGCCTTATCCAATCCCAAATGGATGGCCTTCACTATACATCCTAGGTCGGCCACTTGTGAGGGAATTGGAAGCCATCACTATACACCCTAGGATTGCTACATTAGTAATAGGTGGAGCCATAACTAGATAGACGAGCATTCATGGAACAAGTCCCAATTGAGTAACTAGCCATTGTTGGTTGCTTAGGAGAGATTAATCGCTAGTAGGAGGTCTTCGCTATACACCCTAGGTTGACCTCTTGCTAGAGATATATACCAACACTATATACCCTAGGTTGGTTACATTTGTCAATACGTGCTTAATTGAGAGTTTGTTGCAATTGCCCCAATATTCACTTACGAGTACATCAACTCCGTAGTTCCATCATCATTCATTCATCACTCCATTGTCATCCCATTTTATTTGCTTTCATAGTTTAGGTTATATTGTATCTTCATTCACCATCACTTTACTTTTATGCATACTAGTTATATTAATCCTAATCTTATCACCACTACCCCGATCTCAGTGGACGACACCCGTGCTTAGCGCTTTACTTGTATTTATATTTCTGAACGCATTGCATAGGTTTTATAAATTGTTTTGACGGACGGTTTTCTGACGGCAAAAACCTTCTCATCATATATACATCAATTAATCAAGGGTACAACCAGGCTCTGATACCAATTGTTAGGAAAAACACACGGCGGAAGCAAAAAACTTGGTTGGTATATTTCAAAAAATTTCCTTTAAAAGAAAGAACCTTAACCCTTGATTAATTAACATATCATAAAAGTATCGTACATTTTTCATGTGACGATTCATATTGCGTCGATTTGAATCCGCTTGCATCGAATTGAATCCGCAAGATCTTCCAATCCAATCATGAAGGTGAATCACCTAGGAGTGTGGGCTCCCTTTCTTTGAATTGTAAACCTGAGGATGGAAACAAAAATCTTTTGATTTTTTGTTAGTCACAATAATCCTCGTAGAGAAAATAAAGAACGTTTGGTCACTTGTGATTTCTTAATCTTTTAATCGAAAACTCGCGTGAACCCTAATTTGATCTTGTACATTAAGCCTTTTGATGTAAAAGCTTCTAATGTACTATCGAAAATAAAACGCTCCTTATTCTTCTTCTCTATGGCCGAATTCTACACCCCTTTCTTGAGTTGAAAGTTTTTTTTTTTATTCCAAAGCAAGAGAATAAAAATTCTTTCTTTCAAATTTTTTTTAACTCACATTATTAATTCCGAATTTAATAATATATTTATATATAGGGTGACAAAAATTCTCACTCAAGTAGGGTATCTACTGTTCACGGAAATTTTACTCGGGACGAGAAATCTCAGTTAACACCCTCGAGACCACTACCACGTAGGTGGTGGCCAAGATTGATTGTATGTGTAGCGATGATTTATAAAATGACAAGGAATGATGATACAATTCACCCAAAAGAAAGCAAGAATATTTTTATTAAACGTGCATGGTATACAAATACAAATTTCTTTATTTTTGCTCTCAACTCTCTCTAGGGTATAGTTGAGTATTTGTCGTATGCCTGTCGAATAGTAGTCTCCTCTTTTCATTTTCTTTCTTTCTATTTATACATAGTTTTGATTAAACAAATTGATTCTCCCCTTGATTTTCTCAGTCTCTCCCCTCCTTATCGGGTGGGATTTCTCGCTTTAATGTCAATGACTTTGAGTAAACAACCGAATTGAGAATATCGTGGTTGAGATCAGTTTGTTTCCTTTTTTGATTCTATTACTTGTTCTGCATATAGGTAACGTTTCCAGATATGATCCAGTGTATCTTCGTATCTTTTCAGCATGATCCTTTAAAGAGGTCGTTGAATATGGCATGGTGTGGTACATCAACTAGTGAGGTTGATCAGTGTTCCAACCTCGATATCTAAGAAGTTTCATCCAGGTTGGAGCCAGATCTGGCTTCCCTTGACCTTCTCGAAGCTAGGTGTGGCTTCCCCCGACCTTTCGAAGCTAGGTGTGGCTTCCCCTGACCTTTCGAAGCTAGGTGTGGCTTCCCCTGACCTTTCGAAGCTAGGTGTGGCTTCCCGTGACCTTTCGAAGCTAGGTGCGGCCTTCAATAGACATTCTTCTGTGTCAACGAGGTATAGGCGAGTCTCTGGAGCATTTGCGAGGTGACCTCGACTTCGGGGAGCTTCTAGTTCTGGTGATGCGGGCTAGATCTGATCCTTCCGGGCTCTATCCCGGATGTTTCCGGAGCCCGTCCTTGGTCCTGGGGTGGTATCATAGTTCGGCTCTGGATAGAATGGTCTCCTAGTGGGAACTCTCGTGTATGGAACCAGGTCTGGGAGGTGGAAAATTTTCCTTTGGTCCTTAGCCAATTTTAGCTATTAACAGAAGTCCGCTCTGACTTGAACACCAGACGTCGAGCTTGGGGTTGGGGGTCAGATTTTTACTTTATTTAGGAAATCTTCCTTTTTTTACCGTTACCGAAATATTGGGGAAATTTCCTCATTAGAGTGACGTGATGCGAACCGATTAATTTATCTCCGAATTAATCTGATTGTGTTACGGCAGTCCCCGAGATTTTTTACCGTTACCAGAATCTTGGGGAGATCTCCCTCTTAACTACGTAAGTGATGTGGCGTGAGATGATTAGCCTGTTTCTGAGTTTAATCTGGTTACTTTACTGTAGTCCCCGAGATTTTTTACCGTTACCAAACGAGTATCTCGGTAGCTCGTGCTGTTGCCCTCCTGCCTATATATATATATATATATATATATCTATTTTTCTCCTCGTCTTCCTCACATCTCTCGAACTAAAATTTTTTTGCTGAGAAATATTTCATAGCCTTTCCTCCAAGCTTGCTTTTTTCTTCATTCTTCGTCCTTTTTGGCTTTTACTATGTCGAAAACCAGTCACGACTCAGCTGACGGCGACGATTCCCCGCCCACCTTGCAATATTGGCGGTCAAGTAGGAATGTATCCATTGGGACTGGGTTCTCCAACCATCCTGACCATCCTTTGGATATCGTCGACGAAGATTCCGACAAAGAAGTGGATGGTGACACCACGGGGGAGCATCGGGTCTCGGCTCCTGGTCCCCTTGTGGAGAGGCTTCCTCCTTATGATTTCCGGGTTGTCCCAGATTCCATCGTTGACCCGGTCTCGATTGACCACTTGAGGTCAAAGTTTAGCATCTCCGACAGCGTATCCATCTCGGTGCCTCCCAAAAATTACGAGTTCTTCAACCCCCCTAAATGAGTGCTTCCGATTCATGTGGCCGCTCTTGAGAACGAGGTCAGGCTTCCCCTTCACCCGACTCTTCGGCGGGCTCTTAACGCCATCCAGCTCGTTCCCCTCCAGTTGACGCCTGGCTTCTGGAGGCATTTGATTGGTTTCCTTGTACTATGGAGGGAACAATGTCAGATGAGTAAGGTGACGAGGGAGCCGGGTGCAGAGGAGCTGGCCTATCTCTTCCAGATTGGGAGCCTGTCTGGCGCTCCTCGAGGCCAGTTTTATGCCAAAGCCAAGAACAAGCTCAACTTCATCATGCCTGGTGCTTCGAAGAAAGACCCCGCTTGGAAAGAAGAATGGATCCTTGTGGGGGATAACTGGGGGAGCTCGATTTTCATCGGAGGGCATGAATTCGAGGTTCCCACGGCTTTCAGTGACAAGCCCTCATGGGACCGGACTCCCTGCCTTATGAGTCCGAAGCCATCTTGAAGGTTATTCTAGCCCGGAATTATTTGAACATGAAGTTCCCTACTGCTGAAGCCTTTGATCCTCGTAGGGTGAACAAATATTTACGGATCTCAGACGCTATTCCTCGTAAGTGTCATTGAGTTGCTTCGCCTTATTACTCAGCTTGGTTCTAACATTTTCCTTTTTAATCTGCTTATTCATAGTTTATGTTGTGGAACTGGCCACCCGCCACGTCTCACGCTCTCCTCAAGGTGGAGTTTCTCTTCCCTCCACTGGGGTCAAACCTGCTCTTGCTTCATCTATCTCTCCGGCTGGGTCCAAGATGGCCACTCTTGCTTCGCGGGCTTTCTGGGCTTTGGGTAAAGCTCCCCAGGTGGTTGGCCAGGCTGCTACTGTCCCTTCGACCGTGGTCGCTAAAGTTGATACCCCTTCGACTCAAACACCTGATTTCGCTGCTCTTCCAACAACCAAAGCTTCGGAGGTTTCTGGGAAAGGTGTCGCTTCCGAGAAAGGTGTCGCGAGGGTTCCTTCCAGCCGCTCCCGGCCTCAGTCGAGCTGGGTAGGGCGGGATGAAGTCTTGGAGCAATTCATAGCGTCTTGTCCGGGCAGCGGGATCTCCAAGATTGCTTCCATGCCTGTTGACGTCCATATTACCAAGGGGTCTGCTATTTTAGCTGAGGTAATTGTATTTCCTTCGAGCTATTCTTGTTAATTTGTTCAGTTTCTAACTCGGGTTTTGTATTTTGTAGACCTTCAAGTTTAATATTGCTATGGGCCAGCAGGTAGCCCTCCTCCGCGACAGAGCTGCAAAAGCCGAAGCCGAAGCCGAGAAAGCCGGGGAATTGCTCAAGCAGGCTCGGTCTTTAGTGGAAGAGGTGACTTCCAACCAGGGAAAGGTCAAGGTCGAGATGGCTGAGCTTCGCTGCGATCATGAGAGGATGAAGAAATCTTATGATCATGAGCGTCTTCAATCTCTCTGGCGGGCTAGACAGCGGGATTCCTGGAGATCTGAGGCTAAAAAGTTAGACCTCGAGAACCAGTCTTTGATTACTTAGGTGACCAAGCTGCAAGCTAACGCGGAGACCTCCTTCAGCGATGGATAATTCTATGCTTCCTTTCAGGCCGCGGAAGCTCTTCCTCCTCCCTTTGATTTGTCATCTATTGCTGGCTGGGATAGACAGGAAATAATGCTCAAGGCTGCCGCGCTATCTCACCCTGAAGGCGACAAGGTGGTCTCTTCGAGCCAAACAGGAGCTAGGAAACAGCCCACTCAGACAGATCCTCCATTCCCTCTTCCTACCTTTACCACCTCATGTCCTGGGGAGTCTTCCAGTAAAGTGATGTCCTCTCGATCCGAGAGGGACCAGTCGGGAGCTGGTGAAGACGTTAGGAGCCCGTCTAAGGATCTTCCTTTAACAGTGATGGAGGTAGACAGGAGCCAAACGGGGTCCATGGCTGCCCTTCTTGATGCGGCTATCCCACCTGAGGTTATGGATGTGATCAATGAGGTTTTAGAAGGAAGATCATGTTGATCAACCGATGGAGCCTCTAAATGGAGGAGCGGTCATCGAGGATAACCAAGATGGACAGCTATCTGTAGAGGGGGTTGATGGCGAAGATCAATAAGAAGGAGAAGGGCCAGCGGAGGAGAGCTAAGAGAGTCCCAAAGCTTGAAGAAGTTCATCATGACTTGTTTTTGATTGCCCGGAAAAAAGGGGGGTGGGCACCCCGTTTTGCCCTTATTAGCTTTTTTTTTATAGCCTAAGCTCGAGGGTTGGGCTCCCCGTTTGGTGGATGTAGCCTTATAGAGGGAATTATGATGATTTTGATCCTGCACACGAAAGCAAACATTTTATTTTATTATTATTTTTTTTAGGGCGATAGCCCAAACGAGGCATCAGCAGGGCTACTTAGCTATTTCCTGGTCTCAAGATCTGGAGGGCAATGATGCTCTTACACTCAGATCCTTCTTGGGGTTGGTAGCCCGACCAAGGCATCAGGAGGGCTATCGAGCTATTTCCTGGTCTCGAGATCTTGAGGGCAACTATGCTCTTACACTCAGATCCTTCTTGGGGGTGGTAGCCCGACCAAGGCATCAGGAGGGCTATCGAGCTATTTCCTGGTCTCGAGATCTGGAGGGCAACTATGCTCTTACACTTAGATCCTTCTTGGGGGTGGTAGCCCGACCAAGGCATCAGGAGGGCTATCGAGCTATTTCCTGGTATCAAGATCTGGAGGGAAACTATGCTCTTACACTTAGACCCTTATTGGAGGTGGTAGCCCGACCAAGGCATCAGGAGGGCTATTTAGCTATTTCCTTGTCTCGAGATCTGGAGGGCAACTATACTCTTACACTCAGACCCTTCTTGGGGGTGGTAGCCCGACCAAGGCATCATGAGGGCTATTCAGCTATTTCCTGGTCTCAAGATCTGGAGGGCAACTATGCTCTTACACTCAGACCCTTCTTGGGGGTGGTAGCCCGACCAAGGCATCAGAAAGGCTATTCATCTATTTCCTGGTCTCAAAGTGTTTATGTTGAGTTTCCCATACAAGGGTATAGTCACTAATGTTGAACATAGTTGGAGACAAAGATGGAGGAGAAAAGGAAAATGACTTTATTGATGATCGAGACATAGTACATCTTTATTAGGGTCTGTAATGAAAACTAAGTGGGGGTAGTCTGCTTGAGAACTCCCTTCAAGGGTAGAATTTCCTCAAATGATCTGCATTCCAAGTGTGGTCGATGGATCGTCCGTCCATGTCTTCGAGTTTATAAGCTCTATTGCGAACAACTAGTTTTATCAAATATGGCCCTTCCCAATAGGGACTTAAGACTCCATCCGACCTTTTCCAAGTGTTCTGGGTCACTTTCCTAAGTACCAGATCCCCTTCTTTGAATTCCCGGGCTCTAACCTCTTGGTTGAAGTATCTAGCGATCTTGCTCTGGTAGATCGCTACTTTCTCTACTACCCGGTCTTGTTTTTCTTCTAAGAGGTCTAGATTAGCCCGGAGCTTGACTTCGTTACTTTCGGGCTCAAAGTGTTGTACTCTGAACGAGGTTAATTTATGCTCGATAGGGAGGACTGCTTCAACCCCGAAAGCAAAGGAGTAAGGTGTCTCCCCGGTAGCTGTTCTCTTTGTAGTCCGGTATGCCCAGAAGACTTCTGGTAGCTCTTCGGCCCATTTACCTTTCTTCTGCTGTAGCTTCTTTTTCAAAAGTTTGTTGATAATCTTGTTGGTGGATTCTACCAGCCCGTTAGTCTGGGGATGAGCCACTGAAGCGAGCCTGAGGTCGATCCCTAATCCCTTGCAGAAGTCTTTGAACCGGGCGTTGTCGAATTGTTTCCCTAGGTCGGCTATAATGATGAAAGGGGTATCGAATCTGCATACCACGTTGGTCTTGATGAACTTGGTTGTATTCTTTTCTGATATTCGAGAAAGAGGTCATGCCTCGACCCATTTTGTGAAGTAGTCGATAGCCACGATAGCATGTTTCATCTGTCCGGGAGCGGTAGGAAGTGGCCCAATTAGGTCGATTCCCCACATGGCAAAGGGGTAAGGTGAACTGAGGGACGATAGTCGCTCGGGTGGCTGGTGGTTCAAGTTTGAAGTTCTTTGACAAGGTTCGCAAGATTGCACAAAACTCTTTGCGTCTTGGTGGATGGTCGGCCAATAGTACCACATACGAAGCACCTGATAGGCTAGAGCCTCCCCAGAGTGGACCTCTCTCAATGCCCACTTAGCATCATCGGGATGCAAGCACCTAAGTAAGGGGAGGGATCTGCCCCTCCTGTAGAGGTACCCGTCTACCATACAGTATCGGACTGAGAGTCTCTTAATTCTTCGGGCTTGGTCGGGCCCTTCGGGAAGCTCTCCTTCAAGGAGGTAGGCGACAATTGGGTCCATCCAGCAAGGCAGGCGATCCAGGGAACAAATTTCTCCATTTGTGGCTATGCTTGGTTGGGTGATTACTTGGAGGGGAATTCCCAGTGGTAGGGACTAGCCTCCGTTCGCCGCAATTTTAGCCAGAACATCTGCGCGATGGTTTTGGTGTCGAGGCACCTGATCGATCTTGAGTCCCTTAAATTTGCTTTTTAGCAGCCGAGCTAGATTTAGGTAGGCAGCCATATTATCTCCATTTGCCTGGTAGACCCCAGTCACCTGGTTTACAACAAGCAATGAATCGCTCTTGATTTGCAGGTAGTCGGCCTTTAGTTCAATGGCTACCTTCATCCCGGCTAGGAAGGCTTCATATTCCGCTTCGTTGTTGGTAGCTTTAAACTCGAATCTGAAACAGTGACAGAATTCGGTCCCCTCCGGATCTATAAAAACTATACCAGCTCATCCCCCTGCTTGCCTGGATGCTCCATCTGCAAAGAGGGTCCATGGCTTGCAGCCTTCCGGCCAATTGTCGACCTCGGATATCTTTTCAAGGACCTCATTTGATACTGAGGGATCATCTGGATCTGGGATCGCTGAGAATTCTGCCACGAAGTCGGCCAAAGCCTGTGCCTTAATCGTAGTCCAGGGCTTATACTTTAGGTCGAACTGAGTGAGCTCCAGTGCCCATAAGACTAGCCTTCCAAACAAGTCTGGTCTTTGCAAGAATTGGCGGAGGGGTTGGTCTATCACCACTGCTATTGTGTGAGCTTGAAAATAGGGACGGAGTTTCCTTGCTGAGATCACCAGAGCATAAACGAGCTTTTCCAGGAGAATGTAATTCCTTTCTGATTTGGTCAAAGCATGATTCACATAGTATATGAGTCTTTGAAAACCGTCGCTACAATCCTTGGCGAAAGCCCCGCTTACTGCAGTTTTTGATACAGCCAGGTAGATCTGCAACTCATCTCCGAGAACCGGCTTGACTAACAATGGGGGGCTTGTTAGGTATTCTTTCAAAGCTTGAAAAGCCCGTTCGCTCTCCTGGCTTCATTTCATGTTTTTCCCTTGTTTGATGGCGTTGAAGAAAGGGAGACATTTATCTGTGGAGCGAGAGATAAACCTGTTGAGTGCTGCCACCCGTCCAGTCAGAATCTATACTTGCTTGAGCGAGGTTGGGGATTCCAGGTCCAAGATAGCTTTGATTTTTTCTGGGTTGGCTTCTATACCTCTCTCATGAACCATGAAGCCCAGAAACTTCCCTACCGTTACCCCAAAGGCACATTTGGAGGGGTTCAAACGCATCTGGTTTTCCCTCAGTATGAGGAAGGTTTTACGAAGGTCTTCCTGATGTTCTTTTACGGTTGGGGATTTCGTGATCATGTCGTCGATATACACTTCCATCGACCTTCCTATCTCGGGCTTGAACAGTTTGTTAACCAGCCGCTGGTATGTGGCCCCCACATTTTTCAAACCAAACGGCATCACCTTGTAGCAGTATAAACCCTGCCCAGTAATGAAACTGGTTTTATCTTGGTCAGCCGGGTGCATTTTAATTTGGTTGTATCCTGAGAATGCGTCCATAAAAATCAAAAGTTTATTTCTGGACGTGGAGTCAACCAGCTGGTCGATCTTTGGTAAAGGAAAACTGTCTTTCGGACAAGCCCGGTTGAGGTCGGTGTAATCGACGCATATACGCCACTTCCCATTCGCCTTCGTAACCATGACCACGTTGGCGATCCATTCGGGGTAACGTACTTCTCTGATGAACCCTGCTTTGATCAATTTATCAACCTCTTCCTGCACCGCAGCGTTCCTATCAGCGTTGAAATGACGCCTCTTCTGCTTGACGGGGCTTGACTGTTGGATCTACTGCTAGTCGGTGAGCGGCCAATGATGTCAGGATTCCAGGCATTTCATCATGGTTCCAGGCGAAGATGTCGCTGAACTCCCTGAGAATGTCAATAAGTCCTCTTTTTACTTCTGGATCAAGGGTGGCTCTGACCTTGACGACCTTGGAGGGAACGTCATTCCTGATGGGTATCTCTTCTAGTTTATCTAAGGGCTGCCCGCTGGCCCATTCCTTACTCCGTTCTTCCTCATAGGGCATAATAGGTTCGCTCTCCGGATGCCCAGGATGTTCCGCGGGCTCCTTCTCCTCCTGGATTATCCGGGATGTATCCATGTCTTCTTGAACTAATGTCACATGTACACACTGTTTCGCTAGGGCAGTAGGATTGGCAGATACTGCATAGCATTTCCTGGCTGCATGCTGGTCCCCGCGTACCTCTCCTACTTTGGTTCCAACCGGGAATTTCAGGACGTTGTGGTATATGGACAAGACTCCCTTCAAGGAAGACAGGAAAGGTTTCCCTAGGATGGTGTTGTAGGCCGATGGGGTGTCCACCACAACAAAGTCGGTCATAACATTTTGTTGGAGAGGGGTGATTCCGATGATTACTGGGAGGATCATCGACCCCACTGGTATGATCGAATCTCCAGTGAAACAGTAAAATGGAGTGGTACAGCTGTTGTAACAACGTTTCTTCAGGTTCAATTTTTCCAGGGTATCCTTGAAGAGGATATCTACACTGCTACCTGTATCCACGAGCACGCGATGGACCAGACAGTTGGCGATCTATATCGTGATTACCATAGGATCATCATGAGACTGCACAGTGCTGAAGACATCTGCTTCGGTGAATACGATCTGCGCTGACTGGGAGGGGTCTGTCGGGCTTTGGCTGACTTCGAAGATCCCCCAGCTTTCTCCGATACGGGGAATCTTTCTTACGTGGTTTTTCCGGGAGTTATTGGAAACGCCAGCCAGTGTAGGACCTCCGCTTATAGTGTGTATCACCTGGATCTGTTGCATTAAGTCAGCCTGTTCTCCTTTCCTCTTTTCTACATCTTCACGGATTTCGGGTTGTACCTCCCTTCCAGTCCTAATCTTATCTCTGACCTGTTGTAAGAACTTAATCAGGCATCCTCCCCTTATCAAGGCCTCAATCTGGTTGCGTAAATTATAGCACTCTGAGGTGTTGTGGCCCACATCTTCGTGGAAGTCGCAGTACTTGTACCGGTTTCTCCTGTCAGCTGGGGCCTTCATGGGACCAGGCTTTTGGAGCAACCCTTTATCTCGTATGGCAAGGTAGACTGTTTCCTTGGAAGCATTCAAAGGGGTGTAGTAGTCATACCCTTTTTCCCCTTGCATTACTGGAGCCACGGTCCTAGGAGGCGGCGAAGCCCGGGGAGGGGTTTGTTTTGCTGGATATCTTTCTTGCCTACGCAGAGGAGCAGGGAGGCGATAGGTCGACCTGTTGGAAGGTTTATTCTGAGTTTTCTGCACTGGCTCAAATTTGGGGGCTTCTTTCTTCAGACGCTTTGCCGTTCTCATGTCATCGTGTTCCATCTTGACCTTGAGTTGTTCGTCGATCTCGACCTGCTCAAGAGCCCAGTCCTAGGCCTCCTGGTAAGTCTCGAGAGGTCTCTTGGCGAAGGAACGGAAAAGCTTTCCTGCCCATAGGTTCCGCCTGAAGTTGGCGAGGGTTTCTTTTTCGGTAAAAACTCCCATTTGTATGACCTCCTTGTGAAATCGTTCAACGTACGACCGAAGAGTCTCACTCCGTTCCTAAATCACATATTGGAGGTGTATGGGATCTTTCGGGCGAGGTTTGACTCCTTGGAATTGTGAGCAAAAATCTGTTGATAATTTCGTGAAAGAATCCACGCTGCCAACGGGCAGTTTCCTAAACCAGGTTTTCGCGTAGTCGGGTAGGGTCATTGGAAACATTCTGCACATAGCTGCTCTGGTAGTGTTCTGGACCTCCATCTGTTGAACAAAGCTCTCTAGATGGCTTAGAGGATCTTCCGTTCCAGAGAACTTATCTGCTGCCATTTTGAATTTTGGGGGGAGCTCTGCTTCCCGGATCCTCCTAGTGAAGGGAGCGTTCATCTCGCTCAGGGGATCCTTTTTGTCCTCCTTATTCTTTCCCTTCCTTATCTGTTGGACCTCTTTTTGTAACTTTGCTAGCTGATCCCTCAATCTCTTGTTCCCAGGTCTCTTCGAGTTAACCTTAGATTCCTCACTATTGAATCTTTCCGATGAACTGGCAATTTCTATCCGATCCTCCTCCTGGATAGGATCCACTCGGGGAGTTTGTCTACTTTCCTCATCTAGGGCCCGGGTAGTTCTCCTAGATGTAGTTGGATGAGATAGCCCTCGTGGCTTCCGGGTAAAAGCATCTGCGGCAGACTTAACTAGCCTATCCCGGATCGAACGTTGGGGCCCTGACCTATCTTGAGCCTGCTCTGGAAGATGAGGTCCTAGGCGATCGAAAGCAGGTGGCCTAGCTCCGAGCCTGCTCGCCTCTCACTGATCATTCAGGTTGGTTGGCTGGATTGTGATGCCTTCAGCGAGCAGGCGGACGAGGATGGATTCTACGAAGGCCGCCGCTTGTTGGTCGAGCGCGGCCTGGATCACTATAGGGTGGCCAGTAGTCCGCGCATTGGTTGTTTGGACCGGAGCTTGACTATTATATCCAGACTTTCTCCCCTTTCTTGGGGCCTTCGTGTTAGCCTCGTCGGAGGTTGCTCCGAGATTCTATGTTGGCCATGGGAGGAGCGGAGCCTCATAGTTCCTGTAAAACAACGAAAATGTAAACGCAAATAATTGGTTAATTGGGTGTAAGGTTTTTTCCCACAGACGGCGCTAGAAAGTGTTCACGGAAATTTTGCTCGGGACGAGAAATCTCAGTTAACACCCTTGAGACCACTACCACGTAGGTGGTGGCCAAGATTGATTGTATGTGTAGCGATGATTTATAAAATGACAAGGAATGATGATACAATTCACCCAAAAGAAAGCAAGAATATTTTTATTGAACGTGCAGGTATACAAATACAAATTTCTTTATTTTTGCTCTCAACTCTCTCTAGGGTATGGTTGAGTATTTTTCGTATGCCTGTCGAATAGTAGTCTCCTCTTTTCATTTTCTTTCTTTCTATTTATACATAGTTTTGTAGGTTAAACAAACTGATTCTCCCCTTGATTTTCTCAGTCTCTCCCCTCCTTATCGGGCGGGATTTCTCACTTTAATGTCAATGACTTTGAGTTAACAGCCGAATTGAGAATATCGTGGTGGAGATCAGTTTGTTTCCTTTTTGGATTCTATTACTTGTTCTGCATATAGATAACGTTTCCAGATATGATCCAGTGTATCTTCGCATCTTTTCAACATGATCCTTTATAGAGGTCGTTGAATATGGCATGGTGTGGTGCATCAACTAGTGAGGTTGATCAGTGTTCCGACCTCGATATCTGAGAAGTTTCATCCAGCTTGGAGCCAGATCTGGCATCCCTTGACCTTCTCGAAGCTAGGTGTGGCTTCCCCTCAACCTTTCGAAGCTAGGTGTGGCTTCCCCTGACCTTTTGAAGCTAGGTGTGGCTTCCCGTGACCTTTCGAAGCTAGGTACGGCCTTCTAGTGACATTCTTCTGTATCAACGAGGTATAGGCGAGTCTCTGGAGCATTTGCGAGGTGACCTCGACTTCGGGGAGCTTCTAGTTCTGGTGATGCGGGCTAGATCTGATCGTTCCGGGCTCTATCCCAGATGTTTCCGGAGCCCGTCCTTGTTCCTGGGGTGGTATCGTAGTTCGGCTCTGAATAGAATGGTCTCCTGGTGGGAACTCTCGTGTATGGAACCAGGTCTGGGAGGTGGAAAATTTTCCTTTGGTTCTTAGCCAATTTTGGCTATTAACATCTACCTTGTAGTCAAATCCTCACACAAGTAGGATTTCTACCTTGTAGTCAAATCCCCACACAAGTAGGATTACTTATTCTCCAAGTCTCCTATCAATTTTGAGTTTTAACCCTATTCCAACTCATAAGTGTATTATCCAATAATAAATTATTGAATATTAAAATTGTGACTATATCAAAAATTTCCTAATTTGACTAGATAAATAAAATATTTTTGTTTATCTACTTATCAAATATAGTCTTTGATATTTACCATACTGCCAACAATAGTATGACACTAAGAGTTCTACTCCTAGTTAGAAAAAGATTTTAACTTTTAATCAAACAATTAATTAATTATTCAATTTCCATTTGATTAATTAATAAAATAAAACAATATATTAGACTAATTAATTAGCCTTGCCCCCCAAGTATATACTTGTGCAATATATTATTTTTCCATTTTATTAAATCCATTGGACTTTAATAAAAAGTTCATATGTGAACTAGGCACATTCTTACTGTAAAAGAAATAAGTCCACATGCCTTAAATTAATACATTAATATAATTTAGCAGCCCATTTATTTAAAATATGCAAGTTATATTTTTAATGTATTAATGGAATGCTGAACGCACCTCATTGGGGCCACCCTAGGATTCCTACATCCTTGGCCACCCATTCCATGCCTTTTTGAAGAGTTACCGCATGTCTTGATCACATAAGACCGCACCTCTCCAAAAATTTTGGATTTCGAAATCCAAAACAATCCAAGATGGACCCAGAATTGGTCCGTTAGAATATATCAAGTGATCCATGCAAGTTCGTGCGGATTGGGGATCTTGGCGAACTATCTAATTTAAGCTTTATTAGACATAACCTAATCACAATAAACAAATGATTCACTTAGGTCCGATCTATTAATTTTAGCTCATTCCATTGAAGAGCAAAAATTGAACTCTTAAATAAAGATATAATAAGATAATATTTCTCATTCGTACCCTAGACAATCTTATTGGAGATAGTGTATCCTCGTGAAGAATATCAGTAATCGCCAAGAGCTCATAGACCGCCTATAGCTCTCCTAGTTACCATATTTACTCATATGACCACATTTTGAACTTGGATATTTTGACTTGTCTAGAATCCAAGTTTCAATAGACACTATTGAAAACTTAACGTTAAGATTTAATATCCACTACCTTAAAATATCCATATGATGATATTCTACTCACATTTAATAAATGGAGCCACGATGTCCATATCTATAAATGAAGTCCTCTATCGATTAACAAATGAATACCACCAAACTATCGAGGATAGACTATGCTATATAATCGTACTCATTGATAGCTCAAATGATAACACTTGTAACCATAAGTCCATCATTTATCTCAGGATTGAGATAGACTTTTTAACTGTCCTCAAGTTAAAACTTTTATCCATTGACGGTTCTGGATAAAGTATTTCACTGTGATCCTATTCAATGCACCTAGTGCACTAGATTCTTTTGCCCAAAGACACTACACTTTGATTATTTTAGACTCATCATAACACATTTGATCCCACTCAAATGCTAGCAAAAGAATCTACAACTTTAACAAGGTAAAGGTGCCCAACCATTATCTTAAGTTGTGACCATTGTTCAAGACTAACTAAAGAATTGTGT
Source organism: Dipteronia sinensis (assembly GCA_033220585.1). Taxonomy (NCBI): domain Eukaryota; kingdom Viridiplantae; phylum Streptophyta; class Magnoliopsida; order Sapindales; family Sapindaceae; genus Dipteronia; species Dipteronia sinensis. The sequence continues at coordinate 19,686,440 of CM065641.1, forward strand.
CTACCTCATACATATCCAGATGTATGAACAATTATTCATCTCTCATAGTCTTTGGACCTTATGATTATTTACTTTTGACAATTATAATAATTAAACTATAAATGCTATAAGATTTGTTAAACTAGAAATCACTTTATTAATATGAAAAGATTGTCAAATACATCATTACACTCTTGCTATTAAGCATAATCCTAACACTCGGGTCTCCCACTATATAAACTCATTTATCTCTTCTTCTTCACTAACTCCTCCGAAATTGCAGAAACCCTAGAGAGAGTCTAGAAAGAGAAAGCTCCATTTCATTTTGTTTAACTCTCCAAACCCAAAACCCATCTCCATCTTGCATCATTCAACATCATATGAGAATGGGTCTTCTTGGTTTCATGAATAGGTAAGTTAAAACTTCATTGAATATCATTTATTGTTCTACTTACTCTAGATTAGGTATTTATTACTTGATTAAATTCCTTAACTCACTTTATTGCATATATTTATGAGTCAAAACTGCATGACTAGGTCTGTTTGTCATAGCGTGCATTATTAGGTCATTTATGCCTAAATAGTTAATCCATAAATGTTCATGTATGCTTAATTGATGATTAGGTTGACCTTGTGCATCTAGTCAAGTTCTTGAATATTTATGTGAGTTTTATTTAACAATTAGGTTGTTAGAATTTCTCTACAACTAATTGAGACCTCATGTGTGTACATGTAGGCATTGTTTGATAACTAGGTTGTTCAATTGCATTATAACATCTAGTTATGCATTTTGTGTTTGGTCTTGCACATTATTGCATTGAGTGTATTTTCATATATAAACTTAAACTTTTATACTCTTCATTGAGTCAAAGTCTTGTGGCTTCGGGGTGAAGTTGCACAAGAATTCAAGTCTTGCAACCAAGGTGTGGTTGGCAAGCATTGGTCAAGTGCCACTGTAAAAGGCCTGCGGGGTAGAGTAGAAGGTGATCACGCCAAGAGTAGTGGATCAGGGGATATCATTAGGGATTGAACCAAAAGTGGCGAGTAATAGTGTCCATAGCCTGAGGTTGTCGAGAGTGAGAGTCCGAGTATCACTTGAGGATGTAACTTTTTACTTATATAGTGGATTTCTATGATCGTGTGTGGCTAGAAGGATAGCCCGTGGGTTTTACCTTATTGAAGGATTTCCACATAAAAATCAAGTGCTCTTTATATTTCCGCACTTTACACTTGATTTTGTATGTTTGTTTTATTGGGTTATATGTTTAATATTGACTAATCAAAAAAGTTGGTAATAATCGATTGACAACTCATTCACCCCCCCCCCCCCCTCTAGGTTGTAGACACACGCTTTAGTTTGTATTTTCAATTGGTATCAGAGCGGGTTCCTAGACATACTTAGGTGATCCTTGCTCTTGTTTGTGTGTTTTGCATTTGTGTGCGTTTTGATCATTGCATTCATTTGCATTCATCTCATTCCCTGAACACTATGAGAGGCAGTGAGATGTTAGAGGGTGATTTGACCTCCAAAGTTGAGAGGGAGATATATGACTCCGATAAAGAGATGACTCTCATGGTTAAGAGATTTAGGAGATTCACAAAATCTTAAAAGAAGGGCATGACCTCCAAGGTGAAGGAGGAAAAGAAAAAGTCAAGGAAAGATGACCCTTGCCTTGAGTGTTGTGGAGTTGGCAACCTTGCCTCTATGTGTGGTAACTTGAAGTAAAAGAAGGGAGAAGAACCTATGATCGCTACTTAGAGTGATAGCGAAGTTGAAGTAGTTGAAGAGTGATCCACATACTCGGTTGCTAGTGAGATCAACTACTTCACATTTCCGGTTTCCTACCATGAAGAAACTCAAGCCATCACCAAATGTTTATCACTTGAAGATTTCAAGATGGGTGGCCTTGAATTTGGAAACCGAAGAGGAGCATGCTTGAATGTTGCAAGCCTTGATGATATGATTCTCACAAGCACAAGTGGGAGAAGCTTTGATAATGATGGCGCATGCTCTAGGAACTCTTGTGACAACATGGTGGATAACCAAGAGTTCATTGACTTTCTACAAAAGTCTTTGAAGGAGAAAGAAAATGATATCCTTAGATTGGAGAAGGAAAACCTTCAACTAAGGACAATGGTGAATGACTCTTTGAAGACGGACACAGTTGATGTGTCCAAGTATGAGAAAGAGATTTAAGATTGCCGCCAAAAGATGAAGGCAATGAAAGATGAACTTGCCAACAAAGATTTCACCTTGAAGATTTTCAAGGATAGAGAGATGAGGCGCCTTGAATAATTAAACAAGGCCAAGATCAAGCAACCTCAAGCTCAAGGCAAGAGCAAAGCATCATTCGAGCAATCTTCCACTCAAGGAAAGTCCATATAAGCCTTGGCTACTCAACCAAAGCCTAGGCAATCCAAGAGGAAAGGACAAGTCCTTGAGAAGTCAATCACCTCCTCCAACAAGCCAACTATGAAGAAATGAGGTGATCACAAGAAACAACATCAACCAAGAAGGCATGATTAACCGACTCAACCACCTCGACAAGCAAAACCACAAAGATGCCACAAATCGGCTAAAGCTCTAAGGAGAAGCAAACCGATGCACCATCAAAGACAACCTTATCAACATGGCGATGCCTCGATGAGATCACAATGTAATGGTATAAATTATTACTTTGTACCCACATGTCATTTTTATGGTATGATTGGTCATTTAAGACCAAAGTGCTTTAAATATATTGAGAGGTGTAGGTTAGAGAGCATAAAAGAAAAATGGTTGAAAAGGAGGGCAAGTTTGCATAAACCTAGGGAACCTAGAAACATGTCTATGACCACTAAAAATGTTAAAGTGGAACCTAGGTGGGTTAGAAAGAATGAACTCGCTTGCCTTAGTGCCAATGTGACTCCAGTAGATGCAACTAGGTCCATTGGACTTGATAGGTCTATAGGAGCACATGTCTCTCATTGACTTGGTTGGATTTGACCCCGTTTGGGGAGCTCAAGCAAAGAGACCGAACGTGCATGATTTGCTATGTGCAAAAAGTTAATTAATTTTATGCTCTTTTGATAATTGCTTGAGATTCTTGGTTGCACATATAAGCTCACATGTTATTTTCTTAATAAGTGTGCAACATTGCTTCACTTGCAATCCATGTCATATTTATGTTCAAACATGCATTTTTGGACTAGGAGATTTGTTTGGGAAAGTACATTTGAATGACCTATAATTTATCTCCATGACATGTGCACTTGTTTTTTTTTATGACATGCTTTAAATGATATGCATGAAATATGTTTGATTGCTTATATGCAAATTATGTGTGAAAGCAAATGAGAAGACTAAAATTAATAAGGAGCTCGTGTCCATTCAATAAATAAGGATGTCTCATCCAAATTAAGTCTTCTCTCTCTCTTTATTAGTTGAACAAGGCTACTATCATACGGGTATTTTACCCGGAAAAATCAAAAAAGGTGCAAAAGTCGCTCATGTCTTGTTTCGCTTATAAAGTTTGATATAGTTGCTCTTTAAATTGAAATTCTTTTGAAAAATTATATCTTGTTTGCTTATGAAAAAAGGGTACAAATTGGTTTGAATTCCTTTGGAAACCCTTTTGATGTTTGCTTTGCCAAATATCATTGCTTGAACTTAAATGTTATATGTCTTGCATGCAAAACAACAATTTCACACATTTTCTTTAAATAAAACTCCTTGAATCTCTCTCAATTATTTAAGTTGCATAAATTTTATGTATATGATTATACAATGTATGTGTGCAAATAGCTCTCTTTGCCTAAAGCAAACCGATAGGGGGAGCTCCTGTGCCTATCTCATGACAAAAAGAGGGAGAAGTCTCGAGAAATATAGGGGGAGCACTGTTTATGCTTTGGGGGAGAAGCCTAGAGAGAGAGTAACCTATTTAGGGGGAGTATTGCACATGCATGCTTTGTATTGCTTTATTTGTTTTGAGTGCAATGCTTGCTTTTATTTGTTCACCTCACATGCACTTGTTCTTGGAAAGTGCTTCTTGCGATTGTGTGTAGGTACAATGATAATTCTACAAAGAGATTGAAGATATTGAAGATTAAGATTTTAGGAATCTCTTTTTGTAATGTACAATGGACTCTCATGGACAATAGCTAGATTATTTTTGTTTTTGTGAGGAAATGTTTGTGAGTGGTTGTTTTGTCATGAAATAGCCAAAGGGGGAGATTATAAGGACCTCTATTTTATGATTGGCTTATTTCATGACAAACTGCACCACATTGGGGATGATTGTGTAATGGGTAGCTTAGGTCCATGTTGGCAAGCTTCTAAGCATCTCTATAACTTCAAAAGCAAAAGGTATATTCACTTGACTTTGTCTCTTGAAGAGTTTAAGTGCACACACACACACTTCATACATGTTTTGTTTATCTTGCATTTGTGTTCATTACGGTTTATATGTGTGCATCATTTTCACATTGCACACACACTTACATGCATTTATATTAACATGCATCTATTTCTTATCGCCCTTGTGTGCATTCTTCACAATCACACTTGCACTTAATTTCTAGACTTATGTGTGGTTGTTTGTGTCCGCCCGCGCACGTCTTGGTGCGAATTTTTGCGCGTTGACAGGGCCTATGCGCGGGTCCCTACCCGAGCAGTTGGCCCTGCTGCTTGGAGATCCCAGGTTCGCTGGTGTGTTCGCTGGTCGAACCAGCAAATCCCATGTGCGCGGGTTGGTGTGCGAGTAGGCACCGCACAGTGGGACTTGAGCACTGCGCTGATTTCGGGGTAAAAATGTCTTTTCTCATCAGCTCGGGTCTCCCACTATATAAACTCTTTTATCTCTTCTTCTTCACTAACTCCTCTGAAATTACAGAAACCCTATAGAGAGATAGAGAGAGTCTAGAGAGAGAAAGCAACATTTCAGTTTGTTTAACTCTCCAAACCCAAAACCCATCTCCATCTTGCATCATTCAACATCATATGAACATGGGTCTTCTTGGTTTCATAACTAGGTAAGTTAGAACTTCATTGACTATCATTTATTGTTCTACTTACTCTAGATTAGGTATTTATTGCTTGATTAAATACCTTGACGCACTTTATTGCATATATTTATGAGTCAAAATTGCACGATGATTGGGTTTGTCATATCCTTATCCTTATCCTTTGTCTCGTTTTTGGGTGTATTAGTGTGTCTTCTGGCTCTTTTATTGTGTTTTACAGGCATTAGGTGAAATCCCGGTCTTGGAGAACGAAGTGGAGAATTCAGGCGCAAAGCAAGCCAAATAATGCAAAAAGAAAGAAAGCAGTGCAATGGTGTGTGCACTGGTACCCTTACCCGCGCACTACCCGTGAACTCTAAGGTTTCAGATCTTTGCTGGTCCACACCAGCGAATCTACCCATGAACCAGAGATCAGAATTCATCAAAAAATTGACCAAGTGCCCAATTTACCGGTACTGCGCGGGTCCATACCAGCGCAGTTACCAGCGAACAGATGAAGGAATCAACTGGAGAAGATGTGCGCGTGTCATTGCGAGAGTACCCTACCCGCGCACTACGTACATTAGGGTGCCACATCAGCATTTCAGACCTAGTTTTGGAAGCTCTATATATACATCATTTTCTAATGTCAAACTCTCTCTCTCTTCCTCTTTGAAAAAATACAAGCACGGTTAATTTGTCTTAAGCTAACCTAGAGGGGGGTGAATAGGCTAGTACACCTTTTTGATTCCCTTCAAACAAACCAAAAGTTTGTCCCTCTAAGTAGCTTGTATCACACGTTAAAAAGCAAGGACAAGCAATATCAATTTAATTAAAGATATGCTTGTTCAGACAAAATCAATGTAATCTATAATTTATAACTTGGCTTTTATTCATAAAGCCTCAACATGTAAAAAGTTGATATTATAAGATAAACAATTACAAAGATATCCATCAAAATATATATATCAACACATACAAAAATATAAGGAGATAGGGATAAAGAAAATCAACACATGGTTTTTTTTACGTGGTAAAACCTCTGAAAAGGAAACATCCACGAGTTGATTCCACAACCACTGGCAAACACCTTTCACTAGTAAGATAAAAAGATACAACCTCTCAAGTGACCACTTCACCTAGAAATCTACCCTTCAACCCTACACAATGAAAGAGATGTCACCTTGCACAAATTAAAGAATCACTCCCCAAAATGTGACTTCCATGTTCAAATGAAAGGATCAATCTAAGAAATGAGACTTCCATGCTTAGCTATTCGGATCACCCCAATCCTATCCAACACTTCCAATGCACAAATCAAAGATTCACTCTAAGAAATGTGACTTCCAATGCAAAACTTGAAGAATCACTCTCCAAATGTGACTTCCAATGCACGACTTGAAGAATCACTCTTCAAATGTGACTTCCAATGCTCAAACCAAAGAATCACTCTTGTTAACAGAAAAATTCACTCGGGGTGAAAATCTCAATTAACACCCTCAACCCGCTACCCCGAAGGTCGCAGCGGGGGGGTAGGTACTTTGTACCGTGGTTCTGACAAGGTGACACAGCAAGGTATGGTAGGTACCTCGAGGTACTGCAGCTCTTGTATAGCTGAGAGAGGCAAGGTGAGGGCGAGGTAGGTAGAAGAACCATCATCCCACCCATCTGGTGTAGTATGCTGGTACCCAGTCTAGGTATCTGATCCAGGTACCTGGTTACCTCTCTAGGTGCCCTCTATAATTCCCCAACCTAGATAACATGCAAAGAGAGGTACATGAGGGCTAGGATCAGCGAGGTTGGTACCTAGCTCATATACTTGTATAATGAATGAGATAAAGAGGAGAATGACAACTCATTTGGTAGAGGTGGACAGACCTAGGGGGAAAAAGCATCACAATTGATCACATGCTGAAAAACCCCCAAGCAGTATCCATAGGAAGGAGAAAGATCCTTTTTTATATTTATATATCTCGAGAGGTGCTCCGGAGAGCTTACATAAATACAATCCAGGACCTGGTAGGTCACCGTTGGAGGGATACTATTAGGTACAGATACATTCATGGAGAAAATTGATATGTACAATAGTCGATACAATGGTAGGAGGTTTCGAACTGTATTTCTGGTGAAGAAGCGGGCAAAATCTAGGATCGGAGATGCCTTGGAGATATGAGAGAGCTTATAGGTATATTTTTGACCATCGAAGAGTGGAGATATCGGACATGAGTTCTGCGATTGGAGCCCGAGCATGGTGACGAAGTTAGACCCTGAGCTGATGAACCCTCTTTATCGTTCGAACCCAGCTATAGGCTGTGGTTACTGTCTTTTGGACTCAACCCCCTCATTGAAGAGAATTGGGTCATATTTATATGTCTCATTCTTGTTGCCCACTTCATTAATTAATACGTAATAAAAGGAATGTTGATACGGCATTAATGGAGTTGAATATTCTCTCATTAATGGCGTTATGAATGGCCATTAATATAGTTGACTGCTTCCTTCATTAATTGCGTTGTGAATGGCCATTAATGGATTTGACTGATTCCTTCATTAATGGCGTTGTGAATGACCATTAATGGAGTTGACTGATTCCTTCATTAATGGCGTTGTGAATGGCCATTAATGGAGTTGACTGATTCCCTCATTAATGGAGTTACGAATGGACATTAATGAGGGCAGATGGTGTTGCATGCTTCTTCCCTTCAGGCGAGGTATTCTGGTGTACCAGTCCCTTCTCGCTGGCGTGGCACTTGTTCTAGCATGCTAGTATCTTCATGGTACCATTCTTCTTCCTCGACGAGTAGGATACCTGTTTGGGGTGGATATGATATCTATCTTGGACGGGTTCTAATGATCAATTGAATGGAAGGATTTCCAGAAATCCGGCTCTACAACCATGACCTTAATCTAATCTTGAATTAGTGGCTTTCACTATACATCCTAGGTTAGCCACTTGTGAGAGAATTAGAAGCCTCCACTATACACCCTAGGTTGGCTACTTTAGTGATTTTACGAGAACTAACCTTCGAGTAGAATTCGGTTGATAACCTCGAGCCTCATCCAATCTCAAACGGGTGGCCTTCACTATACATCCTAGGTCGGCCACTTGTGAGGGAATTGGAAGCCATCACTATACACCCTAGGATGGCTACATTAGTAATAGGTTGAGCCATAGCTAGATAGATGAGCATTCATTTAAAAAGTCCCGATTGAGTAACTAGCCATTGTTGGTTGCCTAGGAGGGATTAATCGCTAGTAGGAGGTCTTCATTATACACCCTAGGTTGACCTCTTGCTAGAGATATATACCAACACTATACACCCTAGGTTGGTTACATTTGTCAATACATGCTTAACTTAGAGTTTGTTGCAATTGCCCCAATATTCATTTACGAGTCCATCAACTCCATAGCTCCATCATCATTCATTCATCACTCTATTGTCATCCCATTTTATTTGCTTTCAGAGTTTAGTTTATATTGTATTTTCATTCACCATCACTTTACTTTTATGCATACTAGTTATATTAATCCTAATCTTATCACCACTACCCCGATCTCAATGGACGACACCCGTGCTTACCGCTATAATTGTATTTCTACTTGTGAATGCATCGCATAGGTTTTATAAATTGTTTTGACGGACGGTTTTCTGACGGCAAAAACCTTCTTATCAAATTGCGTCGCTGCCGGGGATCGATGTGCGTAGTAGTGATTAGATTAGTTTTAATACTATTAGTTTATTAGTTGTTTCTAGTTTTGTTAGTTTTTTTTATTGCTTTGGTAGTTTTTGTTTTTGTTTGTTTCAGGACTCTATGGATTCCTTTTGGAAAAATTCAGGGTCAAGCTACGAGCCTAACAAGAATGCCTACATCTCTCATTCTAGTCAAATTCCGTTGAAGATCAACTAAGAAATTTCATGAAGAATCATGTGCGGGAAACTGAGTAGATGATAGCGTCTCAACAAGAGACTCAAGACTTCATAGAAGAGAAAACCACCCAAATGCTCGAATCCGCCCAGCAGTCCACCCCGGTAAATTAGAGTTGTTTCCAAGTTAAAGCAACCAAACCGGTGGATTCCTCCAATTTCTCAAAAGAAGACATGTATAAGCTCCGAATAGAATTTGAAATTGAGCGAAGCAAGAGAATGGACGAGATGGACAAGATGATCAAGATGAACCAAGAGCTTATGAGCGTGAGCACATAGCTAGTGTTGGAAAGGGGTGTGTTGAAGGAGGAGAATGAAGCACTTCAAGAGATAGAAGCCTTGGGAATGGAAAAGGCGAGTAATCTCCAAGAGTTAAACAAGAAACTATTATTTGAAGTGAAGATACTCAGAGTTGAGAATGGTACTCTCAAGAAGACAAATGGCGAAGTCTCCGACAAGAACAAAGAATTGGAAGAACGACTTGAGAGATTTAAAGCCGAAAGGAGTACTACATCGAAGGATTTGGAGAACTTAGCGAGGCTATCAAAAGATTTTGAAGATGAGATAGTTCACAAGTCAATTAAGATGCAAATGGAGGTTGATCAAAAAGCCAATGCCTTAGAGGAAGCAAAGGTAGCACTAAGCAAAAATGAGGAGGAGGTCAAGGCGTTACAAGTGAAACAAATCAAACGTCCGCAAGACCACTCATCAAAGGGGAGCAACTCTAACTCTAATACCTTTTGCTATGCATGTTCTAGGATAAAGCATTTTAAGGCTAAAGATTACAATCCAAATCAACATAGGAAAACTAGAGGTCCTAGGAATAGATGGAGACCACCCAGGGCCAAGCAAATATGGGTAAGGAAAGACCAAGTGCACTTATATAGAAACATGAAAAAGGAAAAGATAATGAAGTCACCTAAATTTATTTGGGTAGTTAAAAATAGAGAATTTCCTAACTTGGTCAAACCACCCTTAGAGGACCCTAGCCTCTCCTTGAATGCATCCCATTGAATAATTTTGATGCATGTAGTTAGTTTTATATTTTATGTTATTTAAATTCAATAAACTGTGATGTTGGGACAGTTTGTTCGAATGTTATATTTTGTGGATATTTGCACATTGAATTTATTGATTATATTTGTGGATGAAAGAGCCGGAGGCTCTTGTGCAAGTATGAATACATGTGCTTTATATTGTTTAATTCGGTTTGGGGGTTGTTCATGCCCCATTCCGTCAATATTGATAAAATGCATGATGTTAAGCTTGACTTGTGCTTCAATGGTATATTGCATGAATTGCCTTTATTTTGTGCGCCTTGTTTGAGTCACTTTTATTTTGTTGGGGCATTGATTGTGGTTGATTAGTGCCTACGTTTGTTTAAGTCATGTTAAGTGCATGCCGCTAGGCCGGATTCTCTTGTCTTCAACATTGAGGACAATGTTGGGTTTTGGTTTGGGGGTGTAGACGCCTTTTTGAGTCGTCTTTTGTGTCTTGAGTCATTTTTGTGTCTTATTTTCGAAAAGTTGCTGCTTAGCCAGAATTTTGAGCTTATTTAGCTTGTGAGATACCTGGAGCATAGTGTTTGTGGCGAATGTGTGTATGCTTTGTGTGCTTATTCAATAACTCTTAGTTATTTTAGGGGTCTCACTTGAACTTCATGGGCTAGTCTCATCTTCTAGTGTCCAAGTTTAGGGAACTCGGTGCTCAAGCGCCTTGTTCTAATAGTGGAGAATTCCCTTGTGAGATAACAAACACAAGCTAAAAGCGTGTATATTTGAGGGGAAATGTTTTTCAAATCTGTAAACACTATTCAAACACCATGCATAGTCTCACTACATCAAAAATCATCATTTGTCACTGAACATACATCATATATGTAGACTGCTTGATGGAAACTTTTATTCCCTTGGTAGATTGATCCTTTGAAGTGATATTAGGCAATGTGTGTTTTAGCCACTCAAAAAGAAAGCCTAAATACTTCTAATTCCCGTAATATGTGCTCCCAAGCCAATTTTGAAGCCAAAAACATATAGACTTTTCCATTCTACACCCACGTTATCCATAACCCAAGCAACCTAAACACTTAGGCAACCCTCTCTAAATTGATCTTGTTGAGGCTTAGGAATGTAAAGTTGTGCTTTAATTTGATAAATGGCGTGTACCTAGGCAAGAGTAATGAGTTGTGAAAATGTGCATAGTAAAAAGGCATGAAAAGAAAAGAAAAGAAGCAAAAACTAACAAAAGAAAAATAAGCTTCAATTGCCTTGTGTAAATTGTAAAAGCTACTCAAATGGGTAACATGAGTAGTTAAAGATTGCACGTAGAGTCTAATTGTATGCTTGGACGCCATATTGTATTTGGAAGTGGAGTTGCACGAGAAATTAAATGCTTAACTGTAGAATGTATTGCTTTAACTTGGTTGATTAGTGCTTGTGCCTAAATTTCTCATTCTTCTAATCACCATTCACCGTGGCCACGTTACAACCAAATGGAAAAGACCTAGTTGATCTTAGGGGACGTCTAGATTGGGAATATTAGTTAATGAATGCTCTTTCCACGTTCATGACACGCGATTCTTTCATGAGACTCACTCACTGAAAACAACGTTTATTCTACACTAAATGTATGCAACTAAGTTGATTCAGTTACATAAATTCATTGGCATACATGTTGCATGAGTGTGAACCTAGGTTCTGAGAGGAAAGATATGAGAAAATCCATGTGAGAACCTAGCGTCGAAGCGAATTATGCTCGAGGTGTGAGAGTGAGTAGTTTCTGAGGCGAGGGCATTTTAAGTGTGGGATTCGTGTCGTGCCAGTTTCCCTTGAGGTGCCTTCGAGTTGTTTAGAACATTTTGCATATGCTCATTCCTCACTCCCATTTGCTTTTGCATATCTCTCTGCTAGTTGGTTCTACAGCAATTTTTTCTTTATATCTAGGAAAGTTCTTAGTTCGAGTCATTTTTAGTTTGTGTTTTATTTGTTTTGTTTTGAGTTTGCTCGTGGACGAGCAAAGGTTTGGTTTGGGGGTGTTTGATCGTGCCTAAATTGTTGTATAGTTCGGCCCGCATTCCTATTCCTTTGTCTCGTTCTTGTGTGTATTTTCTATATATTTTATGTCTAATATGCTCGTTGGTGCTAATTGCAGGCAATAGATGTAATTCTGGTGTTAGAAGCTAATTGTGGTGGTTCCGGCAAAAAAAAGGGCAAAAGCAAAGACAAAGGATCGTAAGCAGCTCTACAGTGCGGGTCAAGTGCGGGTCAAGTGCGGGTCGCAACCGCACTCCAACCGTACTCCTTCCCACAGCCGGGACCTGAATCATGAAGGAAAGATAAAGTACGGGTCAAATGCGGGTCATCCAACCGCACTCCACCCGCATTGTTGCTCAAGATAGAGGAGCTGATTTGCATCTGACACTAAAGTGCGGGTAAAGTGCGGGTAATCCAACCGCACTCAACCCGCACTGTTGCTCAAGACAGAGGAGTGGATTTACACCTGACATCAGAGTGTGAGTACAGTGCGAGTAAAGTGCATGTAAAGTGTGGGTAATCCAACCGCACTCTACCCACACTATTGCCTAGATCAGAGAACTGAAGATGAAGACAACCCATATAGTGCTTGTACAGTGCGTGTAATTCACCCGCACTCTACCCGTACTCTATGCGCGACAGCTTCTGTTTTCAAGCTTAAGTGACCTATTTTTCCATCCTCTATAAATAGAAAAGGATGGGAACGAACCAAATAACCCCCATATCTCCAAACACTTGTAGTCTAAGCTAGAAACACATATCCCTATCATCCAAACCATCTCTACTCAATCAAAGGCAACTAGGAGACTTGGATTCAAGCTTCAAGGAAGGAGATCAATCTTCAAGGGTTTATTCTTTACACTCTCTCTTAGTTTATTGGTTTGTAATAGAACATGAGTAGTTAAAATACCCCACTATGGGGTTGATGTTATTTGTTTGATGGATATTTGGGTTTTGTGAATAAACTCTATGTGTTATATTTATTCTATCTCTATGTTTTATTCCATTGCTTGAATTGATTTGCTTGGATACACCCTCTTTGCATGATTGATTTGGATTACTTGAGTAGGCAATTAAGTTGTCTAGTGTTCCATTGAATGGAAAGATTTCTGGAAATCCGGCTCTACAACCATGCCCTTAATCTAATCTTGAATTAGTGGCTTTCACTATACACCCTAGGTTAGCGACTTGTGAGAGAATTAGAAGCCTCCACTATACACCCTAGGTTGGCTACTTTAGTGATTTTACGAGACCTAACATTCGAGTAGAATTCGGTTGACCACCTCGAGCCTTATCCAATCTCAAACAGGTGGCCTTCACTATACATCCTAGGTAGGCCACTTGTGAGGGAATTGGAAGCCATCACTATACACCTTAGGATGGCTACATTAGTAATAGGTTGAGCCATAGCTAGATAGATGAGCATTCATTGAAAAAGTCCTGATTGAGTAACTAGCCATTGTTGGTTGCTTAGGAGGGATTAATCGCTAGTAGGAAGTCTTCGCTATACACCCTATGTTGACCTCTTGCTAGAGATATATACCAACACTATACACCCTAGGTTGGTTACATTTGTCAAAACGTGCTTAATTGAGAGTTTGTTGCAATTGCCCCAATATTCACTTACAAGTCCATCAACTCCGTAGTTCCATCATCATTCATTCATCACTCCATTGTCATCCCATTTTATTTGCTTTCATAGTTTAGTTTATATTATATTTTCATTCACCATCACTTTACTTTTATGCATACTAGTTATATTAATCCTAGTCTTATCACCGTTACCCCGATCTCAGTGGACGACACCTGTGCTTACCGCTTTACTTGTATTTCTACTTGTGAATGCATCGCATAGGTTTTATAAATTGTTTTGACGGATGGTTTTCTAACGGCAAAAACCTTCTCATCAAATGGCACCCTACCGTGTATTGATTCCTTCAAGGTGGAGGTATCGATCCCGCTAGATACCTGGGAGCTGGGAATGGTCCCTACCAGGTGGTTACTTGGTGGAAAATTCTTCTTTGGACCCCTGCCAAAAAACACTGTTAACAGAAGTCCCCCCTGACTTCAACACCGCTATTAAGTTGGGGTTGGAGTCAGGATTTTGTACTGCTTGAAGAATTTTTCTCGTCGTTTCTTACCTGTAGCTATTACTTGAAAAGATAAAATGCTCCCAGCACTCTTGGCTTCGGCGATTCTAGGTACCTGGCATTCCTGTTTACGGGTTCCTGGTACTCCTAGAGTCTGGGTACCTCGCATTCCCGTTCTGGGAACCTTGGTACCCTGGCGAACACATTGTAGAATTTGGGTACCTCGCATTACCGTTCCAGGAACCTTTGTACCCGTAGCGAACACATGGCGAACAATCTAGGTACCTCGCATTCCTTTTCTAGGAATCTTGATACCTTGGCGAATACAAGACGAACAATCTGGGTACCTCGCATTCCTTTTCTAGGAATCTTGGTACCTTGGAAAACCCATGTCGAACAATCTGGGTACCTCGCATTCCTTTTCCAGGAATCTTGGTACCTTGGCGAACCCATGTCGAACAATCTGGGTACCTCGCATTCCTTTTCTAGGAATCTTGGTACCTTGGCGAACCCATGTTGAACAATCTGGGTACGCATTCCTTTACTAGGAATCTTGGTACCTTGGCGAACCCATATCGAACAATCTGGGTACCTCGCATTCCTTTTCTAGGAATCTTGGTACCTTGGCAAACCCATGTTGAACAATCTGGGTACCTAGCATTCCTTTTCTAGGAATCTTTGTACCTTGGCTAACATACTGGCAACAAGATCCTGGTAGGCAACTAAGGACATTTTAGCACCAGGTCTTTCTCGGCGAGGGGTGGTACCCGGCCAAGGCCTTGATCTAGGTACCTCGCATTCCTAACCTAGGAATCTCAGTACCTTGGCGACAAGAGGAGAACACAGGTACCTCGCATTCCTGTTCTAGGAATCTTCGTACCATGGCAAAAATAATGGCAAACATACTAGCAACAAGATCATGGTAGGCTACTAAGGCAACTTTAGCACCACGTCTTTCTTAGCAAGGGGTGGTACCCGACCAAGGCATCAGGAGGGCTGTCTAGCTATTTCCTGGTCTCGAGGTCTTGATGGCAACTATGCTTTTACACTCAGACCCTTCTTGGGGGTGGTAACCAGACCAAGGCATCAGGAGGGCTGTCTAGCTATTTCATGGTCTCGAGGTCTGGATGGCAACTATGCTCTTACACTCAGACCCTTCTTGGGGGTGGTAGCCCGACCAAGGCATCAGGAGGGCTGTCTAGCTATTTCCTGGTCTTGAGGTCTGGATGGTAACTATGCTCTTACACTCAGACCCTTCTTAGGGGTGGTAGCCCAACCAAGGCATCAGGAGGGCTGTCTAGCTATTTCCTGGTCTCGAGGTCTGGATGGCAACTACGCTCTTACACTCAGACCCTTCTTGGGGGTGGTAGCCCGACCAAGGCATCAGGAGGGCTGTCTAGCTATTTCCTGGTCTCGAGGTCTAGATGGCAACTATGCTCTTACACTCACACCCTTCTTAGGGGTGGTAGCCCGACCAAGGCATCAGGGGTAACGAGGGGGCTTCCCCGGCTAGTCCCTGGTCTCGAGGTCTGGATGGCAACTATGCTCTTACACTCAGACCCTTCTTGGGGGTGGTAGCCCGACCAAGGCATCACGAGGGCTGTCTAGCTATTTCCTAGTCTCGAGGTCTAGATGGCAACTATACTCTTACACTCACACCCTTCTTGGGGGTGGTAGCCCGACCAAGGCATCAGGAGGGCTGTCTAGCTATTTCCTGGTCTCGAGGTCTAGATGGCAACTATGCTCTTACACTCACACCCTTCTTGGGGGTGGTAGCATGACCAAGGCATCAGGGGTAACGAGGGGGCTTCCCTAGCTAGTCCCTGGTCTCGAGGTCTGGATGGAAACTATGCTCTTACACTCAGACCCTTATTGGCAGAGGGTGGTGCCCGGCCAAGGCGACAGGAATGCCATGTGGCCTTTCCTGGTCTCGAGGTGATCCTTCAGGAGGGATTAATCCGGTCCCGGGTATTAGACTTGCTGTGTAGCTTTCCCGGCTTTAAGGCGATGATCATGGTAGGTAACTAAGGCCCCTTTAGCACCATAATCATTTCTTGGAAAGGATGTAGTCTCAATCCAAGGCATCGGGCATTCCTGTGCAAGGAATCCCGGTCTTCAAGTGATGGTCCTGGTAGGCAACTAAGGCCACTTTAACACCAGATCTTTCTTGGCTAAGGGTTGTGCCCGGCCAAGGCCTCATGAATGTCATGAGGCTTTCCTGGTTTTGATCATAGGCGAAAGTCGATAATATGAGAACTACCAAAGAGATAGTTGGAGAACTACCAAGGCGATCATAGGAGAACACAAAAGAGATCATACTCAAGGCGATACTGGTCAATGCTTACCCTGTAGGCTTCATCGGTAGAACCTTCTGAGGTGACCCACGTTACGGGTATAAGTAATTGAGTGACCTTCTGTAAAGGAGCTTTTATCGAGGACAGGTCATTAGGAGAACTTTTCTCATGTTGAGGTCACCACCCTTCCCACAGGAGTACTAGGGAGAAAGGTAAGCTTCTAGTCCCCAAGTGATGTAACCAGTTAGGGAGCCTACTTGGAGTGGTCGAAGGTCTTCAACCATCATAATGGCACTCGAAAATCTACTTGAACGAACCTGGACCTCGAAAGCTCGTTGGGGCGTTGGGTACCCCAGTATAAAAGGTTGGGAACTTATAATCTTGCAGCTATGATCTAGGTAGCTCATATGGGCGCTGTGAGGGGCCCAATAAAATAAGTGAGGACTCACAGATCTTGCAGCTGTGTTGCTGCTCCAGAGGCTTGCTAAAGCATGTAGGAGGACTCAGCAATATGGGAAGCCGCTAAGCTCTCCCTAAACGGATCAGGACTACAATGGCTCACTAGGGCGTTGTGGACCCCGGTACGAGAGGTATGGAGCCACCGGTATGATACTGGTCCAGAGGCATGCTAAGGATACTAGAAGTCCCCAGCAACTGAAATTTGGCTCTGGACCATGCTGGAAAGAATCGGGACACAGTGGCTCACTTGGGCGTTGACTAGCCCGGTTAAAGAAGTGAGGAGCCACTGGGCCATACAGCTAGGCTGCTGCTCCAGAGGCTTGCTTAGGCATGTAGGCGGCCTCAACAATGTGGGAAGCCTCTGATCTCTACCTGAATAGATCGGGACATAGGTGGCTCACTAGGGCGTTGTAGAGCCAGGTACGAGAGGTATGGAGCCACTGGTATTATACTGGTCCAGAGGCATGGTTAGGATACTAGAAGTCCCCAGCAACTGAAACGTGGCTCTGGATCATGCTGGAAACAATCGGGACACAGTGGCTCACCTGGGCGTTGACTAGCCTGGTTAAAGAAGTGAGGAGCCACTAGGCCATGCAGCTAGGCTGCTGCTCTAGAGGCTTGCTAAACCATGTAGAAGGCCAAAGCAATGTAGGAAGCCTCTGAGCTCTCCCAAAACGGATCAAGACTAGGGTGGCTCACTAAGGCGTTGTGGAGCCCGGTATGTGAGGTAGGGAGTCACCGGTATGATATTGGTCCAGAGGCATGCTTGAGATCCTAAAAGTCCCCAGCAGCTGAAATGTGGCTCTGGACCATGCTGGAAAGAATCAGAACACAGTGGCTCACCTGGGCGTTAACTAGCCTGGTCAAAGAAGTGAGGAGCCACTAGGCCATGCAGTTAGGCTGCTGCTCCAAAGGCTTGATAAACCATGTAGACGGCCACAGCACTGTAGGAAGCCTCTAAGCTCTCCCTAAACGGATCAGAACTAGGGTGGCTCACTAGGGGGTTGTGAAGCCAGGTATGAGAGGTATGGAGCCACCGGTATGATACTGGTCCAGAGGCATGCTTAGGAAACTAGAAGTCCCCAGCAACTGAAACATGGATTTGGACCATGCTGGAAAAAATCGGGACACAGTGGCTCAATTGGACGTTGACTAGCCCGATTAAAGAAGTGAGGAGCCACTGGGCCATGAAGCTAGGCTGCTGCTCCAGAGGCTTGCTAAACCATGTAGAAGGCCACAGCAATGTAGGAAGCCTCTGAGCTCTCCCTGAACGGATCAGGACTAGGGTGGCTCACTAGGGCGTTGTGGAGCCCGGTATGTGAGGTGGGGAGCCACCGATATGATACTTGTCCAGAGGCATGCTTAGGATCCTAGAAGTCCCAAGCAACTGAAATGTGGCTCTGGACCATGCTAGAAAGAATCGGTCACAGTGGCTCACCTGGGCGTTGACTAGCCTGATTAAAGAATTGAGGAACTACTGGGCCATGCAGCTAGGTTGTTGCTCCAGAGGCTTACTAAACCATGTTGAAGGCCACAAAAATGTAGGAGGACTCTAAGCTCTCCCTGAACGGATCAGGACTAGGTTGGCTCACTAGGGCGTTGTAGAGCCCGGTATGTGAGGTAGGGAGCCAGCGATATGATACTTGTCCAAAGGCATGCTTAGGATCCTAGAAGTCCCCAGCAACTGAAATGTGGCTTTGGACCATGCTGGAAAAAATCAGGACACAGTGGCTCACCTGGGCGTTGACTAGCCTCATTAAAGAATTGAGGAGCCACTGGGCCATGCAGCTAGGCTGCTGCTCTAGAGGCTTGCTAAACCATGTAGAAGGCCACAAAAATGTAGGAAGCCTATGAGCTCTCCCTGAACGGATCAGGACTAGGTAGGCTTACTAGGGCATTGTGAAGCCCGGTACAAGAGGTATGGAGCCACTGGTGTGATACTAGTTCAGAGGCATGCTTGGGATCCTAGAAGTCCCCAACAAGTGAAATGAGGCTCTGGACCCTCCTGGAAAGAATCTGAATCTGAATTCTAGTGGCTCACTTGGGCATTGAGTCACCCGGTACATGAAGTGAGGATCCACTAGGCCTCTATCGGTCGTGCTGCTCATACATTTGTGTTGGCTTCTCCGGTACATGGGTTGACATGCTAGCTAGGAGCTTTCGAAGAGTGGATCCGGTGACATGAGGAGATCCGCATGAATAGGTGGAAGTCCAATGGATATGCTGGATAGGAGATCTTCTGCTAGTAGAGCAAATCTTCTGTAAGGAAGCAGGATAGGTGCATCTCTGCTGCATAAGAGCTCTAGATGTACCGGAGAGGATCTACTATATAGGAGATCATAGCGGATCTGTTGCATAGAAGATCTGCTGCTAGCTGAGCAAACCCTCTGTATGGTAACAGGAGATGGACAACTCTGCTACATATGAGCTCTAGATGTACCGGATCGGATCTGCTCTAGAGGAGATCGTACTAGCACAGAGCTGCTGTAATGGAGCTCCATAAGTGTATGAGCAGGTTCGCTACATAGGGGCGACATAGTAGACCGGTTCTACCAGGAGTCCCACGTACCATCTCGATAGTAGAAAGTAGAGCTTGCATGTAAAGATAAGGAAGTCGCATCAGTGAGCTTCCCACAGACGGTGCCAAAAAGTGTTAACGAAAAAATTCACTCGGGGTGAAAATCTCAATTAACACCCTCAACCCACTTCCCCGAAGGTCGCAGCAGGGGGTAGGTACTTCGTACCGTGGTTCTAACAAGGTGATACAGCAAGGTATGTTAGGTACCTTGAGGTACTGTGGCTCTTGTATAGCTGAGAGAGGCAAGGTGAGGGCAAGGTAGGTAGGAGAACCATCATCCCACCCATCTGGTGTAGTAGGCTGGTACCCGGTCTAGTTATCTGATCCAGGTACCTGGTTACCTCTCTAGGTGCCCTCTATAATTCCCCGACCTAGATAACGTGCAAAGAAAGGTACATGAGGGCTCGGATCAGCGAGGTCAGTACCTAGCTCATATACTTGCATAATGAATGAGATAAAAGGGAGAATGACAACTCATTTGGTAGAGGTGGATAGACCTATGGGGAAAAAGCATCACAATTGATCACATGTTGAAAAACCCCCAGGCAGTATCCATAGGAAGGAGAAAGATCCTTCTTTATATTTATATATCTCGAGAGGTGCTCCGGAGAGCTTACATAAATACAATCCATGACCTGGTAGGTCACCATTGGAGGGATACCATTAGGTACCGATACATTCATGGAGAAAATTGACATGTACAATAGTCGATACAATGGTAGGAGATGTCGAACTGTATTTATGGTGAAGAAGTGGGCGAAATCTAGGATCGAAGACACCTTGGAGATATGAGAGAGCTTAGAGGTATATTGCTGACCATTGGAAAGTGGAGATATTGGACATGAGTTCTGCGATTAGAGCCCGAGCATGGTGACGAAGTTAGACCTTGAGCTGGTGAACTCTCTTTATCGTTCGAACCCAGCTATAGGCTGTGGTTACTGTCTTTTGGACTCAACCCCCTCCTTGGAGAGAACTTGGTCATATTTATATGTCTCATTCTTGTTGCCCACTCCATTAATTAATACGTAATCAAAGGAATGTTGATACGACATTAATGGAGTTGAATATTCTCTCATTAATGGCGTTATGAATGGCCATTAATGTAGTTGACTGCTTCCTTCATTAATGGCGTTGTGAATGGCCATTAATGGATTTGACTGATTCCTTCATTAATGGCATTGTGAATGGCCATTAATGGAGTTGACTGATTCCTTCATTAATGGCGTTGTGAATGGCCATTAATGGAGTTGACTGATTCCCTCATTAATGGAGTTACGAATGGCCATTAATGAGGTCAGATGGTGTTGCGTGCTTCTTCCCTTCAGGCGAGGTATTTTGGTGTACCAGTCCCTTCTCGCTGGCGTGGCACTTGTTCTAGCATGCTAGTATCTTCATGGTACCATTCTTCTTGCTCGACGAGTAGGATACCTGTTTAGGGTGGATAGGATACCTATCTTGGACGGGTTCTGGGTGGATAGTGAGGTACCCAGGTACCAGGTAGATGTCGAGGTACCTGGGTGCTAGGCCGCTATCGAGATACTCGGGTACTAGGAGTGTGTCGAGGCACCTAGATTCCATAAGAGAGGTACCAGGTACCGTGAGGTACCAAGTACGTGGTATTGTGGTACCAGCTTTAGAGTAGATACATAGTGTGATACCTACTCTTTTTGGTTCGTATCTCTGGCGCTTCATCTAGGTAGATAGGTAGTCGAGGTTCTGGCCCTACCATGTATTGATTCCTTCAAGGTCGAGGTATCGATCCCGCTAGATACATGGGAGCTGGGAATGGTCCCTACCAGGTGGTTACTTGGTGGAAAATTCTTCTTTGGGCCCCTGCCAAAAAACATTGTTAACAACTCTAAAGAAAGATACTTCCAACCTTTTCACGAGGCATGTGATCTAAGTGAATGCAAATGATGCAAACAAACACAACATTTTATAAATGATAAATATATCCTATGGAAACTAGAATTGAATCAATATGCACATGTCAAATGTATTCTAGCTTACAATCCTAAAAACAATGCAATCACACTTAATGATGCATTTACATATGAAATGTGTAGATTAGGCACATAACATGAAGAACTAGATTTTTATCAACAAAAGCTCAAAAAAAATTATCTAGAACTTGTAACATGAAAAATAAATCTAGTGCATGTGAAACACCTAACACAAACAAAATCCTAGATTAAGTTCAATCACATAAAAATGCTAGAATTAACTTGATAAATTCAAAAATGAATTTCTAGCAAAATATTAGAGCTTAGATTCACAAGATAATCACATAGATTCAATCAAGCCCTAAATCATCAATCAAATATGCTATTTCGACAAATCTTCAATTAAAGTGACATAGCATATGAAAAGACTATCAATCATTAAAATGAAGTCAATAAACACACAAGATAGTCCTAGATTTGAAGCTAGCACAATACAACTCCACAAACATGTGAAAACATAGATTTGGAAAAATCTAACTCAACATGTAAGTCAATTAAAGCTCAAACTAGCTTTATTAGAGTTCAATACTCTAATCAATATTTACACATCTGAAATTACACAACGTGTGTCTAATACAACCTAGAGATGGGTGAATTGGTTGTTATCAAAAAAGTTACCAACTTTTCGACTTAATCAAAATTAATCTCAAAACATAACATGAATCAACCATCCAAATAACAATAATAATACAATTCGGAAAACACTAAAAACACAATGAGTTAGTTACGTGAGAAACCCTCCAACTGGGCAAAACTCACGAGCTAGATTACTAGCCACTCCGGTTCACAAAATCCACTATATGAGATATCGACTACAAACTAGGTTGACCTTCTATCACACTGTTCTCGGAAGAACTCGACTATCTCTACCCACAAGCCTTTTATAGTGACCGTGACCTTGCTTGTGCACTACACCTTGTAGTCACAAGATTTTAACTCAATGAAGAGATAATGCAAGTCTAAGTGAATATGCAATATAATGCTAGACAGCACTATATGCTTAATTAGAGATTTAATGATAAGTCAATAAACTCTAATTATCAAATTCTGAATGAATAATCATAAGACTTAGCTAGATGGCATAAATGTCATGGAATTTCTAGCTATCACAATCTACCACAACCAATCAATATTATCACTCACAATGTATTCAATATTAACTTATATCAATGTGGTAGAGACAATGCACTTAGTCGTATAATAAATGCAACCCTAGAATCAATCTATCACAAACAAACCCAATCAATTGATAAAATGATTTTGCTAGATGTTATATAAATCTAGGAAATTAGCAATCATAAGTAAACTCAATCAAAGAGAGATCCATGAAATTCCTTCACAAATATTCAACATATATTCAATAAAAATACCCAACAATATATTTATCGTATAATCAACATACATTCAACAATACATTCATCAAAAGATAATAATCAAGCATTTAGTCATGTAATAAATGCTAAACCTAGGACAAGAACACCAATATATGAAATGAACAAGTTTATGATGTTACCTAGTCTAGAAACCATGAAGAAACATGCTACAAAGATGTTTGTTGAAGATGTGCAAGCATGGATTTGAGGTTTGGTGAGTCAAAATGGATTTATGGAGCTTTCTCTCACTAGAAATTAATTTCTCTCACTAGGATTAGTTTTTCAAAGGTCTGATTCGAAATGGTGGCATGGAGGTGGTTATGAAGGAACCATAAATGAAACGGCATCGTTTTGGAAAAGTTTGCAAAAAATTTCCCTTGGCCGCTGTTCACCCGTTGTAAGTATTGCGGGTCACCTGGTAATTGCCAGAAAATGGATGTACGAAAGGCGACTCATAAGCGACTTACCAACAGAGACATACCGCCCAAAAACCATTGTTCACCCACTGTACGTAAGACGAATGTACAGCGGATTGGACTGGAGTGGCATGCGACAATGCATCAGCTTCAGCTTCGAGTGCCTCAAAAATGACCAAACGACATCAAAACCTTTCGTATAATATACCGATGGAAAGGTATAGATGTCTACTCTCTACTCCTTTTTACAGAATGAGGTTTTGATGTCAATAGCATAATTTATGGTTATTTGAGTGACAAAAGGTAAAACAAAGACACCAACAGAGTTGCCCTGTTTTAGTGGTTACTTTGGAGATTTCAAAACTAAACCAAACCGTCATGAAATATTACAAATAATATACCGTTGGAAAGGTATGTGATCATGCCTAAATTGTTGTATAGTTCGGCCCGCATTCCTATTCCTTTGTCTCGTTCTTGTATGTATTTTCTATATATTTTATGTCTAATGGGCTCGTTGGTGCTAATTGCAGGCAATAAATATAATTCTGGTGTTAGAAGCTAATTGCGGTGGTTCCGACAGAAAAGGGGCAAAAGGAAAGACAAAGGATCATAAGCAGCTCTACAGTGTCGTTCAAGTGAGGGTCGCAACCGCACTCCAACCGCACTTCTTCCCACAGCTGGGACCTGAATCATGAAGGAAAGATAAAGTGCCGGTCAAGTGCGAGTCATCCAACCGCACTCCACCCGAACTGTTGTTCAAGACAGAGAGTTGGATTTGCACCTGATGTTAGAGTGCGGGTCATCCAACCGCATTCCACCCGCACTGTTGCCAAAACCAGAGAAGCTGATTCTTACCTGACAGATAAAGTGCGGGTCAAGTGCGGGTCAAGTGCAGGTCAAGTGTGGGTCAAGTGCGGGTCAAGACAGAGTTGGATTCATTAGAGTGCGGGTCAGCAAACCACACTACACCCGCACTCCACATGCACTACACCGGCACTCCACCCGCAAGAAGAATCTGAGTGTAAGAGCATAGTTGCCCTCCAGATCTCGAGACCAGGAAATAGCTCTATAGCCCTCTTGATGCCTTGGTGGGGCTACCACCCGCAAGAAGGATCTGAGTGTAAGAACATAGTTGCCCTCCAGATCTCGAGACCAGGAAATAGCTCGATAGCCCTCATGATGCCTTGGTGGGGCTACCACCCCCCAATAAGGATCTGAGTGTAAGAGCATAGTTGCCCTCCAGATCTCGAGACCAAGAAATAGCTCGATAGCCCTCATGATGCCTTGGTCGGGCTACCACCCCTAAGAAGGATCTGAGTGTAAGAGCATAGTTGCCCTCCAGATCTCGAGACCAGGAAATAGCTCAATAGCCCTCCTAATGCCTTGGTCGGGCTAGAACCCCCAAGAAGGATCTGGGTGTAAGAGCATAGTTGCCCTCCAGATCTCAAAGACCAGGAAATAGCTAAGTAGCCCTCCTGATGTCTTGGTTGGGCTATCGCCCCATATAAAAAAAAATATATATATATATATATATGTATATAATGTTTGCTTTCGTGTGCAGGATCAAAATCATCATAATTCCCTACACGAATCTTAATTGTTGCTACAGATGCTACTCTGGATCCTATTCAAGACCAGAAATAAAATAAAAGTTCTCAAAAGCGATTCGATTTCTCATTAAGGAAAAGATGAGCCTATCCCCCGATAAGGCTACATCCACCAAACGGGGAGCCCAGCCCCCAAGCTCGGGCTATAAAAAGAAAAAGGAAAAATTGATAAGGCCAAAACGGGGTACCCACCCCCTTTTCCGGGCAATCAAAAACAAGTCATGATGAACCGCTTCAAGCTTTGGGACTCTCATGGCTCCCCTCCGCTGGCCCTCATCCTTCTTGCTGATCCTCGCCATCAACCCCCTCTACATATAGCTGTCCATCTTGGTTATCCTCGCCGACCGCTCCTCCATTTAGAGGCTCCATCGGTTGATGAACTGGATCTTCCTCCAAAATCTCATTAATTACGTCCATAACCTTAGGCGGGATAGCCGCGTCAAGAAGGGCAGCCATGGACCCCGTCTGGCTCCTGTCAACCTCCATCTCTATTAAAGGGAGATCCTCAGACGGGCTCCTAACCTCTTCACCAGCTCTCGACTGGTCCTCCTCGGATCGAGAGGACATCACTTTGCTAGAAAACTCCTCAGGACCTGAGGTGGTAAAGGTAGGAAGAGGGAATGGAGGATCTGTCTGAGCGGGCTGTTTCCCAGCTTCTGTTTGGCTCGAAAGGATCACCTTGTCACCTTCTGGGCGGGATAGCTCGGCAGCCTTGAGCATTATCCCCTGTCTATCCCAGCCAGCAATAGATGACAAATCAAAGGGAGGAGGAAGAGCTTCCACGGCCTGAAAGGAAGCATAGAAATACCCATCGTTGAAGGAGGTCTCCGCTTCAGCTTGCAGCTTGGTCACCTGAGTAATCAGAGACTGGTTCTCGAGGTCCAACTTCTTAGCCTCAGATCTCCAGGAATCCCGCTGCCTAGCCCACCGGAGAGATTGAAGACGCTCTTAATCATAAGATTTCTTCATCCTCTCATGATCACAGCGAAGCTCGGCCATCTCGACCTCGATTTTTCCCTGGCTGGAAGTCACCTCTTCCACTAAAGACCGAGCCTGCTTGAGCATTTCCCCGACTTTCTCGGCTTTAGCTTCGGCTTTTGCAGCCTGGTCACGGAGAAGGGCTACCTGCTGGCCCATCGTAACATTAAACTTGAAGGCCTACAAAAGACAGAACCCGAGTTAGAAACTGAACGAATTAACAAGAGTAGCACGAAGGAAATACAATTACCTCATCTAAAATAGCTGACCCCTTGGTTATAAGGATATCCACAGGCATGGAAGCCATCTTGGAGATCCTGCCACCCGGACAGGACGCTATGAATTGCTCCAGGACCTGATCCCGCCCTGTCGAGCTCAACTGAGGCCGGGGGTGGCTGGAAGGAACCCTCGCGACACCTTTCCCAGAAACGACACCTTTCCTAGAAACCTCTGTAGCTTTGGTTATTGGAAGCGCAGCGGAATTAGGTGTTTGAGTCGAAGGGGTAGCAACTTTAGCGGCCACGACCGAAGGGACAGAAGCAGCCGGGCCAACCACATGGGGAGCTTTACCCAAAGCCCGGAAAGCCCGCGAGGCAAGAGTGGCCATCTTAGATCCAGCCAAAGAGATAGATGAAGCCAGAGCAGGTTCGACCCCAGAGGAGGGAAGAGAAACTCCACCTTGAGGAGAGCGTGAGACGTGACAGGTGGCCGGTTCCACGACAAAAACTGTGAATAAGCAGATTAAAAAAAATGTTAGAACCAAGCTGAGCAATAAGGCGAAGCAACTCAATGACACTTACAAGGAATAGCGTCTGAAATCCACAAATATTTGTTCACCCTACGAGGATCAAAAGCTTCAGCAGTAGGGAACTTTAGATTCAAATAATTCCGGGCTATAATAGCCTTTAAAACGGCTTCGGACTCAGATGGCAGGGAGTCCCGGTCCCATGAGAGCTTGTCACTGAAAGCCATGGGAACCTCAAATTCATGCCCTCCGATGAAAATCGAGCTCCCCAGTCATCCCCCGCAAGGATCCATTCTTCTTTCCAAGCGGGATCCTTCTTCGAGGCACCAGGAACGATGAAGTTGAGCTTGTTCTTGGCCTTGGCATAGAACTGGCCTCGAGGAGCCCCATACAGGCTCTCAATCTGGAAGAGATAGGCCAGCTCCTCTGCATCCGGCTCCCTCGTCACCTTACTCATCTGGCATTGTTCCCTCCATAATACAAGGAAACCAATCAGATGCCTCCAAAAGCAAGGCGTCAACTGGAGGGGTGCGAGCTGGATGGCGTTGAGAGCCCGCCGAAGAGTCGGATGGAGAGGAAGCCTAACCCCGTTCTCAAAAGCGGCCACATGAATCGGAAGCACGCCTTTAGGGGAGTTGAAGAACTCGTAATTTTTAGGGGGCACCGAGATGGATACGCTGTCGGGGATGCCAAACTTTGACCTCAAGCGGTCAATCGACACCGGGTAAACAATGGAATCTGGGACAACCCAAAAATCGTAAGGAGGGAGCCTCTCCACAAGGGGACCAAGAGCCGAGACTCGATGCTCTCCTGCGGTGTAACCGTCTGCTTCTTTATCGGAATCTTCATCGACGATATCGAGAGGATGGTCAGGATGGTTGGAGAACCCAGTCCCGATGGATACATTCCTACTTGATCACCGACGTTGCGAGGTGGGCGGGGAATCGTCGCTGTCAGAACTCATCCTAGCCCGCTTCCCTAGAGTAAAACTGATGACCTCATCTTCGTCGATTATGGAATCAGCTGAGTCATGACTGTTTTTCGACATTGTAAAAGCCAAAAAGGACGAAGAATGAAGAAAAAAGCAAGCTTGGAGGAAAAGCTATGGAAATATTTCTCAGCAAAAAATTTTAGCTCGAAGAGATGTGAGGAAAATGAGGAGGAAAATAGACATATATATAGGCTGGAGGGCAACAGCACGAGCTACCGAGATACTCGATTGGTAACGGTAAAAAATCTCGGGGACTACAGTAACGTAACCGGATTAAACTCAAAAGTGGGCTAATCATCTCACGCCACATCAGTTACGCAGTTAAGAGGAAGATCTCCCCAAGATTCTGGTAACGGTAAAAAATCTCGGGGACTGCCGTAACGCAATCAGATTAATTCGAAGATAAATTAGTCAGTTCGCATCATGTCACTCAAATGAAGAAATTTCCCAAATATTTCGATAACGGTAAAAAAAGGAAGATTTCCCAAATAAAGTAAAAATCCTCAACCCCGAGCTCGACGTCTGGTGTTCAAGTCAGAGGGGACTTCTGTTAATAGCCAAAATTGGCTAAGGACCAAAGGAAAATTTTCCACCTCCCATACCTGGTTCCATACCCGAGAGTTTCCACCAGGAGACCTCTCAATCCAGAGCTGAACTACGATACCACCCCAGGAACAAGGACGGGCTCTGGAAACATCCGGGATAGAGCCCGGAACGATCAGATCTAGCCCGCATCACCAAAACTAGAAGCTCCCTGAAGTCGAGGTCACCTCGCAAATGCTCCAGAGACTCGCATGTACCTCGATTGACACAGGAGAATGTCCCTAGAAGGCCGCACCTAGCTTCGAAAGGCCAGGGAAAGCCACACCTAGCTTCTAAAGGTCAGGGTAAGCCACACCTAGCTTCGAAAGGTCAGGGGAAGCCACACCTAGCTTCGAAAAGTTCAAGGGAAGCCAGATCTGGCTCCAAGCTGGATGAAACTTCTCAGATATCAAGGTTAGAACACTAATCAACATCACTAGTTGATGCACCACACCATGCCATATTCAACGACCTCTATAAAGGATACGAGGGATACACTGAATCATATCTGGAAATGTTACCTATATGCAGAACAAGTAATAGAATCCAAAAAGGAAACAAACTGATCTCCACCACAATACTCTCAATTCGGCAAAGTCAATGACATTAAAATGAGAAATCTCACCCAATAAGGAGGGGAGAGACTGAGAAAATCAAGGGGAGAATAAGTCTGTTTGACCTACAAACTATGTATAAATAGAAAAGAAAGGAAATGAAAAAGAGAAGACTACTATTCGACAGGCATATGACAAACAATCAACCACTCCCTAGAGAGAGTGGAGAGCAAAGATAAAAGAATTTCTGTATTTGTATACCAGGCACGTTTAATAAAAATATTCTTGCTTTCTTTTTGATGAATGGTATCATCATTCCTTATCATTTTATAAATCATTGATACACATACAATAAATCTTGGCCACCACCTACGTGGTAGTGGTCTCGAGGGCGTTAACTGAGATTTCTCATCCCGAGCAAAATTTCTGTAAACAGAATTTGAAGTGGAGCGAAGCAAGAGAATGGACGAGATGGACATGATGATCAAGATGAACCAAGAGCTTATGAGCCTGAGCACAGAGCTAGTGCTGGAAAGGGGCATGTTGAAGGAAGATAATGAAGCACTTCAAGAGAGAGAAGTCTTGGGAATGGAAAAGGTGAGTAATCTCCAAGAGTTGAACAAGAAACTATTATTTGAAGTGAAGATGCTCAGGGTTGAGAATGGTACTCTCAATAAGACAAATTGTGAAGTCTTCGACAACAACAAAGAATTGGAAGAATGAATTAAGATATTTGAAGCCGAAAAGAGTACCGCATCGAAGGATTTGGAGAACTTAGCGAGGCTATCAAAAGATTTTGAAGATGAGATAGCTCACAAGTCAATGAAGATGCAAATGGAGGTTGACCAAAAAGCCAATGCCTTAGAGGAAGCAAAGGTAGCACTAAGCAAAAAGGAGGAAGAGGTCAAGGCGTTACAAGTGAAACAAATCAAACGTCCTCAAGACCACGCATCAAAGGGGAGTTCCTCTAACTCTAATATCTTTTGCTATGCATGTTCTAGGATATAGCATTTTAAGGCTAAAAATTACAAGCCAAATCAACATAGGAAAACTAGAGGTCCTAGGAATAGGTGGAGTCCACCTAGGGTCAAGCAAATATGGGTAAGGAAAGACCAAGTGCACTTATATAGAAACATGAAAAAAGAAAAGATAATGAATTTTGAGCTTATTTAGCTTGGTGAGATACCTGGAGCATAGTGTTTGTGGCAAATGTGTGTATGCTTTGTGTGCTTATTCAATAACTCTTAGTCACTTTAGGGGTCTCAGTTGCATTTCATGGGCTAGTCTCATCTTCTAGTATCCAAGTTTAGGGAACTCGGTGCTCAAGCGCATTGTTCTAATAGTGGAGATTTTCCTTGTGAGATCACAAACATAAGCCAAAAGCGTGTATATTTGAGGGAAAATGTTTTACAAATCTGTAAACACTATTCAAACACCATGCATAGTCTCACTACATCAAAAATCATCATTTGTCATTGAACATACATCATATATGTAGACTGCTTGATGGAAACTTGTATTCCCTTGGTAGATTGATCCTTTGAAGTGATATAAGGGATGTGTGTTTTAGCCACTCAAAAAGAAAGCCTAAATACTTCTAATTCCCGTAATATGTGTGCTCCCAAGCCAATTTTGAAGCCAAACACATATAGACTTTTCCATTCTACACCCATGTTATCCATAACCCAAGCAACCTAAACACTTAGCCAACCCTCTCTTAATTGATCTTGTTGAGGCTTAGGAATGTAAAGTTGTGCTTTAATTTGATAAATGGCATGTACCTAGGCAAGAGTAATGAGTTGTGAAAATGTGCATAGTAAAAAGGCATGAAAAGAAAAGAAAAGAAAAGAAGCAAAAAGTAACAAAAGAAAAATATGCTTCAAATGCCTTGTGTAAATTGTA
Source organism: Dipteronia sinensis (assembly GCA_033220585.1). Lineage (NCBI taxonomy): Eukaryota > Viridiplantae > Streptophyta > Magnoliopsida > Sapindales > Sapindaceae > Dipteronia > Dipteronia sinensis. The sequence goes on from CM065641.1 coordinate 19,716,929, forward strand.
AATGCTACTCAAATGGGTAACATGAGTAGTTAAAGATTGCACGTAGAGTCTAATTGTATGCCTGGACACCATATTGTGTTTGGAAGTGGAGTTGCATGAGAAATTAAATGCTTAAGTGTCGAATGTATTTCCTTAACTTGGTTGATTAGTGCTAGTGCCTAAATTTCTCATTCTTCTAATCACCATTCACCGTGGCCACGTTACAACCAAATGGAAAAGACCTAGTTGATCTTAGGGAACGTCTAGATTGGAAATATTAGTTAATGAATGCTCTTTCCACGTTCATGACACGTGATTCTTTCATGAGACTCACTCACTGAAAACATCGTTTAATCTACACTAAATGTATGCAACTAAGTTGATTCAGTTACATAAATTCATTGGCATACATGTTGCATGAGTGTGAACCTAGGTTCTGAGAGGAAAGATAAGAGAAAATACATGTGAGAATCTAGCGTCGAAGCGAATTATGCTCGAGGTGTGAGAGTGAGTAGTTTCTGAGGCGAGGGCATTTTAAGTGTGGGATTCGTGTTGTGCTAGTTTCCCTTGGGGTGCCTTCGAGTTGTTTAGAACATTTTGCATATGCTCATTCCTCGCTCCCATTTGCTTTTGCATATCTCTCTGCAAGTTGGTTATGCATCAAGTTTTTCTTTGTGTCTAAGAAAGTTTTTAGTTCGAGTCATTTTTAGTTTGTGTCTTTGTTTCGTTTTATGTTTGCTCGAGGACGAGCAAAGGTTTGGTTTAGGGGTGTTTAATCGGGCCTAAATTGTTGTATAGTTCGGCCCGCATTCCTATTCCTTTGTCTTGTTGTTGTGTGTATTTTCTATATATTTTATGTCTAATAGGCTCGTTGGTGGTAATTACAGGCAATAGATGTAATTCTGGTGTTAGAAGCTAATTGCGGTGGTTCCGGCAGAAAAGGGGCAAAAGGAAAGACAAAGGATCATAAGCAGCTTTACAGTGCGGGTCAAGTACGGGTCGCAACCGTACTCCAACCGCACTCATTCCTACAGCCGGGACCTGAATCATGAAGGAAAGATAAAGTGCGGGTCATCCAACCGCACTCCAACCGAACTATTGCTCAAGACAGAGAGTTGGATTTGCACCTGACGTTAGAGTGCGGGTCATCCAACCGCACTCCACCCGCACTGTTGCCAAAACCAGAGAAGCTGATTCGTACCTGACAGATAAAGTACGGGTCAAGTGCGGGTCAAGTGCGGGTCAAGTGCGGGTCAAGACAGAGTTGGATTCATTAAAGTGTGGGTCAGCCAACCGCACTACACCCGCACTCCACACGCACTACACCCGTATTCCACCCGCACTCTGCGCACGACAGCTTCTGTTATTCAAGCTTAAGTGACCTATTTTTCCATCCCCTATAAATAGAAAAGCAGGGGAACGAACCAAATAGCTCCCATATCTCCCAACACTTGTATTTTCCATTTTATTTACTTAGTCTAAGCTATAAACACATCTCCCTATCATCCAAACCATCTCTACTCAATCAAAGGCAACTAGGAGACTTGGATTCAAGCTTCAAGGAAGGAGATCAATCTTCAAGGGTTTTCTCTTTACACTCTCTCTTAGTTTATTGGTTTGTAATCGAACATGAGTAGCTAAAATACCCCACTATGGGGTTGATGTTATTTGTTTGATGGATACTTGAGCTTTGTAAATAAACTCTATGTGTTATATTTATTCTATCTCAATGTTTTATTCCATTGCTTGAATTGATTTCCATTATTGATTTGCTTGGATACACCCTCTTTGCATAATTGATTTGGATTACTTGAGTAGGCAATTAGGTTGTCTAATGCTCCATTGAATGGAAGGATTTCCGGAAATCCGGCTCTACAACCATGCCCTTAATCTAATCTTGAATTAGTGGCTTTCACTATACACTCTAGGTTAGCCACTTGTGAGAGAATTAGAAGCCTTCACTATACACCCTAGGTCGGCCACTTGTGAGGGAATTGGAAGCCATCACTATACATCCTAGGATGGCTACATTAATAATAGGTTGATCCATAGCTAGATAGATGAGCATTCATGGAAAAAGTCTCGATTAAGTAACTAGCCATTGTTGGTTGCTTAGGAGGGATTAATCGCTAGTAGGAAGTCTTCACTATACACCCTAGGTTGACCGCTTGCTAGAGATATATACCAACACTATACACCCTAGGTTGGTTACATTTGTCAAAGCGTGCTTAATTGAGAGTTTGTTGCAATTGCCCCAATATTCACTTACGAGTCCATCAACTCCGTAGTTCCATCATCATTCATTCATCACTCCATTGTCATCCCATTTTATTTGCTTTCATAGTTTAGTTTATATTGTATTTTCATTCACCATCACTTTTCTTTTATGCATACTAGTTATATTAATCCTAATCTTATCACCGCTACCCCAATCTCAGTGGACGACACCCGTGCTTACCGCTTTACTTGTATTTCTACTTGTGAACGCATCGCATAGGTTTTATAAATTGTTTTGATTGACGGTTTTCTAACGGCGAAAATCTTTCCATCAGTATGGGTGTCTAGTTTGTCCATAAATTATCAAAACACAAATTGGATCTTTGTATAAAACATTATGGTCATAGGACCATACAAAGGTCATTTTTGAAAAACAGTTAAATCATTGAAAACCAATCTTTCGAATCTAGACACATTACTCCAAAAAACCAAACTAAATCTAACACAATGCTCACAACAAGATATCACATGACGAAATGAGTGCATGATAATTCTAGATGAACAAAACATGCATGAGTTGTGTGTGTGCACATCTAATCTCTTCAAAGAAGTTAAGTACAAGTGATTACCTTCTTGAAGTTCGGAAGCTTGCCAATGACGAACACTTAAGCTACCCATTACATTAATAATCCCAATGTGGTTTTGACACCGAAATTAGCCAACCAAAAATTGAGGAACTTACAATCTCCTCTTTGGCTATTTTGTGAAAAAACACCACTCATACATAATCCTCACATAAACAATAAATAAGCTATGGTCAACAAATGTTTTCTATTATTACAAGAGTTACAAAACCAAATAAAGTCTTTAAATCTTCAATCTCTTGTAGATAAATTCCACCCTGCAAAAACATAGCAAACTACACTTTTCAAGAATCAAGTGTATGTGAGGTGAACAAAAATAATATATCATTTTCATAAAAGAATAAAATGCTCCCCCTTAATGAAAAACTCCCCATATTTTTCATAAGTACTACTCCCCCTTTTTGTCATGATATAGGCAAAGGCAAAAAGAGTACAACACAAGCAATACCATTTACATATAAAACCTCATAGTAACCACAATACTTAAGCAATAAAACAAATATCCATGCTAGAGCTCCCCATATCGGGTCAATTCAAACAAAAAATTATCAAGGCATTTGCAAAGACCAATAGATTTACTAAGGCCTCTAAACCTAATAGCATCCAATAGTTTCGTAAAAATATCCGCTAGTTGATCATTAGTATCTACATGCTCAAGTACAATGCTCTTATTTTCAACTTGTTCACGAATGAAATGATATCGAATATCTATATGCTTTGTCCTAGAATGTTGTACAAGATTTTTAGAAATGTTTATAGCACTCATGTTATCACAAAAGAGAGTAAGAGTACCTAACTCAAAACCATAATCCGCTAGCATTTGTCTCGTCCAAAGGAGTTGTGTGCAAGCACTCCCCGTGGCTATATATTCGGCCTCAGCTGTGGATAACGAGATCGAGTTTTGCTTCTTGCAAAACGAAGTTACAAGATTGTTCCTTAGGAAAAAGCAACCGCCGGATGTGCTTTTCCTATCATCACAATTACCTGTCGAATCTGCATCACTAAAACCTACAAAACTAGGATTAGTATCAAAAGCGTACCATATCCCTTGATTAGATGTTCCATTCACAAACCGTATGATCCTTTTTACGGTGGAGAGATGGGAATCCTTAGAATCCGTTTGGTACCTAGCACACACTCTCACACTAAAGGTTATATTAGGCCTACTTGCAGCCAAGTAAAGCAAGCTACCAATCATACCACGATATAAATTTGATCAGCACTTTTTCCACTAGCATCCTTGCTAAGTTTCAAAGTGGTGCTCATAGGGGTGTCACAGTATTTGGCATTTTCAAGACCAAGCTTCTTCACTAGATTCTTAGCATATTTGGCTTGTGAAATGAAAATTATGTCATTCATTTGCCTAATTTGCAAACCTAGGAAGTAATTGAGTTCTCTAAGCATACTCATCTCAAAATCTTGAGACATGACATCAACAAATTGTTGGACTTTAGACTTGTTGGTAGAACCAAATACAATATAATCAACATAGATTTGAGCTATAAAAAGCTCATCTTTGTTACCCTTGATGAAAAGTGTTTTGTCAACACTACCCCTAAAGTAGTCATTGTCAACAAGAAATTGGGTGAGACGCTCATACCAAGCTCTCATTGCTTGCTTCAACCCATATAAAGCCTTTTTGAGGCGATAGACATAACTGGGGAGATGTGGATCCGCAAACCCCTTTGGTTGCTCAACAAACACTTCCTCTTGCAATAAGCCATTGAGGAAAGCACTCTTAACATCCATTTGATACAATTTAAACTTGCAAACATAAGAAATGGATAAGAGTAGTCTTATAGACTCAAGACAGGCAATGGGAGCAAAAGTCTCCTCAAAATCAATACCCTCAATTTGAGAATACCCTTGTGCCACAAGTCTAGCCTTATTACGCACAATGTTGCCATTTTCATCTGTCTTATTTCTAAACACCCACTTGGTACCTATGGCATTAGTATTTTTAGGTCCAGGAATAAGAGACCAAACATCATTTCTTTTGAATTGGCTTAGCTCTTCTTGCATAGCAAGGACCCAAAACTCATCACATAAGGCCTCATCGACCTTCTTTGGCTCAATTTGCAAGGTGTAACAAGTATAGCTAATTTGATTAGCGATTTGATGCCTAATCCTAACACCCACATCCACATCTCCAATGATATCATCATTGTCATAAAGATGTCTAACCCAAGAAGTGGGTTCTTGAGAGTCCAAAGTAAGAACACTATCGAGAGATTGAACAACCCAACATCTTGGCTTGACTTCACATCACTTGAAGTCTTACCAATATTCTCCAAAGGAGAATCATCAAAAACACCAACATCCTCATCATGGTCAATAGTGTTAAGCCTATCATCATCTATAACAACATTGGATGATTCCATGACACTTCGAGTCTTCAAATTGAAAACTTTATAGGCCTTACTATTTAGGGCATAGCCAATAAATATACCCTCATCACTCTTAGTATCAAATTTTCCAAGTTGATCACGGTCATTTAAAATGTAGCATTTGCTTCCAAAAGTGTGAAAGTAGCTAACATTCAGCTTTCTACCCTTCCATCATTCATAGGAAGTTTGCCTAGTTCTGGGCCTTAGGAAAACTTTATTCCCAATGTAACATGCCGTATTAATGATTGAGCCAAAAATGTTATACATTTTGGCCCTCATATCCTTATCCTTTTCCTTGTTCTTGGGTGGTTTATTGTGTATTTATGGCTCTTTTTGGTTGATATTGCAGGTATTAGGTAAAAACCTAGAGGTGGGACAAGATGGAGACAAGTGTGCAAAAATGGTGTAGTAAAGGCTAAAGTGCATAGGTAGTAGACCATTGCACTACCCGTGCTACACCCGTGCACTGGAAGAGGATGTCTAAGGAAGCCAAAGTGCACGGGTAACTGCATGGGTATTACCCGTGCTATACCCGTGCAGTCCACCAAACCAAGGAGCACATCCTCGAGCAAGAACTATCTGCACGGGTACCTTACCTGTGCACATTGCACAAATCGGGAAGAAAAAGGAAGATTGCACATGTACTGCACGGGTACTTTACCCATGCTATACCCGTGCTATACTGGTGTCAGTACAGCCACATCAGCAATTTTGACCTATTTTTGGAGGTGCTATATAAGACACCATTTATGATTTTCAAAACGACGACTGTACACCCATTCTTACATCATTTTTCTCTCTCTAAATCTAAAAACCTTTCTCTTCCAAAATCATCTAAACCCATCCATTTTCTTCTTCAATTTGCTACTCAAGAGCACATTAGAGGTGGAATCAAGCTTGAAGAAAGAAGGTCTCATATAGGTCTTTTCTATTTCCCTTTTCTCTTTCATTTTAATACATTTGTCATGAGTAGCTAAACCCAATTTGGGGGTTGATGTAATTAATTCATAGATTGTGGGACTTCCACCATTTTGATTTGATTAATATAGTTCCATTCAATTTGCTTAATTGTGTTTGATTGTCCCTTGAATTAAGTAGGCATTCCAACTCTTGATTTTTGTGGATTAATTGAAATTATTAGTGTATTTAATCTTTAATTGAAATCTTTGTGAAAATGGGTAGGCATTCCATCTCCCATTTAACTTAGTGGTTGAATTTGCTCTTAAATGCATTTAATACTCACTTTGGGTTGTGTAGGTATTCCAACTCCTAACCCTTTGTAAAGATTGAATTGTGGTTTCTTTGTGATCCAATTAGGCATTCCAACTCTTGGTTTACATTAGAAACCAAATTATATTTTTAACCATTTATACCTAAGGTGTTTAATCAAGCTCAATTGAATTGGAAAATATATGTTGTGAGCATTCCAATCCACATATCTAGGCTAGGAAAAGGGGTAGATTGTGAGCATTCCAATCCAAACCATCCCAACTTCCCATATCAAGTCGAAGCAATAGTGAAAGGGGTGGATTGTGAGTATTCCAATCCAAGCCACTCCAGAAACTCGAGCTAGGAAGATAAGCCATATGTTTTATCAAGTCGAGCTTCATATGTAAACTCCTGCAATTTGTGTCTACATTGCATCAACTCCTATATCTATCATCATACCTTTCACACATATTTCTATTATCTTAGTTCTATTAGTTTCATTAATTTAGTAGTAATTGCATTTTCATTTAGATTCTATAATCATTTCAACTCACCATTTATTTAGTTTTAGTACTTTCAACACTAGAGTAGTAATTTAATCACAACTATTTCACGATCTCTGTGGAACAATACCCCTATTTGCCATATACTAAGTTTAATTGGGTTTAGTGCATCTTGGGATTTAAAATTTGTTTGAATATTGCATACACGGCAAAATGCACGTTCAAAATGGCGCCGCTACTGGGGATCGGCGTACATAGTTGTGATTAGGTTTAGTTTTAGCTTAGTGATTTATCATTACAGTCTCTTTTATTTCGATTGTGTTTTACCCTTCCTTTATTTTTATAGGATTGGCCACATTTTGGTTGTGTTAGTTCCGTGTGATTGCGTTGTGTAGTGTTGTGCATTTTTGTTGCAGGATACATGGACTATTATTCGAGACACAGTTTTGGATCATATGAGGACCTAGGTTATCAGGATTGGGAGTGTTGTCAAAGGGTTCAATTAGAACATTGTAAGGATGAAGCTCTGACCCTAGAAGAAGACATGAGAGATTTTATGAGAAAAAAATTTCAGATAAAGAAAGATATAATGTTGTAACAACAGAGGACTTTGCAAGCCTTGTAAGCATCACAACAAGAACATGTAGAATGCTATGACATCGGTGAACTCGATGATAAGTCACTGGACAAGGAACTGAGAGGTCTCATGCAGACAACTAAGCAAGGGACACAAGATTTCATAGTTTCATAGCATACAACAAGAGGAATCTTGGAAGAATACATGCAGGCGAATGATAGAAGATAAAGTGAGATTGATGTTGCCTTACACAGACTCGAAGGACAGATTGGACAACTAGCTGAGATGTTATCAAAAAAAAGAGGCAGACTTCCAAGCCAACAAGAAAAAGCAAAGGAAGTCCTGAGAAGTGGGCGTATACTGAAAGATAGAAGCAGAGAGAGTACTGCAGAAGAAGGGGAAAAGACACAAGAGGAAGGCGAGGTTGAAAAGAGGTAGAAAATGAAGACAAGAATGAAGCTATTCAACCGGAATCGAGGAAACAAATTCACTAGCCTTGGAAGCCCATGCCTTTCTTTTCAAATTTCAAGAACCTTTTGAAGTTCTTCACCATTAGAGCCATGTCTTCATCCGACCCATCATATTTCTTATCAATCTTGGAAGTTTTCAAAGCAATTCCCTTTTGCTTCTTTGGTGGAGAATTGATGAGAAGGTTTTTGCCGTCAGAAAATCGTCCGTCAAAACAATTTATAAAACCTATGCGATGCGTTCACAAGTATAAATCAAGCAAAGCGGCAAGCACGGGTATCGTCCACTGAGATCGGGGTAACGGTGATAAGATTAGGATTAATATAACTAGCAAGCATAAAAGTAAAGTGATAGTGAATGAAGATACAATATAAAATAAACTATGAAAGCAAATAAATGGATGACAATGGAGGGATGAATGAATGATGATGGAACTATGGAGTTGATGGACTCGTAAGTGAATATTGGGGCAATTGCAACAAACTCTCAAGTAAGTACGTTTTGACAAATGTAACCAACCTAGGGTGTATAGTGTTGGCATATATCTCTAGCAAGAGGTCAACCTAGGATGTATAGTGAAGACCTCCTACTAGCAATTAATCCCTCTTAAGCAACCAACAGTGGCTAGTTACTCAATTGGGACTTGTTCCATGAATGCTCATCTATCTAGCTATGGCTCAACCTATTACTAATGTAGCCATCCTAGGATGTAGAGTGATGGCTTCCAATTCCCTCACAAGTGGCCGACCTAGGATGTATAGTGAAGGCCACCCGTTTGGGATTGGATGAGGCTCGAGGTTATCAACCGAATTCTACTCGAAGGTTAGTTCTCGTAAAATCACTAAAGTAGCCAACCTAGGGTGTATAGTGGAGGCTTCTAATTCTCTCACAAGTGGCTAACCTAGGATGTATAGTGAAAGCCACTAATTCGAGATTAGATTAAGGGCATGGTTATAGAGCCAGATTTCCGGAAATCTTTCCATTCAATGGAGCATTAGACAACCTAATTGCCTACTCAAGTAATCCAAATCAATCATGCTAAGAGAGTGTATCCAAGCAAGTCAATAATGGAAATCAATACAAGCAATGGAATGAAATATAGAGATAGAATAAATATAACACATAGAGTTTATTTACAAAGCCCAAAATATCCATCAAACAAATAACATCAACCCCATAGTGGGGTATTTTAGCTACTTATGTTCTATTACAAACCAATAAACTAAGAGAGAGAGTAGAGATAACCCTTGAAGATTAATCTCCTTCCTTGAAGCTTGAATCCAAGTCTCCTAGTTGCCTTTGATTGAGTAGAGATGGTTTGGATGAGAGGAGATGTGTTTCTAGCTTAGACTACAAGTGTTGGGAGGTATGGTGATCATTTGGTTCGTTCCCACCCTTTTCTATTTATAGAGGATGGAAAATAGGCCACTTAAGCTTGAAACCAGAAACTGTCGCGCGCGGAGTACGGGTGGAGTGCGGGTGAATTACCCGCACTGTAACCGCACTGTAAGGGTTTTCTTCATCTTTAGGTCACTGATCTGGGCAATAGTGCGGGTGGAGTGCGGTTGGATTACCCGCACTTGACTCGCACTTGACCCGCACTGTAGTCGCACTTGAGTCACACTGTACTATCAGGTGCAAAATCTCTCATCTGTTTTGAGCAATAGTGCGGGTGGAGTGCTGGTGGATGACCCGCACTGTACCCGCACTCTAATGTCAGGTACAACTCTGCTCCTCTGTTCTTGGTGACAGTGCGGGTGGAGTGCGGTTTGATGACCCGCACAGTACCCGCACTTTATCGTCAGGTGCAACATCAGCTTCCTGGTTTGGCATTAGTGCGGGTTAAGTGCGGTTGGATGACCCGCACTGTACCCGCACTTTATCTCTTCACTCTGTCCCGGCTATGAATATGAGTGCGGCTGGAGTGCGGTCAGAGTGCGGTTGCGACCCGCACTTGACCCGCACTGGACCCGTACTGTAGAGCTGTTTGTACTCCTTTGCCTTTACTTTCGCCCCTTTTTTGCTGGAACACTGCAATAAGCTTCCAAACCCAGAATTACATATATTGCCTGCAATTAGCACTAATGAGCCTATTAGTCATAAAATATATAGAAAATACACACAAGAACGAGACAAAGGAATAGGAATGAGGGCCGAAATATACAACAATTTAGGCACGATCAAACACCCCCAAACCAAACCTTTGCTCGTCCTCGAGCAAACATAAAACGAAACAAAGACACAAACTAAAAATGACTCGAACTAAAAACTTTCTTAGACACAAAGAAAAACTTGATGCATAACCAACTTGCAGAGAGATATGCAAAAGCAAATAGGAGCGAGGAATGAGCATATGCGAAATGTTCTAAACAACTCGAAGACACCCCAAGGGAAACTGGCACAACACGAATCCCACACTTAAAATGCCCTCGCCTCAGAAACTACTCACTCTCACACCTCGAGCATAATTCGCTTCGAAACTAGGTTCTCACATGGATTCTCTCTTATCTTTCCTCTCAGAACCTATGTTCACACTCATGCAACATGTATGCCAATGAATTTATGTAACTGAATCAACTTAGTTGCATACATTTAGTGTAGAATAAATGCTATTTTCGGTGACTGAGTCTCATGAAAGAATCACGTGTCATGAATGTGAAAAGAGCATTCATTAACTAATATTCCCAATCTAGACGTCCCCTAAGATCAACTAGGTCTTTCCATTTGGTTGTAATATGGCCACGGTGAATGGTGATATAGAAGAATGAGAATTTAGGCACAAGCACTAATCAACCAAGTTAAGGCAATATATTCTACGCTTAAGCATTTAATTTCTCGTGCAACTCCACTTCCAAATACAATATGGCGTCCAGGCATACAATTAGACTCTACGTGCAATCTTTAACTACTCATGTTACCCATTTGAGTAGCATTTACAATTTACACAAGGCATTTGAAGCATATTTTTCTTTTGTTACTTTTTGCTTCTTTTCTTTTCCTTTCTTTTCATGCCTTTTTACTATGCACATTTTCACAACTCATTACTCTTGCCTAGGTACACGCCATTTATCAAATTAAAGCACAACTTTACATTCCTAAGCCTCAACAAGATCAATTAAGAAAGGGTTGGCTAAGTGTTTAGGTTGCTTGGGTTATGGAGAACGTGGGTGTAGAATGGAAAAGTCTATATGTGTTTGGCTTCAACATTGGCTTGGAACACACATATTACGGGAATGGGAAGTATTTAGGCTTTCTTTTTGAGTGGCTAAAACACACATTGCCTAATATCACTTCAAAGGATCAATCTACCAAGGGAATAAAAGTTTTCGTCAACCAATCCACATATATGATGCATGTTCAATGACAAATGATGATTTTTGATGTAGTGAGACTATACATGGTGTTTGAATAGTGTTTACAGATTTGAAAAACATTTTCCCTCAAATATACACGCTTTTGGCTTGTGTTTGTGATCTCACAAGGGAAATCTCCACTATTAGAACAAGGCGCTTGAGCACCGAGTTCCCTAAACTTGGACACTAGAAGATGAGACTAGCCCATGAAGTGCAAGTGAGACCCCTAAAGTGACTAAGAGTTATTGAATAAGCACACAAAGCATACACACATTCGCCACAAACACTATGCTCCAGGTTTCTCACCAAGCTAAATAAGCTCAAAATTCTGGCTAAGCAGCAACTTTTTCAAAAAGAAGACACAAAAATGACTCAAGACACAAAAGACGACTCAAAAAGGCGTCAACACCCCCAAACCAAAACCCAACATTGTCCTCAATGTTGAAGACAAGAGAATCTGGCCTAGCGGCACGCACCTAACATGACTCAAACAAACCTAGGCACTAATCAAACACAATCAATGCCCCAACAAAATAAAAATGACTCAAACAAGGCTCACAAAATAAAGGCAATTCATGCAATATATCATTGAAGCACAAGTCAAGCTTAACATCATGTATTTTATCAAAATTGACGGAATGGAGCATGAACAACCCTCAAACCAAATTAAACAATATAAAGCACATGCATTCATACTTGCACAAGAGCCTCCGGCTCTTTCATCCACAAATATAATCAATAAATTCAATGTGCAAATATCCACAAAATATAACATTCTAACCAAACTATCCCAACATCACAATTTATTGAATTTAAACAACATAAAGCATAAAACTAAATACATGCATCAAAATTATTCAATGGGATGCATTCATGGAGAGGCTAGGGTCCTCTAAGGGTGGTTTGACCAAGTTAGGAAATTCCCTATTTTTCACTACCCAAATAAATTTAGGTGACTTCATTATCTTTTCCCTTTTCATGTTTCTATATAAGTGTACTTGGTCTTTCCTTACCCATATTTGCTTGACCCTAGGTGGACTCTATCTATTCCTAGGACCTCTAGTTTTCCTATGTTGATTTGGCTTGTAATTTTTAACCTTAAAGTGATCTATCTTAGAACATGCAAAGCAAAAGATATTAGATTTAGAGGAACTCCCCTTTGATGCGTGGTCTTGAGGACGTTTGATTTGTTTCACTTGTAACGCCTTGACCTCTTCTTCCTTTTTGCTTAGTGCTACCTTTGCTTCCTCTAAGGCCTTGGCTTTTTGGTCAACCTCCATTTGCATCTTCATTGACTTGTGAGCTATCTTATCTTCAAAATCTTTTGATAGCCTCACTAAGTTCTCCAAATCCTTCGATGCGGTACTCTTCTCGGCTTCAAATCTCTCAAGTCGTTCCTCCAATTCTGTGTTCTTGTCGGAGACTTCACCATTTGTCTTCTTGAGAGTACCATTCTCAACCCTGAGCATCTTCACTTCATATAATAGTTTCTTGTTCAACTCTTGGAGATTACTAGCCTTTTCCATTCCCAAGGCTTCTCTCTCTTGAAGTGCTTCATTCTCTTCCTTCAACACACCCCTTTCCAACACTAGCTCTGTGCTCACGCTCATAAGCTCCTAGTTTATCTTGATCATCCTGTCCATCTCGTCCATTCTCTTGCTTCGCTCCACTTCAAATTCTATTCGGAGCTTCTATATGTCTTCCTTTGAGAAATTGGAGGGATCCACCGGTTTGGTTGTTTAAACTTGGAAACAACTCTGATTTACCGGGGTGGACTGCTGGGCGGATTCGAGCATTTGGGTGGTTTTCTCTTCTATGAAGGCTTGAGTTTCTTGTTGAGAAGCTATCATCTGCTCAGTCTCCCGCACATGATTCTTCATGAAATTTCTTAGTTGATCTTCAACAGAATTTGACTGGAATGACGAGAAGTAGGCATTCTCATTAGGCTCGTAGCTTGACCCTGAATTTTGCCAAAAGGAATCCATAGAGTCCTGAAACAAACAAAAACAAAAACTACCAAAGAAATAAAAAGAAACTAACAAAACTAAAAACAACTAATAAACTAATAATATTAAAACTAATCTAATCACTACTACGCACACTGATCCCCGGGAGCGGCGCCGTTTGATGAGAAGGTTTTTGCCGTCAGAAAACCGTCTGTCAAAACAATTTATAAAACCTATGCGATGCGTTCACAAGTATAAATACAAGCAAAGCGGCAAGCACGGGTGTCGTCCACTGAGATTGGGGTAGCGGTGATAAGATTAGGATTAATATAACTAGCAAGCATAAAAGTAAAGTGATAGTGAATGAAGATACAATATAAAATAAACTATGAAAGCAAATAAATGGATGACAATGGAGGGATGAATGAATGATGATGGAACTATGGAGTTGATGGACTCGTAAGTGAATATTGGGGCAATTGCAACAAACTCTCAAGTAAGTACGTTTTGACAAATGTAACCAACCTAGGGTGTATAGTGTTGGCATATATCTCTAGCGAGAGGTCAACCTAGGATGTATAGTGAAGACCTCCTACTAGCGATTAATCCCTCTTAAGCAACCAACAGTGGCTAGTTACTCAATTGGGACTTGTTCCATGAATGCTCATCTATCTAGCTATGGCTCAACCTATTACTAATGTAGCCATCCTAGGATGTATAGTGATGGCTTCCAATTCCCTCACAAGTGGCCGACCTAGGATGTATAGTGAAGGCCACCCGTTTGGGATTGGATGAGGCTCGAGGTTATCAACCGAATTCTACTCGAAGGTTAGTTCTCGTAAAATCACTAAAGTAGCCAACCTAGGGTGTATAGTGGAGGCTTCTAATTCTCTCACAAGTGGCTAACCTAGGATGTATAGTGAAAGCCACTAATTCGAGATTAGATTAAGGGCATGGTTATAGAGCCGGATTTTCAAAAATCCTTCCTTTCAATGGAGCATTAGACAACCTAATTGCCTACTCAAGTAATCCAAATCAATCATGCTAAGAGAGTGTATCCAAGCAAGTCAATAATGGAAATCAATACAAGCAATGGAATGAAATATAGAGATAGAATAAATATAACACATAGAGTTTATTTACAAAGCCCAAAATATCCATCAAACAAATAACATCAACCCCATAGTGGGGTATTTTAGCTACTCATGTTCTATTACAAACCAATAAACTAAGAGAGAGAGTAGAGATAACCCTTGAAGATTAATCTCCTTCCTTGAAGCTTGAATCCAAGTCTTCTAGTTGCCTTTGATTGAGTAGAGATGGTTTGGATGAGAGGGAGATGTGTTTCTAGCTTAGACTACAAGTGTTGGGAGGTATGGTGATCATTTGGTTCGTTCCCACCCTTTTCTATTTATAGAGGATGGAAAATAGGTCACTTAAGCTTGAAACCAGAAACTGTCGCGCGCGGAGTGCGGGTGGAGTGCGGGTGAATTACCCGCACTGTAACCGCACTGTAAGGGTTTTCTTCATCTTCAGGTCTCTGATCTGGGCAATAGTGCGGGTGGAGTGCGGTTGGATTACCCGCACTTGACTCGCACTTGACCCGCACTGTAGTCGCACTTGAGTCACACTGTACTATCAGGTGCAAAATCCCTCCTCTGTTTTGAGCAATAGTGCGGGTGGAGTGCTGGTGGATGACCCGCACTGTACCCACACTCTAATGTCAGGTATAACTCTGCTCCTCTGTTCTTGGTGACAGTGCGGGTGGAGTGCGGTTTGATGACCCGCACAGTACCCGCACTTTATCGTCAGGTGCAACATCAGCTTCCTGGTTTGGCATTAGTGCGGGTTAAGTGCGGTTGCATGACCCGCACTGTACCCGTACTTTATCTCTTCACTCTGTCTCGGCTATGAATATGAGTGCGGCTGGAGTGCGGTCAGAGTGTGGTTGCGACCCGCATTTTACCCGCACTGGACCCGTACTGTAGAGCAGTTTGTACTCCTTTGCCTTTACTTTCGCCCATTTTTTGCTGGAACACTGCAATAAGCTTCAAAACCCATAATTACATCTGTTGCATGCAATTAGCACTAATGAGCCTATTAGTCATAAAATATATAGAAAATACACACAATAACGAGACAAAGGAATATGAATGATGGCCGAAATATACAACAATTTAGGCACGATCAAGAATTAGTGATAATTCTTGACTTATAAGCAAGAAGTCTTCCAATCACTTCACTCGGCTTCATAGTCTTGTATTCACTATTTTCTTCAATAGCCATTACCGTAGATTCGAAGCGATGTGGAAGGGATATCATGATCTTTTGAACAATTCTTCTATCGGAGTATGGATCCCCAAGTTGATGGCTTTGGTTGACAATATCCATTAACTTCATTTGGAAGTCATTGAAACATTCATTTTCTTCTATCTTGATAGATTCGAACTGAGTTTGAAGCACTTGAAGTTTAGAGTATTTCACCACATCGGTTCCCTCATGTGCCGCCTTAAGAATTCTCCAAGCCTCATAAGCCTTCTTGGTAATTTGGATGAGCTTGTATTGATTGTCATCCACGGCACAACGGATGGACTGCATTGCCTTGTTGTTCCATTTTGATGCCGCAAAATCTTTGGTCTCCTATTCAGATTTAGGCTTGAGAACTTCTTCTCCATCCGTTATGGTGTTAGTAGGTGGACTATATCCATCTTCAATTATCATCCACACCCGGTCATCAATAGCCAAAAGATAAGATTCCATCTTACCTTTCCAAGATGAGTAATTGACTCCATGAAGCATAGGTGGTCTAGTACCAGATGCTCCCTTGGAGCTTATCGCACTTCCACTCATAATGTTTGATGCAATGAATGAGTATGAATGCAAATAATAAAATGCACATAAATGCAAGACACACAAAAAGTGAGGATCTCCTATGTATTTTTAGGAACCCGCTCTGATACCAATTGAAATAACACAACGTGTGTCTAATACAACCTAGAAGGGGTGAATTGGTTGTTATCAAAATAGTTACCAAATTTTCGACTTAATCAAAATTAATTTCAAAGCATAACATGAATCAACCATCCAAATAACAATAATAATACAATGCCGAAAACAATAAAAACATGATGAGTTATTTACGTGAGAAACCCTCCAACTGGGAAAAACTCACAAGCTAGATTACTAGCCACTCCGATCCATAAAATCCACTATATGAGATATCGATTACAACCTAGGTTGACATTCTATCACACCGTTCTTGGAAGAACTCGACTATCTCTACCCGCAAGCCTTTTATAATGATCGTGACCTTGCTTGTGCACTACACCTTGAAGTCACAAGACTTTAACTCAATGAAGAGATAATGCAAGTCTAAGTGAATATGCAATGATACTCAATAATGCAATATAATGCAAGACAACACTATATACTTAATTAGAGATTTAATGACAAGTCAATAAACTCTAATTATCAAAGTCTAAATGAATAATCACAAGACTTAGCTAGATGGCATAAATGACATGGAATTTCTAGCTATCTCAATCTACCACAATCAAAAAATATTATCACTCACAATGTATTCAACATAAACTTATATCAATGTGGTAGAGACAATGCATTTAGTCATTTGATTAATGCAACCCTAGAATCAATCTATCACAAACAAACCCAATCAATTGATAAAATGATTTTGCTAGATGTTATATAAACATAGGATGCTAGCAATCATAAATAAACTCAATCAAAGAGAGACCCATGAAATTCCTTCACAAATATTCAACATATATTCAATAAAAATACCCAACAATATATTTATCATATAATCAACATACATTCAACAATTCATTCATCAAAAGATAATAATCAAGCATTTAATCATGTAATAAATGCTAAACCTAGGACGAGAACATCAATATATGAAATGAACAAGTTTATGATGTTATCTAGTCAAGAAACCATGAAGAAACATGCTACTAAGATGTTTGATGAAGATGTGCAAGCATGGATTTGAGGTTTGGTGAGTCAAAATGGATTTATGGAGCTTTCTCTCACTAGAAATTAATTTCTCTCACTAGGATATGTTTTTCTAAGGTCTGGTTTGAAATGAAGGCATGGAGGTGGTTATAATGGAACGCTAAATTAAACGGCATCGTTTTGGAAAAGTTTACAAAAAATTTGCCTTGGGCGCTGTTCACCAGCTGTACGTACAGCGGGTGTAAAGCGGGCGACCTGGGAATTGCCAGAAAACTGCTGTACGAAAAGTGACTCACAAGTAACTTACCAACGGAGACATACTGCCTGAAAACCATTGTTCACCCGCTATACGTAGGGTGAGTGTACAACTTATTGTACTGGAATGGCCTGCGACAGTGCATCAGCTCCAGCTTCGAGTGCCTCAAAAATGACCAAACGACATCAAAACCTTTTGTATAATATTTCGATGGAAAGGTATAGATGTTTACTTTCTACTCCTTTTTATATAATGAGGTTTTGATGTCTATATCATGAGTTATGGTCATTTGAGTGACCAAAGGTAAAAAAATGAACAACAACAGAGTTGCCCTGTTTTAGTGGTCACTTTGGAGATTTCAAAACCAATACAAACGGTCATGAAATATTACGAATAATATATCGTTGGAAAGGTATGGTTGTCTAGTTTGTCTAGAAATTTCAAAACACAAATTGGATCTTTGTATAAAACATTATCGCCATAAGACCTTACAAATGTCAGTTTTGAAAAACACTTAATCATTGAAAACTAATCTTTCGAACCTAGACACATTACTCCAAATATCCAAACCAAATCTTAACACAATGCACACAACAAGATATCACATGATGAAATGGAGTGTATGATTATGGATACACAAATGTAAGATGAACAAAATATGCATGATTTATGTGTGTGCGCATCTAATCTCTTCAAAGA
The DNA here is from genome assembly GCA_033220585.1 of Dipteronia sinensis. Classification (NCBI taxonomy): domain Eukaryota; kingdom Viridiplantae; phylum Streptophyta; class Magnoliopsida; order Sapindales; family Sapindaceae; genus Dipteronia; species Dipteronia sinensis. Next base: position 19,735,142 of record CM065641.1, read on the forward strand.
AGTTAAGTACAAGTGATTACCTTCTTGAAGTTCGGAAGCTTTCCAATAACGAACACGTAAGCTACCTGTTACATTCATAATCCCAATATGGTTTTGATACTGAAATAAGCCAACCAAAAACTAAGGAACTTACAACATCAAACATATATATATAAGAAGAAAACCCAAGGTGATTGAAAACTTGAAGATCAAAATCAAAAGAGAAATCAATACCTTAAATGAAAAACGTGCAGCTTCATTTTTGTGAGTGAATCTACCAGAAAACTCAATCTATTAACTCCAAACTCTTATGTAAATGATAGAGGACTGATATACGAAGATTCTCCAATTTTAATCACTCAATTCAGACTCCGAATGAGAAAGTTATGGTGTTTGGAAGTTAGGAAAAATGGAGAGAAAATTTTTGCACATTGTTTTCAAGTTTTTCTTCTTTTAATGAAATGGGAGGGAAATAGGATGTTTGAAGAGAGGGAAACCAAAAGAGATTGAAGAACCAATGAGAGGTTGCAAACTCAGCTTCCTATGGTGGTGCGTGGCCACAATGGGGGCAGAGTGTAGCTCTTCCCCTGGAGGCCACACGCCTCCATGGGGAGAGTTGCAAGGCACCCCTTTTTTGCCTTCTTCAACTCCCCTCGCGCACCTTTTTGTTCTTCGACCGTTCCCTAGCCTTCAAACTCTGATTTCTAATCCATTTTTAGATTACAAACCAAGACTCCCTTATGCACAAAAGATGTCCAAAAAACTTTCTCAAAAAATATGGAATTTAACTTGAAAATCAAGGACGAAAACCATGTACGATAAAAACACGGAAAGTTTTTTAACTTCCTATTTTGAACTCGAAGTTTAATGAATGAGTAACCGAAACAACAAGAACTCAATAAGGACTTATATAACCTCAAAATGAAGTTCAATAACATAGAAACACAAACAAATAAACACAAGTACACATAAGTATGCTTTTTCCTAGAGATAATCCTAGAACATGCAATTTATGAAAATCGTCAACTTTAAATCTAATGCATGTGCATACATGAACAAGTGTGCGTATTGTGTTATACCAAAATTTACAACAATGCAGGGACACATATGAATGCAATGTATGTGTGTTCTTAGGCCTTGCAAGAGGAAGGAGGTCTCGATATACCTTTTGCTAAGCAATTTAGCTTTGTTCCTCTTATAGCCACCATTTTGCCTGAATGTTGTCCAATCTTCCTTGAAGCTTAATTATCCAGAAATCCTAGACAACTAATCAATACAAAGCAAATGTCGTTTTGATATAGAATTATGCCAATACACATCTCAAAAACCTAACAATCTTCCCCTTTGGAAAATTCTATGTCAAAACACCTATACAAATACTAAAACATACAAAATGAAGATTGGTCACAAATCACACCCTCACATTACAATGAGTTAGTTCCGTTAGACTAATCTTAACAAGTCTTGAATTCTTCCATGTAGTCTTCTCTTGTAATCACCTAGAATCATCTTGAAACACAAAGCGTATACAAGAGAAACATAATATATATGACAAGATATTTAGATAAATACGTTCAAATGGATACGCATGTCTCCCCCTAAATACATGCATACTATCCATCAACAAAATATAACCAATATCCAAACATTACAAACCAAGAATTCAAGATACAAAATAAAACAAAAAAAAATACCACAAACCAAACAAACTAAAGAATCCTAAGATTAAGAAAGCAAAGCATAAGTTTCAGTATCATTGTTTTTCTCCCCCTTTTTGACATAAATGAAGCCAAAAGGTTAAGAAAACATAATACCTCAAGATCAAGCATCATCAAAGAAAGTTCTTCTTGTTGTTGATCTCACATAATGCTTTGTAGCGGATGAATTGCTAGAGGCAATCTTATCTTCCAAATACTTGATCTTTTCATCTTGTTGTATCACCTTAGCACTTAGTTCCCACCATTTTAGCATCAGGCTCTCCAATCTTAGTCATAAGCCCCTCTTGAAATTGCATAGCCCATTCCGGTAACGAATTTGCGCTTGTCACAACACATGGCTCATGGTGCTCACCAAAAAGCCTACAAGTGTCACTAGCCTTCTCTTTTTCTTTGTATGACATAAACACCAAGCGCTTGTCACAAAATTTCTCCAAGGGAGGTAGAAGCACATCATCTTCAAGCATCAGAACACCTAGCTTCATACAAATATGAGTAAGGAACCCCAGAAAAGCTAACTTTTTGTCCAATCTTGATAAAGTTGCCACACTCTCTATATGTTCTATTAAGAGATCACCAAGGTTCAAAGGCTTGTTTTTCACCAAGGCGTACACAATCTTGATCTTCTCCTTGTTAAGCTTGGAAGCATTTGTAGATCCTATAAGATTTGCACAAACAAATAGATGCCAAAAGGCACTAACCTTGGTCAACTCACTTTGACCTATATATGCTCTCTTTCCCCATCCAAATCCATCATCCTCACATAAAGTTCTCCCCATAAGATTTAAATGATCAATGTTATCCAGATCAAGAAGTCCCGACACAATCTCATTCGAAATACCAAAGAACTTGTTGATGCTATCCGAGGAGATTCTAAATATTTTCCTCTCACACTTACCAAGGAATTTTCAAAGGTTGTGCTATCCCTATACTTACATTAAAATGCTCGTATAAAGTTCTCATTAACAACCCCAATAAAATTTATCCAAGTATCCCAATGCGTTTCATGTAGAGAGTGGTAAATGTAAGAACCCTCAACCAAATCAACACCCATATCTTGAATAAGTTTCTCGGTTCCCATAACGCCTAAGGCTTTCAACTTGTTGGGCTTGGGTTTCTTGGAGGTGATTGGAGTAGATTTGGATTTGGCTATGGGTTTTGATGAATGGATAAAATTAGAACCCCTGTTTCTTCCTATGTCTTTGTTGTCAATACTACAAAACAAAAACACATGAGTGGAAAAGAGACATAAGTGAGTGTTAGTTGACAAAAATAAACATAAAAAGACAAATGATAAAATAATGAATCATAAATGCATAAATGTTCTTTTTCAAGCACATTGGTACCTTTTACCAAATTCAACAAATGCATTTAACAACAAGATTCATCCACAAATGGAGGAATTGGTTTCAATCACGATTACTATCAACCTCAAAACATGAAGGAATTGGTCGTAATAACAACTACTACCAACCCTAAGGAAGAAGGAACTTAATCAACCTCAAGCTATGAGGAATTGGTTGTAACTACAACTACTATCAACCTCAAGAATGAAGGAATTCATTGCAATATCAACTACTATCAACCCCAAGTTAGGAAAAATTTATTACCAACACATTCATACAATTATTTCAAGATAGATATCATGGATTCTTATTATTCAATTATTCTAATCAATCAATATGTCAACAAATAACAAAGCAAATCATGTGAACATATCATAAAAAAGAGAAAAATTTTAACATACTATGCTCCCCCTTGATAAGTGCTCTATCTAGGATCAAGACAGAATAGTGTTCACGATGATATCCACACAATCACACATTCAAGCAATTTTAAAATAAATTCAACAAAATAAGCTTCACAAGCTATAAGAGATACACCAAGATTTTCAATCTCTCTCATAATTCTTCTCAAATTGCTAGAATATCAAAATACTTATACACAAAAGTGTGTGTGTGTGTGTGAATTTTGCTTCAAGCATATGTAGAGGAGTAATTTGATAATCAACATATAAATCATATCCACATATATTCATTTTAAGCTTTTCCATAAGCGAGTGTGTGCATGTGGCTCGTCATCACATTTCTATTTTTCAACCCGAGCATTCATGATTTTCAACTATACTCCTTTCAGCTTTTTTTTTTATTTAGGCTTTGAATCAAAGATTTTTCTTATTGATTCTTTTTAACACTTCTTTGATTGTTCTAACATAAATATATACTCTTCATGACAGCTTTCCATCATCACAATGGTGTAGCCCTTTCCTACATTAAGCAACTGCACAACCTATAGGGAAAAATCGATATAAAACGCAGCGGAAGAAACGAAAAATAGATTTCGTATGGTTTTAAAATTTTTCTCAAAGTTGAACCTTAACCTTTTAATTAATTAAACTCAAATATATACGGTTAGAGTTAAATACCTCTTGACGCGTGATCCGATTGACTTACGTCGATTGGTAATCCGCAAAATCTTTTCTGATGCCCGTGAACAGTACCCGCGTGAACAGTGATCGTGAACAGTACCCCCCCCCCCCCCCTTTTTCTTTGAATTGCAAACCTGAGAATGGATGAACAAAGTTTTCTTTTTCTTTTGTTAGTCACAAAACAATCAAAAGAAGATAAAAAATTATTCCGGTCACTTTTGAGTTCTCAATCTAATGATCGAAACTCGTTCTAATGATCGAAACTCGCGTGAACATAATTCGATGTTGTACACACAAGCTTATTGATGAACAAGCAATCAATGTACTATCAAATAATAATCTCTTCTCTCTTTGTTATGTTTAGTAGAATAAAAATTATCCTTTTCTATGAATTGAGAAGAAGAAGAAAAATTGAATCATTCAATCAACTATCTTGGCCGAATTCTATATGTGGTATTATATAGGTGGCCGAAATTTTGCTTCCTCTTCTATTTAGGATTGCCGAAATCTTCCTCTAAATGGACTAGGGTTGCCGCAAATCACATACCAAAAAGAGTTTGTGTTGCACCCTAATTTCCATCAACCTTTAGACTTCAAAACCTAATCCAACTCATAGATATTTTTATTCTTTTATTGACTAAATAAAAAGACTTCTTATTTGATTAAATAAATAAAATTATTTATTTATTTTCTTATCAAACAAGTCTTTTACTTTTAATATACTACTACCAATAGTATAACTTTAGGAAATATATTTCCTGATCAGAAAAATATTTGTTTCTTAATTAAACAATTAATTAATTAATTAACTAATTCTTATTTAATTAAAACAATGAAACAAAATAATATATTAGGTTAATATATACACCTTGCCGCCCCACTTATATAAATGGGTCATATATTATTTTCTTATTTCATTTAATCCATTGGACTTTAAATAAAAGCCAACATGTGAACCAGACCCATTCTTACTAAAAGAAACAAGCCCACATGTCTCCTTTTAATATATTAATATAATAGTGCAGCCCATTAATTAAATAATAGACATATTATATTCTTGATATATTAAAAACAATTCTAGATGGACCCTTAAATCGGCCCGGTAGAATATATCAAGTGATCCATGCAAATACGTGTGGATTGGGGATCTTGGCGGGCTATCTAAATTTAAGCTTCAATAGACACAACCTAATCACAATCAACAAATGATTCACTTAGGTCCAATCTATTAATTTTAACTCATTCCACTAAATAGCTAAAATTGAACTCTTAAATAAAGATAGAATAAGGAGATGTTTCTCATTCATACCCTAGACAATCTTATAGGAGATGGTGTATCCTCGTGTATAATATCAGTAATCGCCAAGAGCTCATAGACCGCCTATAGCTCTCCAAGTTACCATATTTCCTCATATGACCACATTTCGAACTTGGATACTTTGACTTGTTCAGAAGCCATGTTTTCAATAATCATTATTGAAAACTCAACGTTGAGATTTAATATCCAATACCTCAAAACATCCATATGATGATATTATACTCTCATTTAATAAATGGAGCCACGATGTCCATATCTATAAATGAAGTCCTCTATCGATTAACAAATGTATACCACCAAACTATCGAGGATAGACTATGCTATATAATCGTACTCATTGATAGCTCTAATGATAACACTTGCAACCATAAGTCCATCATTTATCTCAGGATTAAGATAGACTCTCTGATTGTCCTCTTTAATGAAAAGACTTATATCTAGTGACGGTTCTAGATAAAGTATTTCATTGTGATCCAGTTCAATGCACCTAGTGCACTAGATTCTTTTACTCGAAAACCTTTCGATGATTTTAGACTCATCATATTCATTTGATCCCACTCAAATGATAGTAAAAGAATTCTACAACTTTAACAAGATAGAGGTGCCCAACCTTTGACTTAAGTTGTGAACGTTATTCAAGACTAACTAAAGAATTGTGTCTACCTCGTACATATCCGGATGTATGAACAATTCTTCATGTCTCATAGTCTTTTGACCTTATGATTATTTACCTTGACAATTATAATAATAAATGCTATAAGTAATTGTAAGAATCAAAATTCACTTTATTAATATGAGAAGATTGTCAATTACAATATTACACTCTTGCCATTGAGCATAATCCTAACACAACCAAAGTGTGTAGCCCTTGCCATGAAGGTGCTAATTGAATTCTATGTAGTTGCCGAAGCAAAATGGATACTAACCATAGGTCATCTTAAATGTACTAGTCATAAGACTTCAAGGTGTATCCATAACTTACATATTTTCAAATTCAACTTACTACAACAAAACATACAAGAGAACCAAAGTGCATTTTTGAAAACCAAGTTTTATGGCTTACAAGCACATGATCTAAAAGCAATAAAAGAGATTTACTTAAGATCATTACTTCTCAAGAGAGTAGCTTTCAAAGAATACGAAGCTCATATTTTTCAAAACATATGCCACTCATTATTCAAACACATATTTCACACATAATTTATAAGACCTTTGTGAACAACATCACTATTAGATCTTTAGAGAACAAATGTCAATGAGAACCATATGTGTATAACACTAAGTTCTCTAAAAATGACATGCTACATGATGCAGTGCAAACAATGAGTTGAGGGATGAAAAACAAAGTATGCAAGTATCAGGATATAGAAATACCTCAGTAAGCATTTTTCATCAACTGCTAAATCTTGCCCTTTTTATGAGCTCTCTTGGCTTGTTTGTCCTCATGATAACAAGTTATTGGTGTGTCATCCCAAGAGAATAAAACTAAGCATTTTCAACTCAAACAAACATATAAAAAATGACTTTCTCTAAAAGTCTTAACAAACATTGAACACCATATAGATTCTAAAAATGAACTTCTCATAAAGTTAACCAATAGATTTCGACAATCATAACAATTATGTGAGATAGCTAAGTTCATGTCAAGTTCTAGAGAAACAAAGCTAGCAAGCTAAAATTCTCAACAACTTGACACTAATCTTGAAGCTAACTGACCTGTGCAACTTACACTAATGGTAAGAGCACTCATCCTTGACCCATTTGGTCTTAGGTGAACTTACACAAAAATCATGATCATCCTTGACTTTAATGTTAAACCTAGAGTGGAGACTTTCAACAATTTGATTCATAAGAATATCATTAATACTCATCTCCTCAACATTACTAGCAACACATGCATTGTCAAGATTCTCATACCATTAAATTTCTTCATTCAATTCTTTTTAACATACATCTTAGAAACATCATGCTTATCAAAAACTAAAGCCCTAGCATGCTTCAATTTAAGTTCAATCTCCTTATATCTAGATGCATTTCCTATTTTGCAAAATTCAATGTACTTACAATTCTTTTGGTTTGATATGACAAACGGTATTACAAAAATGACAAATAGGATTAAAATTTGAGATTGTACCTTGTTGATTTGAAGAAGTAGTGGGAGTTTGTAAAGATACCTTGTCTTTCTTTTTACCTTTAGCTTTGGGAAGATTATTCTTAGGAGACTTCTTGATCTTTTTGTTTTTAGCCTTCTTTGAGGAAGGTGATGCTATCACAAGCTTCTCCTTACCTTCCAAGATTCTAGGTTCTCCTTGAGGTTGAGCAAGATCCATAATGTTCTTTATGTTGATCGAACTAATGACTAAGTCTTTGATAGCTTGCTTAGCAATGTCGATCTCTTCAATATACTATTGCTCTCTAACCTTCACTTGAGAAATAATCTCCTTATGCCCAAAGACAAGTCTTTCAACCTCAACATATCTCTTCATGATCTCATTCTTTTCACACATAAATCTATGTGAGGTCTCAAAAAACTCATCCACTTGAGTTTTGATCAAATCATCTCTTTCCTTAACCTCTCTCAATGCTTCATCTCTTTGCTCCTCAAGATTCCTAATCTTGGCCATTAGATCGAGATTGGTTGTATTTAAACTTGTATCTTCTAGATGACTTTGATCAATCTCCTTATCAGCGGAAACTATACAATCATCTTCTAGCTAAGTGAAAGAATTCGTAAGAGTAACAAAGTTGCTAACATGTTCTTCCTCACTTGATGACTCAAAACTAGAGCTCTCCTTATCGCTAGAACCACTCTCACTCCAAGTGGCCACCATAGCTTTGCCCTTCTTGTCTTTCTTAGACTTCTTTTTAGTGTACTCATTTGCAAATTTCCAAAACCTTGACATTCGTAGCATTGAACACTCTTCTTGTTCTTGGATTAGCCATTCCTATCACCTCTCAGAGAAGATGGTTTCTTGATTTCTTTTTCCTTAGAAAAGCTACCTCTAGGCTTGGTACCTCTTCATAGAAACTTCTTAAATTTCCTAACCATAAGAGTCATTTCTTCAATATCATCATCACTCTCTTATTCAATGTCCTTGAGAGCGATTCCCTTACTCTTGGTTTTTGGCTTCAAGCACATCTTATAAGTTTGGAGTGACCCAAGCAATTCATTAATGCTTAAGCAATCTACATCTTTGCTTTCTTTTGTAGCCGTAACCTTGGCCTTGAATCTCTTAGGGAGAGATCTAAGAATCTTCCAATTGAGACGCTCTCTAGAGATTGGTACTCCAAGTGCTTGACATTGGTTAGAAATATTAAGAAGACTAAATTGGAAATCTTCAAACTTGTCTTCATCACTCATTTGTAAGCTTTCAAATTGTGATGTCAACATTTGAAGCCTAGACTTTCTTACCGCCAAAGTGCCTTCATTTGTCACTTGAAATGTGTAAGCTTCTTTGAAGGATACAAGAGTTTGTATGTAAGAGAATTAATGTCCACCAACTCCTCCAAATATGGCATTCATAGCACGATTGTGCCGCTTAGCAACCTCAAAGTCATTAGGCGTCCATTCAATTCTAGGTTTGGAGATTTCGGTTCCATCCTCTAGAACCTTACTAGGAGAAGTATAGCCTTCTTCAATTACCATCCATGCTCTTTCATCTATAGAGCAAATGTAGGCATTTATCCTCAATTTCCAAAACCCATAGTTATTACCACAAAGTAATGGTGGCCTTGTATTTGAAGCTCCTTCCACCATTACATCATTTTGAAGTCCCATTGATTCAACACTCAACAAATCACCGTGAATGTATCACGGAATCTCACTAAGTATAATCTAGTAACCTGCTATGATACCAAATGAAAAAATACAAGTACGATTAATTTGCCTTAAGCTAACCTAGAGGGGGGTGAATAGGTTAGTACACCTTTTTCATTCCCTTCAAACAAACCAAAATTTTGTCCCTCTAAGTAGCTTGTATCACATTTTAAAAAACAAGGACAAGCAATATCAATTTCATTAAAGATATGCTTGTTCAAACAAAATCAATGTAAGCTATAACTTACATGTGATATAAACTCAATTTATAACTTGGCTTTTATTCATAAAGCTTCAACATGTACAAAGTTGATATTATATGATTAACAATTACAAAGATATCAGTCAAGATATATATCAATACATACACAAATATAAGGAGATAGGGATAGAGATAGAGAAAATCAACACATGGTTTTTTTTCCGTGGTAAAACCTCCAAAGAGGAAACATCCACGGGTTGATTCCACAACCACTGGCAAACATCTTTCACTAGGAGGATAAAAAGATACAACCTCTCAAGTGACCACTTCAGCTAGAAATCCACCCTTCAACCCTACTATAAGAACCTCTATTTTAATGATTGGCTTATTTCATGACAAACCACATTGGGGATGATTGTGTAATGGGTAGCTTAGGTCTTCTTGATTATTAAGGCAAGCTTCCAAGCATCTCCATGACTTCAAGATCAAGAGCTTCAAAAGGTATATCACCTGACTTTGATTCTTGAAGAGATTAGGTGCACACACACTTGCATGCATATTTACTTATCTTGTATTCGTTATCTTGCATTTGTGTATTATTGTTATGTGCATCTTTGTATTTCATCACACTTAACACTTGCACAATATTCACATAGGTTAGGTGTGCTTGAACGTGTGTTTGAATTCCTGGAAAAGAGAATTTTTTTCTCTTAGCGAGGCCCAGACCGCTTGGCAAGCTCTGCTTGCGCCGCGGAGCACGAAGCGGTATTCTCCAGTGTGTCATACGCAACGTGGGCCGAGACCTGTGTACTTGCACGCACAGGGATCCCAACCAAGGTGTTGTCCAGAGGGTGCACAGCTGTGTGTACCGCAGTCTGGACACATGCCTGAACCGCGGTACGCAGAGCGGTTTTGACGGGATTTTGTTTCCCAAGTTCAAAACGACGTAGTTTTAACTAGAGCTTCATATATATTCTTCCTCTTCTCTTCTTGGCCGACTATGAGCTTAGAAAATAATTTTTAGAGAGAGGTTAGAGCTCCTAGAGAGAAAGCTTAAAGAAAGTATCTTTGACTCTCCAAACCCAAAACCCATCTCCATATTGCATCTTTCATCATCATTTGATCATGGGTCTTCATGGTTTCATGACTAGGTATGTAAGAACTTCATTGAATATCATTTATTGTTCTTCTTACTCTAGATTAGGTATTTATTGCTTGACTAAATGCCTTGACTTACTTTATTGCATATTTTCATGAGTCTAAATTGTATGATTGGGTTTGTTTGTGATAGCTTGCATCATTAGGTCATTTATGCCTAAATAGCTAATCCATAAATGTTAAATGTTCATGTATGCTTCATTGATGATTAGGTTGACTTTGTACATATAGTCAAGTTCTTGAATATTTATGTGAGTTTTTATTTGACAATTAGGTTGTTAGAATTTCTCTACATCTAATTGAGACCTCATGTGTGTACATGTAGGATTGGTTGATAACTAGGTTGTTAAATTGTATTATAACAACTAGTTAAGCATTTAGTGTTTAGTCTTTCACTTTATTGCATTGAGTATATTGTCATTTACACACTTAGACTTTTAATTCTCTTCATAGAATCAAAGTCTTGTGGCTTCTAGGTGAAGTTGCACAAGCAAGTGAAGTCGTGCAACCAAGGGTGGGTTGGCAAGCATTGGTCAAGTACCACTATAAAAGGCCCGAAGGGTAGAGTAGGAGGTGCTTACGCCAAGAGTAGTAGATTAGGGGATATCACTAGGGATTGAACCAAGAGTGGTGAGTGGTAGTGTCCATAGCCTGAGGTTGTCGAGAGTGAGAGTCTGAGTATCACTTGAAGGTGTAACCTTATATTCATATAGTGAATTTCTGTGATTGTGTGTGGCTAGAAGGATAGCCTGTGGTTTTTCCCTTGTTGAAGGGTTTCCATGTAAAAATCAAGTGTTCTTTATATTTCCGCACTTTTATACTTGATTTTATTGTTTCATTGTTTGGGTTAATTGTGTTTAATATTGACTGATCAAGAAAAGTTGGTATTAATCGATTAACAACCCATCCCCCCCCCCCCCCCCCCAGGTTGTTTAGACACACGTTTGTAGTATTTTCACCTACACAATGAAAAAGACTCCACCTTGCACAAAACTTGAAGAATCACTCCCCAATATGTGACTTTCATGCTCAAATCAAAGAATCACTCAAGAAATGAGACTTCCATGCTTAGCTATCTAGATCACCCCAATCCTAGCCAAGACTTCCAATGCACAAATCAAAGAATCACTCTAAGAAATGTGACTTTCAATGCAAAACTTGATGAATCACTCTCCAAATGTGACTTTCAGTGCACAACTTGAAGAATCACTCTTCAAATGTGACTTACAATGCTTAATCCAAAGAATCACTCTAAGGAATGAGACTTCCAACCTTTTCACAAGGCATGTGATCTAAGTGAATGCAAATGATGTAAACACACACAACATAGTATATATGATCAATATATCCTATGGAAACTAGAATTGAATCAATATGCACATGTCAAATGTATTCTAGCTTACAATCCTAAAAACAATGCAATCACATATAATGATAGATGTACATATGAAATGTGTGGATTAGGCACATAACATGAAGAACTAGATTTTTATCAACAAAAGCTCAAAAACAAATTTATCAATATTACGATCTTGTTTTGGTTTGTGTAATACATCTACAATACGAGAGTGCAGCCTTGGGTTTTTAGTAGAATAACTCTAAGGTTAATAATCGTGAAATATTAATTAAATAGTTTAATTAATTATTTCCAAGGATTATTGGAGCTCAAAACTGTGGGTCCATTAGGTCTCTTTGCTAGCCCGATTGATTTAAAGTAACAAGGAATACGGTTAATTAATTGGATTGTCCAGTAAATTGTGTTACGAAAGTGACACGGAAATTTAGGGATTAATTGAATAACAAGATTATTTAATTAATAGATATATTAAGCGAATAATGAGATTATTTGATTAATAAATTAATAATTAATAATTAATAATTGGAGGTTGTAATTCAAATCATGACTAAGATAAAATAATGAGATTGTTTTATTTAAGTCAAATGTTTCAGTCTCAGTGAACTGAGATTATGTGGGATTGAGAATCCTACTATTTCATGCTCACAAAAATACTAAATGTCCTATTTAAATATATGAGATATATTTTTGGGAAAGATTTTAGTATCCAATTTAAATATATGGAGATATATTTATATATTTGGGAGACTGGATGATTGAATCATTAACTAATCTGATCAGTGAACAATTGAGAGAATATCACATATATAAGTGTGACACCGGCCATCATTTATCACCCAACTATTCTTAATGCTTTTTTATTTAATATTAAAGGAATGGTGTTGCTTGTATTTAGCCACCAAGTTGTATTAACAAAGCAAAAGAAATATCCACTTTGTTTTAAACAAAGAAAAGAAACAAAGGCACTTGTTTTTATTAAATAAATAAAACAGAATGAGCACTTTCATTTTGTTTATTAAAAGAAACTTTGTACTCATGAAAGCTCATGTATTTATTCATTCTTTGAGATTCATATTAGATGAAACTTTGCCGAGAGAAAGAGAGAGAGAGAGAGAGAGAGAGAGAGAGAGAGAGAGAGAAAAATAGTTTTTTCATATTCTTTCTTATCAATTTGCTTAAGTTGCTTTGCCGAAAACAAGAGAAGAGAAACAAAAGAGTTTTGTTTCTATGTTCTCTACTCTCTAGTATGATTTCCATTTAATTTCCTGAAGTCTGTGACGCGCCCACACGTGGTTATCGGATCACGGGTCATAACGAGGATGATCCGGGGGTAACATATCAGAATAAAATGCAAAGAAAACGAAGGAGTTGGCATTAAGGTATGTTCTAACTTCTTCTATTTATTCTTATATATCGTACTGGTTATTTACTTTATTGCAAAAAAAAAAATTTAACCTGATTTCCGCAGCCTACTGAATGACATATCCTCATCATCGTCTTCACTTTCTTCATTGATGACCTTGAGAGCTATTCCCTTGCTCTTGACTTTAGGTTTCAAGCTTGACTCATAGGTTTGAAGTAATCCAAGCAATCTGTCGATGCTCATGCTATCAACATCCTTGCTTTCTTCAATTGACGTCACCTTAGCCTTGAACCGTTTTGGTAAAGATCTTATGATATTCGATTAAGCCGCTCTTCGGAGATTGGTACACCAAGTGCTTGACATTAGTTGGCTATGTTTAGAAGTTTGAATTGGAAGTCATCAAACTTATCCTCTTCACTCATTTGCAACATCTCGAATTGTGATATGAGCATTTGAAGCCTTGACTTCCTAACTGCCTTGGTTCCTTCATTGGTAACTTGGAGGGCATCTCATGCTTCATTGGAGGTCTCTAGATTTTTTATATAGGAAAATTTCCTACTATCCACTCCTCCAAAAACAGCATACACCGCCCGTTGATGCCATTTTACCAACTCAAACTCATTTGCATTCCATTCGCTCTTAGGTTTAGAAACTATAGATCCATCTTCGAGCATCTTGTTAGGAGGATTGTAGCCTTCCTCCACCATCATCCATGCTCTCTGATCAATGGAACGGTTGTAAGCTTTCATCCAAAGTTTCCAAAAACCGTAGTTATGCCCTTTGAGTAGCGGAGGTCTAAAGTTCAAAGCTCCTTCGGATATTGTCTCTTGTTGAAGAACCATGACTTCAAAAACCTTGCAATCAACCGTGAGTATATCTCAGATCTCATTAAGTTCCTTCTAATGAGCCTCTTTGATACCAATTGAAAATATATAAACGCGGTTAAATTGCCTTAAGCTAACCTATAGGGGGTGAATAGGTTTTTACACCTTTTTTCAATCCCTTGGACCAAACAAAAGTTTGTCCCTCTAGCTAGCTTGAATCACAACACGTTAGATAATAAAGCATATGTAGACAATCAATTTGTATTTTCAAACAAAGTATTTCCAATCAAGCTTGCAAGTTGCTAGTGAAGGAATCATAATAAAACTAAAAACAAAATACGTGTTTTCTCAATATTGTTCAATATGTACAAGTACTTAATCAAAGATGATTATATACATATAAATCTAAATACAAATAAAATGATATTTATAACTTTGATCAAATGAAGTGCTTGCATCTCACACTTTATAAGAATCTTGTTTACAAGAATATCTAGAAATGAAGTTTGTGAAACAAGATACAAACATACAAATACAAGTATAAAAGAGGGATAGGAAGAATTGATACAATGATTTTTTTTTAACGTGGTAAAACCTCCTAAAACGAAAACATCCACGGGTTGAATACAACAATTGGGTAATTTTATTATTGGAAAGTAGATAAGACATTCATCAAAAGTGACCAACAAATGACACACTCTATATTGGACTCGACTTCTACCCAATCCCTATTGGTTGATTGGAAATTCCTTAAAAGTGATCAACAAATGACACACTTTCTATTACACTCCATTTCTACACAACACCATTAAGAAGTTTGAAAATCCTCAAAAGTGATCAACAAATGACGCACTCTCTATTGGACTCCATCACATCTTAATATCCTGGGTCTACCAATAAAAAGTCAACTTTCTATCCAAGGCACTCTTGCCTCTAGAAAGTCTCCCTTGCTTGATTATCCGGAACACATGTCCTAATCAAGACTCCATGTTAAGCTATCCGGACCACATGTCCTAGCCAAGACTTCATGCCTTTTACAAGGACTTCCTAGTGTGATCAATGAATGCAAAATGCAAACTAGCACTAAACGTAGAATATGAGATCAATACATTCTATGGGAACTAGACATAAGCATGTGAGTTCATAAATCAAAATTGTCTAGTTACTAAACATGAATAAATTCTAGAACATGTGAAACAACTAAACACATTAAATTCCTAGAATCATTCATGTAACTAAAACTTGAATCAATCATATACAGTAAGCACACATTCAAGATTTTAGTAACAAAAAAAACTTGCTAGATTCACAAAAATACGATCAATTAATATTCTTGCAAATATTTAGAACATGTATTTATGAACGAGTACCCTAATTAGCTCTAAATATGAAATCAAATGTGTTAATCCTAATTATGTTCAACTAATGAGTCCTAACACATGATAAGGCTATCAATCATGAAAATAAAGTCAATCAAAGAACAAATAGCCCTAGATAATAAGTTAATTACAATATAACTCACAAACATGTGAAAACCTAGATTTCAAGAAAACTAGTTCACATTCAAGTCTCTAATAAGACTAGATTAGCTTAAAATTAAAGCTCTACTTCTCAAATACATTTTTCCAAGTAACACATACATATAGAAGAAGAAAACTCAAGGTAATTGAAGATTTTGAAGATCAAAACACAAAGAATAGATCAATACCTTGTAATCTCGTACAATTTCTTTTTTAGTATAAAACCACCACAAAACTTGAACAAATGACAGCAAAGTAACTTGGAGAAGGTAGGGAACTTCAATACAAAGATTCTCCAACTTGAATCACTCAAATTGGACAAGAAATGAGAGAGTTATGGTGTTTGGAAGATAGAGTTATAGTGTTTGGAAGATGAGAAAAGTTGGAGAGAAAATTATGCACAAGTTTGGAAATTTTCTCCTTGAATTGAAAATAAGAGAGGGAAAGCATTTTTAAATGAGAGGGAGAGAGATGGAATTGGAGGACCAATGGCCATGTTCCATCTCACATCCCAAGGAGGCACGTGGTCATCTCGGGGGCAGGAGGCCCTCCACCCCGAGATGGCCACGCGTCTCCTCGGGGATGGGTGGCAAGTGGCATTTGGCCACTTGTTTCCTCCCTCGTGCACCTTCGCGTTCTTCGACCGTTCTCCGACCTCGGAACTCCAAATTCGAATATGTTTTAGGATTACAAACTGGGACTGTCTCACATACATGGATGACCATAAAACTTTTACCAGAAAATAAGAATTCGACTCTATACAAGAAGACGAAGACAATGCATGGTAGGTGACCGGAAAGTTTCGTAACTTTTTACTCGAAACTTGAAAACTAATGAATGAGTAACCAAAATGACCAGAACTCAAAAAGGAATAATATAACACCAAATTCAAGTCCGAAGTCCATAAAACATAAACAAACAAACACATGAACGCACAAGAATGTCATTTCCTAGATATAGTCCTAGAACATGCAATTTACAAATCTTGTCAGTTTAAAGCTAATGCATGAGTATTCAATATCAAGTGTGTGAATGTGTTTTACAAACTGAGCATAACAATGCAGGGACACATATGGATGCAATGTGTGTGTTTGCCTAAGCCTTGTAAGAGAAATGAGGTCTAAATATACCTTTGTTGAGCAATGAAGCTTTGAAGGCTCAATCTTGCTTGATAAGTTGCCAAATCTTCTTTGAAGCTTGAATCATCATCAATCTAAGACAACTAATCAATACAAGTGAAACATTGTTTTGATATGGAATTAATGCTAACATGCCTTAAAAACCTAACAAAGACTGAAAACCAGTGGTGAAGTCAGTGCTCTCTTCAATTATTCAAAAGCCACCGCGACCTCAACATTCCATTTAAATTCATCCTTAGTGAAAAGTTGAGTTAATGGCTCCGCAATGCTTCTAAAACCTTGAATAAATTTCGGGTAATAACCGGCCAAATCTAGGAACCCACAAACCCCTTTTGTCGTTGTTGGAGTAGGCCATTCAATGACTTCTCAAATTTTTGAAGGATCGACTGCCACTCATTTTTCAGAGTTAACGTGGCTCAAAGTAGTCCACCTGTGATACACCAAAGCAACATTTGGACTACTTTGCAAACAAACTGTTAGTTGACTGTATTTTTAAAACATTTCGCAAATGTAAAAGACAGTCTTCCCAAGTCCTAGAATACACCCATATATCATCAAAACAAACAACAAAATAAACCTCATGAGATAAGGGCGGAACATATCATTCATGAGACTCTAGAAGATTGGTGGTGCGTTTATATGCCCGAAAGGCATTACAACGAACTCGTAATGGCCTTTATAAGTTCAAAAGGTTGTCTTTGGAATGTTCTTTTCTTTAACACGAATTTGGTGGTACCATGCTCGTAAATCGAGTTTGGGCAACAATTTAGCTATGTGTAGCTCGTCGAGAAGTTCGTCAATAACAAGAATTGGGTATTTATCCTTCACAGTTATATTATTGAGTGCCCTGTAGTCCACTAAAAATCACCATGACCCATCCGTTTTCTTGACTAGTATATTGATGATGAAAAATGATTGTTACTAGGTCGTATTAATCTAGACTGAAGGAGTTCTTTCACCATTTTTTCGATCTCTACCTTCTTATAATAAGGATAACGGTATGGTTTGACATGTACATGTTCCGTGTTTGATTGCAGGGGAATCTGGTGATCGTGAGATCTTTTCAGAGGCAAGTTGGTTGGAGGCACGAACACATGCTGAAATTTAGTAAGGAGATGCGTGAGGTCTGTGGAATTGGTGCCTAAGTCATTGTAGTTATTGGGGACGGCAATTGATCATCATTGTGGTTGGTAGAAACAATTTGAAAGAACAATCCAACTCCTTGTAAATTATTAAACTCTTTGTTTGACATGGCTTTAAAGGTGCAAAAGACTCCGCCATCGATGGAAGTCATGGTCAATCTTATGTAATCAATTTCAATAGGTCCAAGTGTTTCGAGCCATTAAACTCCTAGCAAAAATTGACATGCCGCGACAGGGAGGATGTAGAAATCGGCTGTAATAGAACGGCCTTGAATTGTCAAAGTTCCAGCCCGGTATTGACCTGCACACTTAATTCTCTCTTGATTGGCTAGCATAACTTGGAACTTCTTGTCGTGAACCACAGGTAACCCAATATTAGTGACGATGAACTGGTCAATAAAATTATGAGTACTCCCGCCGTCGATTAGAACTATGACGTCTTTGTTCCTTAATTTCCCTATCACGCGAATGGTTTGTGGATGCTCTGTGCCTACTATTGTATGAAATGAGATTTCGGGTAATGCTTTGTCCTCCTCTAGTTCAATCTGCGAGTTGTCGTCATCGGTGGCATTGTTGAAAGGTTAGTCTTCAATCATGAAGAATTGAGGTCGCTCATGATCGGTCTATTTCTATACATATTTTAGGTCCCCATTTCCTATTATTTATGCTTTGTTTTTGGGTAAAATTAGGTATTTTATGTGTTTGTTGAGCATGTGTAGGTCACATTCCTTAGATGAAGTGTTTGAAGGTATTTTCAAGGAAAATAGCTTAAATGTGAAGAAAAAGAGCAAAGCTGTCATCCATCGCTGTGTAGGTCGCTCTTCATGCACGACCTCTACCGCAGCATGTCCAGCGGTACATTTCATTAGGCTTTCTGTTCTTTTCCGGGGTCCATACTGCTTCCCAGGCATCAACCTCAACCGCGGTCTATGCCGCACATCATTCCGGGAAAGGCTGATTCGGGCAGTGCAGAACAGCCAAATTACGGGGCCCATATCTCTCAGCTTCAATTGAATTGTGTGTCCTACCACCTATGAATGGAAAGCCCTAGAAGTCTAGTTTCCGGAGCACTTTTCGATTCACAATTCCGATATTCCTAGAAGAGGTTATGCTCGTTTTAGTACCCGATGGTCAGATCAGTCATAATTCCGTGAATAGTGACGGGATTTATTTTGCAAGTTGTCGGAACGGGAAATATTACCTTCTTAAACATGAGTGAGAGTCTTGGAAAGCAATTTGACACCTAATCCTTATCATCCTTCAATAAGTAATCAATTTGAGTGGATTAGGAAAAAATTAAATCCCAAAAAGGTAGAGTTCCAAAAGGGAATTGATTTCCTTGTTGTTTAAGGACTTGGCCTAGCATCTAAAGCCTATTTAAACCCCTTTGAACCCTAATTTCGAGAGAGAGAGAGAAGCCAAGGGAGGTCCCAAGCCACCAAGGGGGCCGTCCCCCATCACTCCATCACCACACATCACCTCAAGACCCATCCATCCATTGTAGAAGAAGACGAAGAAGAATTGGAGGAGCTCTTTGATGATCATCTCGGGTTTTCTCTACTCAATCTCTTTTCTTTCTTTTTCCATGATGTGTAACTAATCTCATAACTAGGGAATCAATGGAACCTTTTGTGAATACTCATATATGGATTAATTATTATTTCATCAATTCAATTCTTGATTTATTCATTGTTCTTAATTACTTAATCCTCATTAGTTTTAATATTTATTCACACCAGAGACCAAGGGTGGATAACTATTTGGCATGATTTTAGGGTTAAGACCATCTAAGAATTAGGGTTAGAGTATAGACCAAACCTAATCTTGATTAAAGCTCTTTTGAATGAATGAATTTTATCTTTACCATAGGTCATTCAAAGTATATAATTTGGTTCTTAATTCTTGCGCTTAAAGGGTTTCTGATCACTGTTCATACCATAGACCAATGGTGAATAGTGGTTGGGAGCACGTGACTCATCCCATGACCATACGGTAATAGTCACATTAAAGACAAAGAATGAACCCTAGAATTGATTGAATCTTGTTTACAAATTAATTCTAAACATTAAGTGTTCATAATTGGGAATCATTGATGACTTAGTGTTTTCTTTCCATTGATCACAACCATATTCTCATAAATTGTTTTATTTAGATTAATTTAATTTAGTTTTAGTTTAATTAATCAAACAACTAATCTTTTGGTTACTTTAATTTAACTTTAAGTAGAATTAGTTTTCAATCAATAAATCTATTTTCCTCGTGGGAACGATTCTTACTTGGCACTATACTTATCTTCACGATTCGTGCACTTGCGAGTGAGTATTTTATAACACGATTTTACACATCAGCTTACAACAGTGGTTATGACAAATTTGTTGTCACAATAATAGCATAACTTTTTTTCACAGCGTTCTCATGCTTATTGTGTGGGGAAAAATTAACTAAAACAGCAGCGGAAAGCGAAAAGTAGATTTTCGTATAGTTTAAAATTTTTCTAAAGATTTGAACCTTAACCCTTTAATTAATTAAACACAAATATACGGTTAGAGTTAAATACCTCTTGTCGCGTGATCCGATTGACTTACGTCGATGGTAATCCGCAAGATCTTCAATCCTAGCACGTACGTGAATCACCTAGGAGCGTGGTCTCCCTTTTTTTCTTTGAATTGCTTACCTGAGAATAGATGTATGGAAATTCTGATCCTGATCTTCAATCCCAAAACACCAAGAGCCAAGAAAAATAGTTCCGGTTACTTTTGAATTCACAATCGATATGATTGGAACTCGCGTAATCCCTAAATCGAAAGTGTGCACAAAACCTTTTGATGTTAAAGGCTTAGTGCACTATCGAATGAGAACTTATTTTTCTTTTTCTCTCTTGGCCGAAATTCTATGTGTATTGAGTAAGATTTTTATTTTTCAAAGCAAACAAAAATCTCTCTCACTCAAGCTTCTTGATGGCCGAAATTTATCACCTTATATTTATAAGGTGACCGAAATTTCTCCTTCTCAAAATAGGGGTGGCCAAATTCTTTGTGTAGGAAATCTAGGGTTGGCCAATTTCCTTACTTGAAAAGGAATTGTGCTTTTCCCTAATTCCTATCAATTTAAGAATCCTAACTCTTATAGGACTAGGGTGGCCGAATTCTTTGTGTGGTATGGAGTGTATGTGGACTTAATCCTTACCACATTAGGACTCCTATCACTTAAAAGAATTCTAACCCTAATCCAACACATAGTATTTTATTTACTGATCAGGAAAAGATTTTGATTTAAACTATTAATTAATTAAATAATTAATTAATTTCCATTTAATCAAATCAATAAAATAAACTAATATCTTGGGCTATTTTATTAGCCTTGCCACCCACACCATATATATATGGGCCTAATATTATTTTTCTTATTTTATTTAATCCATTAGACTTTAAATAAAAGCCCACATGTGAATCAGACTTATTCTTATTAAAAAGAAACAAGCCCACATGTCTCCTTTTAATATATTAATATAATAGAGCAGCTCATTAAATAAATAATAGACACATTATATTCTTAATATATTAAATGCAATTCTAGATGGACCCATAAATTGGTCCGGTAGAATATATCAAGTGATCCATGCAAGTACGTGTGGATTGTGGATCTTGGCGGGCTATCTAAATTTAAGCTTCAATAAACATAACCTAATCACAATCAACAAATGATTCACTTAGGTTCGATCTATTAATTTTAACTCATTCCACTAAAGACCTAAAATTGAACTCTTAAATAAAGATAGAATAAGGAGATGTTTCTCATTCATACCCTAGACAATCTTATAGGAGACGGTGTATCCTCGTGAATAATATCAGTAATCGCCAAGAGCTCATAGACCGCCTATAGCTCTCCAAGTTACCATATTTCCTTATATGACCACATTTTGAACTTGGATATTTTGACTTATCCAGAAGCCATGTCTTCAATAATCATTATTGAAAACTCAACGTTGAGATTTAATATCCAATACCTCAAAACATCCATATGATGATATTATACTCTCATTTAATAAATGGAGCCACGATGTCCATATCTATAAATGAAGTCCTCTATCGATTAACAAATGAATACCACCAAACTATCGAGGATAGACTATGCTATATAATCGTACTCATTGATAGCTCAAATGATAACACTTGCAACCATAAGTCCATCATTTATCTCAGGATTAAGATCGACTCTCCGATTGTCCTAATAATGAAAAGACTTATATCTAGTGACGGTTCTAGATAAAGTATTTCATTGTGATCCTGTTCAATGCACCCAGTGCACTAGATTCTTTTACTCGAAAACCTTTCGATGATTTTAGACTCATCATAACTCATTTGATCCCACTCAAATGCTAGTAAAAGAATTCTACAACTTTATCAAGATAGAGGTGCCCAACCTTTAACTTAAGTTGTGAACGTTATTCAAGACTAACTAAAGAATTGTGTCTACCTCACACATATCTGGATGTATGAACAATTCTTCATTTCTCATAGTCTTTTGACCTTATGATTATTTACCTTGACAATTATAATAATAAATGCTATAAGTATTTGTAAGAATCATAAAACACTTTATTAATATGAAAAGATTGTCAATTACAATATTACACTCTTGCTATTGAGTGTAATCCTAACAATCTCCCACTTGCGCTATAGCAAGTGTGTCATATCTCTCATTCCCATATTCTCTAGGTGCCCATCAAAACTCTTCTGAGGTAGAGCCTTTGTGAAAGGATCCGCTAGATTTTATGCTGACGCGAATTTGGTGATCGCCACGTCTCCCCTATGAACAATTTCCCTTAAAAGGTGATATTTCCTTTCTATGTGTTTACCTCTCTTATGACTTCTTGGTTCTCTCGAATTAGCCACTGCTCCACTGTTGTCACAGTGTATAGTGATCTGCTTATTCGCATTAGGAACCACTTCCAAGTCAATCAAGAATTGGCGGAGCCAAACAGCCTCTTTTGCAGCTTCGCATGCAGCAACATACTCAGCTTCCATGGTGGAATCAGCAATACAAGATTGCTTGATACTCCTCCATATGACTGCTCCTCCTCCAATGGTAAACACAGATCCTGATGTGGATTTTCTGGAGTCAGAATCCGACTGGAAATCAGAATCTGTATACCCAACTGGAATTAAATCCCCTCCAGAGTATACAAGCATATAATCTCTAGTTCTTTTAAGATACTTGAAAATATGTTTGACTGCCGTCCAATGATCAGGACCAGGTTTTGATTGAAACCTGCTAACTATGCCAACAGCAAAACAAATATCTGGTCTAGTACAGAGCATTGCATACATGAGACTTCCAATTGCCGAGGCATATGGAACTCTACTCATGAATTGCTCTTCATGCTCATTCTTAGGAACATGTTCCTTAGAAAGTTTGATTCCATGTCTAAAAGGTAACATACCATTCTTGGAATCTTGCATGGAAAATTTAGACAAGATTTTATCAATGTATGAAGCTTGGGATAATGCAATCGTTCTATTCTTTCTATCCCTTATTACTTGGATACCAAGAATATAACTTGCTTCTCCTAAGTCCTTTATATCAAATTGTTTTGCTAACCATTCTTTTACTGATATCAATACACCTACATCGTTTCCAATGAGTAGTATATCATCAACATAAAGAATGAGGAAAACAAACTTGTCGCCTTTAATCCTTTTGTATACACAAGGTTCGTCAGGGTTTTGAATAAATCCAAAACCTTTCACAGCTTGATCGAACCTTATGTTCCAGGATCTAGATGCTTGCTTCAGTCCATATATGGACTTTTGCAATTTGCATACTCTTTCCTCTTGGCCCTTTTCAATGAATCCTTCTGGTTGCATCATGTAGATGCTCTCGTTAAGACTTCCATTAAGGAAAGCTGTCTTGACGTCCATTTGCCAAATCTCTAGGTCTAAAGATGCTACAATGGATATGAGTATCCTAATGGATTTAAGCATGGCCCGGGAGAGAAGGTTTCCTCGTAATCGATACCTTCTTTCTGTGTATAACCTTTAGCTACCAGTCTAGCTTTAAAGGTTTCCACCTTACCATCCATACCTATTTTCCTCTTGTATACCCACTTACACCCAATGGGTTTTATCCCTTTAGGCAAGTCTACAAGGGACCAGACTTTTTTATTGAACATCGATTCAATCTCAGATTGCATTGCCTTTTGCCAATGACGATAATCAACATCCTTCATTGCTTCCTTATACGTGTAGGGATCATCGCCGTCCGGGAGATTCTCTATAGATTCTCCTAGACCGATGTATCTTTCGGGTTGTGTTATAACCCTCCCACTACGATGAGGAATGGTAGGTTGTTGATTTTGTGTTGGAGTGGAACTTACAATTGGACTAGGTTGTGAAACCTCTTGTGGAATTGTATTTCCTGACATTTCATTCAGGACAATTCTACTTTTGGGCACAAAATTATTCATATAGTCCTTTTCTAGAAATGAAGCATTTGTTGAAACAAATACTTTTAGATCATTAGGACTATAGAAATAATATCCTTTAGTTCCTTTTGGATACCCCACAAATATACATGTTTTTGAATGGGACTCCATCTTTTCTTTCTTTCCTTTCAACACATGTGCAGGACAACCAAATATCCTCATGTGTTGTAAACTAGGTTTACTCCCAGTCCACAATTCATGTGGGGTTTTAATGACAGATTTAGATGGTATATCGTTTAGAATGTATATTGTTGTTTGTAGAGCATATCCCCAAAAAGAAATAGGAAGTGTTGAATAACTCAACATTGACCTAACCATCTCTAAAAGAGTTTTATTTCTCCTTTCCGCTACCCCATTTTGTTGAGGTGTACCTGGTGCAGAAAACTGAGAAGATATCCCATTATCAATAAGATATTGCTGAAACTCTCTAGATAGATATTCTCCACCACGATCAGATCTCAAGATTTTTATATGTTTCTCAAGCTGATTTTCTACTTCAGCTTTGAATGCTTTGAATGCTTTGAAAGCATCCGACTTATGTCTCATGAGATACACATAACCAAATCTTGAGTAATCATCTGTGAAGGTGATGAAGTACTCATATCCACCTCTAGCTTGAATGCTCATAGGACCACATACATCAGTTTGTATTAGTCCTAAACATTCAGTGGCTCTTGCACCTTTGGTATTTAACGGCCTTTTGGTCATTTTACCTTCCAAACAAGATTCACAAGTTGGTAGATCATCAACCTTTAAGTCACTTAAAGGTCCGTCACATACTAATCTTTTAATCCTATTAAGGTTAATGTGACCTAGGCGTAAATGCCAAAGGTAGGTTTCATCTTTTGATAATTTTACTCTTTTATGATTAGGTTCCGTTATTTCTGTGTCTAACGAGTGAGAGATATTTCTATGCAAAAAGAATAGACCGTTTTCCAATGTACCTTTGCAAACAATTTTGTCATTCTTACTAATAATAAAAGCTTTATTAAAAGTAACCGAATATCCAAATTTATTTAAACAAGAAACTGAAATTAAATTCCTCTTAAATTGAGGTACATAATAAACGTCTATTAAATCTAAATGCCTACTAGAATCTAAAATAACTCTAATATCTCCCACTGTACTTGCAGACACTAACGTTCCGCTGCCCAAGCGCAAATTGACTTCATCTTCATTCAGCCTTCTCCTTTCTTGGAACCCCTGCAAGGAATAACAAACATGATTAGTGGCTCCAGAGTCTATGATCCAAGAATCAGTAGAATCTGCCAGAAAACATGTTTAAATATTACCTTCTTCCTTCTTATTCTGGGACTTTGGGCAATCTCTTTTCCAATGTCCCTTTTCACCACAAAGGAAGCATTTCCCTTTGATCTTGGTTACTTTCTTGGTTTCCTTCTTGGTAGGCTCAAGTTGCTTTTTCTTCTGTTGTTTCTTGACCTTCTTACGGGTCTTAACAGTAGCAACTTTACCAACCAAATGAATCTCTTGACCTTTGTTTTTCACAAGGATCTTTTCAGCGCTTTGAACATCTTGCATCAGGCCCTGCAAGGTGTATTCCTTTTTGTTCAAGGTGTAGTCCAACTTGAATTGATCAAAGGAATCTGACAGTGAGTTAACTACCATATCAATTTTGGTCTCACCATCAATCTCAGCACCATTTAGTTCAGCAATATTGAGATGTGCTATGACTTTCATCATGTGATCTTTCACAGATTGTCCAGGTTTCATCCTAAGATTCATAAAAGCAGTCACTGCCTCTCTCTTAGTCGTCCTAGACCTCATAGCAAACATTTCCTCTAGAGACGTCATTATATCAGCAGCGGACTCCATTCCTTCATGTTGCTGTTGCAACACGTCGGAGATAGTAGCCATAATATAACATTTTGCCATATCATCAGAAGTCTTCCACTGCTCATACTCATCTCTTTGCATCACACTAGATTCATTATTAGGAAGGGGTGGTTTAGGAGTAGTTAGAACAAATTTATGTTTTTCACTTTGCAGCAACAACCCAATTTTCCTTTTCTATGTGACATAATTATCTCCAGTTAAGGTGTTATCTTTCAGGATGTTCATAAGTGATGGGGTCATGACTTCTGATTAAAACAAAAACATATATAAGTAAATAATCATGATAAAGCACTTTTGAAAGTTTATCTTGAATTAAATAAATAATTCAATCGTAAAAATTCAACGGTGATCCAACACCCATAAATCTTATGCCTCCTTTGGGAGTTCGTGCTATTTACTAGTTGGACTAGGTCCCACCTAATTGTTAAACATAACAACCAGCGTTTTCAATTTTAGCCTTGCAATTTTATTAACAAGAACTCTTGGGAGGATATTAATAAAATTACATTGAGTGTGTTACCAAGATATCGACCCTCAATTTTCTCTCACGAGAATCCCTCCTTGGGGAGTAGATTTCGTTTAAGTCAATTGTCTAGTCTATCCTTGTAAGGAAGTATTTTGTGAAATTCCATTTATGGACGCCCCTTGGGGGGATTACCAAAAATAATAAAACTCAATTAACCTTGGAGGCCATAGGCGTTCTAACACACCTTCTCCCACCCAATTATTTAAGGCATGTGATTAAATTCCAAAGAATGATTTTACCAAGTTATCTAGATGTCAATTAGATACCTAAATCATTCAATGCATGTTCATACCAAAAGAGATATATGAGTGGCACTCCTATTCCATATGACATGTTATCATACAATAACAAATATTGTAATATTTATACATAAAAAATAAATAGCCACAATTTTGGTCCATCCTAGAAAAGCATGTAAATTACAATTGTACGGAATACAAAAACTCCTTTCTTGGCGGACAAGACTTCAAGCGACCATCTCGCGCACGAAACTCGCACGCCCAAAGATCACCACAGCAGCCCATGCGCACGCCTAGCCCATGCAAGGGCATGAGCTGCCGCACGGCTAGCCTATGCATGGGTCGCGCGCTGCTGCACCGCAACAAGCGCAGCTGCACGCTTGGTTGCGTGCGCGCTTGTTGTCTCGGTGCGCGCGGGTGCCAAGACGGGTTCCGGATGCTCCAATTTCTTCAAATCTTCGAGTCTTCGAATCTTGAATATATTACAGCTTATTTTATACAATAAAATACTGCAGTAATTTTTTTTTATTATTATTTTTTTTTATTAACCACTGCAGTATTTTTTTAATACATTAAAAAAAACTGCACTATTTTATACAACATAAAAAAAAATTAAGCAACTATCAAGAAGGAACTTGTGATGATAATAGGCCACCCTTCTTGTTACAATTCCGAAACAAAAATTACATGGAAAATCTAGGACCAAAATTGAGCAATAACAATTCACTTTATAACAACATATATAAATCCATACATTCGACATGTAATTATATATGCGAATACCTAGAGTGTCATCTCTTTCTAAAACATGCATAATCACAATAAAAAGAAATAGATTCACGTATATATACATTAATTAATTAAAGGGTACAACCAGGCTCTGATACCAATTGTAGGGAAAAATTAACTAAAACCGCAGCGGAAGGCGAAAAGTAGATTTTCGTATAGTTTAAAATTTTTCTAAAGATTTGAACATTAACCCTTTAATTAATTAAACACAAATATACGGTTAGAGTTAAATACCTCTTGTCGCGTGATCCGATTGACTTACGTCGATGGTAATCCGCAAAATCTTCAATCCTAGCACGTACGTGAATCACCTAGGAGCGTGGTCTCCCTTTTTTTCTTTGAATTGCTTACCTGAGAATGGATGTATGGAACTTCTGATCTTGATCTTCAATCCCAAAACACCAAGAGCCTAGAAAAATAGTTCCGGTTACTTTTGAATTCACAATCGATATGATTGGAACTCGCGTAATCCCTAAATCGAAAGTGTGCACAAAACCTTTTGATGTTAAAGGCTTGCAAGTGCACTATCGAATGAGAACTTATTTTTCTTTTTCTCTCTTGGCCGAAATTCTATGTGTATTGAGTAAGATTTTTTATTTTTCAAAGCAAACAAAAATCTCTCTCACTCAAGCTTCTTGGTGGCCGAAATTTATCACCTTATATTTATAAGGTGACCGAAATTTCTCCTTCTCAAAATAGGGTTGGCCGAATTCTTTGTGTAGGAAATCTAGGGTTGGCCAATTTCCTTACTTGAAAAGGAATTGTGCTTTTCCCTAATTCCTATCAATTTAAGAATCCTAACCCTTATAGGACTAGGGTGGCCGAATTCTTTGTGTGGTATGGAGTGTATGTGGACTTAATCCTTACAACATTAGGACTCCTATCACTTAAAAGAATTCTAACCTTAATCCAACACATAGTATTTTATTTACTGATCAGGAAAAGATTTTGATTTAAACTATTAATTAATTAAATAATTAATTAATTTCCATTTAATAAAAACAATAAAATAAAATAATATCTTGGGCTATTTTATTAGCCTTGCCGCCCACACCATATATATATGGGCCTAATATTATTTTTCTTATTTTATTTAATCCATTAGACTTTAAATAAAAGCCCACATGTGAACCAGACTTATTCTAACTAAAAGAAATAAGCCCACATATCTCCTTTTAATATATTAATATAATAGAGCAGCCCATTAAATAAATAATAGACACATTATATTCTTAATATATCAAATGCAATTCTAGATGGACCCATAAATTGGTCCGGTAGAATATATCAAGTGATTCATGCAAGTACGTGTGGATTGTGGATCTTGGCAGGCTATCTAAATTTAAGCTTCAATAGACATAACCTAATCACAATCAACAAATGATTCACTTAGGTTCGATCTATTAATTTTAACTCATTCCACTAAAGAGCTAAAATTGAACTCTTAAATAAAGATAGAATAAGGAGATGTTTCTCATTCATACCCTAGACAATCTTATAGGAGACGGTGTATCCTCGTGAATAATATCAGTAATCGCCAAGAGCTCATAGACCGCCTATAGCTCTCCAAGTTACCATATTTCCTCATATGACCACATTTTGAACTTGGATATTTTGACTTGTCCAGAAGCCATGTCTTCAATAATCATTATTGAAAACTCAACGTTGAGATTTAATATCCAATACCTCAAAACATTCATATGATGATATTATACTCTCATTTAATAAATGGAGCCACGATGTCCATATCTATAAATGAAGTCCTCTATCGATTAACAAATGAATACCACCAAACTATCGAGGATAGACTATGCTTTATAATCGTACTCATTGATAGCTCAAATGATAACACTTGCAACCATAAGTCCATCATTTATCTCAGGATTAAGATCGACTCTCCGATTGTCATAATAATGAAAAGACTTATATCAACTGACAGTTCTAGATAAAGTATTTCATTGTGATCCTGTTCAATGCACCCAGTGCACTAGATTCTTTTACTCGAAAACTTTTCGGTGATTTTAGACTCATCATAACTCATTTGATCCCACTCAAATGCTAGTAAAAGAATTCTACAACTTTATCAAGATAGAGGTGCCCAACCTTTAACTTAAGTTGTGAACGTTATTCAAGACTAACTAAAGAATTGTGTCTACCTCACACATATCCGGATGTATGAATAATTCTTCATTTCTCATAGTCTTTTGACCTTATGATTATTTACCTTGACAATTATAATAATAAATGCTATAAGTATTTGTAAGAATCAGAAAACACTTTATTAATATGAAAAGATTGTCAATTACAATATTACACTCTTGCTATTGAGTGATGCAACCAGAGGGATTTATGTCTCCAGATCAAGAGCAAAAGGTTTGCAAGTTCCAAAGGTCCATTTATGGACTTAAGCAAGCATCTAGATCTTGGAACGTAAGGTTTGATGATGTGATCAAAACCTATGGCTTCGAGCAAAACGTTGATGAGCCTTGTGTCTACAAGCGCATCATAGACAAGAAAGTAGTTTTCTTGGTCCTATACGTAGATGACATCCTACTCATTGGGAATGATGTAGGAGTGTTGTCTGATGTAAAGGGCTGGCTGGCTAGCCAATTCCAAATGAAATATTTGGGAGAGGCGAGTTATGTTCTAGGGATCCAACTTATAAGGGATCGTAAGAACAAACTCATAGCATTATCTCAGGCATCATATTTCGACAAGATTCTTATGCGATTTTCGATGCAGAACTCTAAGAAAGGTAATTTCCCTTCTAGATATGGGGTTCACTTGTCTAAGGAACAGTGTCCTAAGACACCTCAAAAAGTTAAGTATATGAGACGTGTACCATATGCATCAGCAGTAGGTAGTCTCATGTATGCTATGTTATGCACGAGACCTGACATCTGCTATGCAGTGGGAGTAGTCAGTAGGTACCAGTCCAATCCAGGATTAGATCATTGGGTTGCTGTCAAGACTATTCTTAAGTATCTTCGGAGAACGAGAAACTATATGCTAGTGTATTCCGGACAGGATTTGATCCCGTTAGGATACACAGATTCTGATTTTTCAGTCAGACAGGGATTCTAGAAAATCCACGTCTGGATCAGTATTCACCCTAAGTGGTGGAGCCATTATGTGGAGAAGTATAAAGCAATCTTGCATTGCTGACTTCACCATGAAAGCTGAATATGTAGCCATTTGTGAAGCTGCTAAAGAGGCTGTTTGGCTCCGTAAGTTCTTGAGTGATCTGGAAGTTGTTCCAGATCTGGATAAGCCCATTACACTTTATTGTGATAACAGTGGTGCTGTGGCTAATTCCAAAGAACCAAGAAGCCACAAGAGAGGGAAGCATATAGAGAGAAAGTATCATCTCATTTGAGAGATAGTGCAGAGAGGAGATGTGATCGTCACCAAGATAGCCTCACAAGACAATCATGCTGATCCATTTACGAAGACCTTACCGGCTAAAGTGTTTGAAGGTCACCTAGAAGGTCTAGGGTTACGAGACATGTCTCACATGCTTTAGTGCAAGTGGGAGATTGTTGGGGTTTTTGCCCTAAAGCTTGTAATATGTAAATGTAATTTGAACATAAATAAAAGAAATAGTATATTCATTCATTTTGTGTCATACTTTATATAACATGTGCACTTAACATCCAAAATTGCCGGATGTAATTTCGAACTGAGTATATGAGTGTCATATATAGATGGATTCAGTTTGAAACGGGCAATTTAAAGAGTCCGTAGATAGCAAATAAAGCTAGGTACTTTATTTGTGGTTAATTTACAGCTGCGGTCCATTTCGTAGTGTACGGTGATCCTATCCTGGATCATTCATATGTAGATATGAGAATGGAGGCACCTTGTATGATGTGATCATATAGGACTGGGCCATGATCTATATGAATCTCTCACTAAGATCCGTTTAACGATGAGATTCATATATATCAACTAATGATGGCTATATGTGGGTGATCTTAATCCTGAGTGTCTTATCGACTCCTTCAGGTTAGATCGTGGTCTTTGATATACCATGGGTGAGGTTGGAGTTGCATTCCCGATCAATATACTTCGTATGTTGGGATCGCGGTTTGGCTTGTGGCTGGGAAGGTTTGTACATAATAGTGGAATCCACTCCTTCTTGTGAGAAATAGATGGTAGTTCCCTTAAGGGTTGATTCAGGGCTTGAACAATATGAGCGCTCTCCTAATTCCGTAAGGAATGTAGGATTTATTGTTCATTAGAGAATCAATGGTACTTAATGGAAAGATATGATTAGAGGGGTATAACGGACATTATGACCCAGCTCTAATTATGAACTACTTGTGGAGGATTATACCATATGTAATAGCTATATCGATGGACACCGAGAGTTATTGGTTTGTGTAAAAACGTCTACAGTTGAGAGAGTGCAACTTCGGGTTTTTAGTGGAATAACACCGAAGTTAATAATCATGAAATATTAATTAAAGAGTTTAATTAATAATTTCTAAGGATTATTGGATCTCAAAATACTGTGGGTCCATTAGGTCCCCTTGCTAGCCCGATCGATTTAGGTAACAAGGGTCACGGTTAATTAATTGGATTGTCCAATTAATTGTGTTACGAAAGTGACACATATTAATTCAGGAATTAATTGAATAATGGGATTATTTAATTAATGAATAATGGTGATTAAATAAATTAAATAATAAGATTATTTAATTATGTTGTTAATCACTAAATGGAGGGTGTTAG
Source organism: Dipteronia sinensis (assembly GCA_033220585.1). Classification (NCBI taxonomy): domain Eukaryota; kingdom Viridiplantae; phylum Streptophyta; class Magnoliopsida; order Sapindales; family Sapindaceae; genus Dipteronia; species Dipteronia sinensis. The sequence continues at coordinate 19,767,730 of CM065641.1, forward strand.
TTGATATTTGATTTTGAATAAAGTAAGATAATATGATTATTTTATTTTATTAAATTAAATATTTGAAATTGAATTTAAAATGTTTGAATTCAAAAATAAATATTTAATTATTTTTAAAAAAGATATGAGATATCTTTATAAAATTTTAAAAATCAAATATAAGATTTTTGGTTTGTTTTTAATATATATATATATATTTTAAAATTTAAACAAAATGTCGGTTTTGTTTTGATTTGAATATATATGAGATATATATTTTTAATTAAAATGAAGAGATGAACCGAATGTGAGAGAAAAAGTAATTTAGATTACTTAAAGAATAGAACACAGAAAAGTGTTCGTGACACACAAAGAAAAAAGAGAAGATATTAAAAGTTAATATCGTGACACAGAGAACAGAAGCAAACAAAAGAAGAAAAATATTATGGTGTGGTGAGACCACAAAAATACTGCACTTCTAGAGTTTGTTTTTGTGTGTATTCTTCTCTTCTTCCTCCATACAGGTTCTGAATATCGTGACGCGCCCACACACTGTTACCAGTTCCGGGAGATAGCGAGGAAGATCACATGGTTCAAATCAGGAGCAGTTCGTATTAAAGTGAAGGAGCATCCTACGTAGGTATGAATCTTCAGTTTATTATTTAATTTGATTATTACTGTACAAATGGGTTAGTTTAATGATTGCATAAAAAATTTTAAAACCTTCCGCTGCGCAATCTGTAACCCTAGGTTCCAACAATTGGTATCAGAGCCAATTTTTGTACAGTATAATCGAATTCGATTACTCCTGATATATATGAATGTGTAGGCACATATTTTTTTGATGAGTGTATGATGTTTTTTTAATTAAATTGTTTAATTTAAAAACATGGTTGATCGTAATTTTTTATGGTGTTGTGGATTTAGAATATTTCTGGGTTGTATAATATATATTTTTTTATTATATTTTACTGTTGTATTATTAAAAAAAATGTGTAAGCAAGACCTGGTGCGAGCATCGTAGACCAGCGCATGCCCACCTGCCCGCTTGCAAGAAGACCTGGTAGACCAGCGCACGACAGCGAGCATGCACAGCGCGCAAGCTTACCATCGCGCGATCTACCAGAGTGCATGCCATCCCTCCAGCACAGCCTATCAGCGATGCCCACCAGCGCGAGCCTACCAGCGTGCACCTGCAGACCAGCACATCCCATGCGCTACATTTCCAGCCCGCACACCCACCAGCGCGCACAACATCCCACGCATGCCTACCAGCGCGCACAGCACATCCCACACATGACCTGAAGAGATTGGAAATCTTGGAAATTACAAGAAGACCGAGGGATGCCTTGGGAATATTTTTTTGTAATTAGATTCCAATTTTTAGGTTAAATAATCCACAACACTCGGTCAACTCATGTATGTTTTAATTATTTGATGATTAAGCATTGCCATGCATATACATGTCATTTAAATTAGTTGTGCCTACACATATATATATATATATATATATATATATATGTTGATATATCATACATGCATTATAGCCATCTATATTATGTGTTTAATTTTTTTTTTAATTTGATTAAAATGAGTTATTCACATAATTGGCTATTTTTAATGGGATTAGTTTTTAGGAGTAAAAACTTGGTAAATCTCATTAATTACTAATCCTTTTATTAAAGAGTTTAAATACTTAGATTAGTAGGGTCCTTAATATATATATTAGGCTTAATTTGATTAAGCTCCTTATAATAATTGGACCTAAATAATGTGTTTAGTTTTAATAGTTAAAACTTGGTAAATACACATTTAATAATAATTATAGTCTTAGTAAACAGTTTACATAGATTTGAATTATCACTAATGAACTAGATTTTTAAGTGTTAAAAATCAATTTAGTTTATTAGTTATTGGAATAGGATTCTAATAATTTGTGATTAATGCACTTGACGCTTAGATTAAAATTAGCCGTTTAATATAGTTTTATCTAGGTGCATTAATATTAATAGAAAACCCTTAATATAAAATAGTGAGTGGGAGAGGGATATATGACATTATATCCCGCGGTCTCCATTATTAGTTCAACACCGTGAGATCCGAGTGGGGCCTCGTGACGGCTTTGTTTTCGTCCTCCCTAAGGAGGGTTTCCACAAAGATCAATACCAAGGTTGACTTCCTAACATATAGGATTTCTGAGGGTATTTCGGGATTGACCGACCCTAAGGCGGCAATTCTCGAGTTAAGCTCATGAGATCTGAAATGGTGGGTTACACTCACAAAGGTTTTGATTAAGTTTTGTTAATTAAAAACCTGACCTAATAAACGATGGTTGAATGATATTGGCATAAGAGTTATTCTGGTATATCCTTTGACTGAGAAGGTCTCGATCCAACATACAAGAATTTGACCGACCCTAAGGCGGCACTAGCTTGTGGTATGTTGGATTGTCGTGGCATAGAAACATTGTTTTTAGGGTTGTTCTTGTTCATTAAACATTTTCATGCATCATGTTTAATTTTATGCCGAACATTAGCACATGTTTAGAATGTATGACTGAATGAATCTTTAATTTATGTTTTTTCAGCCATGTCATCTGCACTATTACAAATACTTGCAAATGATAAATTAACTGGAGATAACTACACAAAATGGAAACTTAACATTAATGCAATACTGGTCACCAAAGACCTCAAGTTTGTGTTTACGGAGGAATGTCCTCCGGTGCCTACTGCCAATGCCACACGAACTGTTCGTGAGGCATACCAGCGATGGGTCTCATCTGATGAGTAGGCCCGAACATATCTGTTAGCTTCTATGACAGACGTGCTTTTCACAAAGCACGAAGCAATGACTACAACATTCGATATTATGGAGTCATTGCAAGCTATGTTCGGGCAACCCTCCGAGCAAAAGCGACACGAAGCTGTTCGTTCCGCTATGCTTGCTCGCATAAAGGAAGGTACATTAGTTCGGGAACATGTCTTGAGCATGATGTCCTACTTCAACACGGTAGAAGTCAATGGCGGGGCCATTGATGAACCCAGTCAAGTGAGCATCATACTGACGACTCTTTCGAAGAGTTTCGATCAGTTTAAGAACAACTATGGGATGAACAAGTTAAGGTTTAGTCTCACACAGTTGCTTAATGAGCTCGCTACTTTTGATTCCATGACCAAGGACAGCAAAAGTAAGACCGGTGAGGCAAATGTTACCGAACCATCTTCCTCCAATAACAACAAGAGGAAGAGGTCTGCTGGGAAGGCGAAGGGTAAGCCCAAACCCAAGAAAGCCCAAAGCAAAAAGAAAGGCACCTCCACCGACCAAGACAAAGGAAAATGTTTTCATTGTAACAAGGTCGGGCACTGGAAGAGGAACTGTCCTCAGTACCTGGAGGAGGTAGCCAAGAAGAAGAAGAAAGGTAAATATGATTTACTTGTTCTTGAATCTTGTTTAGTAGAAGATGATTCTTCACCTTGGATTGTTGATTCGGGGGCCACTAACCATGTTTGTTCTTCTTTGCAGTGGACTGATTCTTGGACACAGCTAGAGGAGGGAGCCTTCTCCATGCGTGTGGGGTCGGGGGATGTCGTGTCGGCCAAAGCAGTGGGAGCAATAAGATTGCAATTTTGTAATAATAATAGTTTTTTATTATTGAACAATGTTTTTTATATTCCTGGATTTACACGGAATTTGATTTCCGTTTCTAAGTTGTTAGAACAATTATATTCTGTTTCTTTTGATAATAAATCAGTTATTATTGCAAAGAATGGTCTGAATATTTGTTCAGGAATTAATGAAAACAATTTGTATGTGTTAAGACCGTTAATACATACTACACTGCTTAACACCGAAATGTTTAAGGTTGAAAAACCAAAAACTAAACGACATAAGATTTCTCCAGAAAACGAAACGTATCTCTGGCATCTAAGGCTTGGACATATTAACCTTGACCGGATAAACAGACTAGTAAAAAGCGGATCTTTAAATGAGTTAAAGGTTGGCACCTTACATGTCTGTGAATCTTGTCTGGAAGGTAAGATGACTAAGAGACCTTTTACTGGAAAAGGGCTTAGAGCTAAGCAACCACTATAGCTAATACATTCAGACGTCTGTGGACCAATGAATGTTAAAGCAAGGGGTGGTTATGAGTATTATGTCACCTTTATAGATGACTACTCGAGATACGGATATGTCTACCTAATGCAACGGAAGTCGGAAACATTTGAAAAGTTCAAAGAATTCCGAGCTGAAGTTGAGAACCAGTTAGGAAAGACTATCAAGTCTCTACGATCAGATCGTGGAGGTGAGTACCTTGACCAAGAGTTTGAAGACTTTATGGTCGAGTATGGGATAGTGTCCCAACTCACAGCTCCTGGTACACCTCAGCAGAATGGTGTCGCGGAGAGGAGAAATAGAACCCTTATGGAAATGGTGAGATCTATGATTAGTTTCTCATCATTACCAAATTCCTTTTGGGGATATGCGTTACAAACAACGGCATACATTTTGAATGTAGTGTCATCCAAATCTGTTCCTGAAACTTCCCTAGAGTTATGGAATGGTCGTAAAGCTAGTTTACGACATTTTCGCGTATGGGGGTGTCCAGCACACGTGCTGAAGAACAGAACTGGAAAGCTAGATCCCAAGTCTGTGGTCTGCTTGTTTGTAGGATACTCCAAGGAGACCAGAGGTGGATACTTCTTTAGTCCTGAAGATAACAAAGTATTTGTATCGACAAATGCAACGTTTCTTGAGGATAACTATATAAGTGATCATAAACCTCGTTCTAAAATTGTATTAAATGAGTTGGAGCCTGGTGAGACCAGTACTCAGTCAACTAGAGTTGTTAATCCATTAACATCTGAAAGTCAGATAATTCCTAGTCAGGATACACTACCACCTAGACGTAGTGAGAGGGTTGTGAGATAGCCTGAACACAATTTGGGTGTAAGTGAGGGACAAGATCTTGTCTCTGCTGATAGTGTGGATAATCCATTGACATTTAAGAATGCAATGGAAGATCCTGATAAAGAGGAATGGCTTAAAGCCATGAATCTCGAGATGGAGTCTATGTACTCTAACTCAGTCTGGGAACTTGTAGACTTACCGAATGGGGTAAAACCCATAGGATGTAAGTGGATCTACAAGAGGAAGAGAGGAGTAGACGGGAAGGTAGAGACCTTCAAGGCAAGGCTAGTGGCTAAGGGTTATACCCAGAAAGAGGGGGTCGATTATGAAGAGACCTTCTCGCTAGTAGCCATGTTTAAGTCTATTCGGATTCTCTTATCCATTGCTGCCTATTTAGATTATGAAATTTGGCAAATGGACGTCAAGACTGCATTCTTGAATGGCAATCTTGATGAAAGCATATACATGATGCAACCAGGGGGATTTGTGTCTCCAGATCAAGAGCAAAAGGTTTGCAAGTTGCAAAGGTCCATTTATGGACTTAAGCAAGCATCTAGATCTTGGAACATAAGGTTTAATGATGTGATCAAAACCTATGGCTTCGAGCAAAACGTTGATGAGCCTTGTGTCTACAAGCGCATCATTGACAAGAAAGTAGTTTTCTTGGTCCTATACGTAGATGACATCCTACTCATTGGGAATGATGTAGGAGTGTTGTCTGATGTAAAGGGCTGGCTGGCTAGCCAATTCCAAATGAAAGATTTGGGAGAGGCGAGTTATGTTCTAGGGATCCAACTTATAAGGGATCGTAAGAACAAACTCATAGCATTGTCTCAGGCATCATATATCGACAAGATTCTTATGCGATTTTCGATGCAGAACTCCAAGAAAGGTAATTTACCTTCTAGATATGGGGTTCATTTGTCTAAGGAACAGTGTCCTAAGACACCTCAAGAAGTTGAGGATATGAGACGTGTACCATATGCATCAGCAGTAGGTAGTCTCATGTATGCTATGTTATGCACGAGACCGGACATCTGCTATGCAGTGGGAGTAGTCAGCAGATACCAGTCCAACCCAGGATTAGATCATTGGGTTGCTGTCAAGACTATTCTCAAGTATCTTCGGAGAACGAGAAATTATATGCTAGTGTATTCCGGACAGGATTTGATTCCGTTAGGATACACAGATTCTGATTTTCAGTCAGATAGGGATTCTAGAAAATCCACGTCTGGATCAGTATTCACCCTAGGTGGTGGAGCCATTGTATGGAGAAGTATAAAGCAATCTTGCATTGCTGACTCCACCATGGAAGCTGAATATGTAGCCGCTTATGAAGCAGCTAAAGAGGCTGTTTGGCTCCGTAAGTTCTTGAGTGATCTGGAAGTTGTTCCAGATCTGGATAAGCCCATTACACTTTATTGTGATAACAGTGGTGCTGTGGCTAATTCCAAAGAACCAAGAAGCCACAAGAGAGGGAAGCATATAGAGAGAAAGTATCATCTCATTAGAGAGATAGTGCAGAGAGAAGATGTGATCGTCACCAAGATAGCCTCACAAGACAATCATGCTGATCCATTTACGAAGACCTTACCGGCTAAAGTGTTTGAAGGTCACCTAGAAGGTCTAGGGTTACGAGACATGTCTCACATGCTTTAGTGCAAGTGGGAGATTGTTGGGGTTTTTGCCCTAAAGCTTGTAATATGTAAATGTAATTTGAACATAAATAAAAGAAGTAGTATATTCATTCATTTTGTGTCATACTTTATATAACATGTGCACTTAACATCCAAAATTGCCGGATGTAATTTCGAACTGAGTATATGAGTGTCATATAGATGGATTCAGTTTGAAACGAGCAATTTAAAGAGTCCGTAGATAGCAAATAAAGCTGGGTACTTTATTTGTGGTTAATCTACAGCTGCGGTCCATTTCGTAGTGTACGGTGATCCTATCCTGGATCATTCATATGTAGATATGAGAATGGAGGCACCTTGTATGATGTGATCATATAGGACTGGGCCATGATCTGTATGAATCTCTCACTAAGATCCGTTTAACGATGAGATTCATATATATCAACTAATGATGGCTATATGTGGGTGATCTTAATCCTGAGTGTCTTATCGACTCCTTCAGGTTAGATCGTGGTCTTTGATATACCATGGGTGAGGTCGGAGTTGCATTCCCGATCAATATACTCTGTATGTTGGGATCGCGGTTTGGCTTGTGGCTGGGAAGGTTTGTACATAATAGTGGAATCCACTCCTTCTTGTGAGAAGTAGATGGTAGTTCCCTTAAGGGTTGATTCGGGGCTTGAACAATATGAGCGCTCTCCTAATTCCGTAAGGAATGTAGGATTTATTGTTCATTAGAGAATCAATGGTACTTAATGGAAAGATATGATTAGAGGGGTATAACGGACATTGACCTAGCTCTAACTATGAACTACTTGTGGAGGATTATACCATATGTAATAGCTATATCGATGGACACCGAGAGTTATTGGTTTGTGTAAAAACGTCTACAGTTGAGAGAGTGCAGCTTCGGGTTTTTAGTGGAATAACACCGAAGTTAATAATCATGAAATATTAATTAAAGAGTTTAATTAATAATTTCTAAGGATTATTGGAGCTCAAAATACTGTGGGTCCATTAGGTCCCCTTGCTAGCCCGATCGATTTAGGTAACAAGGGTCACGGTTAATTAATTGGATTGTCCAATTAATTGTGTTACGAAAGTGACACATATTAATTCGGGAATTAATTGAATAATGAGAATATTTAATTAATTAATAATGGTGATTAAATAAATTAAATAATAAGATTATTTAATTATGTTGTTAATCACTAAATGGAGGGTGTTAGTTGATATTTGATTTTGAATAAAGTAAGATAATATGATTATTTTATTTTATTAAATTAAATATTTGAAATTGAATTTAAAATGTTTGAATTCAAAAATAAATATTTAATTATTTTTAAAAAAGATATGAGATATCTTTATAAAATTTTAAAAATCAAATATAAGATTTTTGGTTTGTTTTTAATATATATATATATATATATATATTTTAAATTAAAACCAAATGTAGGTTTTGTTTTGATTTGAATATATATGAGATATATATTTTTAATTAAAATGAAGAGATGAACCGAATGTGAGAGAAAAAGTAATTTAGATTACTTAAAGAATAGAACACAGAAAAGTGTTCGTGACACACAAAGAAAAAAGAGAAGATATTAAAAGTTAATATCGTGACACAGAGAACAGAAGCAAACAAAAGAAGAAAAATATTATGGTGTGGTGAGACCACAAAAATACTGCACTTCTAGAGTTTGTTTTTGTGTGTATTCTTCTCTTCTTCCTCCATACAGGTTCTGAATATCGTGACGCGCCCACACACTGTTACCAGTTCCGGGAGATAGCGAGGAAGATCATGTGGTTCAAATCAGGAGCAGTTCGTATTAAAGTGAAGGAGCATCCTACGTAGGTATGAATCTTCACTTTATTATTTAATTTGATTATTACTGTACAAATGAGTTAGTTTAATGATTGCATAAAAAATTTTAAAACCTTCCGCTGCGCAATCTGTAACACTAGGTTCCAACATTGAGCATAATCCTAACATATTGATTGGTGATTCGTCGGATGATACAGGCTAATTATTGAAACTGTGAGCTATTTTTGGGTTGGGCGCTGGAACTAGTATGCCGGCAGTTGGGGTTGATGATGTTCTCTACATTGCTGTCGTTGTATGGGATCGAAAAGAGAAATTAGTTTTTCTCTATAATTGGTTCCTTTCTTCCAAGAGTCGAGCCACGCCAATAACATACACTAAACTTCGAGGTTGCTTGACTTTGACATCCAGTAGTAATTCATCACGAAGACCTACAATGAAATAGCCAATTAAAAAAGTCTCGGGTAAGCTGTCAACCCGATATGATAGTTTTTCGAAGGATTCTTGGTAGAAGGCAACAGTTGAAGTCTGTTTGAGGCTTGTCAGAGCTTCCGACGGGTCCTCATAATCGGTGGGACCGAAACGAAGCAATATGGCTTTCATGAATTTATTCTAGGTAAGAGGTTCGTGAAACTTCGTTACCCACCTATTCCACTGTAGGGTTATGCCCTCCAAATGGAAGGGTGCTAATTGGACCTGTTGTTCGGGCACAATATTTTTGAATTCAAAATATTGCTCTACCTTATATAATCAGTCGGTAGGATCTTCTCCGTTACATTTTGGGAAAGATAATTTGAGGTGAGGATTGGTGCGGTCAACGGTTGGGTTGATTTATAGTGTTTTAGTGTAGGTGTTGTTTCGGCTATGGGAAGCTTTGCCGAAGCAAAAGGGTTGATGTCTTTGTCTGTGTTGGGTCGTTTGTTGTAAGCATAAGGCTTGCAGTTCAGTGAGGAATTGGTTGAATCTCGATTCGTGGCTAGCAAGGATTTTGTTGACTTCATTGTGGAATTCAGCATTCAATTTTCCATGTGTATCCATTGATGAACTGCACTATGATACCACTGATAGGTTTGATTTTTGAAGTAGAAGGAAGAAGTAGAAGAATAGTGAAACAAATGAGGTAATTTGCTTTAAAAAAAATGATGATTCTTATTTCATTGATTGAAGACTATATTTATAGTCTGATACAAGCCAACAAATCAAAACAATAACACCAAATAAAAAGGGAAACTAAAGAATGTCATGCTGCACAACAGCAACATTCAACACTAACACTAACTTATGTAACAGAACTCACTAATGTTCCAACTAACTAACTTGACCAATTCTCTCTGACTAAGTCCCTTGCTTGGTCTGCATCCAATGTGTACTTATCAAATACACAACACAAAACCTAGATTTACCAAACACCAAACAAAACTCAGATTCACAATACAACCCTAAATTAATAAACTAATGCATAAACATAAAACCCATCTATATCATCACAATCACCAAACTAGTTATCATCAAAACAAAATCCACCCATATCAACAAATAATCCACCCATAACAATACAAAACGAGATTGTAAACCCAAATTTATTAACACAAAAGCTTGGCGGCCATATCCATTTCCTCCACGCTCAGCTGCGAGTGTGGAGGAAATCAATCTCCACCAACCAACACAAGATCCACTGAACGCCTCCAACTTCCGTTGCGCGCCTTTTACTGATGTTACGCCGTCCATAGCCCCGACCACCACCTCTACAACCGGCGCGGTCTCCTCGCACGAGATGAGATATGGATTGAGATTGGTGAAGCCGTGAAGGTGGTCCAAGATCTCCTCTAATTGTTTTCAAAAAAAATCAACACTATTAATGGTGGTAATAAAGAGTAGAGAGAGAGAAAGAGAAAGAGAGATAGAGGAGAGGAGAGGAGAGATGGGGAGAGAAATATCATGGATTCACCAGATCTGGGCAAGAACGCGATCTGGAGTTCCTCTTTCTCTCACACTAACGGATTCGATCTGAGTTTGGTTGTCGATTTGGGTTCGATCGTGTTCCTCTCTCTCTCTCTCATCATCCTTATCGTTTGGTGCGGGTTAAATTCGGCTAGCCGGTTTGGTTTCTACTGGGTTTCGGATGGTGGTAATGGCGGTTTGGGTCGAGTTGGGTTCTGGTGGTGGTGGTGTTTTTGTTTCTGATTTGGGTTTCGATTGGTGGTAGCAGTTGTTTGGGTTGATTTGGGTTTGGTTTCAATCTGGGTTTTGGTTGGTAGTAGTGGTGGTAGTGTTTTGGTTTCTGATGAAGGAGTTGGTGATAGTGGTCTGGTGGTGATGATGAAGGACTGTAAATCTAGTGGTGATGATAAAAGACTAGAGGTTGATTAATGGTTGGGATAGTGATTGAGGTCTTTGGATTTATGGAGATCCAATCTGGATCTCCACAAATCCATTTATTATATTTTAAAAGAAATTTTAATTTTTTTAACAAGGGTAAAATTGGAGGGCATTAAGGTCATTTTACTAATGTCAGCCAAACTCAATGGCATTATGGTCATTTTGCCATCTGCCTATGTCAGAATGTGTACTTTTAACAGAAAATGTGATAAAATGACTAAAAGAGACAATTTTCCAAACTAGTGGACTGAAATGAGGATATATATATATATATATATATATATATATATATATATATATATATATATTATTCTCTTGTATTTTATCTTTTGAATGTGAGATTTATTCTATATTTTTTAGCTTCGTATTTGAGTTCTTTAAGAATCAATATTTACCTATTAGTAATTGGAGGGTTTCTCATATAAGGTTTCCACAAAGTCTTTTTTTTTTACCAAAATCTGCATCATTAACCCTTGTAGCAATCATTAAAGCAATTCTCACACTTCCATTACATCATAGCTTCTACTTTCTAGCCTTCTCCACAAATGAAACTCATTCAAACAATTCAACTAACGGGGTAAACCTCAAGGTTAGTGCACGTAATTCCTTAATCTGAAAAATTCATTTGAGTTCTATATAAAATAGAAAGAAAAATAAAATTTAAAATAGTTTGCAGTGTCATTAAAACTTTTATTGTTGGTAAAAAAGTTCAAATGAATCGGAAATAGCATTACTCTAAAAACTCAAGTTAATAACTTGGGGTAAAGCCCACGGGAGTGCTAAAAATTAAAAGCACTCATAATTATGTAGATTTGCTCTGACGCGTATAGGATTTGTGAGGAAAATAATAAAGAGTAACGATATTTGTATTCGTCTAAAACTGTATGTACACCCTAAATTAGAATTCTATCAAAATTCCAATATTACCCTTAAATAAAAATATTAAAAGATTAAAATAATCAAATATGAACAATATTTAATATTTTCAACATTTGTGATATCTTTTGATCAAAATATTAACGATTTATTAATTAAATTAAATTATTTAATTACTGCTATAAAATATTTTTAAAAATAGAAAATCATTTAATTTAACTAACAATGAGTTAAATAATTATATATGCTTTTGATTTTATTTTAATAGTTACCAAAAATTTCAAAAGAAGGAGAAAAGTAGACAATTGAGAACTGAAAAGGACAAAAGATACACTAGAAAATAAAATTCAAGCAGATATTCTACGGGTACAGCCAACTTTGCATTTTAAAGGGGACATTCGAAAACTCGTAAAAAATATAAAATTATTGTAAATATCTCCAATTTGGTATTGCAATTTATGCTGAAACAGAATTGGTATAGAAGCGGATGCCAATGGTCATTCCAAAGATTAGCACTTAGTAGAGGAACTACGAACTGGAGGAGCTTTTATTAATGAATTCTGATGTCTTTTTCTTGGTTGTAGTGAGGCTGCTTCGAAGGAGTGTACTTGAGACCTTGCTGGGAATGGTTGATCATTGGTGTATCAGTGTATTAATGGTTGATTTTATTATTTTATTTTTTAATTATCTTATAATTTAATAATTTATGTTGGTTAACCAAAAGATAAGAGAAAGGATAATTTTGGTAATAGGTGGGGTGTGAATACAAATTATAACATTTTAAAAATTTTATTGAGGTATAAATACGAAAATGGGTGTACATACAATTTTTAAGAAGTGCAAATATCGTCACTCAATAATAAATAAATGAATATAAAACAAATCAATGCTGCAAGCCCCCCTGAAAATCCTGTTCCTTTTATAGCAAAAATAATTTGGAAGTTTGAAAAATAATATAGATATATTCTCAAAAAAAAATTAGGGTTTTTAATAAAACTGTCCAATTTTAGGGACTGAATTGCAAATCTACCCTAAAACCTAAATAAATTGTAAAAATACCCTAAGATTCCCAAAATACCCTCACTCCATACACCCCATATATTAACCTTATTTATTACACTTATAAACCATAAACTAACAATTTGCCAGCAAACTCATCAAACCATGAAAAAAAGTATTACAATTGCTTTTTTTATATAAAAAAATTCGAAAGAGGTATTAAAAGTGTGGAAAAAAAAACGTCGGGTCAGGATGACCCGATGTCGGGTCACCCTGACCCGATGGAAAAACGTATCGGGTTAGGGTGACCCGATATCGGGTCACCATGACTAGATGATGTTTTTCATTGAGACATCGGGTCACCCTGACCCGATGGATTTTTGTATGGTTTTTTAACTAAGCAAAATTCTATCGGGTTAGGGTGACCGGACATCGGGTGACCCCAACCCAACGAAAAAAATCATCGGGTCAGGGTGACCCGATATCAGGTCACCCTGACCCGATGATTTTTTTCGTCGGGTTAGGGTGACCCGACATCGGGCCACCCTAGCCCGATGGATTTTTATAAGGTTTTTTTAACTAAGCAAAATTCCATCGGGTCACCTCAGCCCAACGAAAAAAATCATCGGGTCAGGGTGACCCGATACTTTTTTCCATCGGATCACCCTGACCAGATGAAGCAAAATTCTATCGGGTTAGGGTGACCGGACATCGGGTGACCCCAACCCAACGAAAAAAATCATCGGGTCAGGGTGACCCGATATCGGGTCACCCTGACCCGATGATTTTTTTCGTCGGGTTAGGGTGACCCGACATCGGGCCACCCTAGCCCCAATGGATTTTTACAAGGTTTTTTTAACTAAGCAAAATTCCATCGGGTCACCTCAGCCCAACGAAAAAAATCATCGGGTCAGGGTGACCCGATACTTTTTTCCATCGGATCACCCTGACCAGATGATTTTTTTCCATCGGGTCACCCTGACCCGATGGATTTTTGCTTATTTTAGAAACCATGCAAAAAGCCATCGGGTTAGGGTGACCCGATGTCGAGTCACCCCATCCCGACGAAAAAACTCATCGGGTCGGGGTGACTCGATGATATTTTTCATTGGTCTAGAACGACCCGATGATTATTTTCATCAGGTTGGGGTGCCCCGATATCGGATCAGGCTGACCCAATGCTTTTTTCCAGACTTTTTAACTATGTAAAAATCATCGGGTTAGCTTGACCCAACATCCGGTCATCCCAACCCGGTAGAAAAATCATTGGGTCGGGGCCACCCGATATCTTTTTTTTGTCGGGTTGGGGCGACCCGATGTCGCGTCACCCTGACCCAATGGATTTTTGCATAGTTAAAAAACTATGAAAAAAACGTCGGGTCAGTGTGACCCGATGTCAGGTCACCTTGACTCGACATCGCAATTTCTCATGGCTCCAATGAAATTTTAACAAATCCATATCTTTTTTCGGTTCCTGCAAATATAACACTTCTAATAGTCAAACAACAATCTCTACACCATTCGCACATCAACATATAAAAAAGTTGCATAATAATATTACATGTACACCATTCAATTTATTTTTAGTCAGAAGAGGTGAGTTACTACCATATTACATTATTCCATTCTATTTACAAATTATGCATCATTGTAACTAATCACACCTAATTATTACTAAACAAAACAAAATGGAATCATTTGCATTGAATCCCATTGATAGCAATATCTACTAGGGTGCGTTTGGTACGCGGGACAGGACAGGACAGGGTGGGACAACTTGTCCTTGTCCCGCGTTTGGCGCGATATTAGGGTGGGACTGGATGGGACAGAGTGGGACAAAAATCCCAAAAATATGTCCCACACTTGACCCTCGGCCAAGTTGTCCATGGTCATGGGACAAGCATAAAAATGACAATTTTACCCTTGAAATGTTTACAATATTACAATTCAGCCAACTATAAATTAAATTAAAACCCTAACACTTTCCCTTCTCTCTTCTCTGTTCTCCCTTCTCCCTTCCTCTCTAACCCGATCGATTAAAATTTTCCAGCGAACCCTAGCCAAGCTAATCACCTTCCGTTGCCGCCGTAACTCATTGCCGACTTGGTTGCCGTCGCAAGCTAACACCGCCGAACCCGTCGCAAGCTAACACCGCTGAACCAGGTATGATTTTGTTGGATTTTCCTTTTGATTGATTTCCATTTCGTTTTGAAATGTTTGTTTTCTGTTTCGTTTTCGTTTTAAATGTTGGGTTTGGGATCATTAATTTTCTCAATCGGAGAGTCAGATTTTGCTGCAAGTTTCTGGTGTGTGGTTTGTGTGATAATAAAAACTTTGATCTTGTTTGAAATACAGAAACCTCGAACAGTTTGTCTCTGCTCAAATGTATTGTGATTATCAAAAAGGAAAAGAAAACAAGAACTTATAAACTTTGAAATGATCTAAACAGAAAGTAGACCAGTAAAAAAGAGAAGAAAAACAAAAACATTAGGGATTAGATTAAAAATAATGCTACACTGTGTTTGGTATGTCATGGGATTAGACAATCCGGAAAAAAGTTTTTAATTTAAAAAAAAAAAACTGTGTGAAGATATCTGGGAATTTTCCCAGATTTCCAAAAAATTTCCAGATTTGAAAAGCTTCCAGAAAAAGCTTATAATTATTTTTTCAAGACCAGGTTGATAATAAGCTTTTAATTTTTTTTAAGACCAGGTTGTTAATAAGCTTTTCAATTTTTTTTTCTAGAACAGGTTGATAAAAAGCTTTAAGAAAAAGCTTTTCAATTTTTTCAATTCGTTCTCTGATGGGTTGAATATCAAATCTATGCAAACAACCAAGTCCCTGACCCCCTCCAACAGTTTTTGCTACTCATTATCCCATATCATGCCTTGGAAGAATCCATGAAAAAAATCTGATACTACCAAGAAATCTGATCAAGATTTCAATAAAGTTAAAGTAAAAGATGATGATGAAGCAGGTGACATGGATGCCCAAAACATGGATGCAAAAATTATTAGATTGATTGTTAGTATATTAGGCATGCAAGTGGTTTAAAAGTTCAATTCATTTTCGAAGTTTGATTCATCTGTCGGGATTTGACAAGATTATCGGCTCAAATCATAATCTGGAAAATAATTCTCACTAAATGATTTGTGAAGGAAAAATACACAACAATTTAAGCAGTGAGTGAATATGCATTTTAACTTGTAATTGGTAAAATTACAAGTTCAAAAACTAGATTAAACACTGCATAACAACATGTAAATTGAAAAGACTATGTTTGTCTGATTATATGCTCTTCAAATGTATGGGTAAAAATTTTGTCTGATTAAAATTTTAATTTTAATATTTAATCTTTAAAGCAGGGGACATCCGGCCATGTCCCTAAGGATCTCCTCTCTTCATTGTCACCTTTGAGGTGGTAAGTAAGTTCGATTTTATATTTCCCTCTTAAAATTCCTAAATTAATTGTAATATCAGAAAAGAAAAAACATGTAAATTTATGAAGAATTGGGTGGTCATATCACATATGGTGCGTAGTTGATAGTTATACATGAATGTTGTTGGATAATTACTCCTACCCGGAATTGTGCCGGTAGAGTACATTTGTGTTACAACGCCACATACGTAAATGATTGTATTCTATTTGCTGTTTGCGGGCTTTTAAATTTTTCTATGAGCAATACTTGATTGCATGTTACACTTACACAATTGCATACTTGAACAGTTTTTGTTGAATAATAATCGTATACTTATGAACATGTGATTTTTAATTTAGCTTTAGTAAGATACATGGATTAATTTGACTGAATATATGCTCGTTTTGTTTGATTTTATAATATGAAGCTATGGATGAACATGACAATCACTTGATAATACTCATTAAAGCCTGGAGGCTTTACGTACACATGATGATGTGTTTTGCTGCAATCCATATTTATTTATTTGAATACGAGAGAAGGCGGGTTGAAAGGAGAAATTTAGGTCAAAGAACATTTTCTAGACTTCAAATTAGGTCAAAAGAAATACAACATATCACACGTGAAAGTGATAGTAATTGTGTATAGGAGTTACGAATGGATAGGAATGCATTTGCAATCTTGTGTGATTTGCTAAAAACTCGTGGTGGGTTGTTAGATGATGGTAATGTCACCATAGAGGAGCAAGTTGCAACTTTTGTAAACATATTAGCACACCACAACAAAAATAGAAGTATTCAGGTTAGATTCTATAGGTCTGGTGAGACAATTAGTCGATATGTCCATCGAGTTTTGCGTGCTTTATTGCGTTTGGAAGATGTGCTATTTGTCAAACCCACACCCGTCCCAGATGATTGTACGGACTCGAGGTGGAGATGGTTTAAGGTAACCATTTTAACAAAACTATTATATACATTACATATTAATTTATATTAATCATATAAAACATGAATTGTCTTTGTTTTTTAGGGTTGCCTAGGAGCACTAGATGGAACATATATAGAAGTGACTGTGCCCGAGTCCGATAAACCAAGGTATCGAACAAGAAAAGGACATATAGCAACCAATGTATTAGGTGCATGCACTCGTGATTTGAAGTTTGTATATGTCTTATCTGGTTGGGAGGGCTCAGCTACAGATTCTAGAGTTCTTCGGGATGCCGTTACTAGACATAATGGATTAAAAGTTCCATTTGGTAAGATAGTAGTTTAAAACTAAAACAATTTACATTACATAGTAATCTATTATTTGGTCGGTGAAAACTAATGTGTAGTTATTATAGGTAATTATTATTTGGCCGATGCGGGGTATACCAACGGTCAAGGTTTTCTTGCACCATATAGAGGTACACGGTATCATTTACAAGAATGGGCAGATTTTGATCGTGCACCTAGGAATCACGAGGAATATTTTAATATGAAGCACTCACAGGCTAGGAACATTATTGAGAGGTGTTTTGGTCTCTTGAAGAAACGTTGGGCTATACTACGAAGTCCTTCTTTCTATCCAATTAGATTTCAAGGGAGAATGATCATAGCTTGTGCTCTGCTTCATAATTTTATCAGGATGTACATGGATGTTGATCCTGAGGAATACACGCCAGTCACACTTGATGATTTGCCTATTGGGGAAGATGTACCAAATGAATTAGAATCTATTGATGTTGTTGAAGGAAGCGATGAATGGAGTCAATGGAGAGATGATTTAGCTAGCGAGATGTTTGACGCTTGGAGATGATCAAGCGATGAATTTGAGAGATATTTTTTTATGTTATTGTTGAACATTATTGTCTATGAACTTGATATATATATTTTAGATTTTGTTGCACATTATTGTCTATGTATTTGAGAACTTTTTTTTTAGATTGAGCTTTGATAAATACATATATTTGTTGTTGTCTAACTTCATGTATTTGTATTAATTCTCTTAAATAATTATTTGTGTATTAAATTTTCTTATTAGTCTTTTATGTTCTAAACTGTATTAAATGATAGGAAACTTCAATATGTCTGATAGACGTAATTGGACACTTGAAGAAGAGGATGTAATGATCAGTATACTCGAAGGAATTGTTGCTGATGGTGGTAGATGCGATACTGGTAGTTTTAGGCCGGGTACCTATGAGCAAGTCGCTTCAAAGATGCGTGAAAAAATTGAAAATATTACCTTAACAGCAAAACATGTGCAAAACAAAATGAAACGAATGAAAGATAGGTATTCAGCTGCATATGATATGCTCAACACAAGTGGGTTTGGTTGGGATGACACTCGTAAATGTGTTATTGTTGACAGTCCTGAAATCTTAGAGGAATACTTGAAGGTTAGTTGTCTGTTAATTCTATATATATATATATAATCAATTAATAGTTTTATTGTTATATAATATATATATATATATATATATATAATCAATTAATAGTTTTATTGTTATATAATATATATATATATATAATAGTTTAAATGTTCTAACATATATTTGTTTGTTATGATAGAAACATCCCAACAAGAATTATGCAGCTAATAGACCATTCCCACACTATGAACGACTAGTAGTAGTGTTTGGGAAAGATCGAGCAACAGGTAGTATGGCTGAATCCGCAGCAGATGCTTTGGATCACATGGGACTGGAAAATGATGAGCCGGACACATTTGGTTTCACTCAACCTATGTCTACTCCATCCAATGTTGCCTCTGCTTCCTCTGATCCAAGTACAGAACAAACATCAAAGAGGAAGAGAAAGAGGACTGTTAGTTCAGCAGCAGCAGACATCGCCAATGTATTTGAAAAAAGCATGGAAAGGGCGTCTGCAGATATTGCTAAGTTGACTGAGGCTATTACGGGAGGGGATGCAATGGCCCGTTTAGGTGTTGAGCTTGAGGGTATGGGTCTTGATCGTATGCAAGTGATACGAGTTGCAATGTATTTCGGAAATAAGCCACATCAATTGCGCATTTGGAATGGCTTGAATGACTCCTACAAGCCAGATTTCGTGAAGGCAATTCTAGATGAATGAACACTTTTATATTTGATTTTGTGAACATGTTTGAAACTAATATTTTCTTAGAATTGTGAACATATTTGTGTCATGGATTATATGTTATTATGTTCGTGAACATTTATATTACGCTAACTTTTTTGTTGGATCATATGTTATTAAGTAGTATTAATAATTTACTATTATACAAAAACCTGGTTTGAGAAATATTATTAGATGCTCCAATAGTATAAATAAACGACCTTTGTATTAATAGTTTTAATCAGACCTTTGCTCCAATAGTATAAGTAAAAGAAACAATGTATGATACAATAATGTGATATTGTAATAATTACACATTATTTGAAAAAAAAGTATAAATAATTAAATTAACATGTTAACTTGGATAATAAGACAATGTAATAATTATAAATGATTCTTTTCAAAAATAATTTATAAGTATAAATATTGATTGGTGAGAATAATGTATATCATTATTGAAAATTAAACAATGTATACAATAATTCAATATTGTAAAATAAAGATTGTAAATGAAGAAAAAATGAAAGTAGTATACAAATATTATTGTAATTGAATTTTGAAATTTTTTTATACATAAAAATATCTATTTAATAAAATCAAATTAATACTGTTCTGTCCTGTCCCATATGTCACTATTATGTGGTAACAAACATTAGACAGGACAAGAAGGGCATTCTGGTCATTGGAACCTCTTGTCCTGTCCTGTCCCAGCCTTACCAAACGCATAACAGTACAATCAACTGTTCTGTCCCAGACATACCAAACACAATACAGAACAACTGTCCTGTCCTGTCCTGTCCTGTCCCGTCCCGTCCCGTCCCGTCCCGTCCACGTACCAAACGCACCCCTACTGCTGTTGTAACTGATCACACCTAATTATTACTAAACAAAACAAAACAACTGATGTATGCCTCTGCTACTTGCAAATAGCTGAATCTCATTGATAGCGCCATCTGCATACCACTGCTCAGAACGATATCCTGTAAATTGGAATCATTTCCGCCTCCTAGCTTGGTCTCACTACCAGATGACCCTGCCCAAGTTCATACTATTATAAACAATTCAATCTAAAATCTCACTAAATACTCTAGTAAGGGAAAAACATAAACAACCAAATCTAGTTGGATCTGCATAATGGTTTTGAAGTTGCATCCTTTATAAGAAAAATATACTCACTGGCCATAGAAGTAGATGATTCTTTATGGCCAAGCTGCTGCTTGAACTTGTCATTAATTAGCTATATACCACTCAGACTCAGCACGAGCAGCTGCCATCACCATGGACTCAATTCCTTTTCAGTAAGCTCAAGATTAGAGTAAAACCGCCCATCAACTAGAAGTGCCTGTCAATTTAAAAATATTATGCTATTAACAAATCAATTCAGAAATTTTATAAAGAATCTTTTGCATTATCAATCTGTTGGTCTTGTTGAGCTTTTATAGCAGCCTTGACTAGATCTTTGTCCGCGTTAGTCTGAAAAGAAACCACATTAATAAAGTCAGCAAACATGAACCCATTCCAAAATCGGACAAAACCCAAAATAAGATCATCAAACTTGAAAAAAGATTTGAGATTTCATTGATACAAACAAACACAAAATACATGAAATTGAAAACCCTAAAATCATTCCCTAAATCAAACCAATCTAACTCAATAATTAAAAACACTAAAATCAATTTCAAATTCAAAACATAAACCTACATGTTAGGGTTCCAAACTCCAAATACCTGAAATTGGACCCAAATGGACGAAGTATTGCCGCTTCGGAACTCGAAGACGGCAAGTTGTCGACGCCAGCATGCTGTTCGGATCGAGAAGACTCGAAGACTCGACGACGGCGTGCAAGTTGACGACGTCGGATGCCGTCGAAGATGGCTGGATATCGTCTACGACGTCGACATCGTAACGAAGAAGTTACGGTTGGGCCGGAATGGATGTCGGCGACGGTGGCTTGCGTCGACGATGGATGATGGGTTTGATCGGGATGGTCGGCCAGAGGAATTGGGAATTTAGGGCAAACCGAGTGAAATTGATATCAATTGTTGAAAAGAGTAGGAAGGTCATTTCAGGGCAGTTTTGCAATTTATTTTGGTTTTATGGTAGATTTGCAATTCAGTCTCTAAAATAGGGTAGTTTTGCTAAAAACCCCAAAAAATAATAGATGTTTTTTTTACTGTATTAATTGTATGTAATTCAATCAAATCAACTTTTAATTCTTGCTTCCTATGAATAGTGAAATTACATTTCATATTTTGTTGGAATTTGCGACCATTAGTCAGAAGTCATTAATTTTACGGCAGAATTTCACATAACTCTCATTTTTTTTGCGATTTGTCATTTTTATAAATGTTTTTCTATATTTATCACTTAAGTTCCTATTTTTTTTCCAAAACTCATCATTTTAGTCCATTTGATTAAATATTTAAAATCTACTATTTAAAACCTGTGGAAGTATACTTTTACCCTTAGTACTATTTAATTTAGATAAAATGATTATCTTAGTTTTATATTCAAATGAAAAACAATAGATTCTCAATAATAAAATCTTAAATTAATAGATTACAAAAAAAAATCTTAAATAAATAATAATAAAAAATCAATTATTTTTTTCTTATTTTGTATTTTTTTATTATGGATATTTATTTAGCTAAAATGATTATCTTAGCTTTAAATGTTTAATTTTTATAATTTTTTGTAATATATTTATTTAAGATTTTATTATTGAGAATTTTATTGTCTTTTATTTTAATTTAAGTGTATGTTTGGTATGACTTTTGAAATGATCAAAATCGTTTTTTTAATGCTAGAAGCTATTTTGAAGTTTATTTAGTCGTTTGGCAAAACTCAAAACATTTTTTAATATATAAATTATCTCAATTACCCTTCATAAAAACCATTTTATGTCTATTTGGAGAAGCCCAAAATTTGGGCTTGCCCAAAATTTGGGCTTTTCCAAAAAGTTTTTTTAAAACATATGAATTGTTAATTATACTTTATAAATTTTAAATATTCCACAATAACTCTTTCATTATAAATACATTGTCAACACCTTTTTTGTAATTTACTCAACCAAAAGTTATTTCTAAAAATACATTATAAACACTTTTTTTGTAATTTGTACAACTAAAAGCTTTTTTTGTTAGAAGCTCTACTCATTAGAAGCTCTACCACAAAAAGATATACTCTAGAATCTCAACTTGAAAGGCCATACCAAACACACCATAAAGTTAAGATAATAATTTTAGCTAAATAAAAATCCATTATGAAAAAAAAATATAAAATAAGAAAAAAGTAATGGATTTTTTATTATTTATTTAAGATTTTTTGTTACTTATTTAAGATTTTGTTTTTGTAATCTATTTATTTAAGATTTTATTATTGAGAATTTTATTGTTTTTCATTTTAATTTAAAGCTAAGATAATCATTTTAGCTAAATAAAAATCCATTATTAAAAAAAATACAAAATAAGAAAAAATTAATGAATTTTTTATTATTTATTTAAGATTTGTTTTTGTAATCTATTTATTTAAGATTTAATTATAGATAATTTTATTATTTTTCATTTTAATATAAAGATAAGATAATAATTTTAGTTAAATTAAATTGTAATAAAGGCAAACATGTACTTTCACAGATTTTAAAATAGTAGACTTTCAAATATTTGGTCAAATGAACTAAAAATGAAGAGTTATGAAAAAAATGAGAACTAAAGCGATAAATATGGAAGGACATTTATAAAGGTAACAAATCGCCGAAAAAAACGAGACTTATACGAAATTTTTTCATAATTTTACTACATTACTACATTGATTATCAGACTTTTTCTATTTTCTCTGAATTATTTCTAATTTAAAAGACAATAATTGACCTTTAACTATATAAAGCATGACCTTATTTGGTAAGGGTAAAAGAATCATTTCAGCTAAACAAGCGGACAATTTTGAGATTTGAAAACTCTCCCTCTTCAGATTAGTCTTTTTATAAGGATAAAATCTTCAATGCACCGGGTACAATGAAAAGTGGTGTACCTGTCCACTGAGAATGGGACATGTGGCAGGAAAGCTTGTAACAACACATGTAAGTATGTAACAGACACAGATGTTATACTCAATGGTGAGTGCACCACGTAGCAGTGCACCCGAAGATTTTCTCATTCACAAGAGGGTTGTACTTGGCGCCTTTTCAGATACCATCAAAACACACACTTTGCACCGCTTTTGGTTGTAAATTAACACTTCTCTCTCCCTCTCTCTCTCTTACTCTGTCTCACTCTGTCTCACTATTGCATTGTTTTGAGCTTTGAAGATCAGTAATTCTTATTTGGTAAATTCACTATCATCCTTTCTATTATACTTGTTAACAAAGTGTTTTTCTTTTTATTTTCTCTTTTAATTAAAATTCAATTTCTCACTCAAATATTAGCTTGTCTAGGGTTTTTTTAATATTAAATGTTGATCCTGCAATGTGAAATTCACAATTGTGAGATTATTGTGGCGTGTCCTTGGTGATGTTTGATCAGATATTGTTCCTTTTTTTTTGCGTTATTGATTTAGGTGAATGTATGTGTGTTTTTTTTAGAAAACGAAAAGGTTTTGGACTTAGTTTGGTTGATGAGAAAGGCAAGAAAATGGATTTTCAGATTTTATTTTTGATTTTTCATGTTTTTGTTAATGAACTGTTATACCATCCAAATTAGCTCAGTGGTTTTTGAACTAGTTTTAACTCAAATTTCATTTTGTTACTTTATTTTGTTGATAATGGAAATCCCTTCAAACCCGCATAGCAAACCTGAGTTAGGTCCCATCAAACCGTACAATCTTTGGGAAATAAGAAAGTATGGACCTTGGCCATTGTAGGTATCTTTGAGGGGATTTAAACCTTAAACCTTGTGAGGTCAAACCACAGGCTTTACCATTCTGTTAACCACTCGTGCTTCAAATTTTTTATGCACTATTCATATGATAGACATCGTTTCTGTTTCTTTATGTGTACCCAACTATAAAATTAAGGTTTATAATTCTCTTTCAAAGTCCTAGCTTGTTGATCGCATACTATATGATAGGAATTGATTTTCAGTTTAGTTGCAACCATGTGCTCTCTAAGTGAACATGTGCTCTCTAAGTGAATATACATGTCGGCGTGTTATTCTCATTGGTCATTGCATATGTGATTATTAAACTTTAGGCTTCCTTGACAAAGTCATGGAGTATAAGTCTGAATAATGTGTGTGTTTTTTTTTCCTGCTGATATAGATATAACAATTGGAGGACAACTAATACTTCACAAGTTATAGCCATGCTTACTTCAGATGTATGTCCTACTGAAGACGCAATCCATGTCTTTCTAGAACATGTGGTTGATCCAATGCTACCAACGAAGTCTTCTGTGCGGGATACTCCTTCATTATCTGATCAACAATTAGTTGCAAAACAGGTCTTCTTTCCTTACTTAGTTTGAACTTTTAAGAGGAATACACTCGGACTCCCATGTGGGCTGGTTAAAATGTTAAATGCTGTATTTACCTATTAGTTGTGTGCTCATTTTATGCCTGGAATTACATCTTTGAATATGTTGGCTTTGTTAATTTTGGGAAAATATATCTTTCAGTTTTTATGATTTCCATTTCTGTAAAAGCATGAGTTTTATTTTTCTCAGCATCTTGTTTAGTTTTATTGGGGATAAAGGATATACAAGTTGTACTTTAGAAACTTAATTTGACATTGTAGTATTTAATGGAGTTGCTTGAATGCATGTTCAGTATTGTTATGTTGTTCTTGTTTCAGGCTAAATGGAAATTTTGTTGGTTTCTTAGTGTAAAAAGATTTATTCATAAATGTCTTCCTGTGTGTTTAGAAGATATCATCTGTTGTTTTAGCTCATGAGTTGTTGAGAATTTTGGTGCATGTCTGTGTTAGGATTCTTCCTTGTAGGGAAATATAAGTTTTTAACTTCAAATTGATTTTCCTCACCAAGATAATTTTTGATGAATGTTTAGAGGTCAATAGATATATTTATGGAAACTAAATATATAGTACAATAACTACAGCATTTTCTACTCTAGTTCATATGGACCACAGATGATTACAAGAAGTTGACACATCACTCGGTAAAATTACAGAAATAACATTATTAAGTAAAAAATTCTTATTCTGTATCCTA
Source organism: Dipteronia sinensis (assembly GCA_033220585.1). Lineage (NCBI taxonomy): Eukaryota > Viridiplantae > Streptophyta > Magnoliopsida > Sapindales > Sapindaceae > Dipteronia > Dipteronia sinensis. Next base: position 19,792,989 of record CM065641.1, read on the forward strand.
ATTGTTACCGTATGTATGCTATATGTGATAATTGTTATCACTTGTTACATGTATTAATTTGTTTTTGGTACAATGCCTCTAATTCAGGTGCATGCTGTGGTGTTACTTTACAACTACTATCACCGGAAACAACATCAACAGCTTAAATTTGAAGGTTTTGAGCCATTTTGCAAGTTAGCTGTGGTTCAGAAACCAACTTTGTTGGCACACATGAAGCTCATGCAAATATCCAACGATGCTGAATTGGATGATATGGAAAAGCAACTTTCATTGACAGAGAAGTCAATCATGGATGCATGTGATATATCCAAGTGTTTGGATGCATCAAAAGATTTCCCGAGCATAGAAGGATGGCCAATTTCAAAAATCGCTGTTCTTGTAATTGATTCAAAGAAAGAGAATTGCTTTTTGCAATTTGGTTCCATTACTAAGGGGGTTTGGTCAGTCATTGAGAAGGACGTGAATGCCTCTAGTTGCATTGCAGAAGGTATGGAGGGAAAACATTTAAACAAAAAGATAAAAGTCACTAAAAAACCCTTGAGAGATGAAGTGAGTAATGATGAAGTTTTCTTTCAACAATTTGCAATTTCAGCAGTGAAGGAAGCAACAGGTATGCAATCTTCTCAATACAATACTTGGATGGTTGAAAATGCAGATTAATTTAAGTTTTGCTAACATATTTTGCGATTTTGTAATTGGTAAATACTCTGATGGTTAACAAACTTTCTACACTGTAAATGAAAAAGTAAATTTTTTGTGTAGTTAAATTTAAAGATTTTGGCATTTGGCCTCATTGAACAATGATTTTGAATTATCTGATGCATGGGATAGATTGAATTGCAGAACTCTATGTTTCAGTGTAAACTATTTCTAATTTGGAAACATTTGTTTTTGTTCCCCAAACTATTTTAAGAATTGGTTTCAGACACTTGACTCAACTAATTGGCTTTAGATAATTGTTGGAAGCAGCAATTATATTGTAGTTGTACATTATTTTCACTCTATAGAATAGTACTAGCTTGTAGGCAGTTTACAGTTGCACTAAACCTCATTAACTATTGTATTTTGTTTGCCCATGAATAAATCTAATGGTATATGAAGAGATTTAGAGAAGAAGAAGCATTCTCTGTTTATTCATTCTAACTTTAGATAGATCGAACCGGTACATAAATACACCAGAATAGGTTGTTAACAACCCCTCAAACATAGGTTCTAATTCTTATTGAACTACCTAAGTTTTAAAATAGAAACAACCAGCCTTATATCATTGACCCTTATCTCTTTATTCAAACTAATTTAGGCAACCTAACAACTCATCCTGCCTAACATAGATCAATTAATTCAACGGTATATGATGTTTCTTGAGCCTTCTTGGAACTTTACTAATGTCAGTGCAAAATCTTATAATAGTAGTAAAATTTTTGTTTCCTATAAAAAATATTATTATAGAACTTTGAATCGATCCTTTGAGGAGTTCTCTTTAATGTTAAATACTATAGTTAGGATCTTACCTTTTAGGTTTAGTGGCTACTTAGCATGTTATTGAAATAAACAAGGAATTTCATGTCAAAATCTCAAACATGATTGCATTTGTATTGTAATTCTATTTGTTATTTGCAATTTTGTTTGTGCTTGGTCCACAATGACAAGTTCCTTTGTTTATTTTAATCTTTTAAGTAAGGGACTGTTTTAGAGCTTTAATACTACTGTTGGACTGACTTAAAAGCTTAGTCATAACTTGACATATAATTTTTTTATCTTCTATATTTTAAAGCTTGAGTGGATGTTGATAGCTAGAAATTTCTCTGAGAGCGATATAGTGGATGCATTTTCTCACTTAACTTTATCTTTACATTTTTTTCCATCCTTGGCCAATTCTTCCCAAGAAAATGAGTTGTTATGCACCGTAATCCGTATAACTTTATTTTGAAGTTGTTGTAAGCTAAATGGATGTCATCATGTAACACCCGATCGCGAGGTAAGTCTTTTGTTTCATATTCATGATCTAGTACAAATGCTTGGCTTTTGTAAGAAATAAATTAAGGTTATTAAAGAACGATACTGGTGATCTTAGTAATGTGAATTAATGATTTTGTTTTTATATAAAAAACTAAAATTTTATTAAAAGAAAAGAAGTGAAGTGAACCAGTAGTCCATTACACCAAAAAAAAAAAATAAGAGAAATCTATATACAAAAGTAAAAAAGAAATCTTATCTTTGCACTTGAATCATATCACTCAAATAAAATCATGATCACCTATAAGATCATGTATTACGCACTTTAATCACGAATTCAAGGTACTAAAATTGTCAATATCATTCTTTTGTAAGAATCATAGTTTTATTCTTACAAATGCCTAGGGTTTACACTAGAACAATAAGGAGTCAAAAAGTCTTACCTCATGATCTTGGGCTTTCCTAAAACTCTCTCATCACTCTTTTGTTTTTAGAAAGAAACATAGAGCATAATGTATGCAATCATTCATATTTATAGGAGCAATTATTTTTAAAAAACGAATTGAGGTTGTCGCCTCGCGACCAAAGACCGAGTCAAGGCGGCTCGGTCTGAGGCGACTCGGTCTGACGTGGCACTGAGTTTAGTTAGGTCAAATATATATTTTTTTCAGCAGAAAACCGACTTAAAAAAAGAATATATATATATATATATATATATATATATAGGACAGAAAGAAAGTGCGACTTTCTGTTCAAACAGAAGGTGTAGACTTTCAAGTTTCAATCCTTTAAACCCTAAATTCATCTCCACCATTCAAGACCTGACCATCATCGCTCCATGTTCTAGCATGCACGTTTTTTTTTTCACCAGGTTCTATATATTTTTTATATCATCATTATGAGTATTTCATAACTCAATGATGCTTTAATGTCATTAGTCATTAGGTATTACAAATGGTATTTTGTGAAAGTATACTTTCTCTTGCTACAAGTGTATATAAATCATTATTATTTACTAAACATCATTACTATTTTTTTTCTACTTTCTACTTTTTATTATAATATATGTAGTATATTGTTAAAATCTCATAGTATGCGGTATTTGTTATATACATCATGATAATATATAGTATATGATATATTGGGAATTTTAAATTGCATTACTACAAGTGTATATAAATCATTACTATTTACTAAACATCATTACTATTTTTTTTCTACTTTCTACTTTTTATTATAATATATGTAGTATATGGTTAAAATCTCATAGTATACGGTATTTGTTATATACATCATTATAATATATAGTATACAATATATTGGGAATTTTAAATTGCATTACTACAAGTGTATATAAATCATTACTATTTACTAAACATCATTACTATTTTTTTTCTACTTTCTACTTTTTATTATAATATATGTAGTATATTGTTAAAATCTCATAGTATGCGGTATTTGTTATATACATCATTATAATATATAGTATATAATATATTGGGAATTTTAAATTGCAAAGTGTATAATATATTGTTTTAGGGATGGCAATGGGGCGGGGTGGCATTCCCCACACCCCACCCCATTTATTTTTTGAAAACCCATCCTCTCATAAAACCCAACCATAGATGGAGCAGGTTGGGGCGGGGCAGGGTACAACGGGGAGTGCTTTCCCCATCCCCACCCATTAACCCCATTTATAATTTTTTTGTATTAAAATAACAAATATAAAACCATTCAATATGATATAAATATAAAGTAATAAATAATTCCAAGAAACTATTAAAAAACATCTCATAAAATTCAATCATTTTTAAACATAAACATAAAGTATGAAGTCAAAAATATTCGAAATTCATAATGGTTAAGAGATGTAAAGTAAGGGTTAATGTATTTATATATTTTCTTTTTAGATATATTTATTTTCTTTGAAACTACGTAGTTTAACTAAGTACTATTTTAAACGGGGTGGGGTGGGGCAGGGTGGGGCAGGGTGGGGAGTATAAAACCCATCCCCGCCCCATACCCATTGCGGGTTAGACTATATATCTCCATCCCCGCCCCATCCCCACCCCAAAAGTGCGGATCCCCGCGGGGCCCTGTCCCCGCGGGGAATTTTGCCATCCCTATATTGTTTGTTTTGGAATGTTGTTATAGACTTGTGCGTGAGATGCTGAATCGAAAAGATTCGACTTGGAACTATGCGGTTGAGGTTGAAAGGGATGGATGGAAGGGATATAAGGGCCAGTTTGGTATTGCTTTTCAAAAGTTAAAATCTACTTATTTAATAATTTTGACTTAAAATGATGTTTGGTAAAATTTCCAAAAGTGATTAATTGATAATCTAACAAGTTTTGACAGTGATTTTAAGAAGTAGGTGGAGGGGTTACTTTTTGAAAGTGACTATGAAATAATCTATTTCAGCATTTAATGAATCTTTTAAAATATAATTATTAACCTTGCGAAATCATAAAAAAAACTATGTATACCTTATTTCATTTTAAAATTAAATATTCTACCCAAATATTGATTTGAATTATAAAATCTTTTCAAATATCATTATTGTTCTTATGGAATTTTTTTTTTCTAATTTAAATATTCTATTTAGATATTAATTTTATTAATATAATTAATGAAAAAAATAAGTATGGTTCTAAAATCATATCTATTTTAGTCATTGTAACTAATCTCAGCACTTTTGGAATAAAATTACCAAACATATATATATTCCTTTTGAGATATACAGTAGTTTTAAAACTACAAGTAACCAAACATCTGCTGATTAACTTCACAACTGATTATTTCATCAGCACAATTAACAACAATTATTTTGTAAGTTACAGCAATACCAAACTGACCCTAAGTACATCCGATGTAACTATTACGAAAAAAAAAACTATTACATGGGGAGTGTTTAGGATGAAAAAACACATTGCGGGTGTTCACGATAATGCTGCCCAGTGTACAAGGTTACCTCTGAAGTGAGAGATGAAATCAGAAGTTATATGGCGGAAAGTGATAATGTGAAAAATATAACACAATTGGTATATGAAGAAAATATGGCGAAAAGTGATAATGTGAAAAAGATGACACAATTGGTATATGGAGAAAGGATCAATAATTGTGTTACCTTTAACAGTCAATCAAAAGGAGGTTCAAGCTCAAGCAGCGTGTTTAAAAGAGGAATCAGAGGACCAATGGATAGATTTGCTATGAATATTGAAGAGGATGAGGCGGAGTTGGGGGAAGATAAGTGTCAACAGAATTAGTTGGGGTGGCAGAATTAGGTTGTTGGCAGCAGAATTAGGTGGAAATACATAATTAAGTAGGTTGGCAGAATTAGGTGTAATATGACTTTGTGTGATTGTATTTGACAATTAAAGATCGTGTGCGACTTTAGGAGAGGTTTGTGTAGTATATAAAGAACCCATTGTACATTGTTTTTCATAACAGTATGAAATAATTCTTTTCTATAGAAATCAACATGGTATCAGAGCACTAAATCAATTCTAGGGTTTACCATTTTTTTCAGCCTTCATCGCTGAAATGCTTCTGCAATTGGCCTTCGTTGCAGAATTTTTTGTTTTTCCCTATGGCCTTCAATGCCGGAATTGTCTTCTTCATCGACCTTCATTTTCGATTTCGTTCTTGTTGCGGCCTTCATAGCCGAAATCATCATCACAATCAATTCAGCCTATTTTTTCTTTTTGACTCACTGTTGACTTTGCCACTTATTCTAATTAATTATGGCATCTGAGTTACCCTCTTCTTCAACTATCACAAACCAGTTCAACAACTCTAGAAATTCACTCCAGAACAATGAATATCAGCAGCTCCAGCAATCTTTCAGATTAAATGGGAGAACTACCTAGTGTGGTCACAGCTGGTGAAAACCTTCTTGAACGGCAAAGGAAAATCGAGTCATTTAGAAGGTCCTATACCAGAAAAAAATGACCCAAAATTTTCTGAATGGGATGAAAAAGATTCGATGATTATGTCCTGGCGTTGGAACTCTATGCAACCAAAAATCAACAGTACATATATGTTTCTTACAACAGCCAAGGACATATGGGAGGCTGTGAAACAATCTTATTCTAAGGTTCTAGATGCTGCACAGATATATGAACTTAAGACAAAGATCTCATCTACAAAACAGGGATCCTTGTCTGTGATTGAGTACTACAATCTGCTGAAAAGCCTATGGTTGGATTTAGACCATTATCGGAATCTTAAGATGAAGTGTGGAGATGACATCACATCCCTCCAGGAATATGTAGAGCGTGAACGAATCTTTGAATTCCTTGCTGGACTAAATGCAGAGTTCGATCAAGTTCGGGTGCAGGTCTTGGGAAAGGAACCCTTACCTTCACTAAACGAAGTTTTTTCCATTATTAGGGCAGAGTCAGGAAGGAGATTAGTGTTGCTCGAAAATAAAATCAGAGAAGCTTCTGCTCTGGCAGCAAAAGGGATGACGCGGCTGCCACAGATGGGTGGTGGAAATGGAGTAGAAATGGGCAGAACTAGCAAAGAAGGTGTATGGTGCAATTATTGCAAGAAACCTCGCCATACCAAGGAAACTTGTTGGAAGTTACATGGAAAGCCTGCCAATATTGGCAATAATGCTGCATATGGAAATCAGTAACCTAGTAGGGCGCATACGGTTCAGTATGAGGAAAAGAACACCATGCTCAACAAGGAAGATATAGAAAAGCTAAGGCATTTCCTAGGCTCTCTTGAAACTCCCAGTGTTTCTTGCTCTCTAGCTCGCTCAGGTAAGTTTCCTAAATTCTCGGCTCTTAATGTTTCTGAAAACTGTCCTTTAACTTTTGAAATTTGGATCATTGACTCGGAAGCCACAGATCACATGACTAATAATGCTAGCCAATTCAAAACCTATACACCTAGTCCAGGAAATAGAAAAATTAAAGTAGCTGATGGTACTCTTGCTACTGATGCCGGTTATGGCACCATATATTTAACCCCATCTTTAATCCTGAAAAATGTGTTACATGTCCCTAAACTTTCAGTGAGTTTATTATCCATACACAAAATTACCATAGACCTTAAATGTCACGTAACATTTTTTCCTTCATACTGTATGTTCAGGACATGCTAAGGAGCACGATGGATTGTACTACCTTGACACACGTAGTAGTTGTGGTGGTGGAGGAGTTTCACTTACAAATTTTTCTGCAAGTGTCGTCTAATAAAGCTAAGTTGTGGCTTTTTCATTGTCGTTAGGACATCCATCTTTTTTAATTTTAAACGTCATGTTTCCATCTTTGCTTGATAATTTAAAATCCGAAATGTTGCATTGCGAAGTTTGCCAATTGGCCAAACATCATCGTGTATCATATCATTTAAGCAATAATAAAACAAGTTTTCCATTTCAATTAATTCACACAGATGTATGGGGTCCGTCTAAAGTCCCAAATATATCAAGGGCTCATTGGTTTGTGTCTTTTATTGATGATTGCTCCCGTGTTACGTGGTTATTTTTAATGAAAAATAAGTCTGATGTAAGCCATATACTTTCTACCTTTTTAAAAATGATTAACACCCAGTTTGGAGAAAAAATTAAAATTATTCGTTCTGATTATGGAACAGAATTTTTTAACCAAACCTTGGAGTCATTTTTCCAAAACGAAAGAATTATACATCAGTCCTCTTGTGTTGATACCCCTTAACAGAATGGAGTCGCCGAAAGGAAAAATCGCTATCTTTTAGATATGACTCGGATATTATTGTTCCAAAATAAAGTTCCTAAGTCATACTGGGGAGAGGCGGTTTTGACTGCGGCCCATCTCATCAATAGGATACCTTCTACTGTCTTGGGCCACAAAGACCCGATTTCAGTCCTTACTAAGTTTTTTCCACAAATTCCCCAACCAAATTCGATTCCACCGAAAAATTTTAGGTGTCCTGCATATGTCCACATTTTGGCCCATCAACGCAGCAAACTCGATGCTTAAGCCTTAAAATGTGTCTCTATTGGGTACTTCCCAACAAAGAAAGGGTATAAGTGTTATCATCCCCCGTCCCGAAATTTTTTTGTATCTATGGATGTTACTTTCAATGAGACACAATCTTATTTTAATGGCCACTATCTTCAAGGGGAGTGTAGTAGTAAAGATAGTGACGAACATATCTTTGAATCTTTGGATCTTAAGTCTGAACCTAATTCAACTATTGAACCAGTGGTCAAGTTGGTTAAACCTGAGTCTGTCAGTGTAGGAAATGAGAATGAAACTACTACTGAACCATTACAAGCGTATACAAGACGGAACAAATTCATCGTGTCTCTACGGCCTGCTCAAACGTCTAACCCTTCAGTTAGTCCTAACATGGACCCCGAAACCAACATACACATACAACCAATAATTTCTGACCAAGACCTGCCAATTGCTGTAAGGAAAAAGAGTGAGAAAATGTACAGAACACCCCATCTCAAATTTCATTTCTTTAGAGAGACTGTCTCCTTCACACAGAGCATTTGTATCCGAGTTAATGAACCAAAATCCAGTTCCACAAATAGTTCAAGAAGCATTAAAAGATGAGAATTGGAGAAAAGCTATGGATGAAGAGATGTTGGCACTCGAAAAGAACAAAACATGGGAGGTTATGTAGTTACCAAAAGGGAAACAACCAGTGGGATGTAAATGGGTGTTCACAGTGAAATGCAAGACAGAAGGGTCACTAGAAAGGTATAAGGCAAGGTTGGTTGCCAAGGGGTACACGCAGACGTTTAGTGTGGACTATCAAGAAACCTCTGCTCCGGTTGCCAAGATGAACACTGTAAGAATTCTAATTTCTCTTGCAGCGATTTTGGGATGGTCCATACAACAGTTTGATGTCAAAAATGCCTTTCTTCATGGTGGTTTGGAAGAAGAGGTGTTTATGAAGGCTCCGTTAGGATATGATGGGGATCTTGGGAAAAATAAAGTATGCAGGTTGAAGAAGGCCTTGTATGGTTTGAAGCAATCTCCAAGAGCTTGGTTTGGCAGGTTCACTAAAGTCATGAAAGGGATGAAATACAATTAAAGCCAAGAAGACCACACTTTGTTCATTAAGAAGTCGGCTCATGGCAAGATTACAGTCTTGATAGTTTATGTTGATGATATTATAAACAGGAGATAATATCGAAGAGATGACCTTGCTCAAGAAGTATTTGGCAAATGAGTTTGAGATAAAGGAATTAGGGAGGCTATAATACTTTCTTGGAATTGAGGTGGCTCACTCAAGAGAAGGTATATTTATCTCACAACAAAAATATATTTGTGATCTTTTGAAAGAAACAGGGATGCTTGGCTGTAAACCCACAGACGCTCCGATTGAACAGAACCACAAGCTTAGAGAAATCAAGGAGGAGCCAGAAGTTGATAGCGGATGATATCAAAGGTTGGTGGGAAAACTGATCTATTTATCACACACAAGACCAGACATAGCATATGCTGTGAGTGTGGTGAGCTAATTTATTCACGCTCCTAAAGAAAGTCACCTAGAAACAGTCTACAGGATCCTGAGATACTTGAAGTCTTCACCAGGTAGAGGAGTTCTTTTCAAAAGAAATGGGAACTTAACATTAGAAGCATACACGGATGCAGATTGGGCAGGGTCAGTGATAGATAGACGCTCTACTTGGTATTGCACATTTCTAGAAGGAAACTTGGTGACATGGAGAAGTAAGAAGCAACAGGTGGTAGCAAGGTCCAGTGCTGAAGCAGAATTCAGAGCCATGGCCCAAGGGATTTGTGAGTTACTCTGGATTAAAATCATCTTAAGTGACTTAGGAGTTCAATGGGAAAGTAGCATGAAGTTGTAATGCGACAACAAGTCGGTTATCGATATTGCTTATAATTCAGTGCAATATGTTCGCACTAAACATATGGAAGTGGATCGTCACTTTATTAAAGAGAAGTTGGAAAGTGGATTAATTTGTACTCCATATGTATCCACTAAAATACAACTAGCAGATATCCTTACAAAAGGATTGGCAGGGCACGTCTTTCGAGACATCTCTAGCAAGTTGGGAATAGATGATATCCATTTACCAACTTGAGGGGGAGTGTCAACAGAATTAGTTAGGGTGGCAGAATTAGATTATTGGCAGCAGAATTAGGTGTAATATGACTTTGTATGATTGTATTTGACAATTAAAGATCTTGTGTGACTTTAGGAGAGGTTTGTGTAGTATATAAGGAACCCATTGTACATTGTTTTTTATAACAGTATGAAATAATTCTTTCCTATAGAAATCAACAATAAGAAACAATGAAGTGAGGAGTCACGTGATCGAACATGTATGAACATAGGCATGTTTTTCTTCGATAATGGAATCGCATTTAATGTTGCCAGTAGTCCTTCGTTCATCAATATATACCAATCAATTGGAAGTTACGAGCCTACTCTAAAACCACCTACACCATATGAGATGCGCACAACATTGTTGTGCGCATCTCATATGGTGTAGGTGGTTTTAGACCACACTCGTAACTTCCAATTGATTGCCATATTGATGAATGAATGGCTATTGCCAACATTGAATGCGATTCCATTCTCAAAGATGAATCTGCCTATGTCCATACATGTTCGATCACGTGCCTCCTCTCTTCCTTTTTTTCTTATTTTCCCCTAACTCTGCATCATCTTCTTCAATATTCATAGCAAATCTATCCATTGGTCCTCTGATTCCTCTTTCAAACAAGTTACTTGAGCTTGAACCTCTTTCTGCCTGACAATTAAAGGTAACACAATTATCAATCCTTTCTTCACATACCAATTGTGTCATTTATTTCGCATTATCACTTTTCGTTATATAAATTCTGACTTCATCACTCGCTTCAGAGGTAACCCTTGTACACGGGGCAGCATTACCGTGAACACCCGCAAGGTGTCCGTTCATCCTAAACATTCCCCATGTGATAGTTTTTTTTCTTCGTAAAAGTTACATCGGATGTACTTCTACCCCTTCTGTCTATCCCTTTCAATCTCAACCCCATAGTCCAAGCTGAAATCTTATGCACAAGTCTACAACAACATTCCAAAACAAACAACATATTATACACTTTGCAATTCCCAATATACTATGTATTATAATTAAGTATATAACAAATACAATATACTACATATTATAACAAAAAGTTGAAAGTAAAAAGAAAAACAGTAATATTGTTCAGTAAAAGTAATGAGAGAAAGTATGCTTCCACAAAATACCATTTGGTAAGGCCTAATGACATTAAAGCATCATTGTTATAAAATACTCGTAATGAAATTAAAAAAAAATATACAGAACCAGGTGAAAAAAAAAAGGTGCATACCAGAACTTGGAGGAGATGATGGTCTTCAAGTCTTGAACGGAGGAGATAAATTTAGGGTTTGGTGGATTGAAACTTGAAAGTCGGCATCTGTTTGGATAGAAAGTGACAACTTTCTATCCCCTCTCTCTATATATATATGCATTTTTTTTAAGTCAGTTTTCTTTAAAAAAAAATTACTGACCTAATTAAGTCATCTCAGAATGGGTCACCTTGACTCGATCTTGAGGCAGCTGCCTCAAGCCAAAGAGGCGTACCCGCCCCAGTGAGGGCCAAAACGGCTGTGCCGAGGTGCTTTTGGCTATAAGGTGATTGAGGCGCACCTCAAGGCGGTGCCTCAGTTCGTTTTTTAAAACATTGGTTAGATGTGCTAAAATTAGAGATTTCCTCGTCCAGTGGCTAGGAGATACTTTAGTTTTCACCCATGGTCTTGGATATGAGGATAATGCCTTTTGGGACTTGAACTTATTCGCAAATTGCAGAATTTGATATCTGGTATGGAACATAACGGTTAAGCTCTTACAGGTCATCTTTATGCAAATTATGAAGTAGATGACTTGGATGATTGTTGATTCTTTTTAAACTAGAGTTATGTTCTTGATCTTTATCTGGTTTATGATTTGTACTTGTTGAAAGTATGTTTTTTGTTATGAGTTCTTGATCTTCTTCTTGCCTGGTGTAATGGAAAAAGACCTTAGCTGATAATTACAAGGGTGCATGCTGGATCAATTCTGGATAGCAGGGGTCGGTGTGAGTCGGTTCAATTCTGCATATTAGCAGAGAAAAATATTTCTTATCTTATTCCCATACATCAACTGTAGAGCTTAAATACAAGATATTGGGTCTAGTGTTTTAAAAAACGTAGTGAGGCGTGCTTAAGTACGTTTTTTTGGAAAAATCGTATTAAGGTGGACGCCTCAAAACTGTCTCAATACGGTAGTGAGGCGGACGCCTCAGTAGTGGTTGATAAATGTTATGTTTTAAATTGTTTTGAAGGCCCATTTTGACCCAATGTTACCCAACCTTTATAATTTGACCCAATTTGGGTTTTAAATTGTTTTGAAGCCTAAATTTTAAAGACCAAATTGTTTGAAATTGAACAAAAATCTCTAGGGGCGTTGCCCCCACGAGCTGACCGGGCAACTAAACTAATCCAATCATCGCAACCCAACATGAAGATGCATTGATAATGTTATGAAGTTGGTTTTGTTTGAGTTGGGAATAACTATAGCCTAAAAACTAATTTAACATCTTTGTTGTTAGTCCATCTCTAATACATGCCAACGTCAATGCCAAATTTGGCGCAAAAAATAGTAAAATGTTATATTTGGCACATCATTTTAGCATTGTACTCTAATCCAAAATTCTATTTGAGATACTATTTTTTATTTTTTTATTATTTAAAATTATGTAAGTCAACAAATACAATATTTTTTTAGAATCGTTTCAATCTCAATTTTCCCTACCAAATTTGTTAAATTTTTATTATTTAAAATTAAAAAAATCAACAAATACGTTTGACACAATGTATAGCATATGCCAAATTTGGCACAGTTTTGCATTGGAGCATGCTTTTTTTGCTTTGTGCTAAATTATAGCACTGGTACAATGATTAAACATTGTCTTGGAGATGCTCTTAGTTTGATGATTGCATGTTAATTATTTTATGAATTATGTCATGTTATTGATTGTTTGTAAAGTTTTAAACCATATATTTAACCTTGTAACTTAATATTTATAGGATAAAATAAGTTGTTAATGATTATTAACGTGATTACGTAACTATTGGTTGATTTATGAAATTTTATGTGGTTTTTATGTATTTTAACTATCCCAAGTGAGGCTTACGCCTCAGTTGAGGGAAATGCTTCAATATTAAGAACGTTTTTTAAAACATTGATTGGGTCTAGAGAAAAGTAAAAGATAATTCTAGTAGCTAACTCTCACCTAACAACAGCTGTTAACACCCATCTAGCTACACCAAATACAAGCATTAAATACAGCTCAGCAACTTAATTCAAATAATGTGCAAATCTACCAATACTCCCCCTTAAGCTAATTCGAAGGTATCGATCTTTCCCAGCTTGCTAGTTTTTGAGTAAAACGAGGGCTTTGATAATCCTTTTGTAAGAATATCTGCTAGTTGTTGGTTGGTTGGCACAAACGGCATGCAAATCAAGCATTTTTCAAGATTTTCCTTGATAAAATGGCGATCTGCTTCAACATGCTTCGTTTGATCATGTTGCACGGGATTGTAAGTGATGATTATGGCCGCCTTATTGTCACAATACATTTTTATAAGACTGGACATAGGAACTCTTAATTCTTCAAGCAACTTTTTCAACCATAACAGTTCACGAATTCCTTGTGCAACTGCTCTAAATTCAGCCTCAGCACTACTCCTTGCAACAACAGACTGTTTTTTTACTTTTCCAGGTTACCTTCAACAAATGTGCAATACCTCGACCTTCTATCACTAACAGAACCTGCCCAGTCAGCTTCAGTAAATGCCTCAACCTGCATATGATCATTTTTTTCTATGGATTAAACCTTTTCTTGGAGTCCTCTTCAAGTATTTAAGAACTCTGTAAGCTGCTTCAAAATGTTTTCCATCCGGAGAGTGCTTAAATTTACTAATTACACTGACAACAAATGCAATGGCAGGTTTCGTATAGGAGAGATAAATCTATATCCCCACAAGTCGTTGATATTATTCCTTATCTCCTTGACATCCCTTTGTTTCACTACCGAGCCAGTGATTAGGATCAATAGGTGTTTCAGTATAGAGATCATAAGCTATCCAATCAGTAGATAGGCTGGGAACTCTAAGAGGAAAGCCGTAGAAAGCTTTATCCTAGAATATATAATGAACATTAGCCAACCAGTATTCTTTTTTTAGTGACAGGATTATGAGTCACTTCAAGGAACTGTCGACTTTTACCCCACAATAAACCTTGTCAAATCTTAAAGAAACTTCTCATAAACTATTTTAAGGTACTGCCTAGTAACCCAGTTTCCTCAAGCAAGTCTAGGACGTATTTCTTTTGTGAGACAAATATCCCCTTCTTGGACCTGGCAATCTCCATACCGAGGAAATATCTCAAAGGCCCTAGATCCTTTTATCTCAAATTCCCCAACTAGGTTTCTTTTTAATTTTTCCATCTCCATACTGTCATAGTGTCATTCCCTATCACAATTATGTCATCTACACTATAAGAATAGTTATTTTACCATCTTCCATGTGTTTAAAAAATAATGTATAGTCAGCCCGACTTTAAAGATATCCATGTTCCCAAATAGATCTAGTAAATCTTTCAAACCATGCTCGCGGAGATTGCTTTAACCTATAGAGAGACCTTTTCAGCCTACCTACCTTATTTCTTCCAAAATTTTCTTCAAAGCTAAGTGGTAAATCCATGTACACCTCTTCCTCTAAATCACCATTGAGGAATGCGTTTTTGACATCAAGTTGGTGTAAAAGCCCATCTAAATTAGCAGCAAGATAGCAGTACTCTGATTGTATTCATTTTCGACTGATTGTATTCATTTTCGACACTGGAGAAAGTCTCTTGGTAATCAATCTATAAGTTTGTGTAATGCCTTTTGCAACAAGTCTTGCCTTGTATCTCTCAATAGACCCATCAGCTTTGTATTTGATTATAAATACCCATTTGCAGCCCACTGATTTTGTCTCTCGGTAAATCAACAATCTCCCAAGTCCCATTCTTTTCCAAGGCTCTCATTTCCTGAAAGATAGCTTCCCTACATTCAATAACATTTAGAGCATCCTATATAGATCTGAGAATCTCTAAACATGACAAATTAGTAGCAAAAGCATTAAATGAGGAAGACAATCTATGAAACAAAACGAACTTGGAAATGGGATGTTGGGTTCGGGTTCTATTTCCCTTCCTAAGAGCAATTGGTAGATCACAATCATTTGTCGACTCCAAATTAGACATAGGAATGGGAGAAAGTTCACCTGATGGATTTGCATTTGGTTTAGATTCATAGCCATGCTCAGAGATTAGATCTTTTACTATTTGAGAATTTTGCTTCCACCTTGAGTAAACACGAAGCTCAGTTGGTGGAGCAACATGCGGTGATACTTCCCTTGGTGTTGAAGGATCTGGTGTTGTGATTACAATTGGTTTAGCCATTGGCGAAGATATAAGAAAATGTGGCTGAGATGAAGACAAGGATAGCAAAAATTCCCAGAACTTATCTTCCAAATTCATGATTCTCCCCTTGAAGAGAAGTTGTGGGAAAGAAAAATTGTTTTTCAAAAAAGGTAACATCCATAGTGGCATAAAATTTTTGATAATGAGGATCATAACACTTATAACCTTTTTGAGTTGGAGAATAACCAAGAAAAACACATTTAAAGGCTCGAGAATCAAGTTTGCTTCTGTTTGGGCTATGGTTATGACCAAAGGCTACAGTGCTACACACCTAAAGACCTTGAGAAGTAAAGATGTGAAAAACCTTGTACTAGGAAAAAAGTGAGTAAGCACATGAAGTGGTGTTTTGAATTGAAGGACACGAGTTGTTAGGCGGTTGATTAAATAGGAGGCAGTAAGGAAAGCCTTTACCCCAATATTGTTAGGAACACCAGACATAAAAATGATTGACCGAGCAACTTCCAATGGCGATACCATTTTGCTGAGGAGTGTTAGTACACGAGGATCGATGAATTATCCCTTATTGTGACTGAAAGTTTCTAAGGATGGTGTGAAATATTCTTTGCCATTGTCGGTAGGTAGAATTTGTATTTTCTTTTTAAATGTGTACGCACCATGGAGTAAAAATTTTGAAAGGTTTTTCCGGACTCGGATTTTTCCTTTAATAAAAACACCCAACACGTGTGATTATCAATAAATGTTATAAACCTACGAGTTCTTGAAATAGTGTTAGTATGAGAGGGTCCTCGGATGTAACTATGAATTATTGAAAATTGTGCAGACTCTATATGAATGTGAAGGAAAAACAAAACGTTGATGTTTAGATAATTAACATCACATTGAAACAATGAAAGAATTTTATTTTTTTATAACAAAGGAAACAATGTCTTTAGATAAGGAAAACTAGGATGGCCTAACCTTAGATGCCACAACATTATTTCATTTTCAGCAGATGATAAATTATCACATCTTCTTGTTGGTTTTCGATCGAAACCGTTCATGACTCACTTATACTCGGTTTTTATTTTTTTTGAATCGGATTGACTCGTCTCAATAGGGTGATTCGACTTGACTCGAACCTGTTTTTTCTGGTTCAAGTCGGTTCGGTTTAATACGGTTTTGTGCCCGATGGGCCTGATGGGCCTTTTGGACCTAATGAAAATTTTACCTATGTGTTTAACTGTATGAGCCTTTTGAACCATAATTCAACAACTCCAAATATTAAAAAAAAAATTATATTTAACTTCATAATATAAACGGAAGTCCAAATTATCCATAATACATTTCATGATAATTCAAAATGTAGTCCATAATAATAATATAACAAGGCTAATTGACACTGATGCCCTCTAAACTCTTTAGAAATTTGCACTATGTCCCCAGTACTTTTTTTACGGCACTAAACCCCCTGAACTCTCGTTTTGTTGTCAGAAGCCGATTGTAGATGCCCTCTCACAGGGGGCAATAAACTCAAGCGTTTGCCAATAAAACGAAAGTTCAGGGGGTTTAGTGCCGAAAAAAAAATACAGGGAGCATAGTGCAAATTTCTGAAGAATTTAGAGGGCGGGCATCAGTGCCAATTAGCCTAATAACAATATCAACAGAATGTTAATAGCATAGTCCGAATTGAAGCATGGGTGAGTGTGAGAGATGTCAGGTGTTAGATTGTAGGGTTTGGTGTATTATTCTATTTATATTTTAATTAATAGTTTATATATAATATTAATAAAATAATATTCATTAACTTAAATCAATATAAATCTAATATTTATTGAAATAATGTATAAATATATATAATTACTTAAAATAAACCTTATATATATTTATATTTAGTTTTATGATATATATATATTTAATATTTAATCATTTTAGTCGGATCGGATCGGTTTTTGGCAAAGCAAAACCATCCATGATTCACTTAAACTTAGTTTTCATTTTTTTGAATCGGATTGACTCGTCTCAATAGGGTGACTCGACTGGAACGTGTATTTTTGGTTCTGTTCGGTTCGGTTCGGTTAACCATGGATCGTAAAACCGTCCCCACCACTACTAGAGAGCAAAAAACGTTCTCTGATCCAACATCGACTCTATATATGGTTTATTTTATGTGTTAAATCTTTTAATTGATGGATCTTATTATCTGGTTTCCCCATTTGTTTACCAACCGCTATTCTGAAAGGAGCCATTGTTCTTGTTTTTGTGGGTATTATACCTATTTTTTTATCCTTTTTCTGTTTATTCATTGATGTATGTTTAAAATATTACAAAATTAAGCTATTGAGGATGTTGATTTTTTTAATTTATATCATTTATGATTTACCCTTTCATTTAAATATGTTTTCAAGCTTTGAATACTAATTAATTTAGTGGGTGCTTTGTGCATAACTAATGCTAACATTTCTGCCCTTACCTGCCAAATGATGTGCGCATGTTAGACTGGAGAGTAGTTCTTAAATAATCTATGCCCGTTGCTTTCATTTATTGAAAATTTACTTGACTTGATAATGTTTGAATATGGTTCTTTTATGTGGAACAGGATTTAATCAAAGTGATCTTATCATTGTGGGGAGTGATGTTGTATATTCTCTGAGTAAAGAAAAGACAGCTGCTCACTTTTATTTGGTGCAATGCACCCAACCAAATATTGATGATGTTATTAATATTCCTATTAAAGATGCGATTGACAGGTTTCATTCTAGTCCAACCTTTTTTAACTAAGCATTTGACAGCCAGCTTTTTATTTTTTCTTTGTTGCCTGATTTTGGATTCCATGTTATTATATTTCTTCTTGTGGGTTCTTAACCCAAAAGTTTTTATTTATTTTATGTTTTGTTTTACTTTGTACAATATTAAACATCAATGCTTCAGACATTTTATATCAGTCTTCCAAAAAATAAAAAGAGAGTAAATTATTTGGTAACTTTATCTGAATGAAAAGGCCTGTGTGCTAGATCTTGTCAACTTAAACTTTTTGACTAATGAATTTTGTTTAAGTTTCTGCCAGACAACTTTGAGCGGTGCTGTTAAAAATATTTATTTGGTGATAATGTATAACCACAAAAAGTTCATTGTTGGCTATCCCTTATTTCCTGCACTTTACATACTATTGGAATCCAAAATCATTAGTAAGTTAGAACTAGTTTCAGAGAAGTGGATACTTGACAGTGGCTGCACTTTTTTTTAAGAGATAAAAGTTTGTATTAAAAGAGTGAGAGAAAAGTACAGAGACGTGAACAAGCTTTCCACAAAAACACAAGGAACAAAAGAAGAGGGTAGAGCTTCAAAAGATGTACAGAATCAGGGGTGCCAAACAACGCCTCCAAGCTGATAACCAATTTATTTGTACTTACCATGATGTGGATGAATAGCTTAAAAGATAAAAACAATTGAATTGTGAGCATAAGGCTTTTTCTCATTGCTTCTGATATTTAAACCATTCTAGCCGTAATCGTATTTCCTTAAAAATACAAAAATAATGTTTTCCTTTAGCTGGGTTTTGGTTAAACATTGTCTTGCTGTAACTCCCTTTTGCTGTATTCAAGTGAAGAAATTGCTTTTGTCTTTGTGATAGTAGTTGATAACATTAGAGAATTAGATCACTTGTTTTGCTTCCTTTTTATTTTACTGATTTTGTTTAATATTCTTCAAATTCTATGTGAATGATTGACCTGACCATCAACGAACATAGATAAGATGGTTTTTGGATAATATGTTTGGTGGTTTTATTGAATCTGTTTCCATTTCTAGAGGATGCTCCAAATATGGTGTGCCTGCTAAATGGATGGAATTTATTATTAAAATTTTGATAAATTGAGTTCTACAAGAATAGTTTGTGTTGGTCCTCAAGTAGGTAGCATAGGGGATTACAAAGGATAAAGACCTCTCACATACCTATAAAAGACTTCAATTTGCATTAATAACTCTCCTGATCATTGTACGAGTGAGATCCGATCCTAAGACCTCATACATACCTATATAAAAGACTTCTTAAACTTTGTTTTCCGTTTAAATGTTTAAATATTTAAATGGCTTTGTTGTCTTTTAATAAATCAATCATTGTCAAACTAACAGATTAACGACCACTAACAGTGTCGATACCTCTCAAATACCAATAATAATTGATCACATTCAAGATCTATAGTTTATATATATTATTAACAGCTCCGTTTGACTTTTATCATTAATTTAGTACTAATATCAATTTTCAAACATTACGTTCGGTTAAATTAATTAATAATTATATCATGAATAAAGTTATTTCTTTTGTTATTTACAGATCATGTATCTTATTGTTCCTATTACTAATAATTTCTATTTTTTTTTTTAAAGAATTTCTATTGTTATTTAAGTTCAGTTGCTAATATGTATGTAGTAATTGCAACATACTACAATAATCTTGTTACATTGAATGAGAGTGTTGTTATAGTGCATATATACTTGTATTCTTGTGATATGTTTCAATCCATAGAAGACTTATAGTAGGTAACATATGTTGATCACTGTTATCACTGCAATTTGCTGTAAATTTTTATGTATATTCTTTCCTTGCAATTTGATTAGCATGCAGGGGCCTTTAGTCACGAGGAGTTCTGGCCAATGGGCTATTACTCCAGTTGTCGAATACTTTCATCTGCTTCCTTATGCTAGGATTGTGTCAGACTTGCTTTCTAGGTATGTGAACTTCTTATAGACATATGACCCCGATATTTTAAAATATGAAGGTACTGATTTATCTGCATCTGAGTTCTATTAAAATGTTTTCCACTGAAATGCAAGTGTGCTCAAGTACAAACTGTCTTGAAGATCAATTCTCAAGATTCATTACCATAGAGTTAATAATCTTTAGGAATTTGTTTTTAACTAATCACTATACTATTATACTATTGCTAGTTTGGTAGACATCGATACCACTAGTATGTTTGTTTTTTCTTGAAATCGATGTAGCCTATCTTGCCCACAAGCAGTACTCTACTCCAAGGCCCCATTATCATAAAGGGGAACCCTGATAATGGTTCTCTTTGTTGTTTATGTTATGCAATTGCCTTTGAGAGCCAACATGCTTGCTATGCATTGAAACACATGATTCACATTTACTATGAATGTGATGTCTTATTAATTTATAATCAATTGCCTCTTGGATTTTTTAGCCCAAACTCCTTTGGCAGCTGCTCTCGCTTCGTGGCTTGCAGACTCAAAACCACAGTGATCTTTGTAGCTACCTATGTACATAATAGTGAATTTCTAAAGTGTCTTGATGCTCTCTTTCTCTCAATCTCTCTCTCTTATACCATGTTGGAACACCATCAATTTTCTTTCTCAATTCCATGTGGGCATTCCTAATCTGTATCTATCTCTCTCTCAAACCATGATGGAACGCCGTCAATTTTCTTTCTCAGTTCCACGTAGGCATTCCTAATCTCTATCTCTTTCATTCCATGTTAGAACACTTTTTTTAATTTTCCATGTAGCTGTTCCTACTGTCTCTCTTATTGTCTGTCTACGCTACATATCCTTTTAATCTACTGGGTTTCTTCCGATAAGCTAAAATTTCCTTTTGAATTTTCTAATGGAGTGTTGTTGAATGATTTTGTTGGATGGTTTACTTTGAAGTGATGGCGACCTATTTCACAAAATGACTGAAACTTGTTAGAAACCACTAGACCCAATAACTTAAGCTAATAGGTAAGCACCCGGCAATAGTACTTTAACACATCCCCTCGCATACAAAGCCGGACTTTTGGGCTTGTCACATGAATTGATACTCTAGCCTATTTTGTTATGTGTTGTAATTTGTTTTAAAATAATAACATTAGGGGTTCCAAAAATTCAAATTCAAGACCACTAGGTCAAATATGATTTGAAACCATATTAAAAACTGCTAGACTAAAAAGTTTAAGCTAATAGGTAAGGCCCAACAATAGTAATTTAAGCTATAACAATTCTCTTTGAATGAAAAATTAGTGATTTTTTTATTGACAAAAGTAGTTTTTATAATTTTATGAGCCTCGAGCCTCATTCATGTTTTATATAGAAGTAGATATATTACTAACTATTTAAGCTTTACAATTCTCTTTGAATGGTGAAATTAATGAATTTATATTGACGGGAGTATTATCTATAATTAAATGTCCCTCATTCATGTTTTATATTGGAGATATATTACTCGCATCAAACTGGTACAGCTGCACCAACTAAATTGGTTCTATGCTTCCGTACTTTATTAGTTACAGAAACCTAACATATTATTGTATTATCTTTTTGGCATCTAATCTTTTAATATTTTTAAATTCTGATTTAGTGAATTTGTGTGATCTGATAAATCAAAATGTTATTTTTCTCTGCAGGGAATTGCCGTCCAATGATTTGCAAGATAAAAAATTGGCTTTGGAAAATATAAACATAAGTAGCTCTAGGAGGAGAGAAAAACCTTACAAGTCAGAGGTTCATAATAATCAAGACAGATCTCATGTAAATAGTGGCATACTAGAGTGTCTTGGAAGAGGTGCATGTACAAGTATTAAACCACCAAAACTAAAAGGCAGAAACATATGTTCCACAAATGATCTATCAGTTGATCACAATGGGCATCATAATGTAGATATGGATGCCTGTTCTGTGGTTTCCCCTCAAAGTGAAGATAAATGCAAAAATATAACTACTAGTGTTCAACTGGATAATCACCATGAGATGATAAATCCCAGTTTAAAGAGTGATTTGAATGGCACAACCGAGGGTGAGATTAAGGTAAGATTTCATCATCCAATGCAGCTACAATAGAGGTCTGTTCATGACATGGCAAACTAGAAAATCCTTTTAACTTTTTATAGTTTTTGTTTAGTTATTGAGGAGTGTTAAGTTGAATGTCATCTGTGTTTTGACCAAAATGTCATTGTTTGTTCCTGAAAATGTGTAATGTGTTTTGGGACGATTACTTTTCAAGATAAAAGAGATGAGAAAAAAGTTTAGGGGGAGTCATTTCTTAGGAGAAATTCATTTAGCAATTAGTGTTGTAAAAACTCAATACTTTCACCCTTTATGACCTTTGTAAATTTTAAGCAGTTAAATTCTATAATTAAGCATTATTTAATCACATGAGCCTATCTTTGGGTATGCAGGTTGACAGTGCGGGCAATTTGAAAGCTACCTTTGATGCTATCTCCCTGGATCAAGATGACAATCAAGTTGATGATCATGCTTTGAACACTAATCAATCAAATGCTCAAGATCTTGATAAACTTCAGAACACCTTTGCCTCAAAGGAAAACATATTGTCACAAACTGCATTGAGAGTTTTACTTAGTAAAAGGGATAAATTGGTAAGGCTTTTTTTATTTTTACTAGTTCAATCAATAATCGAGATGCATTACTCCTTGTAAATAATAACACAAACAGAAAATATTGATTTTGCATTTTGTAGAGAATTCAACTGCATGTGTTCTGTAGATTAGGTAGGCAGCAGCCCTTGTGTAGGCAATGAGCTTGAAACCTAACAATTCGGTCATCACACCATGGATATCTACCAATTGTAGATTTTTACATTTTTTACATTTTCTAATCCACATCATCTGAAGCATTCTGATGTTCACAATCATTATATCTGTTGCTTTTCTGACCATACCGAGTTCCTAAATTTGATCTATTAGATGGCTTTGCAAAATTTAATTTTGTCATGCTTCTTGATGTCAACAACTTTTCTTAATGTTTAGACAACAGTTTTCTTCTCAGGTTAGAACTTTAAAAGTGCCATATTATTCTTTGCTTGTTTCTGCAGACTCTTCAGCAACGAAATATAGAGGATCAGATTGCTATGTGTGATAAGAAAATCCAGACAATTTTAAATGGTATGTTTTTTCTTTCAGTGTAATTATTCTCTTATTAACTTCACGTTCTGGAATTCGTATGTTTAAATTGTTAGACAACCCATTTATAACATGTTAAAAATTTACAGATCTTATCTTGTTTGGTAGAACAATTTTCTTAAATCTATGAACTCCCTGAAATCGAGTGCAGTAATTGTTGGATTGTTGTGTGTGTGTGTGGGGGGGGGGGGGGGGCGTGGGGGGCGGAGGGTGGTGGTGGTCTGTGTAGTTTTGGGTTTCGGTGCCATTGATACCCTTACAGTTGTAGGAATTCTTGAGGCAATACCCTTTTCAGAATCGGGCATGGTATCTCTTCTCTGATTTACCACTCATCCACTTCATGGAGTGTTATTTCCTACATATTTGTCTTGGCAAAGAACAGGGCAAGTACAGCTGTACAGGCTGTGTTGCAGCATTGGTTTGGATAGATAAATAATCTTCACCTTTATTTGCAATTCTTTTGCTCTTATATAGGTGGCGAAGATGATTTAGCTGTAAAGATAGAATCTGTTGTAGATGGTTGTAATGATGTATGCCTAAGAAGTGTTGCCCAGGAGAGGATATCTCAACACCTTGAAAACCAACAGTTGCCTGATCCCATCAAGATGAAGCGATTGTCGGAGGCTGTTCTGAATAAGCAAAATTCATGTCAGGCAAGTAGTTTGTGAGGTTCTCTTCTTTTTCATTTCATATTTTCAAGAAAAAAAAAACAATTTGTCAAAGGGTAATGCAATGATAAAAGTTCTCTCTTTCAACTTCAACTGCCATAGAAGTCAAGGAGTATTGGCTGGTCTTTATTTAATCTAAGCCTAATATCAACATGCAACAGGCAACTCTTTCTGTACTTGATGTATTTTGTCCACAACTATCCAGCAGTGCTTAATTTGTCTTGAAATTTGATATAAGAGGAGAATGGGAAAGGGAGGAAAAAGTAATTAGTGTGGGAGTAATTATGTTGAAAATAGGACTCGTCTCTTAGTTGACTAGGTCCTGTTTCGTCTCTGGCTTGAATTGGTAGGTTTCCATGCATTGGTCTACTATCCCATATTTAGGCCATCATTCATTCTTCTGACGGTCTTGTAATGGAAGTTGGTAATTTCATGAATTGATCGTACTTTGACATAAGTTTATATCATTTTGTTCATTTGGCAGGAACTGGATGGAATATGTTACGAGAACAATTGGATATTACCAACTTATCGTGTATCACCATCAGATGGTAAGATCTTTGAATTAAGTATCTTACCTGAAAAATGAGGGATGATGAATTTGAATCGTATATTTTTTAATGTGATACTAATGAGTTAGCTACCACACAGTTCATCTGGCAAGATTTAATTTCAAAGCCATTAATATGATTGTAGTAATTTTATTTATTACCTTTGTCATCCAATTTCTCCCCTACAAAATGTAAACTTTCCAAATTCTTCTAATTTGATTATGATTCGAGGCTGCATGTCTATACATGTAAGCATAAATCATCATTCAATAACTTGTTGACCATTTCACACTTTCGCCATGAAGTTTTGTGATCATTTCGGTACTATGCAGCACTATTGAACTAATGTGAGTACCATACTGGAATTAAACTCATTTCAGTTTTGTTTTCCGTTTCAAAGGCGGATTCCAAGCTTCTGTAACTGTTAAAGGGATGGATTTTGAGTGTTCAAGCATCGTTGGCCAGTGTTCCAATCCTCGCAATGCAAGAGAATCTGCTGCCTCTCAGATGTTAGGCAAACTGCGCAGTATGGCAAGTCTTTCCCAGTAGCTCTAGGTTGTACTTCAGAAATGGCATATGCTTATAGGTTTATACCGTCTTATAGGTTTCTTTTCCCTGTATTCTTCTTCTTATGTAATTGACAGGGAAAAACTCTTTGAATGAACCAAACAAATGGGGTTTTACTAGATTTATTTTATAACATAGGCAGGATTTTTGGTTTTCTTGTTTGTTCTCTTGAATTGTTGGTGTAGGGTTTGGATGGAATAATGTCCACTAATAACTAATAAGGGATGGGGAAAAAAATAAATTCAAGAGGTCTTTGATTAGTGATCTGAAAACAAATATCAAAAAGTAAAAATATAATCCACAAACTTGACGGATATTTTAAATTTTGGAAAGGGATTTGGGATACATATGAAGCACGTATTTAGAAACTAAAATTGTAAACATTGCAACTCGAGGAGTTCAAATTGTTTTGAAAATTTAACTAAATTAGTCCCTCTCACGGTCAAATGTGTGTTTAGTATAACGATTGCTTTTAATAGATTTGTGAAAGTATATTATACCTTTACTTTTACAATTAATTCAAATAAATAATAATATAATATTTTGTTATTATATTTTTTCTATTTTTATTTAAATAATTTGATTTTTAAGTCTAAGGATGGTGTATTCAATTAGGATTTCAAAAGACTTTTAATGACTTTTTTAAGTGGATGACTTTTGCAGATTTCATAAACTTTTATGGACTTTTATAGACTTTACATAATTATGAAAAACTTTCATAGACTTTCATTTTAAATGACTTTTATTTCAAATGACTTTCAGAAACTTTTATTTTAAATGACTTTCAGAGACTTTCATAGACATTGATATACATTTATTGATTTTTAAAAATGATATATACTTTGTTTTAGTAAACTTTTATAGATTTCTCATATCAATAAAAATATATTTTTTTAAAAGAATAAAAAAATCATTCTTAATTAAACTTGACAAAAACATTCTTGCCTATATATGTGATTTTAAATTTTTTATTTGTAATTTTATTATATTTTGCATCATAAAGATATTATGCACCTAATTTTTTTTAATAATTAGTCAAAATTTTATTTTATTTTATAATTAGCCAAAATATTAGAAATTTTCTTTTAGAATAAATGTAGTAAATCGACAATAATATTAATGTTTACAAATCTCTACGAAAGTATGTCAATGAGTATAAAAAATTTACCCGAAATTAATTCAAGTTACTGAAGATAAAACATAAAAACCGCACATAGTTGTTGAACAAGATTCACGCCTAAAAGTGGGTGGTTTGATATTGATCATAATTACATAGAGTCACGCTCATACGCGATTTTGATTATAGCATATTGGCATGATTGAATAGTGGTTTTTATCTTTTATTATTTTTAATTAACATAAATGAAGTTCGTTTGATTTGTTTCGTTGTTGTTTAATTGCTTTGAAAATAGAGGTAAACAAAAAAAATCTCGTCCTTAATTGCATAGTCTATAGAGAGTTGTTTTATATTATTTTTTAGTTAATTTTTTTTTGTATAGATCGTTAATGTTTGTATTTTTTTTATAATGTTTATTCATTTTATTTTATTTGTAAAATTTGTTTAGAATGTGTGTTCTTTTATTTGAAAATATAACATAAGTTTGATGATTAATGTTTTTCAAAGAGTTTTATGTTTTTCTTCTAAAGTGAAATTTTTATTTTTTTTATTTTATAAAGTCATTCAAAGTCTTTGGTAGGAATGAAAGACAAATTGTGAGATTTGTTATAACTAAAAATCATTGATATTTAAAAGTCATTAAAAGTCATTGAGATTCTGAATACCTCATAACTTTCATAGACTGTTAAAAAGTCTTGATTGAATACCACATGACTTTTAAAGATTTTTTTAAAGTCTATAAAAGTCTGTATTGAATACCACATGACTTTTATAGAGTCTTTAAAAGTCTACATTGAATACAAGCAAACTTTTTAATTCCATAAAAGTCATTAAAAGTCATTTGAAATCCTAATTGAATACAACCCCATAATTTTGTCTTTTTGCAAGACAGAACCGTATAAGTGTCAATATTACAGTGGATTTGAATTTCAAATATAATGTTATCCCTACAATAGTTTTTTTTTAAAAGAGAAACAGTACTACAATAATTTAAGTTGATGTTAGTACGACAAACCAATTTGGTACATGTGAAGAATATGAGGACCAGTTTGATTAAAAATGAAAAGGTTGTAAACTATTAGAATTATGAAAAATATTTGGGACTTATTTGGAAACTATGCCATAATTTATGAGTAAATAATACTCTTTTTTATGTTGAATTTTGAGAGTATCACTAGTTTAATAAGTTAAGTTCAAATGGCACCAATGGACTAAAATATTATCATCTCCTTCTTTTATTACGTTTATACCATTTTTAGGTTTTAAAAAAAAAACCTCCATTGATGAAAGACCAATGGAAGTCCTCTATTAATAGGGATGAAAGACCTTTATTGGAGGTCGAAATCGGCCAATTGGCGGTCGAAATCGACCTCCAATGGAGGTCTCGATGAAGATGATCTCCATCAATGGAGGTTTTTTTTTAAAATTGATGAAGGACCAATGGAAGTCCTCTATCAATAGGGATGAAAGACCTCCATTGGAGGTCGAAATCGACCTCCAATGGAGGTCTCGATGAAGATAACCAAAATTGTTTTTTTAGAAAATTTCATTTTTGTCCAATAAGTCTCAGAAAATGTAAATATAGCTAATAAGTCTTAGAAACTACCTAATAAGTATTGGAAACACCAAAATAAGTCTTGGAAACACAAAAATAAGTCTCAGAAACACAAATAAGTGTGAGACTTATTTTAATGAATGTGATTTAAGGGTATTTTTGTCAGATCCACATGTTAGGTGCTATTAAAACTTAAATAATTAAGTTAGTGGTATTCTTAAAACTCACTCTTGTGCGTCTATTGTAGTTGAAGAATTAATCACTTATAGCTTTACTCGAGAAAAAATCACCTTTAAAAAATATATAGATAGGTGTATGGTAAACTCTATTTTAAAACTGCTTTAATTTTGGAAAAGAAGAAAAAAGTCTAGACAAAATTACTAAAATAGGCATTATTATACAATATGGAAAATAATAAAAAGGCATAATAATTATATATATTAAAATTTATAATTATAATAAAAAAAAATAATGTAATTTTTGTATTAAAAAAACAACTGAATTGTCCTAGGTGGATGCATCGCTTGATGTTGACCTCGCATGAGGTGCACAAATCCACTCTTGTGCGTCTATTGTAGTTGAAGAATTAATCACTTATAGCTTTACTCGAGAAAAAATCACCTTTAAAAAAAAATATAGATAGGTGTATGGTAAACTCTATTTTAAAATTGCTTTAATTTTGGAAAAGAAGAAAAAAGTCTAGACAAAATTACTAAAATAGGCATTATTATACAATATGGAAAATAATAAAATGGCATAATAATTATATATATTAAAATTTATAATTATAATAAAAAAATAATGTAATTTTTGTATTAAAAAAAAACAACTGAATTGTCCTAGGTGGATGCGTCGCTTGATGTTGACCTCGCATGAGGTGCACAAATCCACCTCTAACATTGGAGGAGGCTCTCACCTCATTCGACTCCAGCAAGAGGACTGTCTTCCTTCGACTCACCTCCTCCATCGCCTAAATGGAGGAGGATATAGCTCTTATGCAAGAATGGATGAGGCTTTGCCTCATCCATTGCTGGAGGGGAAACCGACCTCCTCCAGCAACATCGGTATTGTGAGGATATCCAACACTCTTAAGGTCGGTGGCCACCACCGATGGCTATCAAGGAGCCATTTTCCAATAATTTTTTTTTATAGAAATAATAGGTCAATTTTGAATTTTTAAAATTTTAAAATTTTAAAATATATTATTAAACATGAGGGCATTATTGTCTTCCAATTAAAGTAGTAAGGGTATCATGTATATTTTAAAGGTAAGGGACTAACTTCTCCCATATTAGTTTTAAAAAGCAACCCTCACTCAACTTCTCAAAAATCAATCATCATTGGTGAAGTAAATTATGAATTAAGCTAATTTTGAGAAGTTTACAAAATACTTTTTTGCCCCAAACTAATGAAATAAGAGATTATTTCATAAGCTAAAGCAATCCCCCTTAGTCTTTATGTTTTTTTTTTTTGATTTATTAGTTTTTTTTTAACCATGTTTGCTTTTTTGGAACCTGTGATCCATAAAGATTCGTGTATACATCAAATAGTTCATCTGACCAAAAATTAACGGTCAAATGTGAAAAAATATTTTAATTTACCCTTTTACTTTTAAATTTAGTGGAAATTGCTAAAAATGACCATATTCAACATGAAAATTTCGCTTTTAACCACATACGAAAGTTTAATTGTTAATAACCTCTTTCTTTTTTAAATATTTTGGTGTATATCCATAAATTACGCAACTGCCCCTACAACTTAGTTTTATATTTAAAAAACTTAAAAATCTTGGCGAAAAACTTGAAATCTTGACGAAAACTTGAAATCTGGATGAAAACTTGAAATTTGGAGGAAAAAACGTGAAATGTTCAAACCAAAAGTAAAATTTCATTAAAAAAATGTGAAATGTTTACATTCTTTTTATAAATGTAAAATTATTGAAACATTTCCTCTAAAATCATATTTTAATTTTACTTTTTATATGGTAAAATTCCCAAAACATCCCTCGAAGAGAGGAGAGGAAAGCCCCGGTGGAGCTGTCCCCATGCCTTGATGTGGTTTGCCCAAGCGTGGCTTCATGATGCCCAGGCAGAGTCAATTGGGCTCGCGATGCCCAACAGCCTAGACGACTTCGTCGGGCAGCGCATGCCAAAGCGACGCTGTCCGGTGAAAGGATGAGAGAGAGAGAGAGAGGGAAGAGAGGAGAGGGAGTTTGTGGTGGTTTTTGTCTGAGGGTATTCAAAAAGAGGGAATGGTTCAAAATAGCACCATTTGGAAGTTGAGTTGTGCAACTAGCACTACTATAATAAGTCTTGTTTTATTAGCACCTAAAAGGGTGTGCTGACGAAAATGCCCCTCCTTTTACTTTTACAACTTTTACTTATCATTTCTCATTTCCTCGGTCAACGTTTTCTCTATTTTTTCTCTTCTTTCAACTGTTCTTCTACTTATCATTTTCTCTCCATTCATTTGTAGATCCAGTAACTTTTCCATAATTTTTCAGTCATTCACAAGGTAATCTTTCAAAAATGCCCAGATTTGAAGAGTAGGTCCAATAAGTTTATGCCAAGGTTTGAAGATTGAAGAGTTGAAAAGGTAAATTTCCTCCATTTCAGTTGTGGTATGGAAACTTTCACTTTCAATTTGTTAGATCTATATGTTGAAGTGAAGCTAATTCTCCATTTCGATCTGGTTTTGTGGAAAAGTCTATCTTTTGTTGTTAAACTGTCTTTTCTGGAAAACTGGTTTTCCAGAAAATAAGTCCTGATTTCGACACATAAGTGTACTCGTATCGAGACATAATTGTATTTGTTTCGAGACTTATTTATATTATTTTCGAGACTTATTTATCTATGTTTCTAGACTTAATTATTTACTTGTCTCGACTTACTGGGATGAACTACTGTTATTGTTGTTTGTTTCACTAGTTTTATATGGTGAATAATTAACTCTATCGCTTTCGAGACTTATTTAAATAATGTTCGAGACTTATTTATACTCGTAGCAAGACTTATTTATTCGGAACTTATTTATGTCACAACCGAGACGTATTTATATCGTTATCGAAACTTATTTATATCACATGCGGGACTTATTTATATCATTATCGAGACTTATATATATTAAATTCGAGACTTAATTCCATTAATTCGAGACTTACTGGGATGAACTACTGTTATTGTTGTTTGTTTCACTAGTGTTCATATGGTGAATAATGAATTCTATCACTTTCGAGACTTATTTATGTCATGGTCGAGACTTATTTATGCTCGTAGCAAGACTTATTTATTCGGAACTTATTTATGTCAAAGCCGAGACTTATTTATATCGTTATCGAAACTTATTTATATCACATGCGAGACTTATTTATATCATTATCGAGACTTATATATATTAAATCGAGACTTAATTCCATTAATTCGAGACTTACTGGGATGAACTACTGTTATTGTTGTTTGTTTCACTAGTTTTATATGGTGAATAATTAACTCTATCGCTTTCGAGACTTATTTATATCATTATCGAGACTTAATTCCATTAATTCGAGACTTACTGGGATGAATCCGAATTACTTTTATTTTTTGACTAGTTTTCATATGGTGAGCAATTTGATTTGATATTGTTATTTGTTTGTAGGACAATGGATCGAGTTAGAATATTGATATCATATAATGGACGATGGAATGAACTACCGGATGGAAGCCAAAGATATGTCGGCGCCATTAATAAAGGTGTATATGTCTGAAAGACCTTGATGCACCTCATACCGGACCTCATTTTGACCATGACTTGGAACCGCAGTTAGACGACCGCTTTGATATTGGTTATGGTCCTGAACAACATGATGCATCGGGAAGACGTGTGGAAGGAGAGCATAACATTTCTAGTTCGAACAATCAAATAACGTGGGTCATCCCTGGATCAGAGTCATTTTCGTTTGGCGACATGAGCACCATGGGTTCTAGTACACCTAACACTATGATTTACAAGGGACAATTAATGTTATTGTTTGACTAGTTAAGTGGATGGTGAATAATTAATTATTTTATTGTCGGGACCTATTTACACAAATTTCGGGACTTATTTAATTCAATACCGGGACTTAATGTTATCAAATTCGGGACTTATTTATATAACCTTCGAGACTTATTTATAATCCATTCGAGACTTACTGGGATGACTAAATAATTGACTTACTAAATAATTGACGATGTCATTACGTACCAGTAAGTCTCAAAATACTTATGCATTGTTTTATTAAGTCCCGACTTTGATAACAATAAGTCTCGAACTTACATAATAAGTCTCGAATAGAGTTAATAAGTTTCGTAATTCAAGACTTACTGGAAGTCCATTCACAATTCAATATAAATATAATCAACTGTCAATAGAACCATTCAAAAATCCACCCCAAATTTTGTTCAATAACATTCATAATTAACAAAAAATCCATCCATAATAACGTTGGGTCAATAACCATTCCAAAGTCCATCCATACATAACATACAATAACATTCATAATCAACAAAAAATCCATCCATAATAACATTTGCAATAACCATTCAAAAGTCCATCCATACATAACATACTTCACTGGTCTTCAACAATGGAGGAGTTTGAAAATACTTCCACAGCCATTTTCTGTCGCATCTGTGGCATTTGGTCATCAGTCCAATTGAACTTCTTTCTCTTTGCCACAATATGCTCAATCAAAGCTAAAGTGTGTGCTCCACAATTGCCACTATAAAGATGTACATAATTAAAGTCCAGAATACATGTCAAATAAGTTTCGATTTATGCTAATTTAACTGAAACTGATTCTGAGAAGAAATTCAAACAGTAGAACAAATTCAAACAACCTAAATCTACCAAACTACCTGAATCACCCAAACTACCTAAACAATTCAACAAATTCAATGAAATCACCCAACCTACCTAAATCTACCAAACAGTAGAACAAATTCAAAACAAAACAACAAAATCGAAATCAATAACACCACCACTCATTCAAACAACAAAACATGACCACAGAAAATCAAATTCACAAAAACCTAAATCGAAATCAACAAAAACGAAACAAAAATCAACAATATCAAATTTGAAAACAAAACCCAAACGAAAATACCTCGAATCGAAGCTGGTTTCTATCGACGGGATCTCGATCTACTTGTCGCTGGCGTGTAACCGCTGCCGTCGAAGTCTTCACGGTTGTCTGCCGGTGCCGTACTGTTCGTCGCCGTCGTCAATGGATTCTCGTTGCTGTTTGTTCGTCGCCGTCGGCCGTCGATGGGTTTGTCGTTGAAGAAACAATTTCCTCAGTGAACGAAGTAAAAAATTTCAAAGGAGGAAAAGTTAAAAGTAAATTCAATTTTTGATTTCTGTTGCCCTAATATGAGGGTATTTTTGTCCGAAATCAATTTTTAGTGCTATTAAAACAAGACTTATTGATGTAGTGCTATTTGCACAAATCCCATCCAAAAAAGTGCTATTTAAGTTTTTGACCCTATTCAAAAATATGGTTATTAACAATTAAGCTTTCGTATGTGGTTAATAACAAAAGTTTAATGTTTTGGAAGGTTACTTTTGGTTTTCTCTCTTAAATTTAATTGAAATGTTAAAAAGTATGATTTTACCCTTTAACCTTTTAAAATTTTCAAGACTTGTAATTCAATAAAATTTGAAATGAATTACCATTTAAAAAAAAAACTTAAAATGGAATTAATAAAAATACTTAAATTATAACAAACTAAAACTAAAAGAATGTTGAAAAGCAACACTTATAAAGTAACATTAAAATTATAAAACTAATTGAAGAAACACTTTTATGTATAACTTAAAAATAATATAAATAAAAAGAAAATAAAAATGGTAGAGGCTGCCACCCACCGGAGTTTTAGGGAGGTGGCAACGCCTACTCCCTTCAAATTGAAGGAGGGAGGCACACTTCCTCCCTTGGGAAGAGTCGGTCATGAGAAGTTTAAGAGAGGAGGTGATCCCTTGAAAACGATATGGAAAAGGCATGACCTCCTTCATGCTGATTTG
Organism: Dipteronia sinensis; assembly: GCA_033220585.1. Lineage (NCBI taxonomy): Eukaryota > Viridiplantae > Streptophyta > Magnoliopsida > Sapindales > Sapindaceae > Dipteronia > Dipteronia sinensis. Next base: position 19,826,796 of record CM065641.1, read on the forward strand.
TGAGTAGGTCGATCTCCTCCTTAAAACTTAGGAGGAGACCGTTCCCTCTATGATAGAAAAGGTAACAACCTCATTCAATTCAGTTGTTTAAAAAGTTTTCTTTAATATTTAAATATGTAATTTATTATTTTTTTTCCCTAAAACCATTAAATTTGATTTAACGACGGACTACTAAAGAAACCACTAAATTCATGTATTTAAGACAATTTAAGATCACGCGAGCCAAAAATGAAAACATAGTTAAAAATTACATAAATCGAAAAAAAAACATTGGATTAAATTGATAATCGCCCTTTTATATAATTGAAAGGAATATTATCAAAATCTCATATTCCCATGTAGTTTGACCTATTTGCTATTATCTTCCTCTAGTTCTATTAATGATCATTATCTCATGTAGTTCACATTATTCCCCCATCATCCACTTTCCATTAAAAAAAGTAAATTTCGACATTAAAAGATATTTTTGCCCTTGAATAGTTGAGGTTATTGAGAAAATACATTTATGCCTCAAACTTAGAACTAAAAAATAAAAATTAAAAACTTGAAGCAAAAATAAAAAAACAAAAATGAAAAAAATAATGCAAAAATTTCTTAAGGTCAGGGATATTAATGCAATTGTTTGGTTATCGGGTGAAGTTAAAAAATAAAAAATATCATAAGAAACAATGCATGTGTGTTAAAAACAAAAATCAAGAATTTGAGAGGGTAAGTTTGATAATTTACTCAAAAATATTAATAGCGGAACTCATCAACTCAAGCCCGTCCAAAACCCAAATGTCTGTTCCTCTTCTAAGAATAAGAATGCCAAATACGAGATTGTTTTCCAAATGCCGGCAATCCAAAACTCAAGTTCCCACTACATCAACCCCGAAACCAGGTCAGTTTTGTTATCCCAATTATAATTTCTTTTCTTTTTTCGTAATTTTATATGCTCTGATTGTTTTTTTCGCCAGGGGTTCGTGTTTTCGTGAGAAGAAAGAGAGCGAAGAACACAGTGGAGATATCAACCGAGGAACTTCAAAATGAACCTAGCGATCAGAAAGTATGTACTTAAAATATTAATTTGGTATCAGTTCATTTAAATTTTTAGTGTTTGTTATGTGTTGCAATTTGTGGGTACATTTAATGTTCTTCTGTTATTAATAAATTTGGTTCTTGTTGCTTGAATGAGAAATCATGTTTTTCTTTTGTAACTCTTTTAAAAGTTTTAATACCCTTTTTTGTTTTTTTTATCCTTAGATTAACAGCTTTAATTAGAGGATCAGTTCTATGATTAATATGAAAAGTTTCTTTACTTTCTTCAACTGCTAGAATTTTGTTAAAATTACCATCATCCTTTTCTTCTAATTTTATGCTTTTAGTGATTCAGATATTTTCTGGTTCCTTGTGATCAATTAGTTTTAATATTGTTTAGATTTAATTTTGCTTTTAGTTTTCTATTTTATAGTCAGTCTGTTAGTGCCAGAAAGTCAGAAACGATTATGTAAATACCACAACAACATAACTCAGTCTGCGTTGCATAATTTGGAATTATGCTCCTTTCAATTATAATCATTATTGACTGGTGCAACTTTGGTGAAACTTCGTGGGATAATCCATATAAAAACATTTTTCTTACAATCATTTAATTTTTCCTGAATGCAGCCATGTGGTCTACCTGACATTGAAGAGTTTGCATTTAAAAAGGCTAATGGATCTGCCCTGTCAATTAATAACTTCGGTGAGAATATTTTCTTGTGCATGACTGCATGTATGACATTTTAAGACATTTACACTGCAAGATCACTAGTTTTATAATGTTATGCGTAACCGGCATAAGCTACCATGATGTCAATTTAGCACATGGAGTTTAAGATAACAAATTCCATATTTTCCTACTCTCTTGAATACATATGTAAGAGTTTGAAAGTAAAATGGCATCATCTTAGTTCTTTTGATGTTAATGTCTCATTCTATAAGGATTGGAGATACCATTTCTTGTTTTATTTTGTTGCCATGAGTGTGTGTGCAGGTGGATCACTCAGAAGTCTAATTAATGCACTTAATGTTTTATAGGCAAGCCACCTCCCAATTGGGAAACAGTTTTGGAGGGGATCCGCAAGATGAGGGCCTCAGAAGAAGCACCGGTAGACTCTATGGGATGTGAAAGAGCTGGCAGTTTTCTTCCTCCTAAGGTACTAGAATTAGTGGGAAGAAAGTACGAATTTGCCTTAAATTATTGTTGGTATCACTTAGTCCATTGAGATACTAATTCTAACATCAACATACATTTTGCATGATGCCATTTTCGAAGTGTGAGAGTCAATCTCAACAACACACCTCGGTGCACATTTAAATTATTAGCTCTTTCTCCAGTCTTGTTACATTTAACAAAATGATCAAAAGGGGAAATGTGTCCTACACTCATGGGAAATTCTGCTTTTTTTTCTTCGGTTACTACATCAACATAATTTACTTTCATTCTCAACTTAACCACTGCATTATGTGGAACTCAAAGCCTGAAACCCAACCCCCCCGTCCCCCAAATATAATCCTATTTTCTAATATTGTGTTGGTTTATAGTTTCTAAATGTTAATCACTTTTATATAATATGGAAGTTTCTTCTATAATGAAAGCACGTCTTATTAAACATTGGGGCCATAGCTAATTCATACTTTCTGAAAAATTATTTTATCTTTCCTTAAATATTAAGTCAACATTGTATTGTGAAGTTACTTCGATGAAGACGCTATGGTGTCACATTTACTAGAATTTAAATAAACATGAAGCCTACTCAACATAGAGTTTTGATGATGAATCCATGCAATCAAACACGAGTCAATGTTAGATTCCTTTTTCATGTCAATGTTACATTTTTGCTGATTTGGAATATGGATTAGATGGCTGTTTACAGCATCAGGGCTTATAACTGGGTTGCTCGAAGTTCTCATAAAAGGAGACGATGATGTAATAACATCTTTAATTAGCCATCCATTGAATGTGGATCTTAGACTTAACCTGTGTCAAATTTATATCATTGTGTTTCAAAGATACTTTACAGTATGACCTTTTTGGTAGACTCTAAAATAGTCAACACGTTATTATATCTTTAATCTATTGTGAGAAGCACACTGTTGCTGGGATTTAATTTTCAGTATAATCATGTCAGGAAAGAAGGTTTGCAGTCCTAGTATCTTCACTTCTATCAAGCCAAACCAAGGATAATGTTACTCACGGTATGTTTTTATACTTTTTATCCTTTTTTTTGTGCTGAAACTGATTTTTTTTACAGGAAGTTTTTCTTTATTTAGTTTTTGCTCAGAATTTGTATTTTTGTAGTATATAGGCATTAACAATAATCTGTGATGGTAAATGACTGATCTGGTGTCTCATGCAAATGGAGTCAGCCAATAAGTCTTTAGTCAGAAACAGTATTATGTCATTGAGAGAGAGAGAGAAAGAGAGAAGTACATGGATTTGGGAATTGTATAAAGAAAAGAGAGAGAGAGAAGTACATAGATTTGGGAATTGTGAAAGGAAAAGACTCTACTTTCTTCATAGTTATGATCAAAAGAAAAAAAAATACCTAATATTTTTGCTATGGTGAATGGCAAGTGAGAGAGAGGGGAAAACAACTCTCATATTTTGAACAATATTCATAAGAGAGTGGTTTTCAAGCAAGAAGAAAAAAAAATTCAAGGTGTGTTACGTGCGTATCTTATTCGATTTTCCTGTTTTTGTTTTTTTTTTTTAATTTACTTAAATGCTTAGTGAAATCGAAATTAGGGTTTTGATTGAGTAGGAACCCTAGAAGCATATTAGGATGATTATTTGGTTCCAATTTTCTGATAACAATATACTTATGGTCTGACCAATGCCTATTCCAAAAAATTTATTTAATTTATTTGTTGTATTTTGGTGATTTGGCTTTAGAACTTTTCAAATAGACTGTAGACTATCTAATCACAACTTTTCATAGAAATTTGTTTCGTTTCTAAATCACAGGTATTGTGTTTTTTTTTAATGAATTTTCGATTTTGTATTAGTGGTGCTGGAAATTTCAATTTTTGTAACAGTGATACCAAAACTGTCACGCCCCGGAAATGCAACGAATTTCTATAGAAACATTAGATAGTCTAGTTTAAAAGTTCAAAAGCAAAAATCACCAAAATACCACAAATAAATTAAATAAAATTTTTGGAATAAGGACAGGTGAGACTCTAAGTATATTGTTATCAGAAAAATCGAACCAAATAATCATCCTAATATGATTCTAAGGTTCCTACTCAATCAAAACCCTAATTTCGATTCAAATAAGCATTTAAGTAATAAAAAAATAACACGAAAAAACGAATAAGATAAACACCTTGGAATTTTTTTTTCCTTCTTGCTTGAAAACCCCTTTCTCTTAGATATTAAAAAAGTAATATAGTTTTTTTTTTCTTTCTCACTTGTTGTTCACCATAGCATAAATATTAGGATTTCTATTTTTTTTTTAGTAACCGAGAAGAAAACAGTGTTTTCTTTCTATAAAACTTGCGTGCAAAATTTTAGAGAGAAAGATAACACAATCACTTTTAAAATAAAATGAGTTTGAAAAGGATATAATCCCTTCTCCTAATTAGAATTTTTTTTTTTAAAGAAAGTTAAATTTGAAATAAAACGCTTATCCAAATCTCCAATTTTTATTTTAAAACTTTATCTCCCCTAAAAACAAAATAAATTAAAAGAACAAAAAGTGTTTTTAAAACCTAAATGCACAGGGAAACTAATAAACTAAAATCAAAATATGGGTCCTTCAAAGCTGTTCTTCTTTTTTACCACCTAAACTGGATTTAACAGGAAGTTGCATCTTCAAATTGGGAAACATAAAACTCTTGTGCATTTATTAAGTTAGCTATTAAGACTCTGTTAATGAGCCTAGGAAATCAAGCTTTGAATTTATTAAGTTTATTGAACTTCGAGGGGTTCAGTGGTAAGTAATACTTGACATTTACTTGAACAGGCACACTAAAGTAATCCTCAAAATAATGAATAAGCATACAGCAGAAGTTATGATTTCGGAAACATGTGATTGTAAGATGTGGAGTGGGAGACAAACATTGCAAGTGCATCCTAAATCATATATTTAAGTTTTCATTAATGTTCTTTTTACTCATTCTCCTCATAAAGGTCCTCTTGAAAGTGCAGGAGCAATAGAGCGACTCCAGCAAAATAGTCTGCTTACTGCAGAAGCCATTGACCAAGCTGATGAAGCAACCATCAAGGATTTGATTTACCCGGTGTGTTTTCTAAGGAGCCAATTTAAAGGAGGCTGTAAAGCTTTCCCTATCTAACCCATGTCAGACTTGTTTCTCATTTGATACAGCTTATCTACATACTGAAAGTATGGTTTTTAAAGTTCTTCTAAAATTCTTTTGTGTTGTTTGGTTGCAAATTCGAGCTTTAGGGATTATATAGAGTGAATATTCGGCTCCTCCAAGAAACTCTTTTTGTGCTTTTTGTAAAAAACTTTGAAATGTCCAATATAACTTTAAGATATTTTATTAATTTCAGTACACCCTTTTCAATATAAAACCCTATTAAATCCATTTTAGTAAATTAATAATATAAAAGTATTTTCTAAATTATGCAGCGAAATAGTCTATGGTCCTAAAAGAGTTTTTTTAATTGACAACTAAATAAAAAATTGATTTCATCAAAAGCTCTATTTCTATCTATTTTGAAAGCTCTACTAGAGAAACCATACCAAATAGACCCTCAATGAGAAAGCTGAAGGATCAATAACTCTAATTTTGTTATGCCACTTCTAAAGTTTTTGGCAGTTTTAGTTTACTGTATCATTTGGTGAACTTCTATTACTTATCCCTTTCAACAGGTTGGATTTTATACAAGGAAGGCTAGTAATATGAAGAAAATTGCCAAAATTTGTCTCATGAAGTATGACGGTGACATACCTAGCTCATTGGAGGAGTTGCTCCTACTGCCAGGGATAGGTCCTAAGATGGCTCATTTGGTAAGATTATTTGCATTGCTTAAATCAGAATCTCAACTTAGTTTCTCTAAGTCCTTTTGTTTTGTTCCTTCAGGTCATGAATGTTGGATGGAACAATGTTCAAGGAATATGTGTAGATACACATGTGCACCGAATATGCAATCGGCTTGGATGGGTCTTTAAGCGAGGTGGAAAACAGGTACAACTTCCATCATCATGTTTCATATTTCCTAAACCAGATTTTTCTACTTAATTATTTCGGTAGAAATTTTGATCCGCACTTTGAAAACTTGCCCACCTTTCCATAATATGTCGTATCAAATTGAAATTAACTTATAGTCTGACAGATGTTGCCCCCTTGTTGTAGACTATATTCGAGCTCTGTGTTATCGTCATTCTTTCGGAGTTCGCATTACCCTTGATGGTTGTGGTGTCTAGTGACTAACATGATTTAGACCTTTCAGAAGGGGTAGATCTTGATGTTTTATATATTTATTAATTTAAAGTATTTCCTTTTTTATTTTATTATCCTCTAGTTATTCACCTTGCCTACATAATTCATTGGATTTATATATTTCATTTTTATCTTCTGCAAGTAGCATTTCTCATTTTCAAATTCTCTTTAACTTTTTGCCAGAAAACCTCATCTCCAGAGGAAACAAGAGAGGCATTGCAACTATGGCTTCCAAAGGAAGAATGGGTTCCCATTAACCCTCTTCTGGTTAGTGTAACTACTTTGTTTGCATAGTGCATGTGGCAATTCTGGTTAACGTGTTGTGTTTGTATATTTTTATCAATCCAAACATGACCTATTAAGTTTATCATGTTACAAACTAAAGCTCAAACGATTCATTAAATTAATAGATTACCCATTATGACCCAATTAACTCGTTAACTCAAAAAAATTTCAATTTCCTATTTTATTTTTTAAACAATTAAAACATTTTAACTTAATTACACAATTTAAATTCACTAAACTCATTCAATAAATAAAAATAATAAACTATAATATCATCTCCCATAAAAAATAATTTTAAAACAGTCTCATGAAAAGTTCAATTTTTCCAAATAAAATATTGTAAAAAATAACTATGTCAAATTGGTTAACGGGTTAAAAGAGCTCAATCCGAACCCAACCTGTTTATTTAACGAGTTTAACATGTTGGCCCACTAATGACCCAAACCCAATAAGGTCTAACCTTAGCTCGTTAATTTCGTGTCGTGTCACCAGGTTATATCCACAATTGCCACCCCTAGTGCATAACATGCCCTAACAGATATGTTATTTAATATACAACATAAACACACCCATGAATGCTCTTTTGTGAGCACACACATGCAACACATTTATTTAATATATACAATTCGTTTGATTGTTAATGCCTTTGTATGCACATTCTATTGTGAAATAATCTTCAGTTGGGAATACGATTTGTAGATATTCTTGAAAGTAAACCTGTTTGACGGTGTCCACAAATCTAGAATTAGCTATGAGCTATTGTGCATCTTGAATTCATAAGCTTTTGTTTCATTGAGTGTTTAATCATTTCATATCCATATCACAAACCAGAGAACATCTCACCTTAAACTCAACTGATTGATTGGGATTTGTACTTGATAAATAGGTGGGATTTGGACAAACGATTTGTACTCCTCTCTGGCCACGCTGTGGAATGTGCTGCGTGAGTGAGCTATGCCCTTCTGCATTCAAGGAGGCTTCCAGCCCATCATCCAAGTCGAAGAAGGCTGCTCGGAGGTAGCATTTTGGTTTGAATTACTTATTATAGGAAGAATTAGCTTGTCATCCGTGGCCTTTCCGATTTTGCCTTTTATGTGTTTTGGTGGTTAACATATTTTTTTTTTCTTTATTATGGATCATTTTGCGTTCCACCTTGTATCATGGATAGGCTTTTTGTGCTTTCTTTTGTAAAGATGGCTTTCCTCTGTATTTTGGCAAGAGAAAAATAGAAATTAGAAGTTTCTTAAAACTGAACCAGCATTGTAATATATAATTAAAAGATCAAATTTGATGTTATGAAATTTGTGATTGATGTTTTAATGATGTGGGTGCTCAGCATGACAAACTGCTTCGATTCTGTGTGCAGAAAAATCATTTTTGTTGAACGTCTTACTTGCCGGCCTACTTGTGCATTATGTTAAAAACTAGCAAGCTGAATTATAATTGATGCTCGAAAGAAAATACACAAATTTATAGTGTACTATTTTCTTGGTAATGAAATGGTCCTATCAAATAATATTAATAAGCGACAAGATGAGGTTCTTTCCGTGGTAAGTCCTTCACATCTACATTCAAGATGTAGGTTTGAGTCATACTCCCTCCCTCCTCCAATCTCGAAATATTGTAATAATTAACAAAAAATTAAATAGTAATAAGGCAAATTGAGGAGACTAGCCACTAATTCAACCAACTCAAGGAGATGGTATAATCTCCTCCAATAGGAGATCTTGAACAATATCCTGTCGATTGGAAATATCTTCCACTAAAAGAGATTGTAGTGGATCTCCGATTGAAAGAGAATCGATGGTGGAATTGATTTAATGTTCTTATTATTTTTTATCGAACAACAATTTTGCGTTGTAATTTCATGTAACACAACTGGATGTTTATGAAATTTGCCCAATTAATAAATAGCATGCATTGAGCTTATTACTTATCAAAGGAGAAGTTAAAGGAGAAGTTAATTAGATATATTAATTGAGAAGTTAATTAGACATATTAATCCATAATCACTAAGGTAACCCATGCCTACTTATAATCACGATTAAAACTTACCGGACTATGAATTAATCACTTTTAGATCTTATCACACATCATTTTTATACTAAAACAAAGCTGATATTAATTTTTTTTATAAGCAATGCCAAATTGGCCATAAGATTGCAACTCCGGAACTCTTGGATTTAGAACAATATAAATCTCAAAGGGTAAAAAAAAAAAAAACAAAACACATTTTTTCTACTCGGAATAGGTAGGAATTAGGATTGGCCCCCTTATCTGAGTTTCATCAGAAATCCCATCAGTCCACCAGAACCAAACATAGCAAAATAGACAATCTTTTCATTATTGAAAGCACTAGTCAAAATTCTAAAAGCTATACATCCATTTTAACTGCACGAGATCAAAAGATATAAACCACAAAACGAGTTTCTCCCTCACACTGAATCAAGTTAGAATTAATTGGTTGAAGTCAAGATCTTTTACACTTGCAACACACGTAAAATAAACCTCATCATATCGATCTCCCACGGCCGAAACCGGCCACTCCTCATCAACTATTTACTTCAAACAGCCACGGGAAGCTTGCTTTTGCGCCACATCCAATAATTCGCTCTCATCGAATCAACATGCTGCAAAACATGACAAATTGCCTTTCCCAAGTCGGAATCTAATGGTTCTGAGTCTGAAGTCCTCAAGCCACCTATGGCTTCTCTAAACTCTTCACTTGGCCTAAAACCATGGCAAAGAAGATCCAAAAGCATGCTCAGAGCAAATACAAAGTTGCTTTTCATACTCAGGACCTTCAAACATACCGAAGAGACTTTAGGATCGTTAACCCAAGACTGAATGTCGTCTTTGTAAAGGCCTCGAAGGTATCTCCATGGGCTCTCGTTCTCAGAGTTTGCCATAATAGCTTCAACAGTGTAACTAACTTCAGAGTCTCTCATGCCTATTAGGCCTCCAAGGAAGGGAGATCTAGTTACAACAAAGTATCTCTGTTACAGACAACAAATAAATATTTGTAAGAACAAAATCAAGATAATATAAACACACAAGTGGCATATATTCATATAGGTGCCAAGTTTTTCCAACCAAATTAATTTATTTAGAGAACAAAGGAACCAAGAAAGGATTTTGGAAACAAGAACTGAACACCATCCAGAAAAGTCGGGAACCAATGATAGTACTAGACGAGTTAAATAGCATGTGAAAGTAAGGAGAAAATTAATGAAAATCTAGACCAACTCTACATAACTGCCATGTCTACCACTTTAAGATACTTAAAGGTCAAACAGTAGAGAATATACAGCATTTAATTCATACCTGATTCCACGCAGAATTATTAAATATATCTTCTTTAAGGAGCTTTCGGCAGAAGTCAAGTTCATCTTCCCACCCTCCTAATGCCTGAAGTACCCACTGCAGAAGAAACTACTTTTTAACCCCCAAATTCCACTTAAAATTCAAGAGGTGCTAAATCCAATGGAGCTCAAACTATTTAATCTGACTACGAAAAATGAACAAATAGAGAGGAGTGCTCAAAAGTCAAAACATTTATACAAGAGATGATTTTATGTCATATATTTGACGTAACATGAATGACAAGATGATGCCAAACCTGCCTATGGGACCAGGCATGATAGTTTTTTGCATCAAGGGAGAGTATCTTCTTGGTGAACTCAAGTTCCATGATTGCAGCATCAGTTCCCAATTTCCCAGCAACCCACCGCCTATGATGCCTGAGAAGCATTTGTTGTTATAATCCATGATAGAGTGCAATCAGGTCACAAAAACGACAAATTGAAAACTTGAAAAAACTTTGAAGCTAGAAAGTGGGGCAAATAGAAATAACTTGACAACTTGTCTTGAAACTATAAGAAGAATTTAGCAATACAATCAAACAAAACTGTTATCATCAAAAAATAGGTTCAATGCTCTTAGAAGATGGGAAGTTAAGGCATCATAGATGCAAGCTTAAAAGCTTTGATTATACAAAGCTCAATGCCACTTTTAGCATCAACAAATTTTCCTTTTTGAACTTCTTTGGCCATTAAAAATGTTTATATCTGCAGGCAAGAATCGAAAGGTGCCACTTGTGTTCTACCTTATCTTGATTTTCATTTGTTCCCATTCCTTTTAGGATTTTTTTTTTCAGGTAATACACCGACTAGAACTGAAACACAAATACATTAATACTGTGGCTCACCATATCTGATAGTTTTTGGAATTACTCTTTGCGATGCATTCAACAAAATCCAGTTCTTCGTGCAAGTCAGCATCGAGTGACTCAAGTATTTGACGCCTGAAATGCCACACCTTCAAAGAAGACAAGAAATAGATGCTTTGTCAATTGCAAATCCATCAATGCGGTTTATTAAAAACCTATAGGGTCAATAATAACTTCTTTACATGGCACAAAATGATCTCACATTCAGATCATTTATGAAAATCAAAGACCATGATCAATTCCCTGTTTTCGAAAAACAAGGTTTCGGGTTCTCAAAATAAAAATGTTTTCATGAATTGAAGCTTGTTTGGTTGCTCAGAAACACACAAACAGAAAGAAAAGCTATCTAATCCATTTTTTTAATAACAAGAATCTCCTGAAAAACAGAATTGTAAAATTTTCAAGTTTCTATATAACAACGGGCTACAAGTTTGTTAAATCTACCAACTATAAAGGAAATCAACCATATCACAATACATAATAAACACTTGAACAGATTTATAGAATGTAGATAAAGAAAAAAAAAACCCAGATTAATCTTAGAAACACATATAGTTCAACCAACCAAGATAACAAAACCTTAAACTCCAGAAAACCTAAAAAAGTGAAAGAGAAAAGCAAGGGCGCGAATAATTACAGTGTAGTTGCCCGGGTTGAAGCGGATAGCTTCCTGAGTGAGGCTAAGGGCGCGAGGAGAGCGCTCGTTGGCTCGATAAACAGCTCTAAAGTAGTCCATTGTTTCTGTGAAGTCTTGTTTGTAGTCGATCAGGACTACAGGATCCGGACCGTCGTCTTGTGGTAGAGGAGTGACGTCGGACCACTCCGGTCTCCGGCTCATCGGCAGCCTCTCTCCTTCGTCTGATTCCATTTCTCTTTCTCGGTTGCTTCAGTCCACAGCGATCAAATGCTCTTAATCTTTTCTAGAGAATAATCTACATCATCAGTAAATCACCACCCTATTTATACTAGTAGTACGTGATAAATTGCATTAAGATCCCTGTTTTTAGATATAATGGCACAACTTATGCTAACTAGTAATTGAGGAATTACCCCTATTTTGTTTGGAAAAAAAATCAAAAATAACCCCTAGAAACATTAGGCATTTATTTTTAATTCACATAACGAAATACCTAATATAAAAAAACACTCACCAAACCCTATCTCCTCTTTTCCCTCTCTTCTCTCCCTTCTCGACTCTCTCTCATCGCCCAATGACAGCACCACTTGGGCGTGCGTCGTCGGGACTAGTGCTAGGAATGTGTGTTTAATGGATCGGTTCATTTTTTTTTAATAAAACCGTTAAAGTCCAGTTTTTTAAAAAGTAAACCGATCCAAAAAAATTTATATTTTCCAATTGATCAAAAATCAACCGAATTGGACTGATACTGTTCGGTTTGATTTTTCGGTTTTTGGGCATAATGGGGCAAATTAATGGATTTTAATAATTACACTATTTTTTTCATATTTTGGATCTATTGGACAGAATTTGACTAAATTAAAAAAAAAACACTAAATCTGCTGCCAAATTATATTAACAATTTGTTACTAATTGCCCAATACAATACCAACACCAAATAAAATAACTCAAAGTATATACTAAATTGAAAACAATCCACCCTTAACATTCCATAAACACTAAACATTTCACTAAAACCACATAATAACAATTCACAACATAATATCTAAGAAAATAAACAATCCATAAACAAAGTCTAAATACTTAAAAACTAAATAAATAAACAATCCATCAACACAAATAAGTCCATACTCCATAACATAAAAGTTCTTCATTACTCTATAAAACAATCCTTGATTGCTCCAAAGTTCAAACCCACTCCAAAATAATATGAAATTTGTTGGCAGTAAATTAACTTCATTCATCAAACAATAAGTCAATTACAATAAAAAAAATCATAATATCAAAAAATTCTTACCATTGATCGTTCACTACTCTTCCGTATCAAATGTTATCATTGTCATCAATACTTTTGTCAACTTCTCAATCTCTATATAAAGATAAAAGTAAAGTAGGTTAATTTTTTTTTTTTATAAATATAACATGAAAGTACAATAAGATAGGCAGATATTCAAATTAACTAATAACTACTTACTGGTTTCGGCATCTTCATTGAATTGCAAGTTTTCTAATGATGAATCATCATTTTAAGCATGCATTATTACTTCTTCAAGTTGATTCGTACGATACGTGGCTTGCAACCAAATTTGTGTACAAATCAAACACTCCACCGTTTTAGGAGTCAATGAACTCCAAAATGAATCCAGAACTCATCCTCCGTTATTAAATGCAGACTCAAGTGCCACGGTGGAAATCGGCATTGCAAACACATCTTTTGCAATCAATGCCAAAATGGGATAGTGTGCACTATTAACATTCCACCAAGTCAATACATTAAAATTTGGATGCTTTCGTTCAACCAGCTCCAACAAATACCTCTCCATCTCATTTCTACCCCTAACATTATCTTGTTTCTCAACTTTCTCTGAAAAAACAATTGAAAGGTCAAACATACTACTATCATCAATTTCTACATCACAAAATGAGGGGATTTTATCAACACTATCAATACCACCACCACTACCACCACCATATAATGCATTATAACTCATATAACTCAACCAATGAATCTTTGATGTTTGCGGCATTGATTCAAGACTCGTGGCACCATATATAAACCACAAAACAACAAAGACACATATTGCAATTTGTAGATAAGATCCAACACCACTACTATTATCAACAACTTTGTAAGTTCCTCATATTTTGATTGGATTATTTCGTTGACAAACCATGTTGGGGTTTATTTTGTAACGGTAGATTAGGTTCTTCATTAATCGTGATCAAGCTTCAATGGCTTCCCCAAAACCTCAAGCTCAAGATCACTTCAAAGGTATAACACTTGTTCTTGACTTCTTGAAGAGATTAGTTGCATACACACACTTTTTCATGCATTTAAATTTGCTCTTGTATTGTGCTTATTCTTCTTTGTGTTGTCCATTCATTACACAAACACATTTGCACTTCATTTCTAGCTTTAAATGTGATGTAATTCGTTTCCGTTTGTGTGATTGGAAACGTTTATACTTGCACGATTGTGTACTTCTTTTACGTGATGATCAACAGCTTGAGAAGGCATCTTCTTCTCTTGATTTTCAATGAAAGATGGATCTGACGGTTGGTGTTCGGCTGTTGGGAGCCACCGATTTGAATCGTCTATTTCCTTCAATGGATTTGGCGGTTGGCATTCAGCGGTTGGGAGCCGTCGATTTGAACCGCCGATTGTCTCCAATGGATTCGGTTGTTCATGTGTTCGGCAGCCTGTGGCCGCCGATTTGCCTGTTTTTTGGGCATTTTGGACATTTCATAGCTGCTCATTTTTGTATCATATAAATAAGGCATCTTCTCTAGTTGGCTTTCTAAGAACTCCCAAATACAAACCTTATAGTGTCTCTTAGAGTTCCATTGAGAGAGAGGCTCCAAGATTGGATTTTTAACTTTCTAAATCCCAAACCCTCATGCATTCAAGCACCATCAAGCTTTAATTAGGCATGGGTCTTTATAGCATCTTGACTTGGTAAGCTAGATTCTTCACTACTCATCATCTAGTGTCTCATCTTCCAAAATATCTCTTTGATTTCATTTCTTGATTGCAAAGTTATTGTTTTATTATATTTTGTGACAACATGTGTCGATTAAGATTTTTTTGATGACTAGGTTTTATATTTGTATATCTTTATCTACTTAGATCTTTATGAACATTCATATAGACGTATTGATATCTAGGATTTTTTTGATTGTCATCATAAATATCTAGATAAGCATTTTGTGTTGCCTAGCATTACTTGCATATTAGAATATTGTTATATATTCATTTAGGTTGTTTATCTCTTCTTTAAGTGTCAAGACTTGTGACTACGAGAGTGTAGTGAACAAGCAAGGTCTAGAATCACTATAAAAAGCATGTGAGTAATAGTGGTGTGTTATGTTCCGAGAATGGTGTGACTAGAGGTCAACATAGGTTGTAAACATTATTACATATAGTAGATTTGAGGACTGGAGTGACTAGATGAATTGCCCCTGAATTTTTACCCTATTGGGGCTTTCTCACGTAAATCAAATCAAAGTATTATTTATCTTTCTGCACTTTATTTACTTTGATTGATTTGAGACTAATATTGACTAATCAAAAAAGTTGGTAATTATTCGATTAATAACCCATTCATCGCCATCTCTAGGTTGAATTAGACGATCTCTGTGTGACGAGAGAGTTTTTGTCATTAAAAAATTTCCATCAAAAATATTTATAAAATCCTTAGTAATGTGCTTAAAATATGTAAACAAGTATAGTGACAAGCTAGGGTATCGTCCACAAGGAAAGGGAAACTAAATGGCTAAAACTAGTTAACCATTATTAAACTAAAATAAAGCATGAAGAGGGTAAGGATGGTTGTTTTGAAAATTAATAGCTATGCTGCAAAGTATAGTTAAACGAGTTAACCTAACATGCAACTAATGTTAATAAGAAATGTGTGTTAAAATATGATAGTGAGAACTAAGGAATTGATGGATCCAACAAGTGAATAGTGGGCAAATCATGACCTTCTCATGTGTGTGCTTTAATCTTGTGTAGCCAACCTAGGATGTATAAGATTGGTTGTATACCACTTATGAGTGTCCAATCTATCATGTATAGTATTAGCCACCCACAAATGCTTGTGCAATGAATGAATATCTATCAAATAGGGGACTAATCTCTTTGTTAAATTCACCAACCTAGGATGTATAGTGTTGATGCTTAACCTCTCACAAGCAACCAATCCTAGGATGTATAGTTTTGGTTACCCATTTAAGATTAGATAGAAATTGAGATTAATATGTCCGGATTTTACTCAAGTCATGTACTCTTGTTCAATCCTCCCATTCAAAAGAGCTTAAGAGAGCCAAGCATCATGTATACTCAAGTCTCTACTAAAATAATTTCTAAAACAACTTGCAAAGAGAGTCATGTACAATCTAAAACAAATCATTCTTGAAATCAATTAAAAACAATGAATAGGACATATTAGATAGATTGATAGAAAATATAAGGTTCATTACAAAGCCCAACATCTACAAGTATTTCACATCAATCCCTTGGTGGGATATTTAACTACTGATGACAAATATAAGAAAATAACAATGAGAAGAGAGATAGAGAAGACCCATGTAGAGAACTCCTTTCTTCAAGCTTCAATCCAATCTTCAAGTGTCCTTGAGTAGATGATGAGGATGATGGTTAGATTTGGTAAGGAAGGATTCCTAAATCTAGGGTTAGTAATTAGAGATAAAAATGGGAAAAAATTCGTTCTTAGAAGAGGGCGGAAGATTTGAAGTGTGGAAGAGAGGGTTTTTAATAAGAAAATGGTATATTTATAGGCTTGAGAGGTTAGGGCATGAAAGAATATCATTGCCCCTCTAAATATTTCTTGATACCTTTCATTTTTGGTGCTGGAATGTGATGTGCATGGGTAGTGCACAGGTAGGTTACCTGTGCGGTACCCGTGCAGTTCCTGTGGACAGCCACGCAACAGCTACTAAAATGGCCATAACTTCCTCTAGAAAACTCAGAATTGCAATCCGTATAAACCACTGAAAACTAGACTCCTGGAGCTTTCCGAATATATGAAATTCAAAACATGTTTCAATCCTAGGAGGGAGATATGACCCTTTGAAGTTGGATGATCTACACTCACTATTCTTACAATTTCAGCCCTTTTGTCACCAAATCTCATTTTTTTTTGTCTTCTGGTCTGGGCAATGTGCATGGGTAGTGCACGGGTAAGTTACCCGTGCTATACCTTTGCACTAAGGTCTTCTCATATTCAATCTTCCGGTTCACGGGTATGCTACCTGTGCACTATGTCCTTCAATTCTTCCCCTTTTTCTCCAATTGCCTCATTTTGATCCCGCTTCTTGCTTTTTTCACCTAATGCCTGATGCCTGCAATATCAATAAAAGAGCCATAAATACACATAAAACACCCAAGAACGAGACAAAGAGAAAGAATATGAGGGCCAAAATGTATGACATTTTTTTGCTCGATCAGTATGCATTTACATTTGGTATCAGAGCTGGTTCCTAGAAATACTTAGGTGATTCTTGCTCTAGTCTAAATATCTTGCATTTCATCTTGCATTTGTTGCAAAAATTTGCATACATACACCCTAACACTATGAGTGATATCAGGATGAGTAAAGAGGAAGCGTCGATCATGAGATTACCATTGCTCAAGGGTGACAATTACTCCTCATGGAAGAGGGAGATGGAGTCCTTTCTATCGGTGATAAATGATAGGGTTATGATGGTGATTGAGGATAAATACACACCACCCACCATGACCGCCGAAGATGGAAGCATTATGCCCAAGCCCTGTTGGATATGGCTTGAATTACCAATGGTTACCAAACATGATTCAACCAATGCGAAGACTTCCTGGAGACCTGGGATACGTTTGAAAGTATGAGATCATGCTTAAGGGAGTATAAGATCATGTTTAAGGGAGGCTTGAAGACCTAAAGAACTGGAGAAAAGAATAACAGTGAAAATCATTGTGCTTTGCGATATGCTTGCACAGCGGTACTGACAATGGTCCCCTTTCCAGTGGTTTATGTTGTGGGTTTGACAGCGGTCTTGATGACATGGCGCATGGATCACAGTTTTCTAAGCAGTCAATTTCAACACTGTTTAGAAAGCGGGTGGCCAATCGCAACTCGAATCGTAGTTAATAATAAGCATGCATTGAATCAGGAAATATTAACGGAAAGGGAAATAGTTTATTTCTGGAAGTTCTTATGCTTAAGGGAAAAGATTTCTCCTTACAAGAAGACTTGTCATAAATAGAAAAATATTATTTATGTGAAACAAGGAAATCTTGTACGTATAGGAGATGGATTTCCTAGTAGGTTTAAACTCTCTGTAATTCATATAAAAAGACTATAATAGCTAGGTTATTATTGTTGGGATTTATGCCCTAAAGCTTGTAATATGTAAATGTTATAAAAACATAAAAAAAAGGAAGTTGCTTATTTTTTTTTCCATTATGTAAATATTGATTTACATCCATACACTTATATCATATGTGCAAAACATCCAAGATTACTGGATGTAATCTCAAATTGAGTATATGAGTGTCATATACAGTAGGACAAATTCAGTTTGATACGTGCAATCTAAAGAGTCCGTAGAGAGCAAATAAAGCTGGGTACTTTGTTTGTTGTCAATCTACAGCTGCGGTACATTCCGTAATGTACGGTGGTCTTATCCTAGACTACTCATGTAGTGACATGGGAATGGAGGCCCCTTATATGATGAAATAATATAGGACAGGGCTACGATCTATATGAATCTCTCATCAAGATCTGTTAAATGAAGAGATTCATATATATCGACAAATGATGGCTGTATATGGGTGATTTTAATCCTGAGTGTCTTACTGACTCCTTCAGGTTGGATTGTGGCTTTCGACATACCATGGGTGAGATCAGAGTAACAGTTTCGATCAATAACTCTGTATCTTAGAGTCACGGTTTAGCTTGTGGCTGGGAAGACTTGCACACATTAAAGGAATCCATTACTTCTTGCGAGAAGTAGAGAAGTAGTTCCCTTAAGGGTTGATTCATGGCTTGAACAATTAAAAGCGAGCTCATTGTTCCATAATGGAAGACATGATATAATTGTTCATTAGAGAATCAATGGTACTTAAAGAAAAAGATATAATTGGAGAGGCATAACAGACTTTATGACCTAGCTCTAATTATGAACTACTCATGGAGGGATCATACCATATGTAATAGTTATATCGATGGACACCGAGATTTTAGTCTATGTAATACATCTGCAGTTTTGAGAGTGCAACCTCGGGTTTTTAGTTGAGTAACTCCGAGGTTAATAATCATGGAATATTAATTAAATAGTTTAATTAATATTTCTAAGTATTATTGGAGCTTAAAACTATGGGTCCATTAGGTCCCTTTACTAACCCTTTACGGTTATTGGTAACAAGGGTAACGGTTAATTAATTAGATAGTCCAATTAATTGTGTTACATAAGTGACATGAACAAGGAACTAATTAAATAATATGATTATTTGATTAGTATATTAATAATTGAATTATACTGATAATTAAGAATTATTAATAAGAGGTTATAGGTTCGAACCATGACAACACAAAAGGATTAAAAATAGTAAAGATTATTTTAAATCCTAGAGGTCATAGGTTCAAGTCCTGGTGGCGACCGAATTAAACTAGGATTTAGAATCCTATTTTTGAATTGGACAACTGAACCCTAGGATCCTGATATATAAGATACACTTATTAGGAAACAAAAACAACCAAAAACCTAATACAGAGAAAGAGGGGTGCAACAAAGGCAAAAAGAAATTTTTTTTTTGTTTTTCTTGTAGGATTCAGCCGAACACTTAAGGAGAGGGCAAGGGGTTGTCTTCTTGTTTTTTGTAACCTACATCTAGTCCTGTTAGTATCTGTGACATGCCCACACACAAGTTATCAGATTGCGAGTCATAGCTCGGAAGGCTTGGTGGTGAAATCGGAATCCAAGCTTTAAGAGAACAATCAGGTATACTTCAAGTTTTTTTATATACGTGTATATACAAAATTTGGTTCTGAAAATATGTTTTCTAAAGGAAACTTTTGAAACCCTAACTGTAACAATTTTATCAAAACCCTAATTGTTTCCCTACAATTGGTATCAGAGCCAATTTTTTTGTATACATGGAAAAACTTAAGTTGTTTTCTTTTGATTCCGTTATGTATGATATGTGTAGGCACAACATAGGCTTGTATGATTGTTATACATATATATATATATATATATATATATGTATATGAAAACATGGTTGATCGATAATTATATGGTCCGATGGGTTATAGGTTTATTTTTTTTATTCATCTATGTAATCAAAAAAGGTTATTTTTCATGGCTGTTCTTGATA
This sequence comes from Dipteronia sinensis, assembly GCA_033220585.1. Taxonomy (NCBI): domain Eukaryota; kingdom Viridiplantae; phylum Streptophyta; class Magnoliopsida; order Sapindales; family Sapindaceae; genus Dipteronia; species Dipteronia sinensis. The sequence continues at coordinate 19,846,752 of CM065641.1, forward strand.
TATGTTTTGTAAGTATATATTTTTTATGTGTATGTTGTAAAGAAGATCGTGATGTTCGAAAGGAATCGAAGAAAAAAAAACTACCCTATGCGAGCAAACAGCAGCCGCGTACGACAAGCTGCGCGCACCAGGTGCGTGCACGGTTGTCGCTGCTACAGCCGCGTGTTCGCAAGCACAAGAGCTGTTTTGGGCCATACTTGGACCTCGGTTACGTGTTAAAGTAACACTTGGGCCTTGGTACAATAGGCGGGAGCCCGTTAGAAGCCAAATGGACAGCCTTGACGCGTCCAAGGATGCTGCGTGCATCTTTGCACGTGTACGGCCTTAAGGCTTGCTGAAATGTCGTCTTGTGGGCTTCGTGGGCAGTATATATTCTGCTGAAATTAAGTGATGGGCCTTAGGGTTCTACCCATGAGATGGATCACGTGACATAAATCAAGTTGGGAGCCCAAAGATGCAAAGAAGTGGACTTGAAGAATATTGAAGACAATGGATTTACAAGAAGACCAAGGAATGCCTTGGATTATTTTTTGTAATTAGAATTGTTTAAGTTAGATAACCCATCATACTCGATCAACTCATGTATGCTTTAATTTTGAAGTCATGGTATGATTGAATTTTTTTTAAAGCATTGTCATACATAAGAATGCCATATAGATTAGGTGTGCCTACACTTGCATTATAACATATCATACATACAAAATTGCCATGATTTATGTGTTTTATTTTTAATGAGATTAAAATAGGATTTTCACATAATTGACTATTAATAATGAGATTAGTTTTTAGAAGTAAGAACTTGGTAATTCTCATTTATAACTAATCTTTTAATTAAAGAGTTTAATTAGTTAGATTAGATTAGTTAGGCCTAATACATTATTAGGATTAATTCGATTAAAGCCAATTCCAATAATAAATTAGATTTTTTATAGTTAAAAATCGGGTATTTTATTAAATATTAATAGGATAAGATTCTAGTAACATAACCTAGAAACTTAGATTCTTCTTAGCCTTTAAGTCTAAGTTAATATAGAGACACAGAGTTTCAATACTCGTAGTAATTAGAAAACCCTAACCTTAAAATAGTGAGAGGCAGAGGGATATATGACATTATATCTCGCAGTCTCCATTGTTAGTTCGACACCATGAGATTCAAGTGGGGTCTCAAGACGGCTTTGTTTTTGTCCCACTTAAGGAAGGTGTCCACATGAGTCAATATTAAGGTTGACTTCCTAACGGATAGGATTTCTGGATGTATTTTGGGATTGATTGACCCCAAGGCAACAACTCTTAAGTTAAGTTCATGAGATCTGAAATGATGGGTTACACTTACAAGGATTTAGTTAAATGATTAATTAAAATCCTGACTAAAATAAGCGACGGTCGAATGATATAAGAATAAAGAGTTATTCTGGTGTTTCATTCGATTGAGAATGTCTCGATCCAACATGCAAGTACTTGACCGACCCCAAGGCGGCACTTGCTTGTGGAATGTTGGATTGTTGTGGCGTAGAAACAATTTTTGGGGTTTTTTCTTGTTCATGAAACATGTTCATGCATCATGTTTAATATTATGCCAAATTTAACACATGATATGAATGTATGGAATGAATGAATTTTTATTTTATTTATGTTTATTTCAGCAATGTCATCTGCATTACTTCGAATACTTGCTAATGAAAATTAACCGGGGAAAACTACACTAAATGGTAGAATAACATTAATGCAATCTTGATTTGCAAAGACCTGAAATTTATGCTTACAGAGGAATGTCCTCCACAGCATACAGCCAACGCATCACGAGTTGTTCGTGAGGCCCACGAGAAATGGGTTTCAGCTGATGAAAAGGCCTGCATTTATTTGCTAGCTAGCATGACCGATGTGCTTGTTATGTGCTAGATAGCATAACCGACTTTATGACTTGACTCTAATTATGAACTATTCGTGGAGGATCATACCATATGTAACAGCTATATCGATGGACATTGAGATTTCAGTATGTGTAATACATCTGCAGTTTCGAGAGTGCAACCTCGGGTTTTTAGTGGAGTAACTCCAAGGTTAATAATCATAGAATATTAATTAAAGAGTTTAATTAATATTTCTAAGTTTTATTGGAGATCAAAACTGTGGGTCTATTAGGTCCCCTTGCTAGCCATTTACGGTTATTGATAACAAATGTTACGGTTAATTAATTAGATAGTCCAATTAATTGTATTACAAAAGTGACATGAATAAATTCAGGGAAGTAATTAAATAATATGATAATTTGATTAGTATATTAATAATTGAATTATATTGATAATTATGAATTATGAATTATTTAATTATTAATAGGAGGTTACAGGTTTGAACCATGACTAATACAAAAAGATTAAAAATAATAAATATTATTTTAAATCCTAGAGGTCACAGGTTCAAATCCTAGTGGGGACCGAATTAAATTGGATTTAGAATCCTATTTTGCTGTGGACAACTGAACCCTAGGATCCTGATATATAATATACACTTATCAGGAAACAAAAACAACCAAAAACCTAATACAGAGAGAGAGAGAGAGAGAGAGAGAGGTGTGCGGCCAAAGCAAAAAGAAAAAAAGAGTTTATTTTTGTTCTTCTTGTGGGAGCCGACCGAACACCTAAGGAGAGGGCAAAGGGTTGTCTTCTTGTGTTATGTAACCTACGTCTAATCCTGTTTGTATCCGTGACGTGCACACATACAAGTTATCAGATCGCGGGTCATAGTTCGGAAGGCTTGGTGGTGAAATCGAAATCCAAGCAATAAGAGAAAAATCAGGTATACTTCAAGTTTTTTATATATACGTGTTTATACAAAATCCGGTTCCGAAAATAAGTTTTCTAAAGGAAAAATTTTGAAACCCTATCCTCTGTAATTTTATCAAAACCCTAGTTATTTTCCCTCCAATTATGTGTGGAGCAAATTAGCAAATATCAAGAGAGATCTTAAGAGAATATTGGGTGTAATTGGGTTTGGAGTATTAGAAAAGAGAGAATCCATAGTGTGTGGATGTAATAATTTTCTACATAGTGGAACTTTCTTTTGTCGTCCTGACAGCCGTGGTTTTTTCCAGATTTGGGTTTCCACATAAATCCTTGTGTTATGTGTGATTGGATTGGTTATCTCTTCCTTCCTATTTTTTTCTTTTTTTGCTAATGTTTGTTTGTGTTCTATCCGGTAAAGCTTCCGCGTAGTGACTTTGTTAGCTAACAATTGGTATCAGAGCCTCGGTTGCTTGATAGTGGTCTTAACAAACTGTTATGGCTAAAATGATGAGATTCGAGGTTAGGAAGTTTGATGGGAAGATCAAATTTGGCTTGTGGCAAGTTCAAGTCAAAGATTTATTAATTCAATACAGGTTACATAAGGCGTTGAAAGGCAAGCCAACCCCTGCAAACCCTAAAGGCTCTGGAGATTCTAGTAAAGATACGACTGGTACTAGTTCTGGAAAATCTTTGATGAGCGATGATGATTGAGAGGATTTAGACGAGAGGGCTGCAAGTGCGATACGATTGTGCCTGGCTAAGAATGTTCTTGCAAATATTCATGGAACATATTCAGCAAAAGAACTTTGGGAGATGCTTGGAGAATTGTATCAAGCGAAGACCGTCTGTAATCGATTCTATCTGAAGGAGAAGTTTCACATACTGCGAATGTCTGAAGACACGAAGGTCTTGTTGGATTGTCGTGGTATAGCAACTGTTTTTGGGTATTTCTAGTTCGTTAAACATGTTCATGCATCATGTTTAAATTTATGCCAAAGCACTCGCACTTGTTTTAATAAATGACTGAATGAATGTTTTATTTATTTCAACAATTATGTCTTCTGCATTACTTCAAATTCTCGCAAATGACAAATTAACTGGCGATAACTACACTAAGTGGAAACTTAATATTAATGCAATATTGGTCACCAAAGACCTCAAGTTTGTGCTTACGGAGGAATGTCCTCCGGTGCTTACTGCCAATGCCACACGAACTGTTCATGAGGCATACCAGCGATGGGTCTCATCTGATGAGAAGGCCCGAACATATCTGTTAGCTTCTATGACAGACGTGCTTGTCACAAAGCACGAAGCAATGACTACAGCATTCGAAATTATGGAGTCATTGCAAGCTATGTTCGGGCAGCCCTCCGAGCAAAAGCGACACGAAGCTGTTCGTTCCGCTATGCTCGCTCGCATGAAGGAAGGTACATCAGTTCGGGAACATGTCTTGAGCATGATGTCCTACTTCAACACGATAGAAGTCAATGGCGGGGCCATTGACGAACCCAGTCAAGTGAGCATCATACTAACGACTCTTCCGAAGAGTTTCGATCAGTTTAAGAACAACTACGGGATGAACAAGTTAATGTTTAGTCTTACATAGTTGCTCAATGAGCTCGTTACTTTTGAGTCTTTGACTAAGGACAGCAAAAGTAAGACCGGTGAGGCAAATGTTGCCGAACCATCTTCCTCCAATAATAAGAAGAGGAAGAGCTCTGCTGGAAAGGCGAAGGGTAAGTCCAAATCCAAGAAGGCCCAAAGCAAAAAGAAGAGCACCTCCACCGACCAAGACAAAGGAAAATGTTTCCATTGTAACAAGGTCGGGCATTGGAAGAGGAACTGTCCTCAGTACGTGGAGGAGGTAGCCAAGAAGAAGAAGAAAGGTAAATATGATTTACTTGTTCTTGAATCTTGTTTAGTGGAAGATGCTTCTTTACCTTGGATTGTTGATTCGGGGGCAACTAACCATGTTTGTTCTTTTTTGCAGTGGACTGATTCTTGGACACAACTAGAGGAGGGAGCCTTCTCTATGCGTGTGGGGTCGGGGGATGTCGTGATGGCCAAAGCAGTGGGAGCAATAAGATTGCAATTTTGTAATAATAATAGTTTTTTTATATTATTGAACAATGTTTTTTATATTCCTGGATTTACACGGAATTTGATTTCCGTTTCTAAGTTGTTAGAACAATTATATTCTGTTTCTTTTAATAATAAGTTTGTTATTATTGAAAAGAATGGTCTGAATATTTGTTCAGGAATTAATGAAAACAATTTGTATATGTTAAGATCGTTAATACATACTGCATTGCTTAACACCGAAATGTTTAAGGTTGAAAAACCTAAAACTAATCGACATAAGATTTCTCCAGATAATGACACGTATCTCTGGCATCTACGGCTTGGTCATATCAACCTTGACCGGATAGACAGACTAGTAAAAAGTGGACTTTTAAGTGAGTTAAAGGTTGGCACCTTACCTGTCTGCGAATCCTGTTTAGAAGGTAAGATGACTAAGAGACCTTTTACTGGAAAAGGGCTTAGAGCTATAGAGCCACTAGAATTCATACATACAGACGTCTATGGACCGATGAATGTTAGAGCTAGGGGCGGCTATGAGTATTATGTCACCTTTATAGATGACTACTCAAGATACATATATATCTACTTGATGCAACGAAAGTAGGAAACATTTGAAAAGTTTAAAAAATTCCGAGCTGAAGTTGAGAATCAATTAGGTAGGACTATCAAGTCACTACGATCAGATCGTGGAGGTGAGTACCTTGACCAAGAGTTTGAAGACTTCATGGTCAAGCATGGGATAGTTTCCCAACTCACAACTCCTAGTACACCTCAGCAAAATGGTGTAGCAGAGAGGAGAAATAGATACCTGATGGAAATGGTGAGATCTATGATTAGTTTCTCATCATTACCAAATTCCTTCTAGGGATATGCGTTACAAACAGCGGCATACATTTTGAATGTAATGCCATCCAAATCTGTTCCTAAGACTCCCCTAGAGTTGTGGAATGGTAGTAAAGCTAGTTTGTGACATTTCCGCGTATGAGGGGTGTCCAGCACACGTGTTGAAGAACAAAAGTGGAAAGCTAGACTCCAAGTCTGTGGTCTGCCTGTTTGTAGGATACTCCAAGGAGACTAGAGGTGGACACTTCTATAGTCCCGAAGATAACAAAGTATTTGTATCGACAAATGCAACATTTCTTGAGGACAATTATATTAGTGACCATAAACCTCGTTCTAAGATTGTATTGAATTAGTTGGAGCCTGGTGAGACTAGTGCTTCATCAACAAGAGTTGTTGATCCACAAACATCTGAGAGTTAGATGGTTCCTGATCTGGATACATTATCACCTAGACGTAGTGGGAGGGTTGTAAGACAACCTGAACGCTATTTAGGTATAGGTGAGGGACAAAGTGTTGTCTCTGCTGATAGTGTGGATGATCCATTGACATTTAAGAATGCAATGGAAGATCCTGATAAAGAAAAAAAAAGTTAGTTTTCTTAGTCCTATACGTGGACGACATCCTACTCATTGGGAATGATGTGGGAATGTTATCTGATGTAAAGAGCTAGCTGGCTAGCCAATTCCAAATGAAAGATTTGGGAGAGGCGAGTTATGTTCTAGGGATCCAACTTATAACAGATCGTAAGAACAAACTCATAGCACTATCTCAGGCATCATATATCGACAAGATTCTTGTGCGATTTTCGATGCAGAACTCCAAGAAGGGCAATTTACCTTCTAGGCATGGAGTTCACTTGTCTAAGGAACAGTGTCCTAAGACACCTCAAGAAGTAGAGGATATGAGACGTGTACCCTATGCATCAGCAGTAGGTAGTCTCATGTATGCTATGTTATGCATGAGACCGAACATCTGCTATGTAGTGGGAGTAGTCAGTAGATACCAGTCTAACCCAGGATTGGATCATTGGGTTATTGTCAAGACTATTCTCAAGTATCTTCGGAGAACGAGAAACTATATGCTAGTGTATTCCAGACAGGATTTGATCCTGTTATGATACACAGATTCTGATTTTCAATCAAACAGGGATTCTAGGAAATCCACGTCTAGATCAGTTTTCACCCTAGGTGGTGGAGCCATTGTATGGAGAAGTATTAAGCAATCTTGCATTGCTGACTCCACCATGGAAGCCGAATATGTAGCCGCTTGTGAAAATGCTAAAGAGGCTGTTTGGCTCCGCAAGTTCTTGAGTGATCTGGAAGTTGTTCCAGATCTGGATAAGCACATCACACTTTATTGTGATAACAGTGGTGTTGTGGATAATTCCAAAGAACCAAGAAGCCACAAGAGAGGGAAGCATATAGAGAGAAAGTATCATCTCATTAGAGAGATAGTGCGGAGAGGAAATATGATCATCACCAAGATAGCCTCACAAGACAATCATGCTGATCCATTTACAAAGACCTTACCGGCTAAAGTGTTTTCAGGTCACCTAGATGGTCTAAGGTTACGAAACATGCCTCACATGCTTTAGTGCAAGTGGGAGATTGTTGAGGTTTATGCCTTAAAGATGTAATTTGTAAATGGATTTATGAAATAAATAAAAAGAAAAGTTCAATTCATTCTTGTTGTGTTGTTTATTAACTTGTGCATATATTAACATCCTAGATTGCCGGATGTAATCTCGAACTGTGTATATGAGTGTCATATACAGATGGATACAGTAAGAGACGTGCAATCTAAAGAGTCCATAGATAGCAAATAAAGCTGGGTACTTTATTTGTGGTTAATCTATAGCTGCGATCCATTCTGTAATGTACGGTGATTCTATCCTGAATCATTCATATGTGATATGGGAATGGAGGCACCTTGTATGATATGATCATATATGACTGGGTCATGATCTATATGAATCTCTCACCAAGATCCGTTTACTGATGAGATTCATATATATCAACTAATGATGGCTATATGTGGGTGATCTTAATCCTGAGTGTCTTATCGACTCCTTCAGGTTAGATCGTAGTCTTTGATATACCATGGGTGAGGTCAGATGCAATTCCTGATCAATATACTCCGTATGTTGGGATTGCAGTTTGGCTTGTGGCTGGGAAGGTATGTACACAATAGTGGAATCCACTCCTTCTTGTGAGAAGTAGATGGTAGTTCCTTTAAGGGTTGATTCGGGGCTTGTACAATATGAGCACTCTCCTAATTCCGTGAGGAAATAGGATTTATTGTCCATTAGAGAATCAACGGTACTTAAAGGATATATGTAATTAGAGGGGTATAACGGACATTATGACCCAGCTCTAATTATGAACCACTGTTGAGGATCACACTATGTGTAATAGCTATATCGATGGACACCGAGTTGTATCGGTCTGTGTAAAAGCGTCTGCAGTTGAGAGAGTGCAGCTTCGGGTTTTTAGTGGAATAACACCAGAGTTAATAATCAAGGAATATTAATTAAAGAGTTTAATTAATGATTCCAATGATTATTGGAGCTCAAAATACTGTGGGTCCATTAGGTCCCCTTGCTAACTCGGTCGATTTAGGTAACAAGGGTCACGATTAATTAATTGGATTGTCCAATTAATTGTGTTACGAAAGTGACACGTGTTCATTCATGGATTAATTGAATAATGAGATTATTTAATTAATATATTAATAATTAAATTAATTAAATAATTAGATTATTTAATTAATGAATTAATAATTATGAATTATTAATTGAAGGTTGCAGGTTCAAATTATAACTGAGACATAAAATAATTAGATTATTTTATTCTTAGTTTGGTATAGTATTTAAGTTTAAGTTAACTAGGGTTATGTGGGAGTTAGAATCCTACTCTACCTAGAATACTTAAATAATAATTATCTTTGAATATATGGAGATATATTTGGAAAGAGATAATGGTCTAGTTTGAAAAATATATAGAGATATATTTAATATAACTAGATAATAAATAAATAAATAAACTAGATATATTAAAATTTTTTTTTTGAAAAACCTAACATGCTAGAGATTTTTTTTTATGCACAAAGAGACAAAAAAAGGTTGTTTTTTTAATCTGTGAAGTCAAATTGCATGAGATTGCAATCGGTACTGTGCATGAGATTTATATATTAATCCACGCAAATCAAGTGCAGTAAAGATATACATTGATCATCGCAAATCAAATCTTTTTTTTGGTAGTTTGTGTGCTGCAAGTGTTGTACGGTGTATAGGAAGAAAAAGTTTCTTCTTCATTCTCTCTACATCCTCCTAAGTTCCTGAGTACGTGACGCGCCCACACGTAGTTACCAGTCCTGGAATATAGCGAGGAAGATCAGTGGTACAGACCAGGAGCATATCGTAAAGTGAAGGAGCCTCCAAACGTTGGTAAGGTTCTAAATTTTCTTTTAATATACTGATTACAATTTCCTGTGTTTACATATTGTATGTATTAGTTCCGAAAAAAGAATTGCGATCCTAAGTTCACTGGTCCCAGATCGTTTATGATCTGTATAAAAAATTTTAAAACCTATTTCCTCTGCATTACCGGTGAACGAGGTTCCAACAACCCCATTTTGTTGAGGAGTTCTAGGAGCCGAAAACTCATGGGAAATGCCTAAGCTTTTGCAATAGCTTTCAAAACAAGCATTTTCAAATTCCCTCCCATGGTCACTCCTAATCCTTTTAATGCTTTTAATGTGTGAGTTCTTTTCATTTTGAATTTTAGTGCAAAGCATTTTAAAATTTTCAAATGTTTCAGATTTTTCTCTAAGAAAATATGTCCATGTAAATCTAGAAAAATCATCAATACAAACAAAAATGTATCTCTTGCCACCGAGACTCTCGGTTTGCATGGGACCCATAAGGTCCATATGTAGAAGCTCTAATGGCTCCTTGGTGGCGAGATACTTACCTTTCTTATGCATACTTTTGGTTTGTTTCCCTTGTTGACAAGGTCCACAAACGCCATCGACTTTCTTCCCAAGCTTAAGGAGGCCACGCACAACCTTTAACTTATCTAAGATCCTCAAATCTCGATAGTTCATGTGGCCAAGTCTTTGATGCCATAACTCAATTTCCTCACATTTGGACATATTGCAAAAGATAGCACTAGCTTCAAGACAATAGCAATTGTCACTAGATCTCTTTCCTTTTAGCAAGGTTTGTCCATTTGGCATTAAAATAGAGCAATCATTTTTGTTAAACAAGACAGAGAGTCCATCATCATTAAGATGAGAAATGCTTATAAGATTGGCTTGCAAGCCATCAACAAGTAAAGCATTGGACAAGGAGGGTAAATCGGGAATGGAAATGGTTCCTTTCCCTATGACTTTCTTTCCAGATCCATCACCAAAGGTGACAAATCCTCCATCCTCCAAGACAAGGGATTTAAAGAAGCTCTTGTTCCCCGTCATATGCCTAGAACACCCACTATCCAAATACCAAGTGTTAGAGGCATTTGCCTTCAAGGCAATTTGAGCCACATAGCAAGAATAGTTATCCCTTCTAATCCACCTAGGTGTAATGTTCTCATTCCTAGTGGTATTAGTCACATTGGCTCTAGATTTCCTAGGATCATGCAAATTGGCTCTAGATTTCCTAGGAACATGCATTTTAGCTCTAGCTCTATTTCTTTCAATCATGCTCTTGATTCTACACATTTCAATGTATTTGAAGCAATTAGGTCTAATGTGACCATCAACACCACAAAAGTGACAAGTGGGAATAAAATAAGAAGACATACCATGCCTTTGTGAGTACAAAGGGGGTTTTCCACGCATTTGAGCTTGTCTTTGGTGTTGGATTGGTTCTCTCCTTCTTTGTTGTTGAGTTGGAATGAATTGCTTCCTTGATTGACCTTGCATGAATTGCTTATTGGCTTGATGGTATTTGGGTTGAGGGAAACTTGCTTGATGCACCCTTGTTGATTGAGCTTGAGCTTGTTTCCCTTGTGCTACCTTGACTTGAGAATCTTTAGAGCACTCTCCTAGTTCGATCTTCTTCCTAGGATGTTGTGGGGGTGGAGGCTCTTTGTTATCCAAACTCTTGACAAACACAATCTTGCTTGAGGATGAGGTCTCCTTGTCATCTTCATAGCCAAGACCTTTCTTATCACTTGGCCTCTTGCCAACTCCCAACATGTGGTCAAGTTTATTCGTGCTTGAAGTCATCTTAGCAATGATCTCTCTAGCTTCTTCAAGCTTCTTTTCCATCAATTCCTCATTCCTTTTGGCTATCTTCACTTCTTTATTTAAGTGAGTAGCTTCGGTGGATAGCTTGAGATTCTCTCCTTTTAGCTTTTGAATCTCTTTCTTCATCTTCAATCTTGAGCTTTGAAAATGCTCAATGAAGCCTTCAAGATCCATTCCTCCTACATCCATATTTGTTGAATGGGATGAAGAGTCACCATTACTAGAGTCATCTTCACTTTGTTTCTCTACCTCTTCATCATCTATTGCTTCCTTACTCTTGAGAGAAGATGCGAAGGCAATAAAGTTTGCCATATGATCCTCATCATCTGAGGATTCTCCTTCTTCTTCCAAGTCATCACCATCGCTCCACGTGGCGGCCATGGCCTTTCCTTTCTTCTTGTTTTTCAAATTTCCACAATCCGTGGAGATGTGTCCGAAACCTCCACATTCGAAGCATTGAATCCCTTTTCTTGTGGGCTTGTCTTCACTTGACTCAAACTTCTTGAAAGGAGTCTTCTTCTTCAGTTCCTTTCCTTTGGATCCAAATCCCCTCTTCTCAAAATTGATGAACTTCTTGAATCTTTTCACCATGAGGGCCATTTCCTCATCTGAGTCATCTCCTCTTTCTTTACTTTGGAAGTTTTCAGAGCAATACTCTTTTGCTTCTTTGGAGGTGTAGGTGTAGGAGTCCACCTAGACTCATATGCTAGAAGTCTTCCTATAACTTCACTTGGCTTCATGTTTTTGTAGTCACTGTTCTCCTTAAGAGCCGTCACTTTTGACTCAAATCTTGCAGGAAGTGACCTCATAATTTTTTGCTTGATTCTCCTATCCGAATAGGGGTCGACAAGTTGATGGCTTTGATTAACTATGTCCATCAACTTCACTTGAAAGTCGTTGAAGCACTCATCCTCCTCCATCCTAATTTGCTCGAATTGTGTTTGGAGGACTTGAAGCTTGGAGTCCTTGACCACCTCGGTTCCCTCATTGGCCATCTCTAGAATCTCCCATGCCTCTTTTGCAATTCTTGTTGTTTGGATCAATTTGTACTGATTGTCATCCATTGCACAAAGAATAGCATGCATAGCCTTGTTGTTCCACTTGGATGCTTCAAACTCTTGAGTTGACCATTCCGACTTTGGCTTAGGAACTACACTTTCGTCTGCAAGAGTCTTTTCCAGAAGAGTGTAGCCATCTTCAATTGCCATCCATGCTCGGTCATTTATTTGGCAAATGTAAGACTCCATCTTGCCTTTCCAAGAGGCATAGTTTACTCCGGTGAGCAAAGGGGGTCTTGTGCTAGAGGCTCCCTCATTACCACTTCCGTTCCCACTCATAGTGTTTGGGTATGAATGAGATGAATGTTTATGATGCAACAAACACAAACAAAATGCAATACACACAAAGAGCAAGGATCACCTAAGTGTATCTAGGAACCCGCTCTGATACCAATTGAAAATACACAAAGTGTGTCTAATACAACCTAGAGGGGGGGGGGGGGGTGAATAGGTTTTAGTTGATTTATTACCAACTTTTCGACTTAATCAATTTTAATAATCCTGCCCCATATTAGCAATGAATCAATCCAATATAAATATGCGGAAAACAATAAAAACACAAGGATTGATTTACGTGAGAAACCCTCCAACTGGGCAAAAACTCACGGGCTATCCTTCTAGCCATATACGGTCCTCAAATCCACTGTTTGAATGAAAGTTTACAACCTAGGTTGACCTCAAGTCACACCTACTTGGTCACTAACCCTTTCACTCTACCCAACGGGCCTTTAATAGTGATTCTTGACCACAAGCTTGTGCACTAACCCACTTAGTCACAAAGCTTAACAATCAATGAAGAGGTTAAACAACCTATGTGAATATGTAAAAGATATTCAAGCATGCAATTAATGCTAGGCAACACTAAATGCTTATCTAAGGATTTAAGGATGTCAATAAATGCAAATCCTAGATATCAATATCTAAATGCAAATACATGAAGATTTAGCTAGAAGGGTAAAATTGTCCTAAATGCTAGCTATTAATGAACAAGGCTCTCAACCAACAAACAACAACTCAAACATGTTATAAATGCCAATAAACATAAAGATATGCAATAAAATCACATAAAAGAGCTAACCCTAGGCAAACAAGAACATAAATAAATACAATGAGATTTAGGGCATGTTCAAGATACCTAGTCAATGAAAGCAAGGAGAATCCATGATGAGATGATGCTTGAAGATGTTAGATGCACATGGATTTGTGTTTGGTTGAGTAAAGATGAGTTCTTGGGAGTTTCTCTCTCTAAGGGAAGCTTGGCCTCTCAAAAATGGCTTCTTGAACTCATAAAAACGAGCAAGGAAGAAGATAGAGTATATATAAGGGAGCCCTAGTCAAAACAGCATCGTTTTGAACTTAGGGCATAAAATCCCGTCAATACCGCTAGATGGACCGCGTCTCAGGCAAGTGTCCAGACCGCGGTACACACAGCAGTGCACCGTCTGGACAGCACCGCGGTGTAAGGTATTGTGCATGCAGGTGCACAGGCCGCGGTATGGGCAACAGAGGCCCACTGGACAACACCGCGACTTGGGTCGCTATGCGTGCAAGTGTACAGGAAGCGGTACAGGAAGCATGACCCTACTGAGATATACCGCTCTGTATGCCGCGGTGCAAGCATGTCTTGCCAAGCGGTCTAGGCCGCGCTAAGAGAAGAATTTCTCTTTTCGAGGCAAACTCAACACACTAAGTGATGTGCAATCAGTGTAAGTGTGGAGTGTGTAAAGTGGCATACAATACATCATTCAATTACATGAAGATAGGAACATAATGCATGCAAGTGAGTGTGTGCAACTAGATCTCTTCAAAGAAAGTTAAACTAGTGAGATACCTTTGAAGTGCTCTTTGAGAGAGATGATGTCCTTGAAGCTTGATCACACTCAAGAGGCCTAAATTACCCTTACAAAGAATAATCCCCAATGTGGTTTGTCAACGAAATAAGCCAATCAAAATATGAGGAACTTACAATTATTAACTCTAGTGTTATTCCACTAAAAACCCGAAGCTGCACTCTCTCAACTGCAGACGCTTTTACACAGACCGATACAACTCGGTGTCCATCGATATAGCTATTACACATGGTGTGATCCTCCACAGTGGTTCATAATTAGAGCTGGGTCATAATATCCGTTATACCCCTCTAATTACATATATCCTTTAAGTACCGTTGATTCTCTAATGGACAATAAATCCTATTTCCTCATGGAATTAGGAGAGCGCTCATATTGTTCAAGCCCCGAATCAACCCTTAAGGGAACTACCATCTCTTTCTCACAAGAAGGAGTGGATTCCACTATTGTGTACATACCTTCCCAGCCACAAGCCAAACTGCAATCCCGACATACAGAGTATATTGATCAGGAATTGCATCTGACCTCACCCATGGTATATCAAAGACCACGATCTAACCTGAAGGAGTAGATAAGACACTCAGGATTAAGATCACCCACATATAGCCATCATTAGTTGATATATATGAATCTCATCAGTAAACGGATCTTGGTGAGAGATTCATATAGATCATGGCTCAGTCCTATATGATCATATCATACAAGGTTCCTCCATTCCCATATCACATATGAATGATTCAGGATAGAATCACCGTACATTACAGAATGGACCGCAGCTATAGATTAACCACAAATAAAGTACCCAGCTTTATTTGCTATCTATGGACTCTTTAGATTGCACGTCTCTTACTGTATCCATCAGTATATGACACTCATATACACAGTTTGAGATTACATCCGACAATCTAGGATGTTAATATATGCAGAAGTTAATAAACAACACAACAAGAATGAATTGAACTTTTCTTTTTATTTATTTCATAAGTCCATTTACAAATTACATCATTAGGGCATAAACCCCAACAGGATTTTGATCATCTAGGATTGCTCAATGAATTATTTCAGAATTAGAGTTGATTAGAGTGAAGATTGATGAAAAATACAAATGATTAAGACTAATCTGGTCCCTTCCACCGTTCTATGCGCACATAAAGCCAATTTTGATGCATGGGAGTTCAACCATATGTTTTAGAGATGTGGCGAACAAACTAATTTTTGAGGAACGAAGGCTAAAGAGTGATGGTAAATCTTCGGATAACTCTGCCTTTTTGGTTGACAGGAAAATGAAGGCTTTAAAAAGAAAGTCACTTGCTGGGTGTGGACAGTCTGGACATGTTAGGAAGAATTTTCAAAATAAGAAGACAAATGCAGCTAAGGGTTCCGAAGAGGGGGATCCGACAATCGCCTCTCTTGAGTATGATGACTACAGTGATGCCATCTAAAGGGGCATAAATATCCTTATGGCATGACCGCTAGTTGCCATGAAAGAGGATGTGTTACTGATAGCGGGTCCACAATTGCGCATGGGCATTGGTTATGAGGTGATGCAAGGTGTATGGTGGAGAAGAATGTCGATGGCTGAACGAACTCCTTAGGAACCTAACTTGAGGAGTTGCACCACAATTTTAGCAAGGTAAATTTCGACATGTGCCGGCGAAATCTTAGGATGGGTGTTGGGTATGTTGATTCTTAGTGTTGAGAGTTGTAGCTGTGGATGAAGGTTTGGGAATTCTCGCTATAATGGAGGATTGTTGGATATGGCTCGAATTTCCAATGGTTACCAAACGGGATTCAACCAATGCGGAGACTTCCTAGAGACATGGGATACGTTAGGAAGTATGGGGTCATGTTTGAGGGAGGCTTGAAAACCTAAAGAACTAAAATGAAAAATAGTGAAAACTGATGTGCAATGCGATGTGCACTTGCACATCGATAATGACAACTGTAAAGACCTCTAATATGATTGGCTTATTTCATGACAAACCATATTGAGATCGTTATGTAACAAGTAGCTTAGGTGATTGTGAATGACATGCTTCCGGACATCCCAAAGTGCTTTAAGAAGGTATATCACTTGACTTGACTTCTTTGAAGAGATTTAGTTGCACACAAACACACACACAAACATGCATTTGTTCATTGCTTATATGTGTGCATCCATTACATATCTCACACTTGCACCTCTTTGTTAGACTTAAGTGTGGTTGTGTGTTATGCTTTCGTTTCCTAAGTATGTTTGGAAATGTCCACGCTTGCACGATGGTGTGCTTGTCTAAGAGTGTTGTGTGATCAATAGAGATGCCCCTTTACTCTCTCTTGGATTGGTTTTGGGTTACATGGTCTTATACCATGAGTTTAGGCAATCTTGTTGTTGTCCATATCTGACCTTTGGTCACTCAAATGACCATATCTTTTTCTACAGATATTGAAATCTCTTTCTGTAAAAAGAGTAGAAATTATACTTCAATACCTTTCAAACGGTATATCATACAAAAGGTTTCAATGTCATTTGGTCATGTTTTAAGTCGCTTGAATCTTGAGCTGTTGCATTTATTTCCTGAAAACAAAGTGACCTTGAGGTGGCTTTGGGGGTGGCCTTGGGGCGACCTTGAGGCAACCTGAATGTTTTGAAGTCAGTTTTGGCACTTTTTCCTGAGAGCAAAGGGACCTTGAAGCGACCTGACCTCTAAGTCGCCTTCAAGTCGTTTTTTGTCGCCAGAAATCAGTTTTTCCTTATCCAAAACAACGTGGCTTCACTTGGATCATATATATACTTCATCTTCTTCCCTATTTTGACCTAGAGCTCATAAATTCATATCTTAGTGAGAGAAAGAGCTCTCATAGTGAGAGAAAGTACCAAGATTTCTTCTTTAACTCCCCAAACCCAAAACCCATGCATCCATTGCATCAATCATTCTTGGGTCTTCATCATTCTTGACTTGGTAAGTAAGAACTGAAAATAATACTACAAACGTGTGTCTACTAACCTAGAGGGGGGTGAATAGGTTTTAATCAAGTTAATTACCAACTTGTCTTGATTAGTCAATATTAAAAATTCACCTCATAAACAAATATACAAAATCAAGTGTAAAGTGCAGAAATATAAATAACACTTGATTTTTATGTGGAAACCCTTCAACAAGGGAAAACCCACGGGTTATCCTTCTAGCCACACACGATCCTCAAATTCACTATTGTAATGATGTTTACAACCTAGATTGACCTCTAGTCACACCATTCTCGGTCACTAACTCGCCACTACTACCCAACGGGCCTTTATAGTGAATCATTGATCACTTTGCTTGCCAACCACACCTTGGTTGCAAGACTTCACTTGCTTGTGCACTACACCTTGTAGTCACAAGACTTAACTCTCAAAGAAGAGATTAACAACCTAAGTGAATATATGAATATTCAAAATGCAAATAATGCTAGGCAACACTAAATGCTTATCTAGGAATTACAGATGACACTAAGTACAAATCCTAGATATCAATGTCTATATGAATGCTCATAAAGACCTAACTAGATATAGATATGCAAGTCTAAAATCTAGTCATCAAACAAAGCCATATCAACACATGTCACATAAAATGGCAAGGACAATAAATGCAATTAACAAATGCAATCAACAAGTGCAATCAATGAGTCCTAATTAGCTAGATGGCAAATATTTCATAAATATTAGCTATCACAATACAACAACCCAAACATCAACAAATATCTCAACTTGTAATTAATATCTAAATCTAGATGCACACAAGTTATAAAAGAAATTTCTTGTTAAACAAGAACACTAGAATGAGTGAAGATTGTGTTCTACTTACCAAGTCATGTATGTTGATGAAGACCCATGTAAGAACACATCCTAAATAAGGCTAGATGATGCTTGATTCATGAATGAATGGTGGGTTTGGGTTTTGGAGAGGTAAAGAACAAGTCTTAGAGCTTCTCTCTCTAAAAGATACTTCCTCTCACTAAAAATTGATTCTTGAAGCTCTAAAAACGAAATGTGAGAGAAAAGAGCATATATATAGAAGCCTTAGATAAAACTACATCGTTTTGAACTTGGGAAACAAAATCCCGTCAAAACCACTCTTTGTACATTGGTACATGCATATGTCCAGACCATGGTACATACCGCGCAACAGAAGAAATGGTCTTCTGGAATGGACCGCTGTATAGACCGATGTGCATGCATGTGCACCAACCGCGGTCCACACCGCACATGACACACTAGCGAGTACCGCTCCGTGTGTCGCAGCGTAAGCAGTGCCTGCCAAGCGATCTAGGCCACGCTAAAGGGAAAAATCCCTTTTTAACACTCAAGAAAAATGCCTATCTTACATGAATGTTGTGCAAGTGTGAAGTGAGTGAAATGCACACAAAATGAAGCACAATTAACATGCAGGACATGTTATCAATTTAGATACAATGCAAGATATGATATCTAATGCAAGCTAGTGAGTGTGTGTGCAACTAAGTCTCTTCAATTAAGAGTCAAGTCAAGTAAACTACCTCTCTTGAAGCACTTTGGGATCTTGGAAGCTTGTTGAAGATGAGTCACAATTGGAGACCTAAGCTACCCATTACAAAGTGATTCCACTGTGGTTTGTCATGAAATAAGTCAATAATAAATAGAGGTCCTTACAAGAACAAACATCTCATCTTCATTTATTGTTCTTTAAGTCCAAGATTTCATTTTTTAATGCATAGGATTTGTAAAAATCATTTTTGAATGCATTATTGTGTTGATTGATAACGTGATTGGGTTTGTATTTTGATAGCTTAATTGATTAGGTCATATTTGCCTAAATGCTAGGTTATAAACATTTATTTGTGATTTATTGATGACTAGGTTGATAGATTGTCTTTTAATCAACTAGTTAAGCTTATTGAATGTTTATGTGTGTTTTGTGTAACAATTAGTTTGTTGAAAAAATCTCTACACAACTAATTGAGTTTGTTTGTGATAGACTTTGGTCTAAGACTTGCATTGATTGTATGACTAAATGCTTTGTCTCAATCACATGAATATAAGCTAAGTATATGTTGAATACATTGTGAGCAATTTATTGATTCATTGTGATTGTTTGTGATAGCTAGGATTGTATGTTATTGATAACATCTAGCTAAGTCTTTATGCTTTGCATCTAGACATTGACAACGTGGATTTATTGATTGTATCATTAAACTTCTTGTTGAGCAATTTGTGTGAGTTTAGCACTTGATTGCATTTGAGCATATGTCACATGTTCACACTTAGACATTAATTCTCTTCATTGAGTCAAAGTCTTGTGACTACGGGTGTGTAGTGCACAAGAAATTGGTCTAGAATCACTATAAAAGACCTGCGGTTAGTAGTGGTGGGTTAGTAAATGAGAATGGTGTGACTAGAGGTCAACCTAGGTTGTAAACATCAGTACAATAGTGGATTTGAGGACCAAGTGTGGCTAGAAGGATAGCCCGTGAGTTTTGCCCAGTTTGAGGGTTTCTCACGTAAATTAATCAATGTCATTTATTGTTTTCCGCACTTTAATTATGTTGATTGTATTTGATTGTGCTGGGTTATTTTTGTTAATATTGACTAATCCAAAAAATTGGTAATTACTTGGATTAACAACCCATTCACCCCTTGCCCCCTCTAGGTTGTTTAGACTCACGTGTTTGTGTATTTTCAATTGGTATTAGAGCGGGTTCCTAGACATACTTAGGTGATCCTTGCTCCTGTGTATGTGTCTTGCTTTTCTTTCTATGTTGATTTGTGCATGCACTTGCATTCATATAACCCAAAAACTATGAGTGATTTCGGGAGTAAAGAGGGAGCATCAAGCATAAGACCACCATTGCTCAAGGGTGAAAATTATTCCTCATGGAAGGGGAAGATGGAGTCCTATATATCAGTGATTGATGACAAGGTTTGGATGGTGATTGAGGATGGTTACACACCACCCACCATGACCGTCGAAGATGGAAGTAGTGTGCCCAAGCCCAAGGCTCAACAGAGTTCTGAAGAATTTGAAGCTTCGAAGTAGAACAATCAATGCATGCTTTGTTTTGTGTA
Organism: Dipteronia sinensis; assembly: GCA_033220585.1. NCBI lineage: Eukaryota > Viridiplantae > Streptophyta > Magnoliopsida > Sapindales > Sapindaceae > Dipteronia > Dipteronia sinensis. Next base: position 19,866,682 of record CM065641.1, read on the forward strand.
ATGGATGAGAGTCAATACAAACTCATTCAAATCACCAAAAATGCACATGAAGCTTGGAAGATCCTAGAGACAGCACATGAGAGAACCGAAGTGGTTAAGGATTCCAAGCTCCAAATCCTCCAAGCACAATGTGAGACAATTATGATGGAAGAGCATGAGTGCTTTAATGACTTCGAAGTGAAGTTGATGGACATCGTGAATCAAAGCCGTCAACTAGGTGACCAATACTCGGATAAGAGGATAAAGTAAAAGATCATGAGGTCACTTCCCGCTAGGTTCGAATCTAAGGTGACGGCTCTTGAAGAAAATAGTGATTTCAAGAACATGAAGCCAAGTGAACTTATTGGAAGGCTCCTAGCCTGTGAATCTAGATGGGCACCTACATCTACATCACCCAAGAAGCAAAAAGGTATAACATTGAAGACATCGAAGATTGAGAAGGGGGATGATAAATCGGATGAAGACATGGCTCTAATGGTGAAGAGATTTAAGAAGTTTATAAAGCTTCACAAGAATGACTTGAAGAAGAAGACCCATTTTAAGAAGATCGAGCCAAGTCAAGAGAAGCTTACAAGAAAAGGCATTCAATGCTTCGAATGTGGAGAATTTGGGCATATCTCCACAGATTGTGGCAACTTGAAGGACAAGAGAAAAGGAAAGGCGATGGCCGCCTCATGTAGTGATAGTGAAAGTAAAGAAGAGTCTTCGAGTGATGAAGAGCTTGCACTCAACTACACGGCTTTTGGAGCCTCCTATGTGGAAATGGAAAGAGATGGCAATAGTGCCTTGACTTGTGACCTTGAAGAAGGAATATATGAAGTGGTAGCTAGAGGTGGGATTGATGTAGCTACACATAGGGATGTATTTGATGTGACAACAAGTGACACTAGTGATGACTCAAGTGATGAGAATTCTTCATCTCACTCAAATGAAGGTTTTTGTGAAGGTATGGATCTTGAAGAATTCATCAAGTAATTTGAAGACTTTAGGTTGAAGAAGAAAAGAAAGATTCAAATGTTGAAAGTGGAGAATCTCAAGCTTTCAACCAAGGTGACTCACTTGAATGAAGAAGTGAGGAGAGTCAAGGAAAGTGAAGACTTGTTGAAGAAAAAAAAACCTACAATTAAAGACCAAGCTAGATGACTCCTCGAAGATGGAGAAGATTGATGTGTCCAAGTGATCGCTCTAAATTTGTATATGTTTTGAGTGCTTAATTCCTTACCTTTGTTACCATTTATGGGATGTTTTAAGTGTTTATTTGCTTTTAAAAGTGTTTTCAGGAACAAATATTCATCCAAAGGCATTTTTGTTCCAAGTTGGAAATTTCACGTGAAAGAAGGGATTTTTGGAAGAAAAGGAGAAATCTGCGAGTTCAATCTCGTAGATCCAAGTCGCAGATGTTCCTTAGGGTAGACTGCGACATCAGCATTAATTTCAAAGTAGCAAATGTTTCCCAGAACCGACTGCCACATCAATCCGCGAGTTCAACCTCGCAGTAACCAATTTGCAGAAACACTCCAGAAACATCTGCCATGTCAGTCTGTGACCACAAACCGGCAGATTAGAACTGCTACTTCCAATATGCTAGTTCCAACTCGCAGAAACACTCCTGAGGAGATTGCCACTTCAGACTGTGAGTTCAAGCCAGCAGAAACTAGACGGCTACCAGACATTGCGAGATCCAACTCGCAGAGCCACCTCGCAGAAGTTGCCCAGAATCCCACAGCCATATGAATCAACGAATTCTTTTAAGCAGAAGCAAACTGCGAGTTCAATCTGCTAGTTTCATCTCGTAGATATGACTCACAATTGTCTTCCACGTCAGCAATCCACTTGATAAACCAATGGTTTTTCCTACCCACTATATACACTTAAATATCTTTGTTAACCTAGTATATATAGAAGAGAGAAATAGATTTTATATATAGATATTTTCATAGAAATAAACATTTAGAAAGAAAAAAGTAGAGGTTATCTTAGAGATCAAATTAGTTCTTAGTTTTAACTAGATCTTGAAGCAACTTAGAAGAAGATTAAAGGAAGAATTTGTAATCAAAGTCAATGATCATCATCCATGACTATCAGTTGTATCTCTCTTTCTCTATCTTTTGTAGTTAAGAAAATCATGTGTAGCTAAATTCCTTGAGATGTAAGGGATAGATGTTCATTTGTTGTTTACTATGATTTAAGTTAATATAATAAGTTTATCCATTCTATCTTATTTATATATGTGCAATTAATGTATGAACTAAACATTTAATGTGATTTACTTTGTATTTGTAGCATTTAAGATACTTTTAAAGTGGTTGGATTATCAATAAATGTGTTTGAAGAAACATAACTAATATCCCTACTTTCTTTTGGAGTGATTGTTGATGATGCATGACCATGCTTATTAATATCACTTTCCCTTCCAGATTTAAGATTTCTCTATTCACCATCCTTTGACATATTGAGATGTGGAATTGATGAAAGCCTTTCTTAAAGACCTTTTAAATTAGGGCCACATATTATATAAATGGATGTTGTTTTAAAGTTATTTATTTAAGATCTTGGTTAACACTTGTGCTCTATCATATTCCCTTGTATATCATTTGATCCACTTCTAGTTTAATCATGTTAAGATCATTCACTAGTCAATCTTTGTTAAGCAAGTTTTATTATTCTATTTGATTTTCACTACCTTGATTTCCTTGTGGGATCGATACCCTTACTTGTGTCCACTATACTCGACAACGATTCGTACACTTGCAAATGGTTAACTAGACTTGTGCACTCCATTTCATTTAGTTTTTAGAGCATCATTAGTTTAGAGGTACGCTCGGAGTGCGTCAAAATCTTGGCGCCGTTGCCGGAGACCTTCTTACAGTAGCAGTAATCAATTTTAGTTCATTTAACGTAGTTGAAAATTTTATTTTTCATTTCAGGATTGAACCAGTTGTATGTAAGGTCGAAGATCACTAGGAGGACCTTTGTTTCCAAGTAGCGAGGACATCAACCGTATTGCAAGGGTATGAAGAGGAATAGATACTCCACCAGTGGTTATCGAAATCGGAAGCGACTCATCTCCTTCCAACAACAGAACCATGGACGGACAAAACCCAACCGTGGTACAATGGTTTATAAAGGATTATGCACTGTGGAAAGTTGGTTCACAACCATCGGCAATCTTGCTCGAAACAGCTCAAAGAAATTATGTGCTAAAGAATATGCATTACAACACCTTTCCAATCTTTCATGGTCAACCAAGGGAGGACGCACTTTAGTTTATGAAGGAAGTTCTACCATGTGATGACAACCTTTCCTTTGGGAGGAATTACAGAAGATCAATTACGGATGAGATGTTTCTCATACAATCTAAAGGATCAAGCCAAGCAGTGACTCTTGGCGTTAGCACCTGGATCTCTAACAACTTGGGTGGAAGTTGAGAGGAAATTCTTCTATAAGTATTTCCCTTAAAGTAAAACAAAAGAAATAAGGGGAGAAATCACCATTTTTCAGGAGGAGGACGAAGAGCCTTTTCATGAAACATGGGACCGTTTCAAAATGCTCCTAACCCAATGTCCACACCATGAGTTCACTTTGGATAGCCAAGTACAATCGTTTTATGACGGACTTACCAGGCTTACTTAAGCCATCGTGGACAATGCATACATAGGTGTAATGAGGGAATTGACAGCGGAAGAAGTGTTTGAAAAGTATGAGATGTTGGGGCAAAATTCCCAACCAAGGAGCCGAAGAGGGGAACGTGAGATGAGACTGAATAGAGAGATGGCCAATAATGTGGCCAGTCTCACTCGAGACATGCAGCATCTTGTGATGAACCTTGGATGCAAGCCTTCTCCGAACGCCCAAGTGCAACAGAATCTAGCTATGAGTAGAGCGGATGAAGTCCAAGGGATATGATGAGGACCAAGGGATGACCCTTTCTCCAATACCTATAACCCAGGATGGATGAGGCATCCCAATTTTTCATGGTCAAACACTGAGAATTGCCTAAACCTACAAGATAGCCAAGCATACCAAAGCCAAGGTTGTCAAGGGCAAGGTTACCAATCACATCCCCAACAATGGAAAAGCAACAACAATCAACAATTGCGGAATGCAAATTATAGGAGGCAATATCACCAAAATCCAACCGGTCCAAACAATTACAAGATCAACCAGATGGAAGAGATGCTTAGAATGATGGAAAGAGAGTTAGGATCTCTTGCCAAATCCCATCAAAAGCAAGAACTAGGAAAGCTTCCAAGCCACACCGAGCAAGCCAGTGCACTGGTAATATTAATGAGTGGTAAAGTTCTTGTTGACACAAAAACTCCTGAACGTTCTAATATTTCTGTTAATATTTCAAGAGATAATCCAGATGAAGAGAAGGGTAAAGAAAAGCCCGAAGAAAAGGAGAGGCCAAAGGTCACATTGAAAAAGACTGTGAAAGACCTAGAGTCTTCTGATCGGTATGTCCCTCCAATTCCTTTTCCGGGAAGGTTGGAAAAGACAAAGATCAACCAAGCTTTCAAGGAGATCTATAACATATTGTCAAAGGTTTCTGTAAGCTTGCCACTCTTTGAGTAATAGAGAAGATGCCGTCTTACGCCAAATTCTTTAAAGAGCTCAACTTTAGGAAGAGAAGCAAGGAATTCAAGGAGAGAATAATCATTCCTGAGAAGACGGAAGACCTATGGAGTTTCATTATAGATATCTCTATCGGGGATTTAAAGAAGAAGAGGGCAATGTTAGACCTTGGTGCATCGATAAACTTGATGCCACACGCAGTTTATGTAGAAATGGGGCTAGAAGGGCTGAAGCCAACAAAGATGGAGCTAATTCTAGTAGACAAATCCGTTAGACTCCCATGTGGCATAGTAGAAGATGTCTTAGTGCAAGTCGAGAAGCCAATCATTCCTATAGATTTTGTAGTACTTGATATAGAGTAGGATCCCTTCAAGGGAAGAGAGATGCTGATGTTACTTAGGCGACTTTTCATGGCCACTGCAAAGGCAATCATCGACGTCTATAACGGGAAGTTATCCATGACCTTACTAGGAGAGACGGTGGAGTTTGAAGTATTTGAATCAATGAACCACCCTATAGGAGCGCTTGATTGTTTCAGTATTCAGGTGGAGAATATGGAATCCGATCTTAAACTAGATTTAGGTGAGTATGTAGGAATATCCGATTTTACACTAGTTGAAAGGAAAACACCTCTTCTCAAGCACGAGGCACCAGACTACGAAGAGATTATCGCTCAACTCAAGGAAGAGAATATAATGGTGAGGGAAATGAAGCAAGAAGATTGTGTAGGTGAGTGCTCAATTGAGGCAATTCAAATCAAGGAAAAGACTTTGGGAAGAGACCAAGCATTAAGGGATGAGACCAAGCATTAAGGGATGAGAAGGAATCGAAATTTGCAAAAAGAGGCAAGCAAAAGGAAGTCATATATTTCCCTAAGAAGAAATTGGATAGGGAGGGGAAAAGAAGTTCAGATGCCTCTAATAAAATGTCGGTCCCCACAGTAAGTAAAATAAATACGAATGATAGAAATGAGAGACCACAGCCTCCACCAAAGAAGGAGTATCCAAAAGGTAAAATATAGGTTCCATATTTTGGATTGCGCAGCGGAATGAGGTTTTAAAATTTTTTATGCAATCATCAAGTAAACCAATTGTATAGTAATAATCAAAAACAATAAGAAGGAGATAAAATTATTTCATACCAACGTTTGTAGGCTCATTCTTCTTTTCGATCTGCTTCATGATTTGAACTACAAGATCTTCCTGGCTATCTCCGGGAATTGGTAACGGTGTGTGGGCGCGTCACAGTACTCAGGAACAAGAAGGATAAGGAAAAGAAGAAATTTTTTTTTTCTTTGGCCGCAAATCCTAGAACTATTTCTAGGGTTTGTTTTTCTTTTCTTTGGTTCTATACGCTCAAAAAATTGACTCTCAATTCTGAACGTATGTTGTGTTGTTAGTTTCCAAAAACAAATATCATATATATATATATATTAATAAAACTAATTAAATCAAATCTTTTAAGGTATCTGATATCCTTAAAGATATTAATTAATATTAATTTATTTAATTTTATTTGAATTCAAACTCTTTTAAATTCAAATTCAAATCTTTTAAGATATCTGATATCTTTAATTAATATTAATTTATTTGATTTGAATTCAAACTCTTTTAAATTCAAATTTAAATATTTAATGTAATGGAAATAAAATAATCAAATTATCTTATCATCATTCAAAATTAAATATCAATCAGCACCCTCCATCTAATGATTAATTACATAATTAAATAATCTAATTATTTAATTAACATAATCATTAATATTCATTAATTAAATAATCTCATCATTCAATCAATTCATGAATAGACACGTGTCACTTTCGTAACACAATTAATTGGACAACCAATTAATTAACCGTGACCATTGTTACCTTAATCAATCGGGCTAGCAAGGGGGCCCAATGGACCCACATTATTTTGAGCTCCAATAATCCTTAGAAATAATTAATTAAACTCTTCAATTAATATTTCATGATTATTAACTTCGGTGTTATTCTAGTAAAAACCCGAAACTACATTCTCTCAACTATAGATATTTTTACACAAACCAATAAGTTTCGGTGTCCATCAATATAGCTATTATTTATGGTATAATCCTCCACAAGTAGTTCATAATTAGAGCTGTGTTATAATATCCGTTATACCCCTATAATTACATCTTTTCCATTAAGTACCATTGATTCTCTAATGAACAATAAATCCTACATTCCTCACGGAATTAGGAGAGCCCTCATATTGTTCAAGCCCCGAATCAACTTTTAAGGGAACTACTGTCTACTTCTCGTAAAAAGGAGTCGATTCCACTATTGTGTACAAACTTTCCCAACCACAAGCCAAACCGCAATCCCAACATACAGAGCATATTGATCGGGAATGCAACTCTGACCTCACCCATGGTACATCAAAAATCACGATCTAACCTGAAGGAGTCTATAAGACACTCATGATTAAGATCACCCATTTATTGCCATCATTTGTCGATATATATGAATCTCAGCATAAACGGATCTTAATGAGAGATTCATATAAAGCATGGCCCAATCCTATATGATCACATCATATAAGGTGCCTCTATTCTCATATCCTCATATGAATGATCAAGGATAAGATCACCGTACATTACGGAATGGACCGCAGCTGTAGATTCACCACAAACAGCTTTATTTGCTATGTATGGACTCTTTCGATTGCTCGTTTCAAACTGAATCCATATGTATATGACATTCATATACTCAGTTCGAAATTACATCCGACAATCTTGGATGTTAAATACACATGTTATATAAAAGTATGAAACAATTTGAATGAATAAACTACTTCTTTTATTTATATTCAATTCACATTTACAAATTACAAGTTTTACGGTAAAAACCCCAACAATCTCCCACTTTCACTAAAGCATGTGAGACATGTCTCGTAAACCTAGATCGTCTAGGTGACCCGTAAATACTTTAGTCGATAAGGTCTTCGTAAATGGATCAACATGATTGTTCTGTGACGTTATCTTGGTCACAGTCACAACTCCTCTCTGCATTATCTCTTTGATGAGATGATATTTCCTCTATATATGTTTCCCTCTCTTGTGGCTTCTTGGTTCTTTGGAGTTAGCCACAACACCACTGTTATCGCAATAAAGTGTGATGGGCTTATCTAGATCTGGAACAACTTCCAGATCACTTAAGAATTTTTGGAGCCAAATAGCCTCTTTAGCAGCTTCACAAGCGGCTACATATTCAGCTTCCGTGGTGGAGTCAGCAATACAAGATTGCTTAATACTAATCCATACAATGGCTCCACCACCAAGGGTGAATACCGATCCTGATGTGGATTTCCTAGAATCCCTGTGTGACTGAAAATCAGAATCCATGTATCCTAACCAGATCAAATCCTATCCAGAATACACTAGCATATAGTTTCTCGTTCTCCGAAGATACTTGAGAATAGTCTTGACATCAACCCAATGATCCAATCCTGAGTTGGACTGGTATCTACTGGCTACTCCCACTGCGAAGCAGATGTCCGGTCTCGTGCATAACATAGCATACATGAGACTGCCTACCGCAGACGCATAGGGAACACGTCTCATATCCTCAACTTCTTGAGGTGTCTTAGGACACTGTTCCTTAGACAAGTGAACTCCATGCCTGGAAGGTAAATTACCTTTCTTGGAGTTCTGCATCAAAAATCGCACAAGAATCTTATCGAAATACGATGCCTGAGACAATGCTAGGAGTTTGTTCTTACGATCCCTTAAGAGTTGGATCCCTAGAACGTAACTTGCGTCTCCCAAATCTTTCATTTGGAATTGGCTAGCCAGCCAACCTTTTGCTTCCGATAATACCCCTACATCATTCTCAATGAGTAGGATATCATCTACGTATAGGACTAAGAAAACTACTTTCTTATCAACGATGCGCTTGTAGACATAAGGCTTATTAACATTTTGCTCGAAGCCATAGGTTTTGATCACATCATCAAACCTTATGTTCCAAGATATATATGCTTGCTTCAGTCCATAAATATACATTTGCAACTTGCAAACCTTTTGCTCTTGATATGGAGACACAAATCTCTTTGGTTGCATCATGTAGATGCTCTCATCAAGATTGCCATTCAAGAATGTAGTCTTGACGTCCATTTGCCAAATTTCGTAATCGAAATATGCAGCAATGGATAAGTGAATCCGAATAGACATAAACATGGCTACTGGAGAGAAAGTCTCTTCATAATCGACCCCCTCTTTCTAGGTATAACCCTTAGCCACTAGCCTTGCCTTGAAGGTCTCTATCTTCCAGTCTACTCATCTTTTTCTCTTGTAGATCCACTTACACCCTATGGGTTTTAACCTATCCGGTAAGTCTACAAGTTCCCAGACTGAGTTACACTACATAGACTCCATCTAGAGATTCATGGCTTTAAGTCATTCCTCTTTGTCAGGATCTTTCATTGCATTCTTAAATGTCAATGGATCATCCACACTATTAGTAGAGACAACACCTTGTCCCTCACATATACCCAAATAACATTCTGGTTGTCGTACAACCCTCCCATTACGTCTAGGTGGTAGTGTGTCCTGACTAGTCATCTGACTCTCAGAAGTCAATGGATCAACAACTCTTGTTGATTGAGCACTAGTCGTATCAGGTTTCATTTCATTCAATACAATCTTACTACGAGGTTTATGATCACTAATATAGCTATCATTAAGAAACATTACATTTGTCGATACAAACACTTTGTTCTCTTCAGGACTATAGAAGTATCCACCTCTGGTCTCCTTGGAATATCCTACAAACAAGTAGACCACAGACTTGGGGTCTAGCTTTCCACTTCTGTTCTTCAGCACATGTGCTGGACACCCTTATATATGGAAATATCGCAAACTAACTTTACGACCATTCCACAACTCTAAGGGAGTCTTAGGAACATATTTGGATGGAATTACATTCAAAATGTATGCCGTAGTTTGTAACGCATATCCTCAAAAGGAATTTGGTAATGATGAGAAACAAATCATAGATCCCACAATTTCCATAAGGGTTCTATTTCTCCTCTCCGCGACACCATTCTGTTGTGGTGTACCAGGAGCTATGAGTTAGGACACTATCCCATACTCGACCATAAAGTCTTCAAACTCTTGGTCAAGGTACTCACCTTCACTATCCGATTGTAGAGACTTGATAGTCTTTCCTAACTAGTTCTCAACTTTAGATCAGAATTCTTTGAACTTTTCAAAAGTTTTCAACTTCCGTTGCACTAGGTAGACATATCCGTATCAGAGTAGTCATCTATAAAAGTGACATAATACTCATAACCACCCATTGTTTTAACATTCATCGGTCCACAGATGTCTGAATGTATAAGCCCTAGTGGTTCTTTAGCTCTAAGCTATTTTCCAGTAAAAGGTCTCTTAGTCATTTTACCTTCAAGACATGATTAGCAGACCGGTAAAGTTCCAACTTTTAACTCACTTAAAGGTCCGCTTTTAACTAGTCTATCTATCCTGTCAAGGTTAATGTGGCCAAGTCTTAGATGCCACAGATACGGTTCATTTTCTGGAGAAATCTTTTGTCGTTTTGATTTTGGGTTTTCAACTTTAAATATTTCAGCGTTGAGCAGTGTTGTATGTATTAATGACCTTAAACCATAGAAATTGTTTTCATTTAATCCTGAACATATATTCAAATAATTCTTTGCGATAATACCAAACCTATTATTAAAAAAACAGAATATAATTATTCCAACAACTTTAAAACAGAAATAAAATTTCTTGTGAATCCGAGAATAAAAAATACATTGTTCAAACAATAAAACAATTTCTAAAATGTAGACTAACTACACTCACTGCTCTTGCTGACACGACATCCCTCGATCCAACAAGCATAGAAAAGGCTCTCTCCTTAAGATGTGTCCAATAATCAGTCCACTGTATAGAAGAACAAACATGGTTAGTGGCCCCCGAATCAACTATCCAGGGTGAAGAATCATCTTCCACTAAACATGACTCAAGAACAAGTAAATCATATTTACCTTTCGTTTTCTTCTTCTTGGCAACCTCCTCTAGATACTGAGGATAGTTCGTCTTCCAATGTCTAACCTTATCGCAATGGAAAAATTTTCCTTTGCCTTGGTCGGTGGAGGCGCCCTTCTTCTTGCCTTGGGTTTTCTTGAGCTTGGCTTTACCCTTTGCCTTCCCAGCAGACCTCTTCCTCTTTTTATTTCTAGAGGAAGATGGTTCAGCAACATTTGCCTCACGGAACTTACTTTTGTTGTCCTTAGTCAATGACTCAAAAGTAGTGAGCTTATTGAGCAACTGAGTGAGACTGAACTTTATCTTGTTCATCTTTATAGTTACTCTTAAACTGATCGAAACTCTTCGGAAGAGTCGTCAATATGATGCACACCTGACTGGGTTCATCAATGGCCCTGCCATTAATCTCTGCCGTGTTGAAATATGACATCATGTTCAAGACATATTCCCGAACAGATGCGCCCTTTTTCATTCCAGCAAACACTGCGGAGTGAACAACTTCGTGCCGCTTTTGCTTAGAGGGCTGCCCGAACATAGCCTGCAATGACTCCATTATTTCAAATGCAGTACCCATTGCTTTGCGCTTAGTGACAAACATATCTGTCATACTGGCTAACAGATATGTTCGGGCTTTCTCATCTAATGAGACCAATTTTTCATATGCCTCACGAACAGTTCGTGTGGCATTGTCAGTAGGCACTGGAGGACATTCCTCCGTAAGCACAAACTTTAGGTCTTTGGTGACCAATATTACATTTATGTTATGTTTCCATTTAGTGTAGTTATCACTCGTTAATTTGTCATTTGCAAGAATTTGTAATAGTGCAGATGACATGGCTGAAAAACATAAATTAAGAATTCATTCAATCATACATTCAAAACATGTGCGAATGTTCGGCATAAATTTAAACATGATGCATGAAAATGTTTAATGAACAAGAACAACCCTAAGAAAACAATGTTTCTATGCCACGAAAATCCAACATACCACAAGTAAGTGTCGCCTTAGGGTCGGTCAAATTCTTGTATGTTGGATCGAGACCTTTTCAATCAAATGATATACCAGAATGACTCTTATTCCAATATCATTCAACCATCATTTATTCAGTCTGGTTTTTTAAACTAATTTAATTAAAACCTTATGAGTGTAACCCATCATTTCAGATTTCATGAGCTTAACTCGAGAATTGCCGCCTTAGGGTCGGTCAATCCGGAAATACCCTCAGAAATCCTATCCGTTTAGAAAGTCAACCTTAGTATCCACTACAAAAAAAGTGTCTATTAGCAACCAACTATTTTCGATGGCCCTAATTACCGTCGATGATTCAACCTTTTTCGACGAGCATTTCAGCACCATCGAAAATGATGAAAAAAATAATACCACATTTTCGACGGCCAAAGCTTGTCGAAAATAGTCGAATAAACCGTCGAAAATGACCAACATTTTCGACGGCACTATTTGTACCGTCGAAAATGACCCAAATTTTCGACGACACTATTTATACCGTCGAAAATAACCCACATTTTCAACGGTATTATATATGCTGTCAAAAATGACCCACATTTTTGACGGCACTATATGTGCCGTCGAGAATGACCTACTTTTCCGACGATACAAATATAGTCGAACATGATGAAGGAAGTGATATCACAATTCCGACGGCCCAATGACCATAAAAAAAAGTTGAATAATTCGTTACTATTTTCTATATTATTTGCTACGGTATTGTCATGAAAAATATAATTAGTTAAATAGTATAATATTAATCAATTAATTATAATGGAATATATTTACATATGTGATAATTTATACACTACAAAAAAATAACTTGTAGGTCGATATTTTAAATGCATCATAATAGGTACTATTTTTTTTATCACTATAGTTTTTAGCGAAATCACTATGTTAATTTTTTTACCAAGTATTTTGATTCAATTTTGAAATATCAATTAATTTAAAAATATTATAATTTGTAATAATCACTAATAAGAAGTCTACTCTAAGGATACATCGGGCTAAATTGATCAAGAATGAAATATAGAAAAATTATTAGTAATTACAAGAACATTTGGTTATTTTTAATTATGTCTACTAAACACGACTATATTAAATTTTAAAAAAAGAATGCTCTAAAAATATTTTAATTTTTCTAAAAAAGAATGCTCTAAAATATACACAATTTTACTGAAATGCGTTTAAATTATTAATTAATAAAAATCATTAATTTTTCATTAAAATGTTGATCATAAAAAAAATCAGAATGAATATAATATGCATTACCTATTAAAATAGTAAAAACAAGTTATACTTTTCTTGTAGATAAGAGAATATTTTACTAAAATATTAATTTGAAAAATAATATCAAAACATATATTGAATTGAATAATGTGTCAAATATATCAATAGTTTATATATAAAGAGTATGCAAAATAGATCAGACATAAAGTTATAGCAAAATGGTAAAAGCAACACTTACCATCTTCAAGGTCCAAGGTTCGAACCATGTAAGTTGCATGAATTATTTGGGATTTAACAATGAATCTGGGTGATGTGGGGTGTACTTGGTTGATCTTGGGGTTCCCTAAGAAGGGTCTTTGAGGTGGTAGAACGTCAAAAATACGTCTAATTTTGACAAGTTTTACTACTATTATTGGGGGGTCAATGGCCGTCGAAGAAAGTGGTATTTTCGACTGCTCGTCACCCATTTTTAATACTATTACTGACGATCATTTTCATTTTTTACAAAGGCCATTACCGTCTAAAAAGGTGGTATTTTCGATGGCCCGTTGATGAAAGTTTATTTCCGACGAGCGTATTTTCGACGGCATCCGACGGCCTTTTCCCGTCGAGAAAGTGTATTTTCGACAGGAAACCATCGTTGTCGACGACATTTAGCCCTCGCTGATAACCATTTTTTGTAGTGATTGATTCTAATGGAAACCCTCCTTAGGGATGACGAAAGAAAAACCGTCACGAGGCCCACTCGAATATCACGGTGTTGAACTAATGATGGAGACCACGGGATATAATGTCATATATCCCTCTCCCACTCACTATTTTATAATTAGGGTTTTCTATTAATATTAACGCATCTAGATTAAACAAGATTAAACGGCTAATTTTAATCTAAACGTCTAGTGCATTAACAAGAAATTATTAGAATCTTATTCCAATAACTAATAAACTAGTATGATTTTTAACTCTTAAAAACTAGTTCATTAGTGATAATTCTAATCTATGTAAACTATTTACTAAGACTAGAATTATTGAATGTGTATTTACCAAGTTTTAACAATTAAAACTAAACACATTATTAGGTCCAATTATAATTAGGGGCTTAATCGAATTGAGCCTAATATTTATAATGGACCCTACTAATCTAAGTAATTAATCATTTTAATAGATTAGTAATTAATGAGAATTACCAAGTTTTTACTCCTAAAAACTAATCCCATTAACGTATAGCCAATTATGTGAATTACCCATTTTAATCAAATTAAAATAAACACATAATATTGAAGGCTATAATGCATGTATAACATATCAACATATATATGTGTAGGCACACATAATCTAAATGATATGCATATGCATGGCAATACTTTAATTATCTCATAATAAAATGATACATGAGCTGACCGAGTACAATATGTTATTTAACTATATATATATATATATATCTAATTACAAAAGTTATCCAATGCATTCTTTGGTCTTCCAGTAATTCCAATATTCTTCAAGTCTTTGGGTTCTTCTAATTTTGGGCTTTTAACCAAGTCCAACTTCATTAATTTTTTTTTTTTATGTTATAACCCATCTCATGAATAAAACCTAAAGCCCAAGTGTTACTCTAACACTTATTGGAGGCCCAAGGCGTATATAAAAAACTAAAATAAAATCCAGCCCAAAATCTTTTTGTAAATTTGGAAACCCTAACGTCATGAATTTTCAGCCCATAACGCTTTCGTACATAGCAGTAATTCGTGCACGCAGGCTGCCCGCACCAGTACCGCGCGAACAAAACCTCATGAACAGTACCGTGCAAACAAAGATGCATGAACTGTGCCGGTGAACAATGTCGTGAACAGTACCCGTGAACAGCACCGTATAAACAGTTCCCCAGTGAACAGTATCCGTGAACAGTGCCCGTCGCGCGTGTTTCTGATTTCGCTCTTTCGCCATTCGTCTTCTTCGTCAGATTTCTTCATACATGTTTTACAATAAAATACATAGCAGAAAAAATACAACAAAGAAAAATAAGCAAAAACAAAAAATTAAAAATAATAAAAATACATCCCGACATTAATATTACATTGAAAAAAAATATTACAACCTTTAATAAGAACCCTAAACCCATTGTACAATACAATTAATGATCAACCATGTTTATAAAAAAAATAAACATCATACAATCATTAGAAAGTGTTTACACATTCATACATGCAATCATGAGCAATCAAATTCGATTATACTGTACAAAATTGGCTTTTATACCATTTTGTAGGTTCCTGATTTTGGATTGAGTAACAGAATGGGGTTTTAAAATTTTTTATGCAATCATCAAGTAAACCAATTGTACAGTAATAATCGAAAACAATAAGAAGGAGATAAAATTATGTCATACCAACGTTTGTAGGCTCCTTCTTCTTTTCCATCTGCTTCTTGATTTGAACCACAAGATCTTCCTAGCTATCTCCCGGAATTTGTAACAGCGTGTGGGCACGTCACAGTACTCAGGAACAATGAGGATGAAGAAAAGAAGAAGAATTTTTTTTCTTTGGCCGCAAATCTGTTTTTCTTTTCTTTGGTTCTATACGCTCAAAAAATTGACTCTCAATTCTGAACGTATGCTGTGTTGTTAGTTTCCAAAAACATATATCATATATATATATATATATTAATAAAACTAATTAAATCAAATCTTTTGAGATATCTGATATCTTTAAAGATATTAATTAATATTAATTTATTTGATTTGATTTGAATTCAAACTCTTTTAAATTCAAATTCAAATCTTTTAAGATATCTGATATCTTTAATTAATGTTAATTTATTCAATTTGATTTGAATTCAAACTCTTTTAAATTCAAATTTAAATATTTAATTTAATGAAAATAAAACAATCAAATTATCTTATCTTCATTCAAAATTAAATATCAATCAACAACCTCCATCTAATGATTAGTTACACAATTAAATAATCTAATTATTTAATAAACATAATCATTAATATTCATTAATTAAATAATCTCATTATTCAATTAATTTCCGAATAGACACGTGTCACTTTCGTAACACAATTAATTGGACAATCCAATTTAATTAACCGTGACCCTTGTTACCTTAATCAATCGGGCTAGCAAGGGGACCCAATGGACCCAATGAACCCATAGTATTTTAAGCTCCAATAATCGTTAGAAATAATTAAATAAACTCTTTAATTAATATTTCATGATTATTAACTTCGGTGTTATTCCACTAAAAACCTTAAGCTGCATTCTCTCAACTGTAGATGTTTTTACACAAACCAATAACTTTCGGTGTCCATCGATATAGCTATTACTTATGGTATAATCCTCCACAAGTAGTTCATAATTAGAGCTGGGTCATAATGTCTGTTTTACCCCTCTAATTACATCTTTTTCATTAAGTACCAGTGATTCTCTAATGAACAATAAATCCTACATTCCTCACGGAATTAGGAGAGCGCTCATATTGTTCAAGCCTCGAATCAACCCTTAAAGGAACTACTGTCTGCTTTTCGTAAGAAGGAGTGGATTCCACTATTGTGTACAAACCTTCTCAACAACAAGCCAAACCACAATCCCAATATACAGAGCATATTGATCGGGAATGCAACTCCGACCTCACCCATGGTGCATCAAAAATCACAATCTAGCCTGAAGGAGTCGATAAGACACTCAGGATTAAGATCACCCATTTATAGCCATCATTTGTCGATATATATGAATCTCAGCTTAAATGAATCTTAGTGAGAGATTCATATAAAGCATGACCCAGTCCTATATGATCACATCATACAAGATGCCTCATTTCTCATATCTCCATATGAATGATCCAGGATAAGATCACCGTACATTACGAAATGGACCTCAGTTGTAGATTAACCACAAATAAAGTACCTAACTTTATTTGCTATCTACTGACTTTTTAGATTGCTCGTTTCAAACTGAATCCATATGTATATGACATTCATATACTCACTTCAAAATTACATCCACAATCTTGGATGTTAAATATCCATGTTATATAAAAGTATGAAACAATTTGAATGAATAAACTACTTCTTTTATTTATGTTCAATTCACATTTACAAATTACAAGCTTTAGGGCAAAAACCCCAACATAAAATTCCTAGCTTACTTCCTGATGGTGTAAATCGTGTTATTAAAAACTATACTCGCAAGTGCACGAATCGTGAAGATAAGCACAACGGCAAGTAAAGTTCGTTCCCATAAGGAAAAGAGATTTAATAATTAAAACTAATTCTAATTAAAGTTAAACTAAAAGTAACAAAAGATTTGTTTGAGATTTGAATTAAACTAAACTAAATTAAGAAAGCAATTAAAAAGAATGGTATTTGTGATCAATAGAAAGAAAGCACTAGGTTGTCAATGATCCCCAATTATGAACACTCGATATATGGAATTAATTTGTAAACAAGATTCAATAAATTCTAGGGTTCATTCTTTGTCTTTAATGTGACTATTACCGTATGGTCATGGAATGAGTCACGTGCTCCCAACCACTATTCACCCTTGGTCTATGGTGTGAACAGTGATCGGAAACCCTTTAAGCGCAAGAATTAAGAACCAAATTCTATACTTTGCTTGGCCTATGCTAAAGATAAAATTCATTCATTCAAAAGAGCATTAATCAAGATTAGGTTTGGTCTATACTCTAACCCTAATTCTCAGATAGTCTTAACCCTAAAATCATGCCAAATAGTTATTCACCCTTGGTCTATGGTGTGAATAAATATTAAAACTAATGAGGATCAAGCAATTAAGAACAATGATTAAATCAAGAATTTTAATTGATGAAATAATAATTAATCCATATATGAGCATTCACAAAAGGTTCACATTGATTCCCTAGTTATGAGATTAGTTACACATGTTGAAAATAAAAAGAGAAGAGAAAGAAAAGATAAAACCCATTAAGATCTTCAATGATGAATTCCCCTTCGTCTTCAAATCTTCTATGTGTAAAGATGATTAAGAAAATTGTGTTGTTGTTCTAGGAATAATAATAGAAAAGTAGTCCTTTCTAACTCTCAATAAGAAGTATTTATATGATCTCCAAAAATTAGGGCTTCAAGATCTCCGCCAAAAACAAGGAATGTGCACGACCGCTCTCCATACCGCTTGGCGGACTCATGCCTGAACCGCGGTCTGTTCAGCAATGTACCTACTGATCTTTAACGCTCTGTGGACCGCGACTGAAGTACTTCTTGTCAAGCGGTATGGACCGCGGGTAACAAACGAGTACCTACTGATCTGCACCGCTAGATAGACAGCGATTTATGCAGTGCATGGCAAGCGACCTCCACAACGGTACTTCACAGATTTGCCCATTTTCTCACTTTTAGACTCCTTTTCTTGGAAAAATTAACGAACACCTCTTTTAAGGAAATGTGACCTACACATGCTCAACAAACACATAAAATACCTAATTTCACTCAAGAACAAAGCGTAAATAATAGGAAATGGGGACCTAAAATATGTATATAAATAGACCGATCACTTCCTCAATGTTGTTATTGCCATAAGAAGGGTCACACCAAACTTTCTTGTGCTAAATTGAATAGGAAGAACACTCGTAACAAATTAGACCCTAGGAAAAACATTCCTAATGTTGAACCAAAGGTTAACACAACCAATGTCAAATCTATATGGGTGGAAAAGAATAAGCTAATCGGAATCAAAACTAAAGGTCCTCTTTGGGTGAAGAAAGAAGGAATAGGATATGTTGTTTTGAAACCACCCATTTTTGATGGTGTTTGAATGTGTGAACGTTGTAATGTTTTTGTTTGAATGTGCAAGGCACGAAGCTTTGGAAGAAAGCATTTTTTTGTGTTGGGAGTTCTTAAATCTTTTCCATATTGTATATAGTATATTAGTTTAGATTAGTTTACCTTTAAATATCCAGAAGTCTAGGGCATCTTATTTATCTCGATTTAGGCCTCGGTGGTTGATATCTTTTGTCAAGGGCATTAAATGAGATAGGTTTGGGGGTTCAACTTTTTGGAGTTTTCAAAGTATGAAGACTTGCATGTTTGAGGGAGAATTACTTGCTAAAATTGTTTTCAAATTATTATGTTATAGCAATGGAGCCCACTTTTGGAATTTCAACATCTTTTAAGAGCAAAAATATTTCTGCTAGCTATTTCTGCAAGTTAGTTCTGACAGTTATTGTCATTTTGTAGTCGCAGTCCCCATTGCAGTAATTATGCGATTTACTTCTGCGAGTTAGTACTCGCAGAGTTTTTTTTGGCTCAAATCATAGTCTTTTCTGAAGATGATTTGCGAAGTAGTTTCTGTGAGTTAGTTCTCGCAGTATTGTCATTCTTAAATCGCACTGTCTTCTGGACCAAATCTGCGATGTTAAATTTATGAGTTACACTTCGCAGATTCTATCTCGCAATGTTGCCCTGAGTATGAACCCTAATTTATGCGACAAAAATCTGCGACATGGTCCCTAATTCTACGAGTTCTAACTCACAGATTTCACGAAAATTCACGGCTATAAAGCTGAAACGTCACTTTCTAGAAAACCCTAATTTTTCCCCTTTTGCTCTCTGTTGAATCCTTCAAATTCATTTCAAATTTTTCTCTAAATTGAATTGTTTCACTCAAACAACACATCAATCGTGTACGAATCATCAATCCAACTCCGATATTCTTTTCAATTTGTTAAAATCTGTATGATTCTCTCTCTCTTGATCGAATTCTGTAGGGTTAAGGTTAGGGTTTCCAAATGTTGATTACATGAAAGGGGTTTTGTTTGTTGATGATGAGGATTACAAATTGACAGCATTTTTTTTGATATTCTTTCATTTTTCCATGTAAATTGATGATTACATTTGAATTTTGAATTTCCAATTGGGAATTTTCGAAAATTGGGATTTATGGATGCTATGACTCAATTGGATGTTTGCATGTTGTGTTTAATGAATGATTACTGTTGTTTGCACTCAAATAAGAGTAGTTATGCATCGAATATGTTATGGACTGAAGAATTTTTTTTTAAAAGATTATTGATGATAATGAGTATTTGAGAGAAGAATTTAGGCCAATGAATGATATAAATATATGTTTGCCTTAATTCACACTGATAACAACTATGCCATGCTTGAGATTGTGCAAATTGAAAGTGTGATTAAGCTTATGGTGTTGTTGTTTACGAAGTTGTCATGGTGTTGTTGTTTATGAAGTTGTCATATGCTAATGTTTGTACAAGTGAGGAAATGACTGAACATTGTTATGGGTTGATGAGTACTAAGATGAGAATCCTCATGCTACGCATTTCCATTTTGAAATTTTTTCAAACTTTAAGTTGTATGAATAATGGCAATGTGTTTTGTATTTTTAGAAGGATTTTCTTGTCAAGTTTATATCAGAGTTATGCAATTGTGCAAGAGTTTGGTCGACTCTAACTTGAATTAAAGTTTATTTGTCTGCAGGTATGGCTAGGACACGAATTCCTTCTCCCCCTGCTGAAGATCCCGCCGATGCAAGGCTAAGGAAAGGAAAAGAGCTATGCCAAGGTAAGCTGAACCTAACCCAAAATTTGCACGAAGGCTGAAGAGCAACAAGAGAAGAAGCATGGTGATTAAGCGAGGGCTGAATTTCAAAGACTTGGAGCGTACAAGTTTTCTAGATGACGTAGACCGTCTTGGGTGGAGAACTTATTGCACCATTCGGAACCAATGCAACACAACTGTGGTGCAAAAGTTCTATACAACCATGTCTTGGCAGAGTTTCCTAGCAGGAGGATCAGTAAGGGTTCGAGGGAAAAATGTGAGTTTCAATGCTAAAGACATCAATGAATAGTGGGAAACCAAGAGTTATCCTCAATGGGCGGACGGATACGAATCTAAAGGAATGTACCGGGTCTACAACCAGTCTTTAGCCATCAATCTGCAAGATACTAAGTATGCCATCTGGAACACCTTCAACATGTTTGTGCAAGCCAGTTGGACTTCAAAGGTGCTTTTCAGCACACATTCTTTAGCTATCGCTATTCACATCTCATCATCGACACAATGTAACCCTTGGCCCAACAATTCTCCTTTCTCCGATGAAGAAGAACCTACATTTTAATGTTGGCACTATCGCTCTGAAAAGAATAGTAGAAGCGGGCAGGACCAATGTGCCCAGTTTGGTATTTCCTTGCATTATTACCCATTTCTGTGAGAAGGCATGAGTGAAGTTTTTAGATGAGGATGAGTGGAGTTCTGGAGGCAATGTAGGCATGAAGGCCTACAATGAGGCTGCCATTCCAAGAGGGATTTAAAGATTAGAATTAGATGAAGGAAGAAAGAAGAGGCTCCAGAAGGAGAGAAGAGCTGAGAGAAGAGCAACAGCAGAAGCTTCCACAGCTGAGCAGAGATAGGAGGAGGGATTTGATTTAGGAGCAGAGCCTGACATTCAGTATGAGAGGTGAGCACAGATGAGACATACAACATAGATGGCAGATTTGGGTGATGGATCTGACCACCATGGTTAGAGATCTAACCATAGAGTTCAGAGCATTCAAGGATAGTTTCGGCAGTGAGGGAACTTATACCAGAAAGACCCCACAGTTTTCGAGGAAGAGGACCAGAGCTGAGGGACCATCTTCCAAAGTTGATGGTGCTGATGATCCAGAGCCAGATCCAGCTGTTTCTCCAACGCATCCTCCATACTTCCTAGTTCCAGACCCCACCTATAACCTAGCTGCCAAGTTTCAGGCTATGTCACCCTACTCTCCCATGGCATTGATTCCATATCCTACACCTCTTTGATCTACACTACAGATCGACCCAGACAATACAGAGTCTGAGACAGAATCAAGCTGATATATTTTTCCTCTCAGTTATAATTACAGTTTTAAAAATATATATATTTTAGATATTATAACTTTATTTACTTTTTGCATGTTACTTATGGTTTATCTTTTTAGTTTTTAGCAGATAAATAACTTAGTTAGGCATGTTACTCTTTCGTATTTTGCACATGTTTTTGATTGTGTATATATATATATATACCTACTTGTGCTTATATACTTTTTTTTTTGCATAGATCTAAGAGTGGTTTTTGATTGAATCTGGCTTAGTGCCTAGATAGATTGATTCTTTTGTAGATGGACTAAGGAAAATGCTTGCATGTATATATAATTATTAATTTTGGTTAGGCGTTTGTTGGCCGAACAACCAAACCTATGAACTCGTATCCTTGTTCTTTATTGCTACACATTGGAGGCAATGTTGAGTTTAGGTTTAGGGGTGTGGGCATGTTAACACCTTTTTAAATATTAATGTGTTTGTTTTTGGTCTTGTAAAATTTTTTAAAATTTTGCTTGCAAAATCTTTTTGGCGAGTCAAACCTTTTTGAACATAAGTGTTTACTACAATGTCAGTTCGTATGTGTCTGTGAGAAATTTTTGCATGTTTTCATTGCTGAGTCTAGACTAGTTTTTTATCAATCTAAGATTCACTCGAGCAATGTAAGCATAGTCCATTTTTCTCTAATGTTTTAACAAAAGGGACTCAATACTCGTGTGTTTAGGATTAATAGTTGAGGATACCCGTGAATTTTTGTGCCTTAGCGTTCATTTTTGAAGGTATATCTTTTTGCTATTCTTATACACTTTTCAATTAAGTTTTTGGATGAGAATGATCTCATTGCATCACTTGCATTGTTTGCGATAACATTCATCAAAAGTGAACATATTTAAATTTGTATTCCTATGGTAGACGGACTTCTAGAGATGATATAGGGGCCTTATTAGTGTTTCACGATCAAATGGTCAAAACACATACCCAAAACACATACCCGAAATATAAACCTCACCACATCACCAATACAAACCATTGACCTAAACAAACACCATTACCATATTTTGATTTTGTCAAAATGTTCAAAGTGGAGTTATTAATGTGCAAGCTCTAGTCGAAACAACGTGTACTGAGACGTTATTGTAATATGTGCATTTGAAAGGTTTTAAAATTTTAAGTGTTTCAAAAATTTTCACTTAATGCCTTAGGTCTTAAATTTTAGTTTGTACAAGTAAGGGTAACGACCTAGCACCAAATCAAACTGTTAAAGAACATAGCCTGGACGTTGAGTATGAATATTAAAATGTGAAAGAAATTAGAGTTAAATTTTGGAGAGTTGTCGCATAAACACTTTGGCTTGATTAGTATGTTTCTATGACTTAGTCCTACCATTCCATCACCACAAATCACCCTTGGCCAAGTATTTTAGGAGAAAGTCCAATTGATCTTTTAGGAAGTCTATTTCAGGAATATGAGTTTTTAATGTGCTCTACCACGTTCGTGGCATTCAATTCCTTTATGAGATCGATTTACTTAAAATGTGCTTTATTTCAAAATACTTATATGTAATATATATTTGATTGTCATTTACATATCTTCCAAGTTGCATATGCTAGAAAATGAGTAAGCCTAGGTCTCTGTGGAACAAATATAGTGAAATATGGTGAGATTAGAGTCAAGGCGAATTACATTTGAAATGCTCATGTGAGTAGTCCTTGATGTTGCTACATAAAGTGTGGGATTCATTTTTGTAAAATAAAATCATCTGAATGATTTCAGGATATTCTTCACTCAGAAATTCTTGCAAGTTGAGTTTCTCGTTCGTACACCGATCTTGGCATTGTTTTTGTATAGGTTCTCACCTCTTTTGTTATTTTGTTTGAGTAGTTTATATATATATATATATGGTTGATTAATTTTCATATCTTAAGATTTGCTCGATGACGAGCAAAGGTTAGGTTTGGGGGGTTTTAATCACTCTAAATTTGTATATGTTTTGAGCGCTTAATCCTTACCTTTGTTACCGTTTATGGGATGTTTTAAGCGTTTATTTGCTTGTAAAAGTGTTTTCATGAAAAAATACTCATCCAAAGGCATTTTTGTTCCAAGTTGGAGATTTCATGTGAAAGAAAGGATTTTTGGAAGAAAAGAAGAAATATGCGAGTTCAACCTCACAGATCCAAGTCGCAGATGTTCTTTAGAGAAGACCGCGACATTAACATTAATTTCGAAGTAGCAGATGTTTCCTAGAACCGACTGCCACATCAATCTGCGAGTTCAACCTCGCAGTGACCAACTAGCAGAAACACTTCACAAGCATCTGCCATGTCATTCTGTGACCACAAACCGGCAGATCAGAACTACTACTTCCAATCTGCTAGTTCCAACTCCCAGATCCAACTCGCAGAAACACTCCAGAGGAGACTGCCACTTCAGACTGCGAGTTCAAGCTAGCAGAAACTAGGCGGCTACCAGACACTGGGAGATCCAACTCGTAGAGCCACCTTGTAGAAGTTGCCCAAAATCCCACTGCCATATGAATCTGCTACTTTTTTTGAGTAGAAGCAAACTACCAGTTCAATCTGCTAACATCTCGCAGATCTGACTTGCGATTGTTTTCTACATCAGCAATCCACTTGATAAACCAATGATTTTTCCTACCCACTACATACACTTAAATATCTTTGTTAACCTAGTATATATAGAAGAGAGAAACCTATTTTATATTTAGATATTTTCATAGAAATAAACACTTAGAAAGAAAAAAGTAGAGGTTATCTTAGAGATCAAATTAGTTCTTAGTTTTAACTAGATCTTAAAGCAACTTCGAAGAAGATTAAAGGAAGAATTTGTAATCAAAGTCAAGGATCATCATCCATGAATATCGGTTGTATCTCTCTTTCTGTATCTTTTGTAGTTAAGAAAATCATGTGTAGCTAAATTCCTTGAGATGTAAGGGATATATGTTCATTTGTTGCTAACTATGATCTAAGTCAATATAATATGTTTATCCATTCTATCTTGTTTATATATGTGCAATTAATGTATGAACTAAACATTTAATGTGACTTACTTTGCATTTGTAGCATTTAAGATACTTTTAAAGTGGTTGGATTATCAATAAATGTGTTTGGAGAAACATAACTAATATCCTCACTTTTTTGGAGTGATTGTTGATGATGCATGACCATGCTTATTAATTTTACTTGCCTTTCCAGATTTAAGATATCTCTATTCATATCCTTTGACATATTGAGATGTGGAATTGATGAAAGTCTTTCTTAAAGACCTTTTAAATTAGAGCCACATATTAGATAAATGGATGTTGTTTTAAAATAATTTATTTAAGATCTTGGTTAACACTTGTGCTCTATCATATTCCCTTGTATCTCATTTGATCCACTTCTAGTTTAATCGTGTTAAGATCATTCACTAGTCAATCTTTGTTAAGCAAGTTTTATTATTCTATTTGATTTTCACTACCTAGATTTCCTCATGGGATCGATACCCTTACTTGTGTCCGCTATACTCGACAACGATTCGTACACTTGCGAAGGGTTAACTAGACTTGTGCACTTCATTTCATTTAGTTTTTAGAGCATCATTTGTTTAGAGGTACGCTCGGAGTGTGTCACCAAGTACGAAATGGAGATTGAAGATTGCCACCAAAGGATGAAGGCAATGAAGAATGAACTTGCTAACAAAGAGAATTCCTTGAAGATTGTCAAGGATAAAGAGATGATATACCTTCAAGATTTGAAGAAGGATAAGATCAAGTAACCTCAAGCTTAAGGCAATAGCAAATTTTCATCTCCTCGACATCCTAGGAGGAAGATTGATCTTAGAGAGTTATCCAAGAGTGGCCAAGTGAAGATGCCAACAAAGAGTGAAGCTCAATCTCAACATCCAAGAGATCCACATCCAAGCTTCCCTTAACCAATAAGGAAAACCAAGAACATTCAACCAAGGAAGCATGGCAATCTGGCTCAACAAAGAAGAAGGAGAGAACCGGCTCAACACCAAAGGCAATATCAAATGCCTGACAAGTCTTCATTGACCTCACATGGATATGGTATGACTTCTACTTTTATACCTACTTGTCATTTTTATGGTGTTGTTGGGCATATTAGGCCAAATTACCATAGATACATTAAGAAATGTAGAGTTGAGAGCATGATGGAGAGGAACAGACTTAAAATAGCCAATATGCATGTGCCTAGGAAATCTAGAGAAAATGATCCAATGAAATCTAGTAACATGATGACTATGACCACTAGGATTGAAAATGTGTCACCTAAGTGGATTAGGAAAGATGAACCCGCATGCTATTATGCTAACATGTCACCTATAGACTCTACTAGGTCTAATGGACTTGGTATGTCTATAAGGGCTCATGCCTCCCATTGACTTGGTTGGAATTAACCCCATTTGGGGAGCTCAAGCAAAGAGAGCGAACTTGCATTTTTGAAATGTGAAAAAATTTGATCTACTTTGTGCCTCTTTATTAATTGCTTGAGATACTAGGTTGTACATATATGCTCATATGGTATTTTTGTTCAATAAGTATGTAACCTTGCCTTGTTTGTAATCCATGTCACATTTATGTTCAAACATGCATTTTTGGACTAGGAGAATTGATTGGGAAGTACTTTTGAATGACCTATAATTTATCTCCATGACATGTGAACTTGATTATGACAAGCTTTAAATGATATGCATGAAATGCATTTGATTGATGTATGCAAATGTATGTGAATGCAAATGAGAAGACTAATCAATAAGGATCTTGTATCCATGCAATCAATAAGGATTTTATATCCAAATTAGTCTTCTCTCTCTTCTTAATGGTTTGAACAAGACAACAACCGATAAGGATTCCATATCCATTCAATCAATAAGGATTCTATATCCATGTCTTATTTGGCCCTTAGGGATTGATATAGTTGTTTGTGTGTTTTGAATTTTTTTTTGAAAAACTATATCATGTTTGCTTATGACAAAAGGGTACAAATTGGTTTGAATTATTATGGAAACCCTTTTGATGTTTGCTTTGCCAAATACCATTCCTTGAACTTGATGTTATATGTCATGCATGCAAAGCAACACATTCACATATTCTCTTTAAAATAAAACTCCTTGAATCTCTCTCAATTATTCAAGTTGCAAAAAGTTTATGTATATGATTATGCAATGTCTTTTGTGAGATTATATCTTTTTGCTAAAGCAACCCGATAAGGGTAGCTCCTTTGCCTATCTTATGACAAAAAGTGGGAGAAGTCTTGAGAAATTCAGAGGGAGCATTGAGTATGCTTTGAGGAGGAAGTCTTGGCAGAGAGTAACTACGAAGGGGGAGCATTGCATAGCACTATATTATATTGATTGTATTTACCTCTTAATGCAAATGCATATGTAATGACCTCTATTTATGATTGGATTATTTCATGACAAATTACATTGGGATTGTTATGTAATGGGTAGCTTAGGCGATTGTGATTGTGATTGACATGCTTTCAGACATCCCAAAGTGCTTCAAGAAGGTATATCACTTGACTTAACTTCTTTGAAGAGATCTAGTTGAGTGCTTCAAGAAGGTATATCACTTGACTTAACTTCTTTGAAGAGATCTAGTTATACACACACACACTCTCTACTCATGCATGCTTTGTTCACCTTGCATTTGTGTTCATCATTGGTTATATATGTGCATCATTTAAACATTGCACACAAACTTGCATGTGTTTGTATTGACATGCTTTTTATTCCTTGCTTCTCATGTGTGCATTCCTTCAATCACACATGCACTTCATTTTTAGACTTAATGGTGGTTGTTGCAACCGCGCATGCACGTTGGTGTGCTTGTCTTAGCGTGAAGTCTGACCACTTGGGAAGTTGTCTCTTCCAGTGGGTTCGGTGGTTGGGAACCATCGTTTTGAACAGTCGAAGTTTCCCAGTGATTTCAGCGGTTTGGTTTCGGCGGCTGGGAACTGCCGATTTGAACCGTCGTTTGTTCCTAGTTGTTTCGGTGGTCTATTTTTGGCTACTGGGAACCGCTGATTTGAACCGTAGATTGTCCCTAGTGTATTTGGCGGTTTCCAACCGCCGAATAGCCCATCTTCTAGGCATTTTTGGTATTTCATACCAGCTTGTTTTTGGACCCTATATATATGTTATCTTCTTCCCCAAACAGACCTAGAGCATTAATTGCATTTAGGATATATTCATATATTCACATAAGTTGTTAATCTCTTATTTGAAAGTTAAGTCTTGTGACTACATGGTGTAGTGCACAAGCAACTGAAGTCTTGCAACCAAAGAGTTGGTTGGCAAGCATTGATCAAGAATCGCTATTAAAGGCCCGTTGGGTAATAGTGGTGGGTTAGTGATGGATAATGGTGTGACTAGAGGTCAACCTAGGTTGTAAACATCATTACAATAATGGATTTGAGGATCATAGTGGCTAAGTGGTTAGCCCGTGGTTTTTCCTTTGTTAAAGGGTTTCCACGTAAAAATCAAGTGTTATTTAATTTTCGCATTTTATACTTGATTTTATATGTTTGTTTATGGGGAAAGTTTTTAATATTGACTAATTAAGAAAAAGTTTGTAATTAACTTGATTAAAACCTATTCACCCCCCTCCAGGTTAGGCTAGACACACTTTTGTGTATTTTCAATTGGCATCAGAGCGGGTTCCGAGACATACTTAAGTTATCCTTGCTCTTGATTGTGTGTCTTGCATTTGTGTGCATTTTGTTTGTTGCATTCATTTGCATTCATTGACCCAAACACTATGGGTGATTTTGGGGTGAGTAAAGAGAAAGCGTCGAGTGTGAGACCACCACTGCTCAAGGGGGATAATTACTTATCATGAAAGGGGAAAATGGAGTCCTTCCTATCAGCGATAGATGATAGAGTTTGGACGGTGATTGAAGATGGATACATACCACCAACCATGACCACCGAAGATGGAAGTAGTGTGCTCAAGCCCAAGTCTCAATGGAGTTCCCAAGAGTTTGAAGCCTCGAAGTGGAACAACAAGGTGATGCATGCCTTATTTAGTGCAATGGATGAGAATCAATACAAACTCATCAAAATCACCAAAAATGCACATGAAGCTTCGAAGATCTTAGAGACGGCACATGAGGGAATCAAAGTGGTTAAGGATTCTAAGCTCCAAGTCCTCCAAGCACAATTTAAGACAATTATGATGGAAGAGCATGAGTGTTTTAATGACTTTCAAGTGAAGTTGATGTACATCGTGAATCAAAGCCGTCAACTGGGTGACACATACTCGGATAGAAGGATCAAGCAAAAGATTATAAGGTCACTCCTCACTAGATTCGAATCTGTTAATAGCCAAAATTGGCTAAGGACCAAAGGAAAATTTTCCACCTCCCAGACCTAGCTCCATACCCGAGAGTTTCCACCAGGAGACCATTCTATCCAGAGCCGAGCTACAATACCACCCCAGGAACAAGGACGGGCTCCGGAAACATCCGGCATAGAGCCCGGGATGATCAGATCTAGCCCGCATCACCAAAACTAGAAATTCCCAGAAGTCGAGGTCACCTCGCAATTGCTCCAGAGACTCACCTATACCTCGCTGACACATGATAATGTTCCTAGGAAGCCGCATCTAGCTTTGAAAGGTCAGGGGAAGCCGCACCTAGCTTCGAAAAGGTCAAGGGAAGCCAGATCTGGCTCCCAGCTGGATGAAACTTCTCAGATATCGAGGTCGGAACACTGATCGACCTCAGTAGTTGATGCACCACACCATGCCATATTCAACGACCTCTATAAAGGATCATATCTAGAAATGTTACCTACATGCAGAACAAGTAATAGAGTCCAAAGAGGAAACAAACTGATCTCCACCAAGATATTCTCAACTCGGCTATTAAACTCAAAGTCAATGACATTTTTCAAGGAGAAATCCCGCTCGATATAGATGGGAGAGACTGAGAAAATCAAGGGGAGAATCAGTTGATTTAACCTACAAAACTATGTATAAATAGAAAGAGGAGACTACTATTCGACAGCCATACGACAAACACTCGACCATACCCTAGAAAGAATTGAGAGCAAAAAGAAAGAAATTTGTATTTGTATACCATGCACGTTCAATAAAGAAAATATTCTTGCTTTCTTTTGGGTGATGAATTGTATCATTTTTCCTTGTCATTTTATAAATCATTGCTACACATACGATCAATCTTGGCCACCACCTAGGTGGTAGTGGTCTCGAGGGTATTAACTGAGATTTCCCTTCCCGAGCAAAATTTCCGTTAACACTTTCTGGCGCCGTCTGTGAGAAAAACCTTACACTCAATTAACCAATTATTTGCATTTACATTTTCGTTGTTTTACAAGGACGATGAGGCTCCGCTCCTCCCAAGGCCAACATAGAGTTTCGGAGCAACCTTCGGTGAGGTTAACACGAAAGGCCCCAAGAAAGGGGAGAAAGTCTGGATATAGTAGTCAGGCTCCGGTCCAAACAACTAATGCGCGGGCTACTGGCCACCCTATAGTGAGCCAGGCCGCGCTCGATCAACAAGCGGCGGCCTTTGTAGAATCCATCCGTGTCCGCCTGCTCGCTAAAGGCATCACAATCCAGCCAACCAACCTGAATGATCAAGGAGAGCCGAGCAGGCTCAGAGCTAGGCCACCTGCTTTCGATCCCCTAGGACCTCCTCTTCCCGAGCCGGCTCGAGATAGGTCAGGGCCCCAACGTTCGATCCGGGATAGGCTGGGACCTATGCCCCCAGTTCCGAAAAGACCTTCACAATATCAACCCAGGCGAGTTAAGTCTGCCTCGAATGCTTTTACCCGGAAGCCACGAGAGCTATCTCATCCAACTACATCTAGGAGGACCGCCCGGGCCCTAGAGGAGGAAAGTAGACAAACTCCCCGAATGAATCCTATCCAGGAGGACCGGATAGAAATTGCCAGTTCATCGGAAAGACTCGACAATGAAGAATCTGAGGTTGACTCGAAGAGGCCTGGGAACAAGCGACTGAGGGATCAGCTGGCAAAGCTACAAAAAGAGGTCTAGCAGATAAGAAAGGGAAAGAATAAGGAGGACAAAAAGGATCCCCTAAGCGAGATGAACGCTCCCTTCACTAGGAGGATCCGAGAAGCGGAGCTCCCCCCAAAATTCAAAATGCCAGCAGATAAGTTCTCCAGAACGGAAGATCCTCTAAGCCACCTAGAGAGCTTCGTTCAACAGATAGAGGTCCAGAACACTACCTGAGCAGCAATGTGCAGAATGTTTCCAACGACCCTAACCGACTACGTGAAAACCTGGTTCAGGAAACTGCCCGTTGGCAGCGAGGATTCTTTCACGAAATTATCAACAGATTTTTGCTTGCAATTCCAATGGGTCAAACCTCGTCCGAAAGATCCCATACAACTTTAATATGTGATTCAGGAATTGAGCGAGACTCTTCGGCCGTACGTGGAACGATTTCACAAGGAGGTCATACAAATGAGAGTTTTCACCGAAAAAGAAACCCTTGCCAACTTCAAGCGGAACCTATGGGCAGGAAAGCTTTTCTGTTCCTTCGCCAAGAGACCTCCTGAGACTTACCAAGAGGCCTATGACCGAGCTCTTGAGCAGGTTGAGATCGACGAACAACTCAAGATCAAGATGGAACACGACGACATGAGAACGGCAAAGCGTCTGAAGAAAGAAGCCCCCAAATTTGAGCCAGTACAGAAAACTCAGAATAAACCTCCCAACAGGTCAACCTATCGCATCCCTGCTCCTCTGTATAGGCAAGAAAGATATCCAACAAAACGAACCCCTCCCCGGGCTTCGCCGCCTCCCAGGACCGTGGCTCCAGTAATGCAAGGGGAAAAAGGGCATGACTACTACACCCCTTTGAATGCTTCCAGGGAAACAGTCTACCTTGCTATACGAGATAAAGGGTTGCTCCAAAAGCCCGCTCCCATGAAGGCCCCAGCTGACAGGAGAAACCGGTACAAGTACTGCGACTTCCATGAAAACGTGAGCCACAACACCTCAAAGTGCTATAATTTGCGCAACCAGATCGAAGCCCTGATAAGGGGAGGATGCCTGATTGAATTCTTACAACAGGTCAGAGATAACATTAGGACTGGAAGGGAGGTACGAGCTGAAATCCGTGAAGACGCAGAAAAGAGGAAAGGGGAACAGGCTGACTTAATGCAACAAATCCAAGTGATACACACTATCAGCGGAGGTCCTACACTGGCTGGCGTTTCCAATAACTCCCGAAAAAACCACGCGAGAAAGATTCCCCGCATCGCAGAAAGCTGGGGGATCTTCGAAGTCAGCCAGAGCCCAACAGATCCCTCCCAGTCAGCGCAGATCGTTTTCACCGAAGTAGATGTCTTCAACACTGTGCAACCTCATGATGAACCCATAGTAATCACGATACAGATCGCCAACTGTCTGGTCCATCGCATGCTCGTGAATACAGGTAGCAGTGTAGATATCCTCTTCAAGGATACCCTGAAAAAATTAAACCTGAAGCAACGCTGTTACAACAGCTGTACCACTCTGCTTTACGGGTTCATTGGAGATTCGATCATACCAGTAGGGTCGATGATCCTCCCAGTAATCATTGGAATCACCCCTCTCCAACAGAATGTTATGACCGA
Source organism: Dipteronia sinensis (assembly GCA_033220585.1). Taxonomy (NCBI): domain Eukaryota; kingdom Viridiplantae; phylum Streptophyta; class Magnoliopsida; order Sapindales; family Sapindaceae; genus Dipteronia; species Dipteronia sinensis. The sequence continues at coordinate 19,898,988 of CM065641.1, forward strand.
CTTTGTTGTTGTGGACACCCCATCGGCCTACAACGCCATCCTAGGGAGACTTTTCCTGTCCTCATTGAAGGGAGTCTTGTCCATATACCACAACGTCCTGAAATTCCTGGTTGGAACAAAAGTAGGAGAGGTACGTGGGGACTAGCAGGCAGCCAGGAAATACTACGCAGTATCTGCCAATCCTGCAGCCATAGCGAAACAGTGTGTACATGTGACATTAATCCAGGAAGACATAGATACATCCTGGATAATCCAGGAGGAGAAGGAGCCCGCGGAACATCATGGGCACCCGGAGAGCGAACCTATTATGCCCTACGAGGAAGAACGAGGTAAGGACTAGGCCAGCGGGCAGCCCATAGATAAACTATAAGAGATACCCATCAGAAATGACGATCCCTCCAAGGTCGTCAAGGTCAGAGCCACCCTTGATCCAGAAGTGAAAAGAGGACTAATTGACCTTCTCAGGGAGTTCAGCGACATCTTCGCCTGGAACCATGATGAAATGCCTGGAATCCTGACATCATTGGCCGCCCACCGACTAGCGGTGGATCCAACAGTCAAGCCCGTCAACCAGAAGAAACGTCACTTCAACACCGATAGGAACGCTGCGGTGCATGAAGAGGTTGATAAATTGATCAAAGCAGGGTTCATCAGAGAAGTACGTTAACCCGAATGGATCACCAACGTGGTCATGGTTACGAAGGCGAATGAGAAGTGGCGTATGTGTGTCGATTACACCGACCTCAACCGGGCTTGTCTGAAAGACAGTTTTCCTTTACCAAAGATCGACCAGCTGGTTGACTCCACGTCTGAAAATAAACTTTTGAGTTTTATGGACGCATTCTCGGGATACAACCAAATTAAAATGCACCCGGCTGATCAAGATAAAACCAGTTTCATTACTGGGCAGGGCTTATACTGCTACAAGGTGATGCCGTTTGGTTTGAAGAATGCGGGGGCCACATACCAGCGGCTGGTTAACAAACTGTTCAAGCCCGAGATATGAAGGACGATGGAAGTATATATCGACGACATGATCACGAAATCCCCAACCGTAAAAGGACATCAGGAAGACCTTCGTAAAACCTTCCTCACTTGAGGGAAAACCAGATACGTTTGAACCCCTCCAAATGTGCCTTTGGGGTAACAGCGGGGAAGTTTCTGGGCTTCATGGTTCATGAGAGAGGTATAGAAGCCAACCCAGAAAAAATCAAAGCTATCTTGGACCTGGAATCCCCAACCTCGCTCAAGCAAGTACAGATTCTGACTAGACAGGTGGCGGCACTCAACAGGTTTATTTCTCACTTCATCGATAAATGTCTCCCTTTCTTCAAGGCCATCAAACAAAGGAAAAACATGAAGTGGATCCAGGAGAGCAAATGGGCTTTTCAAGCTTTGAAAGAATACCTAACAAGCCCTTCATTGTTAGTCAAGCCAGTTCTCGGAGATGAGTTGCAGATCGACCTGGCCGTATCAGAAACCGCAGTAAGCGAGGCTTTGGCCAAGGATTGTAGCGACGGTTTTCAAAGACCCATATACTATGTGAGTCAGGCTTTGACCAAATTAGAAAGGAATTACATTCTTCTGGAAAAGCTCGCTTCCGCTCTGGTGATCTCAACGAGGAAACTCCGTCCCTATTTTCAAGCTTACACAATAGCAGTGGTGACGGACCAACCCCTCCGCCAATTCTTGCAAAGACCAGACGTGTCTGGAAGGCTAGTCTTATGGGCCCTAGAGCTCACTCAGTTCGACCTAAAGTATAAGCCCCGGACTACGATTAAGGCACAGGCTTTGGCCGACTTCATGGCAGAATTCTCAGCGATCTCAGATCAAGATGATCCCTCAGTATCAAATGAGGTCCCTGAGAAGATATCCGAGGTCGATAATTGGCCGGAAGGCTGCAAGTCATGGACCCTCTTTGTAGATGGAGCATCCGGGCAAGCTGGAGGAGGAGCTGACATAGTTTTAATAGATCCGGAGGGGACCGAATTCTGTCACTGTTTCAGATTCGAGTTTAAAGCTACCAATAACGAAGCGGAATATGAAGCCCTCCTAGCCGGGATGAAGGTAGCTATTAAACTAAAGGCCGATTACCTGCAAATCAAGAGCGATTCATTGCTTGTTGTAAACCAGGTGACTTGGGTCTACCAGGCAAATGGGGATAATATGGCTGCCTACCTAAAGCTAGATCAGCTTGCTAAAAAGCAAATTTAAGGGACTCAAGATCGATCTGGTGCCTCGACACCAAAACCATAGCGCAGATGTTCTGGCTAAAATAGCGGCGAACGGAGGCCAGTCCCTACCACGGGGAATTCCCCTCCAAGTAATCACCCAACCAAGCATAGCCACAAATGGAGATATTTGTTCCCTGGATCGCCTGCCTTGCTGGATGGACCCAATTGTCGCCTACCTCCTTGAAGGAGAGCTTCCCGAAGGGCTCGACCAAGCCCGAAGAATTAAGAGACTCTCAGTCCGATACTGTATGGTGGACGGGTACCTCTACAGGAGGGGCAGATCCCTCCCCTTACTTAGGTGCTTGCATCCCGATGATGCTAAGTGGGCATTGAGAGAGGTCCACTCTGGGGACTGTGGGAACCACATAGGTGGGGAAGCTCTAGCCTATCAGGTGCTTCGTATGGGGTACTATTGGCAGACCATCCACCAAGACGCAAAGAGTTTTATGCAATCTTGCGAACCTTGTCAAAGAACTTTAAACTTGAACCACCAGCCACCCGAGTGACTGTCGTCCCTCAGTTCACCTTACCCCTTTGCCATGTGGGGAATCGACCTAATTGGGCCACTCCCTACCGCTCCCGGACAGATGAAACATGCTATCGTGGCTATTGACTACTTCACAAGATGGGTCGAGGCAGGACCTCTTTCTCGAATATCAGAAAAGAATACAACCAAGTTCATCAAGACTAACGTGGTATGCAGATTTAGGACCTCTATGATCATCATAGCTGACCTAGGGAAGCAATTCGACAACGCCTGATTCAAAGACTTCTGCAAGGGATTGGGGATCGACCTCAGGCTCGCTTCAGTGGCTCATCCCCAGACTAACGGGCTAGTAGAATCCACCAACAAGACTATCAAGAAACTTCTTAAAAAGAAGCTACAGCAGAAGAATGTTAAATGGGCGGAAGAACTGCCAGAAGACCTCTGGGCATACCGGACTACAAAGAGAACAGCTACCGGGGAGACACCATACTCCCTGGCCTTCGGGGTTGAAGCAGTCCTCCCCATCGAGCATAAATTAACCTCGTTCAGGGTACAGCACTTTGAGCCCGAAAGTAACGAAGTCAAGTTCCGGGCTAATCTAGACCTCTTAGAAGAAAAACAAGACCGGATAGCAGAGAAAGTAGCGATCTACCAGAGCAAGATCGCTAGCTACTTCAACCGAAAGGTCATAGCCCGAGAATTCAAAGAAGGGGATCTGGTACTTAGGAAAATGACCCTGAACACTCGGAAAAGGTCGGATGGAGTCTTAAGTCCCAATTGGGAAGGGCCATATTTGATAAAGCTAGTTGTTCGCAATGGAGCTTATAAACTCGAAGACATGGACGGACGATCCATCGACCACACTTGGAATGCAGATCATTTGATGAAATTCTACCCTTGAAGGGAATTCTCAAACAGACTACCTTCATTTAGTTTTCCTTACAGACCCTAATAAAGATGTACTACATCTCGATCATCAATAAAGTCATTTTCCTTTTCTCTTCCATCTTTGTCTCCAACTATGTTAAACATTAGTGACTATACCCTTGTGTGGGAAACTCAACATAAACACTTTGAGGCCAGGAAATAGCTCAATAGCCCTCCTGATGCCTTGTTCGGGCTACCACCCCTAAGAAGGGTCTGAGTGTAAGAGCATAGTTGCCCTCCAGATCTCGAGACAAGGAAATAGCTCAATAGCCCTCCTGATGCCTTGGTCGGGCTACCACCCCCAAGAAGGGTCTGAGTGTAAGAGCATAGTTGCCCTCCAGATCTCGAGACCAGGAAATAGCTAAGTAGCCGTCCTGATGCCTTGGTCGGGCTACCCCCAAGAAGGGTCTGAGTGTAAGAGCATAGTTGCCCTCCAGATCTCGAGACCAGGAAATAGCTAAGTAGCCCTCCTGATGCCTTGGTCGAGCTACCACCGCCAAGAAGGGTCTGAGTGTAAGAGCATAGTTGCCCTCAAGATCTCGAGACCAGGAAATAGCTAAGTAGCCCTCCTGATGCCTTGGTCGGGCTACCACCCCCATGAAGGGTCTGAGTGTAAGAACATGGTTGCCCTCCAGATCTTGAGACCAGGATATAGCTCAATAGCCCTCTTGATGCCTTGGTCGGGCTACTACCCCCAAGAAGGGTCTGAGTGTAAGAGCATAGTTGCCCTCCAGATCTCGAGACCAGGAAATAGCTAAGTAGCCCTTCTGATGCCTTGGTCGCGCTACCACCCCCAAGAAGAGTCTGGGTGTAAAAGCATAGTTGCCCTCCAGATCTCGAGACCAGGAAATAGCTAAGTAGCCCTCCTGATGCCTTGGTCGGGCTACCACCCCCAAGAAGGGTCTAAGTGTAAGAGCATAGTTGCCCTCCAGATCTCGAGACTAGGAAATAGCTCAATAGCCCTCCTGATGCCTTGGTCGGGCTACCACCCCCAAGAAGGGTCTAAGTGTAAGAGCATAGTTGCCCTCCAGATCTCGAGACTAGGAAATAGCTCAATAGCCCTCCTGATGCCTTGGTCGAGCTACCACCCCTAAGAAGGGTCTAAGTGTAAGAGCATAGTTGCCCTCCAGATCTCGAGACCAGGAAATAGCTAAGTAGCCCTCTTGATGCCTTGGTCGGGCTATCACCCCAAAGAAGGGTCTGAGTGTAAGAGCATAGTTGCCCTCCTGATCTCGAGACCGGGAAATAGCTAAGTAGCCCTCCTGATGCCTTGGTCGGGCTACCACCACCAAGAAGGGTTTGAGTGTAAGAGCATAGTTGCCCTCCAGATCTCGAGACCAGGAAATAGCTAAGTAGCCCTCATGATGCCTTGGTCTGGCTACCACCCAAGAAGGGTCTGAGTGTAAGAACATAGTTGCCCTCCAGATCTCGAGACCAGAAAATAGCTCAATAGCCCTCCTAATACCTTGGTCGGGCTACCACCCCCAAGAAGGGTCTGAGTGTAAGAGCATAGTTACCCTCCAGATCTCGAGACCAGAAAATAGCTAAGTAGCCCTCCTGATGCCTTAGTTGGGCTACCACCCCCAAGAAGGGTCTGAGTGTAAGAGCATAGTTGCCCTCTAGAACTCGAGACCAGAAAATAGTAAGTAGCCCTCCTGATGCCTTGGTCGGGCTATCACCCAAAAAAAATATATATATATATATATAAATAAAATGTTTGTTTTCGTGTGCAGGATTAAAATCATCATAATCCCCTACACGAGTCTTAATTGTTACTACAGATGCCACTCTGGTTCCTATTCAAAACCAGAAATGAAACAAGAGTTCTCAAAAACGATTCAATTTCTCATTAAGAACATAGGGAGCCTATCCCCCGATAAGGCTACATCTACCAAACGGGGAGCCCAACCGCCGAGCTCGGGCTATAAAAAAAAGCTAATAAGGGCAAACCGGGGTGCCCACCCCCTTTTCCGGGCAATAAAAAACAAGTCAAGATGAACTGCTTCAAGCTTTGGGACTCTCTTGGCTCTCCTCCGCTGGCCCTCCTCCTTCTTTCTAATCTTCGCCATCAACCCCCCTCTACAGATAGCTGTCCATCTTGGTTATCCTCGCCGACCGCTCCTCCATTTAGAGGATCCATCGGTTGATCAGGAGGATCTTCCTCCAAAACCTCATTAATCACGTCCATAACCTCAGGCGGGATAGCCACATCAAGAAGGGCAGCCATGTACCCCGTCTGGCTCCTGTTGACCTTTTTCTCTATTAAAAGAGGATCCTCAGACGGGCTCCTAACCTCTTCACCAGCTCCCGACTGGTTCTCCTCGGATAGAGAGGACAACACTTTACTGGAAGACTCCCCGTGACCTGAGGTAGTAAAGGTAGGAAAAGGGAATGGAGGATCTGTCTGGGCGGGCTGTTTCCCAGTTCCTGCTTGGCTCGAAGGGACAACCTTGTCACCTTCAGGACAAGATATCTCGGCAGCCTTGAGCATTATCTCCTATCTATCCCAGCTGGTAATATATGACAAATCAAAGGGAGGAGGAAGAGCTTCCGCGGCCTGAAAGAAAGCATAGAAATATCCGTCGCTGAAAGAGGTCTCCGCGTCAGCTTGCAGCTTGGTCACCTGAGTAATCAGAGACTGATTCTCGAGGTCCAACTTTTTAGCCTCATGTCTCCAGGGATCCCCCTGTCTAGCCCACCGGAGAGATTGAAGATGCTCCTGATCATAAGATTGCTTCATCCTCTCATGATCGCAGCGAAGCTTAGCCATCTCGACCTCGACCTCGACCTTTCCCTGGCTGGAAGTCATCTCTTCCACTAAAGACTGGGCCTGCTTGAGCAATTCCCTGGCTTTCTCGGCTTCGGCTTCGGCTTTTGCAGCCCGGTCACGGAGGAGGGCTACCTGCTGGCCCATCGCAACATTAAACTTGAAGGCCTACAAAATACAGAACCCGAGTTAGAAAGTGAACGAATTAACAAGAGTAGCACGAAGGAAATACAATTACCTCAGCTAAAATAGCAGACCCCTTGGTAATAAAGACGTCCACAAACATGGAAGCCATCTTGGAGATCCCACCGCCCGGATAAGACGCTATGAATTGCTCCAGGACTTCATCCCGCCCTGCCGAGCTCGATTGAGGCCGGGAGCGGCTGGAAGGAACCCTCGCGACACCTTTCCCAGAAACCTCCAAAGCTTTGGTTGTTAGAAACGCAGCGGAATCAGGAGGTTGAGTTGAGAGGGTAGCAACTTTAGCGACCACAGCCGAAGGGACGGAAGCAGCTGGACCAACCACCTAGGGAGCTTTACCCAAAGCCCGGAAAGCCCGCGAAGCAAGAGTGGCCATCTTGGACCCAGCCGGAGAGATAGATGAAGCAAGAGCAGGTTCGACCTTAGTGGAGGGAAGAGAAACTCTACCTTGAGGAGAGCATGAGACGTGGCGGGTGGCCGGTTCCACGATGAAAACTGTGAATAAACAGATTAAAAAGGAAAATGTTAGAACCGAGCTGAGTAATAAGGCAAAGCAACTCAATGACACTTACGAGGAATAGCGTCTGAGATCCGCAAATATTTGTTCACCTTACGAGGATCAAAGGCTTCAGCAGTAGGGAACTTCAGGTTCAAATAATTTCGAGCTAGAATAGCTTTCAAGATGGCATCGGACTCAGAAGGCAGGGAGTCCCGGTCCCATGAGGGCTTGTCACTGAAAGCCATGGGAACCTCGAATTCATGCCCTCTAATGAAAATCGAGCTCCTTCAGTCATCCCCCGTAAGGATCCATTCTTCTTTCCAAGTGGGGTCCTTCTTCGAAGCATCGGGAACGATGAAGTTGAGCTTTTTCTTGGCCTTGGCATAGAACTGGCCTCTAGGAGCGCCAGACAGTCTCCCAATCTGGAAGAGATAGGCCAGCTCCTCTGCACCCGGCTCCCTCGTCACCTTACTCATCTGACATTGTTCCCTCCATAGTACAAGGAAACCAATCAGATGCCTCCAAAAGCCAGGCGTCAATTGGAGGGGAGCGAGCTGGATGGCGTTAAGAGCCCGCCGAAGAGTCGGATGAAGGGGAAGCCTGACCCCGTTCTCGAGAGCGGCCACGTGAATCGGAAGCATGCCTTTAGGGGGGGTTAAAGAACTCGTAATTTTTGGGAGGCACCGAGATGGATACACTATCGGGGATGCCAAACTTTGACCTCAAGCGGTCAATCGAAACCGGGTAGACGATGGAACCTGGGACAACCCGGAAATCATAAGGAGGGAGCCTCTCCAAAAGGGGACCAGGAGCAAAGACCTAATGCTCTCTCGCGGCGTCACCGCCCATTTCTTTGTCGGAATCTTCATCGACGATATCCAAAGGATGGTCAGGATGGTTGGAGAACCCAGTCCCAATGGATATTCTTACTTGACCGCCGACGTTGCGAGGTGGGCGGGGAATCGTCACCGTCAGAACTCCTCCTTGCCCGTTTCCCTAGAGTAAGACTGACGACCTCCTCGCCGTCAATTATGGAGTCAACTGAATCGCGGCTGGTTTTCGACATAGTAAAAGCCAATAAGGATGAAAAATGAAGAAAAAGGCAAGCTTGGAGGAAAGGCAATGAGAGAAAATATTTCTTAGCAAAAAAATTTAGTTCGAGAGATGTGAGGAAGACGAGGAGAAAAATAGATATATATATATATATATATAGGCAGGAGGGCAACAGCACGAGCTATCGAGATCCTCGTGTGGTAACGGTAAAGAATCTCGGGGACTACCGTAACGTAACCAGATTAACTCAGAAGCAGGCTAATCATCTCACGCCACATCACTTACGCAGTTAAGATGGAGATCTCCCCAAGATTCTGGTAACGGTAAAAAATCTCGGGGACTGCCGTAACGCAATCAGATTAATTCAGAGATAAATTAGTCGGTTCTCATCACGTCACTCTAATGAGGAGATTCCCCAATATTTCGGTAACGGTAAAAAGAGGAAGATTTCCCAAATAAAGTAAAAATCTGACCCCAACCCCAAGCTCGACGTCTGGTGTTCAAGTCAGAGGGGACTTCTGTTAATAGCCAAAATTGGCTAAGGACCAAAGGAATATTTTCCACCTCCCAAACCTGGGTCCATACCCGAGAATTTCCACCAGGAGACCATTCTATCCAGAGCCGAGCTACAATACCACCCCAGGAACAAGAACGGGCTCCGAAAACATCCGGGATAGAGCCCGGGACGATCAGATCTAGCCCGCATCACCAAAACTAGAAATTCTCGGAAGTCGAGGTCACCTCGCAATTGCTCCAGAGACTCACCTTTACCTCGCTGACACAGGAGAATGTTCCTAAGAAGCCGCATCTAGCTTCGAAAGGTCAGGGGAAGCCGCACCTAGCTTCGAAAAGGTCAAGGGAAGCCAGATCTGGATCCCAGCTGGATGAAACTTCTCAGATATCGAGGTCGAAACACTGATCGACCTCACTAGTTGATGCACCACACCATGCCATATTCAACGACCTCTATAAAGGATCATATCTGGAAACGTTACCTACATGCAGAACAAGTAATAGAGTCCAAAGAGGAAACAAACTGATCTCCACCAAGATATTCTCAACTCGGCTATTAAACTCAAAGTCAATGACATTTTTCAAAGAGAAATCCCGCCCTATAAGGAGGGGAGAGACTGAGAAAATCAAGGGGAGAATCAGTTGATTTAACCTACAAAACTATGTATAAATAGAAAGAGGAAACTACTATTCGACAGGCATACGATAAACACTTGACCATACCCTAGAAAGAATTGAGAGCAAAAAGAAAAAAATTTGTATTTGTATACCATGCACGTTCAATAAAGAAAATATTCTTGCTTTCTTTTGGGTGATGAATTGTATCATTTTTCCTTGTCATTTTATAAATCATTGCTACACATACAATCAATCTTGGCCACCACCTACGTGGTAGTGGTCTCGAGGGTGTTAACTGAGATTTCCCGTCCCGAGCAAAATTTCCGTTAACAGAATCCAAAGTGATGACTCTTGAAAAAAATAAGGACTACAAGAAGATGAAGTCGAGTGAAGTGATTAGAAGGCTACTAGCCTATGAATCTAGATGGGCTCCTACATCTATACTACCGAAGAAGCAAAATAGCATAGCATTCAAGACCTCCAAAATTGAAAAGGAAGATGATGACTCGAATGAAGACATGGCTCTGACGGTGAAGAGATTCAAGAAGTTTATGAAGCATCACAAGAATGACTTGAAGAAGAAGACCTACTTCAAGAAGATTGAGCTAAGTCAAAAGAAGCATACAAGAAAAGGCATTCAATGCTTTGAATGTGGAGGATTCAGACGTATCTCCACGGATTGTGGTAACTTGAAGGTCAAGAGGAAATTAAAAGTGATGGCCACCTCCTCAAGTGATAGTGAAAGTGTAGAAGATTCTTCAGGTGATGAAGAACTTGCAATTAACTACACGGCCTTTAGAGCCTCCTATGTGGAAGTTAAAAAAGAAGGCAAGAGTGCCTTGACCTATGACCTTGAAGAAGGAATATATGAGGTGGTAGATAGAGGTGTGATTGACGTAGCTACACATAGGGAAGTTGTTGATGTAGAAACAAGTGACCAAGGTAAAACTCTTGATGAGGAAATTGACTCAGTTGATGAGAGGCAAAGTGAGAAGAGTGCACCATCCTTAACTGTAGGAAGTGACTCTAGTGATGAGAAGTCTTCATCTCACTCTAGATGAATTTGTGAAGCCATGGACCTTGAAGACTTCATTAAGCACTTTGAAGACTTCATTAAGCACTTTGAAGACTCTAGGTTGAAGAAGAAAAGGAAGATTCAAAAATTGAAGGAGGAGAATCTCAAGCTTTCAACCAAGGTGACTCACTTGAATGATGAAGTGAGGAGAGTCAGAAAAAGTGAAGACAAGATGAAGAAGGAGCTTGAGAAAGCTAAGGAGTTACTTGCTAAAATGACCTCCGGCACCGAATAGCTTGACCACATGTTGAGCATTAGAAAGAAGTCAAATGACAAGAGGGGCCTTGGATATGTTGATGATAAGGAAGCCCCCTCCTCTGTCAAAATGGTGTTTGTTAAGGGAAATAACATGAAGGAAGCCTCACCTCCCTAGCATCTTAGGAGAAAGATTGAACTTGGAGAGTCATCCAAGAGTGGCAAAGTAAAGATGCCAACGAAGAATAGAGCTCAACCTCAATAACCAAGAGCTCCACCTCCAAGCTTCCATCAATCTAGATTTCCTCAACCAAGGAGGCAAACCATGCAACCTCAACCCAGTTCAACAACAAAGAGGAGAGAACCGGCTCAACATCAAATGCATGACAAGTCTCAAATAACCTCACAAGGATATTGTATGACTCCTCATTTTATACCTACTTGTCATTTTTGTGGTGTTGATGGGCATATTATGCCAGTTTTCCATAGGTACATTAAGAAATGTAGAGTTAAGAGCATGGTTGAGAGGAATAGACTTAGAAGAGCCAATATGCATGTGCCTAGGATAGCTAGAGAAAATGATCCTAGGATATCTAGTAACATGATGACTATGATCACTAGGAATGGAAATGTGTCACCTAAGTAGATTAGAAAATATGAACCTGCATGCTATTGTGCTAACATGTCACCTATAGACTCAACTAAGTCTAATGGACTTGGTAGGTCTATAAGGGCTCATGCCTCCTATTGACTTGGTTGGATTTGACCCCATTTGAGGAGCTCAAGCAAAGAGAGCAAACTTGCATTTTAAAATGTGCAAAAATTTGATCTGCTTTATGCCTCTTTATTAATTGCTTGAGATACTAGGTTGCACATACATGATTATATGGTATTTTTGTTCAATAAAGGTGTAACCTTGCTTTGTTTGTAATCCATGTCACATTTATGTTTAAACACGTATTTTTGGACTAGGAGATTGGATTGGGAAGTACTTTTGAATGGCCTATAAATTATCTCCATGACATGTGAACTTGATTATGACATGCTTTAAATGATATGCATGAAACGCTTTGGACTGATGTATGCAAATGTGTGTGAATGCAAATGAGAAGACTAATCAATATGGATCTTGTATCCATGAATCAATAAGTATTTCATATCCAAATTAGTCTTCTCTATCTTAATGGTTTGAACAAGACAACAACCAATAAGGATTTCATATCCATTCAATCAATAAGGATTCTATATCCATGTCTTGTTTGGCCTTTAAGGATTGATATAGTTGTTTGTGTTGAATTTTTTTTTCCGAAAAACTATATCATGTTTGCGTATGACAAAAGGTTACAAATTGATTTGAATTCTTATGGAAACCTTTTTGATGTTTGCTTTGCCAAATACCATTGCTTGAACTTTGTTGTTATATGTCTTGAATGCAAAGCAACATCTTCACACATTTTTTTGTTAAATAAAACTCATTGAATCTCTCTCAATTATTCAAGTTGCATAAAGTTTCATATATGGTTATGCACTTATCTTTGTGCGAATATCTCTCTTTGCTAAAGCAACCCGATAGAGGAGCTCATTTGCCTATCTCATGACAAAACTGGGGAGAAGTCTTGAGAGATATTAGGGGAGCATTTTTATGCTTTGGGGAGAAATCTTGGGAGAGAGTAACCTTTTAGAGGGAGCATTGCATATGCATTACTATGTATTGCTTTTTTGTTTTTGAGTGCAAATGCCTTTTATGTTTGTTCACCTCACATGCACTTGTTCTTGGAAAGTACTTTCTTGCTATTGTGTGTAGGTATGATGATCTATGAAGAGATTGAAGACCTTGAAGACTTAGTTTCTTACGTATATCTTTTTGTAACGTAGAATTACTTGTTGACCAATAGCTTTGTTTTCTTTTTGTGAGGATTACTTTGTGAGTGGTTATTTTGTCATGAAATAGCCAAATGGGGAGATTGTAAGGACCTCTAGTTATGATTGGCTTATTTCATGACAAACCGCATTGGGATTGTTATGTAACAAGTAGCTTAGGTGATTGTGATTGACATGCTTCCGGACATCCTAAAGTGCTTCAAAAAAGTATATCACTTGACTTAACTTCTTTGAAAAGATCTAGTTGAGTGCTTCAAGAAGGTATTGTTAATAGCCAAATTTGGCTAGGGACCAAAGGGAAATTTTCCACCCTCTTAGTCTGGCTCCATGCCCGAGGTTATCCACCAGGAGACCACGTTACCCGAAGCCGAGCTACGACACCGTCCCACAGAAATAAGGACGGGCTCCAGAAACACCCGGAGTAGAGCATGGCTTGGTCATATCGTGCCCATATCACCGAACTTGAAACCAGAAAACCCCCCCGAAGTCGGGATTACCTCGCAACCTCTCCAGAAGCCCGCCTGTACCACGCTGACATAGAGGGGTATCCGCAGGAGGTCGCATCTAGCTCCAAAAGATCAAAGGAGGTCAGACTTAGCTCCTGGCTAGGCTAAGCTCCTGAATATCGGGGCTAAGACACTGATCGACCTCATTATCTGATATACCTCACCATAATATACACCATATTCAACGACCCCTATGAGGGATCATGCTACGACCCCTATGTGGGATCATGCTAACAAGACACGAAGATACACTGGATCATATCTGTTAACAGAAATTTTACTCTGGGTGAGAAATCTCAATTAACACCCTAAAAACCACTGCCACTGAGGTGGTGGTCAAGGTAGAGTGTATTCTAGTCAGTGCTAATTAATAATGACAAAGAAGATGTTATTATCAATACCATCAAAAGGAAATGAATAAAAGAGAGCGAAAATGTTTCTTTATTCTTATGAATGGTGTATCGTTTACAAATATTTATCAATCGCTCTCAATCTCTCTAAGGATTAATAAGGTTGTTGTCATATGCCTGTCGAAAAGTAGTCCTCTCTTTCAGAAGGCCGAATTCCTTCCTTTTTACAATGTCTTCATAGGTTAAACTAATTGATTCTCCCCTTGATTTTCTCCATCCATCCCCTCCTTATCGGACGGGATTTTTACATTAAAATGTCATTGACTTTGAATTAATTGCTAAGTTGAGGATATCTTGATGGAGATCAATTCGTTTCCTACTTAGACTCTATTACTTGCTCTGTACGTATGTAACGTCTTAAGTTGTGATCATGTGTGTCTTCGGGTCTAACATGATCTCCCATAGGGGTCGTTGAATATGGTATGTGACAAAGACCTTTTTCCCTTATGTCGTTTTTAAGAGATCAGTCCGTCAATAATATTTTAAGAAACCTCACTAAGCCTAAATCAGTTTGAAAACGTAAATATAGTGGCAAGTGGGTGTCGTCCACAGGGAGCGGAGTTAGCCAAATTAGTTAATGCTAAAGCAATGGTATGTATATATATATAATAGCAAAACATGAATTGGTGAAAATGTAGATTGTGAACCAACTCTAAATAATACTAAATTAAATATGTAAATAGAACGAAAAGGGAATATGGAGTGAAGGATATATAGATGATGGAAACTAAGGAGTTAATGGATTCGAAAGCAAATACTGGGCAATGCAACAAACTTGTCAATAGCATGGCTTTTCAAGGTAACCGACCTAGGATGTATAGAGCCGGTTATTTATCCCTAGAAGGTGGCCAGCCTAGGATGTATAGTGCGGACCACCTATTAGGGATTAATCCTTGTAAACTACCAACCTAGGATGTATAGAGTTGATTGTTTACCGGATTCTAGAAATGAAGCTCGTCTACCTAACATTGACTCAACCGATTAAAGATAGTCACCCTATGATGTATAGTGATGACTTCTAACTCTCTCACGGTTCCGACCTAGGATGTATAGTGCCGGAAACATGATGGAGGTTAGATTAAAACCGCGGTTTAAGAGTCGGAATTCATGACTTTCCGTCCATTCCTTAGAGCATTAAACAACTAAACATCATGTATATCTAGATGGAATACTCATACATAATATACATAATACAAAGACATCTTGCAAAGATCATGTATCTACACAAGAAATCAATGATAAACATTCACAACAAGAATAGATCAATGGAAGATAGACATGAATATCAATATAATATCAAGTTTATGTACAAGCCCAATATTAAACTAACTACTCCATCAACCCCTTAGAGGGGATTTAGCTACGCATTACAACTAGGAAATCAGTAGAGAGGAGAAAGAAATAACCCTTGGAGAACATCTCCTTCCTTGAAGTGGCTCCAATCTCCTAACTTCCTTGAAGTTGAGTAGAGAATGTGTGGATGAGAGGTAGAGAGAGAAACTAGATCTAAGAATGTCTAATCTGCCTAAAACGGAGTTAAAAGCTCCTTAAAACGTTTCTATACTTTTCTATTTATACTAAATACAAAAATAGGTCACTTAAGCTTTGAAAATCAGACTGGCGCACTCGAAGTGCGGGTGGAGTGCGGGTGATTTACCCGCACTGTACCCGCACTGTATGGGTTGTCTGCAACTTCAGTTCTCGGAGCATGGCAGGAGTGCGGGTGGAGTGCGGTTGAATTACCCGCACTGTACCCGCACTAGGAGTCGCACTGTGGTCGCACTGTGATCGCACTTCCCTGTCAGGTGAAAGATCTACCTTCTATCTTGAGCCAAAGTGCGGGTATAGTGCGGTTGGATGACCCGCACAGTACCCGCACTCTAGTGTCAGGTGCAATCTGCTCTTCTGTTCTTGATACAAGTGCGGGTGGAGTGTGGTTAGATGACCCGCACAGTACCCGCACTCTGATGTCAGGTGCAACTCTGCTCTTCTGTTCTTGATACAAGTGCGAGTGGAGTGCGGTTGGATAACCCGCACAGTACCCGCACTCTAATGTCAGGTGGGTGATCAGCTTCTCTGGTTTGGCATTAGTAAGGGTGGAGTGCGGTTAGCTGACCCGTACTGTACCCGCACTTTATCTCTGTACTTGCACTCTTCCCCTGCTTTGCACATGAGTGCGGCTGGAGTGCGGTTGCGACCCGCACTGGACCCGCACTTGACCCGCACTGTAGAGGTGTTTGTGCTTCTTTTCTGCTGGAATCACCACCATATGCTTCCAAACCTGTCCTTACATCATTTCCTATAAATAAGCATGAAATAACCCATGAGAGATACAAAAACACCCGAGAACAGAACAAAAGGTAAGGATCTGAGGGCCTAAATATACAACATATTTGGCCCGATCAAACACCCCCAAACCAAACCTTTGCTCGTCCTCGAGCAAATCAATTCGAAAAGTAAGACGCCAACTGAAATCAAATTCTAGATACCTAAACAATCAATCAACCATACCGCAAGTCCAATGTGTGATATGATACAAATAAGTGCGATAGAGAGGAGGAAAGCATATGCACAAGATCAAGAGCAATTTGGAGACACCCAAGGGAGGCTCGTACGAACACGAATCTCACACCTAAAGGTATTCATGAATTTAAGACCACTTACTCCCATACCCTGAGCATAATTCGCTTCAATTCTAAAGCTCACATGGATCCTCTCTTTTCTTTCCTCAAGAGTCCTAAGTTCCACACAACAAGTATGCAAAGAAGATTTTTGCATAAGATTTAAGCAATGAACTATCCTAGGAACGAGTCACCATGCCATGGATGCGAAAAATCGTGCTTCAACCTAAATTCCCAAACTAGACTTACATGGATCAAATAGGGCTTTTAACCGGTTATAGTGTGGCTGTGGGGTTGAATGAGTTTACACAAACAATATGGAAATTTAGGAGTTCAAACTCACCAATCATGCTAGAATATACCTCTACTCCCACACCATGTTCTTTTCTTACTTTAAATTCACCCCTCTAGTAACCATTTAACCCACATTTTTGTGCCTTTAATGTTGCATTCTGTTTGGGTGTTTTTAACATAAAACACTCTCATTATGGCACTTCAAATACAATCTTTCTTTAAAATTTTCTTTTGATAATTTCCCAATTGCAATGTTTGTACTCCATTTGAGTTGTTACCATATTCCCTTTCTTAGGCGTTTAGAGTGTATAATTTACCCTTTTCTTTCATATTTTCAACATCTATCTCCTTTTACCCACTGTGGGACCATTTTAACCCTTTTCATCACTACCATTTCCCATCCTAACATGATTAGTACAAGGGTAGGCATGTGTTTAGGCTATTGGGTATATGGTTGAATGTGGTACCAAATGAAAGGGTAAGTGTTTGGCCTCAACTTGGCTTTGGAGCACACAATATGGTAAGTGGTGTTTAGGCTATAGAGGTACTTCAATAAACATGCATTCCCTACTATCACTTCCACAACCATCTAAAAAGGGAATGAAAGCATCCATCACGCATTCACAAAATAATGCAAGTCCTATGGCACATGACATACATGACGAGAGGCGTATTTAAGAATAATCAATAATGCACTCAGAAAACGCACTTTCATGCTTGTGTTTGTGATCTCATGGGTATCTCCACTATTAGAACAAGACATGGGAACAATGAGTCCCCAATACTTCATACCAACGGGTGGGACTAACCCATGATGGTGCAAGCTAAACCTCACGTGGCACCAAACTATATCACAAGGTCAGAGCACATATAAGGAACTCGTCAAAAGTACACTCTAGAGGCATCATATCCATACTGGATTACAGTTTGAAAAAAAATGGACAAGCGACAAAATTGAAAAATTGGACTGAAAAATGTACACGGCGGAGGCGTGATGCACCCCCAAACCAAAACTCAACAATGTCCTCATTGTTGGAAAGAATAAGCATAATTGCGATAAATGGCGGAATGAGGGATCAACACCCCCAGACCGAATCTAGACATACATACAAACATGCGCATTCAAAATAACAAAAAACTAAATTGAAATCGAAAGTAGAAAACTCCCTTTGAAAGGAAGATTGTTCGATGTCTGTGCGTGTTGCTGTGTGCTTCCCAAAGATGTACAACCTAGCTTAAATCCACACAACAACTCTACCAACGAATATTAAATGCCAAAAGAGAAACAAAAATAAATCTAAATGAAATAACACTCCGAAGGCGAACAGTTTAAAAATGACCTGAGCAGGCTGCCTCTCACCGGTGCTCAGAAATGATAGATGTGCTAGGGTTCAGCAAGTTCCATGGATCCAACACCCTTGCAGCAGGTTTCCGATCCAAAATATGGTTTTAGCCTATGCCCATTAACCTTGAATATCACATCGTTCCTCAAATTCTGAATGTCTACAGCTCCATTTGGAGAGACATTAACAATGCGATGTGGGCCTGACCATCTTGATTTCAACTTCCCAGGAAACAACCTCAAATGAGACTCATAAAGTAACACTAGCATGCCTGGTTGGAACTCCTTCGGTACCAATCGTTTGTCATGAATAGCTTTTGTTTTTTCCTTGTAGAGTCGTGAACTCTCATAGGCTTCCAACCGGAACTCATCTAACTCGTTCAACTGATTGCATCTTTCTTCACCTGCTTTGTCATACTCCCAATTCAACTTCTTGATTGCCCACCAAGCTTTAGGTTCCAGTTCTACTGGAAGGTGACAAGCTTTACCAAAAACCAACCTATACGGGCTCATCCCAATAGGAGTTTTGAAAGCCGTTCGGTACGCCCATAAGGCGTCAGATAGTTTCAATGCCCAATCCTTCCTAGTGGAGGAGACTGTCTTCTCCAGAATCTGCTTGATGTGCCTGTTACTGATTTCAACCTGTCCTGATGTCTGAGGGTGGTATGGCGTGGCCACTTTGTGTCGCACTCCATATTTCTTCAATAGATTTCCTAGGACTTTGTTACAGAAATGACTCTCTCCATCGCTAATGATCACCCTTGGGATCCCAAATCGGGTCAGGATATGTTCCTTTACAAATTTAACTACCACATTACTGTCATTGGTCTTTGTGGCGACTGCCTCAACCCATTTGGAAACATAGTCGACCCCCACTAAAATATAGCTGTTCCTACAAGAATGTGGGAACGGTCCCATAAAATCAAGACCCCAAGTGTCAAATACTTCAACCACCAAAATTCCAGTTTGTGGCATCTCATTCCGTTTACCAATGTTCCCTGTGCGTTGGCATCTATCACAAGCCACACAGAACTGATAAGCATCTTTAAACAGCGATACCCAGAAGAAACCTGACTGCAACATCTTTAGTGCTGTCTTCCTTGCGCTGAAATGGCCTCCACACTGTAAGTCATGGCAGAATCGCAACACATCATACTGCTCACTTTCTGGCACACACCTCCTAATCACTTGATCTGCCCCGTGTTTGAAAAGGTAAGGCTCGTCCCAGAAGTACTCTCTCGATCTCCTAGCAAACCTTTTCTTGCCCTGCCAATCTAGCTCAGGGGGGAAAACCCCATGTGTCAGATAGTTTGCCAGATCTGCATACCATGGTTCCCTATCCTGCACTGCCCACAGATGTTCGTCCGGGAAATTTTCTCTCAACTGAATCTCATCCCCATCTATATGACTCTCATGTACTATCCTGCTAAGATGATCTACAACCACATTCTCGCACCCCTTCTTGTCCCGGATTTCTAAATCAAACTCCTGTAACAGCAATACCCACCTAATCAGCCTAGGTTTTGCATCTTTCTTTCGGAGCAGATATCGCAGAGCCACATGGTCTGAGTATACCACAACCTTGGCGCCTACCAAGTACTGCCTGAACTTCTCAAGTGCAAAAATGACAGCTAATAATTCCTTCTCTGTTGTTGAATAGTTCATCTGTGCGTCATTCAAAATTCGGGATGAGTAATATATGACATGTGGGTCTTTGCCAACCCTTTGACCCAAAACTGCACCTACAGCGAAGTCAGAAGCATCACACATTATTTCAAATGGTAAATCCCAAACTGGTGGGGCAATTACTGGAGATGAGGTCAAAGCCTCTTTTAAAGTTTCAAATGCCCCCGCACAATCTGAACTAAACACATACTCTTTGTCTTTTTATAGCAACAAGCATAGAGGTCTGGAGATCTTTGAAAAATCTTTGATGAATGTCCTGTAGAAACCTGCATGACCAAGAAATGACCGGATGTCTTTGACATTGCGAGGGGGTGGTAAACTCTTGATAACTTCAATCTTTGCCTTGTCTACTTCAATTCCTTTTTCAGATATTATGTGACCCAAGACAATCCCTTGTTGTACCATGAAATGGCATTTCTCCCAATTCAAAACCAAGTTGTTTTTCATGCATCTTTGAAGCACCAACGATAAGTTATTAAGGCATAACTTGAACGAGTCCCCGAATACTGAGAAGTCGTCCATGAAGACTTCAATAATCTCCCCCACCATATCTGAAAACAATGAAACCATACACCTTTGAAACGTACCTGGTGCATTGCAAAGGCCAAAAGGCATTCTTCGGAAGGCATTCTTCGGAAAGCATAGGTTCCATAGGAACAGGTAAACGTGGTCTTCTCTTGGTATTCTGGAGCGATAACTATCTGATTGTACCCGGAATACCCGTCTAGGAAACAGTAGAACTGATGCCCTGCCAACCGCTCTAGGACTTGGTCGATGAAAGGTAAAGGAAAATGGTCCTTCTTGGTGACCGCATTTAACTTTCGGTAGTCTACACAAATGCGCCACCCTGTCTGGAGTCTTTGTGCCACTAACTCACTCCTCTCAATCTTCACTATTGTAACTCCGGATTTCTTTGGGACGACATGAATGAGACTAAGCCATCTACTATCTGAAATAGGGTAGATAATACCTGCATCAAGAAGCTTCAATATCTCTTTCTTTACTACCTCCTGGATGATTGGATTTAGCCTCCTTTGTGCCTCCCGTATAGGTTTGGCGTTCTCTTCTAGCAAAATCTTATGCATACACATGGTAGGACTTATCCCCTTAATGTCATCTATGAACCAACCAATGGCCTCTCTGTACTCTTTCAACACTCCTAGTAGTTCCTCTTCTTGACTTGCCTCCAAATTTACAGAAATGATCACTGGGTTCAACCTTTCTTTGTCGAGAAACACATACTTCAAGTTCGACGGGAGTGCTTTCAATTCAACTCTTGGAGGAAGTTCTTCTAATGGTACCAGGTCATTTGCATTTCCTTCTCTTTCGAATTCCTCCTCAATAGTGGTATCCAACTCATCCTCTAAGAAATCCACAGTGTTACAGTCATGGGAACCCACTGGGTATGATAAAGAGTCGAAAATGTTGAACTCCACGGTTTCGTCTACTACCTTCATGGTTAGCTTCCCTGAATGCATATCAATCACTACCCTAGCGGTTGCCATGAAAGGTCTCCCCAAAAGTAACTTCACATCTCTCTCGTCTCTTCCTTCATCCATGTCAATCACCACAAAGTCGGCAGGTATGATTAACTTTTCAATCTGTATTAACACATCTTCGACAATGCCCTTAGGGCTTCTTGCAGAAGCATCTGCTAAGACAAGTGACATAGTGGTTTTTCTGAGGTCATTCAAACCCAGCTTCTTGTAGACCGAGAATGGCATGAGATTAATGCTTGCTCCTGAGTCCAACATCGCTCTTTCGCGATTCAACCCACCAATCGTAATGTCAATTATAAAACTCCCTGGGTCCTTCATTTTCTGGGGCAATGACCGTTGAATTACTGCACTGACATTCTCATTTAGACGCTCATGTTGTTTCGGTCTGAACCGCTCTTTATCTTTACTCAAGTCTTTGAAAAATTTACCATAAGCCGGCATTTTCTCAATAGCATCTAACAGTGGTAAGTTGACGGTTACCTTGGAAAGGAGATCATAGATTTCTTGATGTGATTTCTCCAACTTAGAGTTTTTCAGCCTCCCTGGGAACGGTATAGGCGGTACATAGGGGTTGGATGACCTATGGAGCTGAGGTCTTGGTTCTGGGTCTGCTACCTGGATATTTTTCTCTTTTTCTAACTCCTTCTCATTTTTCACTTCCTTGTCAACCACCTCGTCTTCTTCTTCTGTGACGGTGTCTTTACTCTTTTCTCCCAAAACCCTTCCGCTTCTGAGGATTGTCCTTGCACTAGCCTGTTCCGGTTGACTTGGAAATTTTCCTTTTTCTCTTTCCTGTAATAATTCAGCCAACTGACCTATCTGAAACTCGATCCTGTGAATAGATGCATCCATCTCGTTTGATTGCCTATCATTCTTCCACATGTATGTCTCCCAACTCTCTAAATGTGCCTATTGTAGCATATGGACCTCTTGTGTATCCTGGTTGGCTGACTGCATGACCTCTCCTATCCATTCATCAAATATTCCCATATTCAGCTGGCTTGCATTAATTTCTTCTGAAAGCTGTGCCGCTTGCACAATTTCTCTCGTTCTCTGCTCTACTAATGTGGTCTCTTCATTCTCTTGTAAGTAGTCCGTTAGCAACACTGCTAATCTCTCTTCGGTTGAAAGCTCTTCACCCACATCATAGCCCTCATGGAAATCTTGATCACCTCCCCAGTCTTGGTTATATGGGTCAATACGGAGATCGTACTCAGATCCTGAATTGTTCTAGGGGGCAGCCATGAACCTAGGATATCAAGAAACAAAAACTACCCAAACGTGAAACTATACAAACAAAGAAATATAAGGATAAACATATATGTAAAAACAACTAAGTAACGATAAACCCTACTTAAGCAAAACTAATTAAACTAACATGCCGCTCCCAGGCAGCGGCGCCATTTGACAAAGACCTTTTTCCCTTTTGTCGTTTTTAAAAGATCAGTCCGTCAATAATATTTTAAGAAACCTCACTAAGCCTAAATCAGTTTGAAAACGTAAATATAGTGGCAAGTGGGTGTCGTCCACAGGGAGCGGAGTTAGCCAAATTAGTTAATGCTAAAGCAATGGTATGTATATATATATATATAATAGCAAAACATGAATTGGTGAAAATGTAGATTGTGAACCAACTCTAAATAATACTAAATTAAATATGTAAATAGAATGAAAGGGGAATATGGAGTGAAGGATGTATAGATGATGGAAACTAAGGAGTTAATGGATTCGCAAGCAAATACTGGGCAATGCAAAAAACTTGTCAATAGAACGGCTTTTCAAGGTAACCGACCTAGGATGTATAGAGCCGGTTATTTATCCCTAGAAGGTGGCCAGCCTAGGATGTATAGTGCGGACCACCTATTAGGGATTAATCCTTGTAAACTACCAACCTAGGATGTATAGAGTTGATTGTTTATCGGATTCTAGAAATGAAGCTCGTCTACCTAACATTGACTCAACCGATTAAAGATAGTCACCCTAGGATGTATAGTGATGACTTATAACTCTCTCACGGTTACGACCTAGGATGTATAGTGCCGGAAACACGATGGAGGTTAGATTAAAACCGCGGTTTAAGAGTCGAAATTCATGACTTTCCGTCCATTCCTTAGAGCATTAAACAACTAAACATCATGTATATCTAGATGGAATACTCATACATAATACAAAGACATCTTGCACAGATCATGTATCTACACAAGAAATCAATGATAAACATTCACAACAAGAATAGATCAATGGAAGATAGACATGAATATCAATATAATATCAAGTTTATGTACAAGCCCAATATTAAACTAACTACTCCATCAACCCCTTAGAGGGGATTTAGCTACTCATTACAACTAGGAAATCAGTAGAGAGGAGAAAGAAATAACCCTTGGAGAACATCTCCTTCCTTGAAATGACTCCAATCTCCTAACTTCCTTGAAGTTGAGTAGAGAATGTGTGGATGAGAGGTAGAGAGAGAAACTAGATCTAAGAATGTCTAATCTGCCTAAAACGGAGTTAAAAGCTCCTTAAAACGTTTCTATACTTTTCTATTTATACTAAATACAAAAATAGGTCACTTAAGCTTTGACAATCAGACTGGCGCGCTCGAAGTGCGGGTGGAGTGCGGGTGATTTACCCGCACTGTACCCGCACTGTATGGGTTGTCTGCAACTTCAGTTCTCGGAGCATGGCAGGAGTGCGGGTGGAGTGCGGTTGAATTACCCGCACTATACCCGCACTAGGAGTCACACTGTGATCGCACTTCCCTGTCAGGTGAAAGATCTACCTTCTGTCTTGAGCCAAAGTGCGGGTATATTGCGGTTGGATGACCCGCACAGTACCCGCACTCTAGTGTCAGGTGCAATCTGCTCTTCTGTTCTTGATACAAGTGCGGGTCGAGTGCGGTTAGATGACCCGCACAGTACCCGCACTCTGATGTCAGGTGCAACTCTGCTCTTCTGTTCTTGATACAAGTGCGGGTGGAGTGCGGTTGGATAACCCGCACAGTACCCGCACTCTAATGTCAGGTGGGTGATCAGCTTCTCTGGTTTGGCATTAGTGCGGGTGGAGTGCGGTTAGCTGACCCGCACTGTACCCACACTTTATCTCTGTACTTGCACTCTTCCCCTGCTTTGCACATGAGTGCGGCTGGAGTGTGGCTGGAGTGCGGTTGCAACCCGCACTGGACCCGTACTTGACCCGCACTGTAGAGGTGTTTGTGCTTCTTTTCTGCTGGAATCACCACCATATGCTTCCAAACCTATCCTTACATCATTTCCTATAAATAAGCATAAAACAACCCATGAGAGATACAAAAACACCCGAGAACAGAACAAAAGGTAAGGATCTGAGGGCCTAAATATACAACATATTTGGCCCGATCAGTATGTATTATGGTAAGTTACATTAGATAGTGAGGTCGATCAGTGTCCTAACCTCGATATTAAGGAGTTTCGTCTAGCCAGGAGCTAGGTCTAGCCTCCATTGACCTTTTGAAGCTAGGTGCGGCCTCCTGCGGACACCCCCCTATGTCAGCGAGGTATATGCGAGCTTCTGAAGAAATTGCGAGGTATTTCCGACTTCGGGGGGATTTCCTGGTTTCAGGTTTGGTGATGCGGGCTCGATCCGACCGAGCCGGGATCTACTCCGGGTGTTTCTAGAGCCCGTCCTTATTCCTGTGGGGCGGTATCGTAGCTCGGCTTCGGGTAACATGGTCTCCTGGTGGACGACCTCGGGCATGGAGCCAGGTTTAGAGGGTGGAAAATTTCCCTTTGGTCCCTAGCCAAATTTGGCTATTAATAATATCTTAAGATGTTACATACGTACTGTTAACAGAAATTTTGCTCGGGGCAATAAATCTCAGTTAGCACCCTCAAGATCATTACCACGTAGGTGATGACCAAGGTAGAATGTATATGTATATAACAGTGCCTAATGAAATGACAAGGAGACAATGATACTGTTAGCTACTCGAAAGAAATAAAAGTTTTCCTCTATTAATAACATATGGTATACATCTCTCTCTCTCTCTCTTTCAAATTGCTCTCACTTTTTTTCAGGGGGATAGTTGGGTACTTGTTGTGTGCCTGTCGAATAGTAGTCTCCACTTTTCAGAAGGAGGAAGTCCCTCTTTTATACAATGTCTTCATAGGTTTAATCTCATTGATTCCCCCTTGATTTTCTCATCCCTCCTTATCAGACGGGATTTTTACCTTTAAATGTCATTGACTTTGAGTTAATTGCTCAGTTGAGGATATCTTGGTGGAAATCAATTTGTTTCATACTTAGACTATATTACTTGTTATGTACGTATGTAACGTCTTTAGATGTGATCCTGTGTATCTTCGGGTCTAGCATGATTCCATAACGATCGTTGAATGTATCACGGTGTGGTACATCAGTTTAATGAGGTCGATCAGTGTTCTGGCCTCGATATTGAGAAGTTTTGTCCAGCTAGGAGCTAGGTCTGGCCTCCATTGACCTTTCAAAGCTAGGTGCGGCCCCATATGGACACCCCCTGTATCAATGAGGTATAGGCGAGCTTCTGGAGAAATTACGAGGTAACCTCGACTTCAGGGGGATTTCCTGTTTTCACGTTCGGTGACACGGGCTTGATCTGACCATTCTGTGCTCTATTCCTGATGTTTCTGGAGCCTTCCGTTATTCCTGTAGGGCGGTATCGTAGCTCGGCTTTAGGTAACATGGTCTCCTGGTGGAAAATCTCAGGTATGGAGCCAGGTCTGGAGGGTGGAAAATTTCCCTTTGGTCCTTAGCCAATTTTGGCTATTAACAGAAGTCCCCTCTAACTTGAACACCAGACGTCGAGCTTGGGGTTGCGGTCAGATTTTTTATTTTATTTGGGAATTCTTTCCTTTTTTACCGTTACCAGAATATTGGGGAAATCTTCTCATTAACTGCATAAGTGACGTGGCTTGAACTGACTAATTTATTTTCGAATTAATCCGGTTGCATTACGGCAGTCCCCGAGATTTTTTACCGTTACCAGAATCTTGGGGAGATCTCCTCATTAACTACGCAAGTGACGTGGCGTGAGCTGACTAGCTTGTTTCTGAGTTAATCAGGTTACGTTGCTGCAGTCCCCGAGATTCTTTGCAATCTCAACCGAAGATCTCGACAGCTCGTGCTGCTGCCATCTTGCCTATATATATATCTATTTATCTCAACGTCTTCCTCACATCTTTCAAACTCAAATTTTTCCCAAGATATACTCTCATAACCTTTCTCTCAAGCTTATCTTTTTCTTCATTCTTCATCCTTACTGACTTCACCATGTCAAAAACCAGTCATGATTCAGTTGACTTCATAGTTGATGGCGATGAGGTCTTTAGCCTTGCCCCAGGGAAACGGGCAAGGAGGAGCTTAGACAGCGACGATTCCCCGCCCAACCCGCAACGTCGGCGGTCAAACAGGAATGTGTCCATTGGGACCGGGTTTTCCAACCACCCCGACCATCCTTTGGATATTGCCGATGAAGACTCCGACAAAGAAGTGGGCGGCGACGCCGCGGGAGAACATCGAGTCCCGGCTTCTGGCCCCCTTTTGGAGAGGCTCCCTCCATATGACTTCAAGGTTGTCCCTGATTCCATCGTCGATCCAGTCGCGATTGACCGTTTGAGGTCGAAGTATGACATCCCCGACAGCGTTTCCATCTTGGTGCCCTGCAAGGGTTACGAGTTCTTCAACCCCCCTAAAGGCATGCTTCCAATTCATGTGGCGGCTCTCGAGAATGGGGTTAGGCTTCCCCTTCATCCGACTCTTCGGCGGGCTCTTAACGCCATCCAGCTTGCTCCCCTCCAGTTGACGCCTGGCTTCTGGAGGCATCTGATTGGCTTCCTCGTGCTATGAAGGGAACAATGTTAGTTGAGTAAGGTGACGAGAGAGCCGGGGGCAGAGGAGCTGGCCTATCTTTTCCAGATTGGGAGCCTGTCTAGCGCTCTTCGAGGCCAGTTTTATGCTAAGGCCAAGAACAAGCTCAACTTTGCTATTCCTGACGCTTCGAAGAAAGACCCCGCCTGGAAGGGAGAATGGATCCTTGCGGGGGATGATTGGGGGAGCTCGATTTTCATTGGAGGGCATGGGTTCGAGGTTCCTACAGCTTTCAGTGACAAACCCTCGTGGGACCGGGACTCCCTGCCCTCTGAATCTGAAGCCATTTTGAAGGCTATTTTAGCCAGGAATTACTTGAACCTAAAGTTCCCCACTGCTGAAGCCTTCGATCCTCGTAGGGTAAACCAATACCTGCGGATCTCAGACGCTACTCCTCGTAAGTGTCATTGAATTGCTTTGCCTTGCCTTGCCTTGTTGATCAGCTTGGTTCTGACATTTTCCTTTTTAATTTGTTTTTTCACTGTTTTTGTAGTTGAACCAGCTTCCCGCAACGTCTCACGCTCTCCTCAAGCTAGAATTTCTCTTCCCTTTGCTGGGGTCGAACCAGCTCTTGCTCCATCTGTCTCCCCAGCTGGGTCCAAGATGGCCAACCTTGCGTCGTGGGCTTTCCGGGCTTTGGGTAAAGCTCCCCAGGTTATTGGTCTAACTGCTTCTGCCCCTTCTGCTGTAGTCGTTAAAGTTGCTACCCCCTTGATTCGCCCGCCTGATTCCGCTGCGCTTCCAACCCCCCAAGCTTCGGAGGATTCTGGAAGGGGTGTCGCAAGGATTCCTTCCAGCAGTTCCCGGCCTCGGTCGAGCTCGACGGGGCAGGATGAAGTCCTAGAACAATTCATCGCGTCTTATCCGGGCGGTGGGATCTCCAGGATGGCTTCCATGCCCTTGGATGTCCTGATTACCAAGGGGTCTGCTATTTTAGCTGAGGTAATTGCATTTCCTTCGTACTGCTTTTGCTAATTTGTTCAGTTTCTAACTCTAGCTTTGTATTTTGTAGGCCTTCAAATTTAATGTAGCGATGGGCCAGCAAGTAGCCCTCCTCCGCGATCGGGCTGCAAAAGCCGAAGCCGAAGCCGAGAGAGCCATGAGATTGCTCAAGCAGGCTCAGTCCTTAGTGGAAGAGATAACCTCCAACCAGGGAAAGGTCGAGATCGAGATGGCTGAGCTTCGTTGTGACCATGAGAGGACGAAGCAATCTTATGATCAAGAGCGTCTTCAATCTACCCGACAGGCCAGACAGAGGGATTCTTGGAAAGCTGAGGCTAAAAAGTTGGACCTCGAGAATCAGTCTTTGATTGCTCAGGTGACCAAGCTGCAAGCTGACGCGGAGACCTCTTTTAGCGATGGATACTTCTATGCTTCCTTTCAGGCCGTTGAAGCTCTCCCTCTTCCATTTGATCTGTCATCTATTGCCGACTGGGATAGACAGGAAATAATGATTAAGGCTGCCGAGTTATCTCACCCTGATGGCGACGAGGCGGTTCCTTCGAACTAAGCAGGAGCCGGAAAACAGCCCGCCCAGACAGATCCTCCATTTCCACCTCTTCTCTTTACTACTTCAGGTCCTGGGGAGTCATCCAGTAAGGTTCTATCTTCTCGTTCCAAAGGGGACCAGTCAGGAGCTGGGAAAGGAGCTAGAAGCCTGTCTGAGGAACCCCATATAATGGAGATGGAGGTCGACAGGAGCCAGACGGGGTCCATGGCTGCCCTTCTCGATGCGGCTATCCCGCCTGAGGTTATGGAAGTGATTAATGAAGTCCTGGAGGAAGATCCTGCTGATCAACAGATGGAGCCTCTAAATGGAGGGGCGGTTGGCGAGGATAACCAAGATGGACAACTACCAGAAAGGGGGGTCGATGGTGAGGATCAGCGTGAAAGAGGAGGGCCGGCAGAGGAAAACCCAGAGAGTCCCAAAGCTTGAAGCAATTCGTTCATGGCTTGTCTTGATTGCCCGGAAAAGGGGGTGGGCACCTCGTTTTGCCCTTATTTAGCGTAGCTTTCCTTTTTTTTTTATAGCCCGAGCTCGGAGGTTGGGCTCCCCGTTGGATGGATGTAGCCTTACCAGGGGATAGGCTCCTCTTATAATGAGAAATCAAATCGCTTTAAGAACTCTTGTTTCATTCTTGGTCTTGAATAGGAACCAGAATTGTATCCGCAACAACAATTTGTGAAAATACACTCTTAGCGTGTGTCTACAACCTAAAGGGGGGGGGGGGGTGAATGGGTTGTTAATCGATTATTACCAATTTTTCGATTAGTCAATATTAAACAAATAACCCAATTAAATCAAACATACAAAATCAAGTGTAAAGTACGGAATAATAAATAACACTTGATTTTTACGTGGAAACCCTTAAACAAAGGGAAAAACCACGGGCTATCCTCCTAGCCACACACGATCCTCAAATCCACTATATGAGTAAAACGTTACACCCTCAAGTGATGCTCGGACTCTCACTCTAGATAACCTCAGGCTATGGACACTACCACTCGCCACTCTTGGTTCAATCCCTAGTGATATCCACTGATACACTACTATTGGCGTGAGCACCTCCTACTCTACCCGCAGGCCTTTTACAATGGATTCTTGACCAATGCTTGCCAACCACAACTTGGTTGCAAGACTTCAATGCTTGTGCAACTTCACCCCGAAGCCACAAGACTTTAACTCAATGAAGAGAATTATGTGTCTATGTGATCATGTAAATGATGCTCAATGCAAATTATGCTAGACAACACAAATTGCTCAACTAGGAGTTTGTAGAAACAAATCCAAGTTGTCAAATGTCTAAATGCAAGGTATAAAGACTTAGCTAGATGTTATCAATAACAACCAATCCTAGCTATCACAAATAATCACAATGAATCAACAAATATGCTCACAATGTATTCAACATAAACTTCGCATATATTCATGTGATTAAGACAAGACATTTAATCATTCACTAAATGCAAGTCTTAGACAAAAGTCTATCAACAAACAAACTCAATTAGATTTGTAGAGAATTTCCAACAAACTAATTGTTACACAAAATATGCATAAACATTCAATAAGCTTAACTAGTTGATTAAGAATCAATATTTCAACCTAGTTATCAATGAATCACAACTAAATGTTTATGACCTAATCAATTAAGCTATCAAAATACAAACCCAATCATGTTATCAAGACTCATAAATATGCAATAATAGAGTCTAGGTATTTAATCATGCAATAAATACCTAATCTAGAGTAAGAAGAACAATAAATGATATTCAAAGAAGTTCTTGCTTACCTAGTCATGAAACAATAAAGACCCATGCTCAAATGATGTTGAATGATGCAAGATGGAGATGGGTTTTGGGTTTGGAGAGTCAAAGATGCTTTCTTGAAGCTTTCTCTCTCTAGGAGCTCTAACCTTTCTCTAAAAATGAATTTTTGAGCTCTTGGTCGGCCAAGAAGAGAAGAGGAAGAATATATATGAAGCCCTAGTTAAAACTACATCGTTTTGAACTTAGGAACCAGAATCCCGTCAAAACCGCTTGCTAGACCGCGGCTCAGGTAAGTGTCCAGACCGCGGTACATACAGCAGTGCACCGTCTGGACAACACCGCGGTTGGGACCGCTGTGCGTGCAAGTGCACAGGTCGCGGTCCGCGTCGCGCATGACGCACTGGAGAATACCGCTCCGTGCGCCGCGGTGCAAGCAAAGCCTGCCAAGGGTCTAGGCCGCGCTAAAGGGAAAAATCCCTTTTCAACACTCAAGACAAAAGTCTATCTTACATGAATGTTGTGCAAGTGTGAAGTGAGTGAGATGCACACAATGAAGCACAATTAACATGTCAAACATGTTATCAAATAAGATACAATGCAAGATATGATATCTAATGTAAGCTAGTGAGTGTTTTAGAAAAGGATGCACACTTATACAAACAATAAAGAACACAAATGCAAGATAAATAAAACATGCATGAAGTGTGTGTGTGTGCACCTAAACTCTTCAAGAGACAAAGTCAAGTGAATATACCTTTTGCTCTTGAAGTCATGGAGATGCTTGGAAGCTTGCCAATACGGACCTAAGCTACCCATTACACAATCATCCCCAATGTGGTGGTTTGTCATGAAATAAGCCAATCATAAAATCGAGGTCCTTACAATTTGTTCGTACTTCATTAAAACTTTGGTAAGGAATTCTTATTATGATGATCTTGATTCTGCACACGAAAACAAACATTTGTTTTTAAATTCGTCTTGGGGGTGGTAGCCCGACCAAGGCATCAGGAGGGCTATTTAGCTATTTCCTGGTCTCGAGATCTGGATGGCAACTATGCTCTTACACTCAGACCCTTCTTGGGGGTGGTAGCCCGACCAAGGCATCAGGAGGGCTATTTAGCTATTTCCTGGTTTCGAGATCTGGATGGCAACTATGCTCTTACACTCAGACCCTTCTTAGGGGTGGTAGCCCGACCAAGGCATCAGGAGGGCTATTTAGCTATTTTCTGGTCTCGAGATCTGGATGGCAACTATGCTCTTACACTCAGACCCTTCTTGGGGCTGGTGGCATCATGAGGGCTATTTAGCTATTTCCTAGTCTCAAGATCTGGATGGCAACTATGCTCTTACACTCAGACCCTTCTTGGAGGTGGTAGCCCGACCAAGGCATCAAGAGGGCTATTTAGCTATTTCCTGGTCTTGAGATATGGATGGCAACTATGCTCTTACACTCAGACTCTTCTTGGGGTGGGTAGCCCGACCAAGGCATCAGGAGGGCTATTTAGCTATTTCCTGGTCTCGAGATCTGGATGGCAACTATGCTCTTACACTCAGACCCTTCTTGGGGGTGGTAGCCCGACCAAGGCATCAGGAGGGCTATTTAGCTATTTCTTGGTCTTGAGATCTGGATGGTAACTATGCTCTTACACTCAGACCCTTCTTGGGGGTGGTAGCCCGACCAAGGCATCAGGAGGGCTATTTAACTATTTCCTGGTCTCGAGATCTGGATGGCAACTATGCTCTTACACTCAGACCCTTCTTGGGGGTGGTAGCCCGACCAAGGCATCAGGAGGGCTATTTAGCTGTTTCCTGGTCTCGAAGTGTTTATGTTGAATTTCTCACTCAAGGGTGTAGACACTATTGTTGAACATAGTTGGAAATAAAGATGAAAGAGAAAAATGACTTTATTGATGATCGAGATGTAGTACATCTTTATTAGGGATTCTAATGAAACCTAAATGAGGGTAGTCTGCTTGAGAACTCCCTACTCAAGGGTAGAATTTCCTCAAATGATCTACATTCCAAGTGTGGTCGATGGGTCGTCCGACCATGTCTTCGAGTTTGTAGGCTCCACTGCGAGCAACTAGCTTTATCAAATATGGCCCTTCCCAATTGGGACTTAAGACTCAATCCGACCTTTTTTGAGTGTTCAGGGTCACTTTCCTAAGCATCAGATCCCCTTCCTTGAAATTCCAAGCTCTGACCTTTTGGCTGAAATATCTAGCAATCTTGGTTTGGTAGATTGCTACTTTCTCCGCTACCCGGTCTTATTTCTCTCTTAGGAGGTCCAGATTAGCGTGGAGCTTGACCTCGTTACTTTCGGGCTCAAAGTGCTGTACCCTGAACGAGGTTAATTTATGCTCGATGGGGAGGACTGCTTCAACTCCGAAAGCCAGGGAGTAAGGTGTCTCCCCGATAGCTGTTCTCTTTGTAGTCCGGTATGCCCAGAGGACTTCTGGCAGTTCTTCGGCCCATCTGCCTTTTTTTTGCTGTAGTTTCTTCTTTAGAAGTTTCTTGATAGTCTTGTTGGTGGATTCCACCAGCCCGTTAGTCTGGGGATGGGCTACTGAAGCGAGCCTGAGGTCGATCCCCAATCCTTTGTAGAAATCTTTGAATCGGGCGTTGTCGAACTGCTTCCCTAGGTCAGCTATAATGATGAGAGGGGTCCCGAATCTACATACCACGTTGGTTTTGATGAACTTGGTCGTATTCTTTTCTGATATCCGAGAAAGAGGCACTGCCTCGACCCATCTTGTGAAGTAGTCGATAGCCACGATATCATGTTTCATTTGTCCGGGAGCGGTAGGGAGTGGTCCAATTAGGTCGATTCCCCATATGGAAAAAGGGTAAAGTGAATTGACGGACGACAGTCGCTCAGGTGGCTGGTGGTTCAAGTTTGATGTTCTTTGACATGGCTCGCAAGATTGAACAAAAATCATTGCATCTTGGTGGATGGTCGGCCAATAGAACCCCATACGAAGCACCTGATATGCTAGAGCTTCCTCACCTATGTGGTTCCCACAGTCCCCAGAGTGGACCTCTCTTAGTGCCCATTTAGCATCATCAGGATGCAAGCACCTAAGTAAGGGGAGGGATCTGCCCCTTCTGTAGAGGTACCCCTCTACCAAACAATATCGGACCGAGAGTCTTTTAATTCTTCAGGCTTGGTCGGGCACTTCGGGAAGCTCCCCCTCAAGGAGGTAGGCGACGATCGGGTCCATCCAGCAAGGTTGGCGATCCAAGGAGCAGATTTCTTTATTTGTGGCTATGCTTGGTTGGGAGATCACTTGGAGGGGAATTCCCCGTGGTAAGGATTGGCCTCCATTTGCCGCTATTTTAGCCAGAACATCTGGGCAATGGTTTTGGTATATAGGGACCTGATCGATCTTGAACCCCTTAAACTTATTTTTTAGCATAGGCAGCCATATTATCTCCTTTTGCCTGGTACACCCCAGTCACCTGATTGACAACAAGCAATGAGTCGCTCTTGACTTGTAGGTAATCGACCTCTAGTTCGATGGCTACCTTCATTCCAGCTAGGAGGGCTTCATACTCTGCTTCATTATTGGTGGCTTTAAACTCGAATCTGAAACAGTGACAGAAATTAGTCCCTTCCGGGTCTATTAAAATTATGTTAGCTCCTCCCCCAGCTTGCCCGGATGCTCCATCTGTAAAGAGGGTCCATAGCTTGCAGCCTTCCGGCCAATTGTCGATCTCGGATGTCTTTTCAGGGATCTCATTTGGTGCTGAGGGATCCTCTTGATCTGGGAGCGCCGAAAATTCTGCCACGAAATCAGCCAAAGCCTGTGCCTTAATCCTGGTTCGGGGCTTATACTTTAAATCGAACTGAGTGAGCTCTAGGGCCCATAAGACTAGCCCTTCCAGACACGTCTGGTCTTTGCAAGAATTGGCGGAGAGGTTGGTCCGTCACCACTGTTATTGTGTGAGCTTGAAAATAGGGACGGAGCTTCCTCGCTGAGATCACCAGAGCATAATCGAGCTTTTCCAAGAGAATGTAATTCCTCTCTGACTTGGTCAAAGCATGACTCACATAGTATATGGGTCTTTGAAAACCATCGCCACACTCCTTGGCCAAAGCTCCGCTTACTGCAGTTTCTGATACGGCCAGGTAGATCTGCAGCTCATCTCCGAGAACTGGCTTGACTAACAACGGTGGGCTTGTTAGGTATTCTTTCAAAGCTTGGAAAGCTTGTTCGATCTCCTGGCTCCACTTCATGTTTTCCCTTGTTTGATGGCTTTGAAGAAAGGGAGACATTTATCGGTGGAGCGAGAGATAAACATGTTGAGAGCCGCTACACGTCCAGTCAGAATTTGTACCTGTTTGAGTGATGTTGGGGATTTCAGGTCCAAGATAGCCTTGATTTTTTCTGGGTTGGCCTCTATGCCACTCTCATGAACCATGAAGCCTAGAAAATTCCCCACTGTTACCCCAAAGGCACACTTGGAGGGGTTCAACTGCATCTGGTTTTCTCTCAGTATGAGAAAGGTTTTGCGAAGGTCTTCCCGATGTCCTTCTGCAGTTGGTGATTTTATAGTCATGTCGTCGATATATACCTCTATCATCCTTCCTATCTTGGGCTTGAACAGCTTGTTAACCAGTCGCTGGTATGTAGCCCCCGCATTCTTCAAACCAAATGGCATCACCTTGTAGCAGTACAAGCCCTGCCCAGTAATGAAACTGGTTTTATCCTGGTCAGCCGGGTGCATTTTAATTTGGTTGTACCCTGAGAACGCGTTCATAAAACTCAAAAGTTTATTTCTGGACTTGGAGTCAACCGGTTGATCGATCTTTGGTAAAGGAAAACTGTCTTTTGGACAAACCCGGTTGAGGTCGGTGTAATCGACACACATACGCCACTTCCCATTCGCCTTCGTAACCATGACCACGTTGGCTATCCATTCGGGATAGCGTACTTCTCTGATAAACCCTGCCTTGATCAATTTATCTACCTCTTCCTACACCGCAGCGTTTCTATCAGCGTTGAAGTAACACCTCTTCTGTTTAACAGGCTTGACTGTTGGATCTACCGCTAGTCGATGGGAGGCCAATGATGCCGGGATTCCAATCATTTCATCATGGCTCCAAGCGAAGATGTCGCTGAATTCCCTGAGAAGATTAACTAAACCTTCTTTCACTTCTGGTTCAAGGGTGGCCCCGACTTTGACAACCTTGGAGGGATCGTCATTTCTGATGGGTATCTCTTCAAGTCTATCTACGGGCTGTCCGCTGGCCCACTCCTTGCTCCGTTCCTCCTTATAAGGCATAATAAGTTCGCTTTCTGGATGCTGAGGATGCTCCGCGGGCTCCATTTCTTCCTGGATTATCCGGGATGTTTCCATGTCTTTCTGGACTAATGCCACATGTACACATTGTTTTGCTAAAGCTGTAGGATTGGTAGACACTGCGTAGCATTTCCTGGCTGCCTGCTGGTCTCCGCGTACCTCTCCCACCTTGGTTCCAACCGGGAATTTCAGGACATTATGGTATATGGACAAGACTCCCTTCAAGAAGGACATGAATGGTCTCCCTAGGATGGCGTTGTAGGCCGATGAGGTGTCAACCACAACAAAATCGGTCATAACATTCTGTTGGAGAGGGGTGATTCCAATGATTATTGGAAGGATCATCGACCCCACCGGTATGATCGAATCTCAAGTGAACCCATAAAGTGGAGTGGTACATCTATTGTAACAATGTTGCTTCAGGTTTAATTTTTCCAAAGTATCCTTGAAAAGGATATCTACACTGCTACATGTATCTACAAGCACGCGATAGACCAGACAGTTGGCAATCTGTATTATGATTACCATGGAATCATCATGAGGTTGCACGGTGTTGAAGACATCTGCTTCAATGAAAACGATCTGTGCTGACTGGGAGGGCTCCATCGGGCTTTGGCTGACCTTGAAGATCCCCCAGCTTTCTTCGATGCGGGGAATCTTCCTCGCTTGGTTTTTTCGAGAATTATTGGAAATGCCAGCCAGTGTGGGACCTCCGCTGATGGTGTGTATCACCTGGATCTATTGCATTATGTCATTATGTTCCCACTTCCTCTTCTTTACGTCCTCACGGATCTCGGCTTGTACCTCCCTTCCAGTCTGAATGTTATCTCTGATCTGTTGTAAGAATTCAATCAGGCATCCCCCCCTGATCAAGGCTTCAATCTGGTTGCGCAAATTATAGCACTCTGAAGTGTTGTGGCCCACGTCTTCGTGGAAGTCGCAGTACTTATACCGGTTCCTCCTGTCAGCTGGGGCTTTCATGGGAGCGGGCTTTTGGAGCAGCCTTTTATCTCGTATAGCAAGGCAGACCGTTTCCCTGGAAGCGTTCAAAGGAGTGTAGTAGTCATACCCTTTCTCCCCTTGTATTACGGGGGCCACAGTCCTGGGAGGTGGCAAAGCCCGGGGAGGGGTTCGTCTTGCTAGATATTTTTCTTGCCTGTGCTGAGGAGCAAGGATGCGATAGGTCGACCTATTGGGAGGTTTATTCTGATTTTTCTTAACTGGCTCAAATTTGGGGGCTTCTTTTTTCAGACGCTTCGCCGTTCTCATGTCGTCGTGTTCCATCTTCACTTTAAGTTGCTCGTCGATCTCGACCTGCTCAAGAGCCCGATCGTAGGCCTCCTGGTAAGTCTTGGGAGGTCTCTTGGTGAAGGAACGAAAAAGCTTTCCCCCCCATAGGTTCCGCTTGAAGTTGGCGAGAGTTTCTTTCTCTGTGAAAACTCCCATTTGTATGACCTCCTTGTGAAAACGTTCCACGTACGACAGAAGTGTCTCACTCCATTCCTGAATCACATATTGGAGGTGTATGGGATCTTTCGGACGAGGTTTGACCCCTTGGAATTGTGAGCAAAAATCTGTTGATAACTTCGTGAAAGAATCCACGCTGCCAGCAGGCAGCTTCTTGAACCAAGTTTTCGCGTAGTCTGTTAGGGTCGTTGGAAACATCCTACACATAGCTGCTATGGTAGTGTTCTGGACCTCCATCTGTTGAACGAAGCTCTCCAGGTGGCTTAGAGGATCCTCTGTTCCAGAGAACTTATCTGCTAGCATTTTGAATTTTGGTGGGAGCTCCGCTTCCCGGATCCTCCTAGTGAAGGGATCGTTCATCTCGCTCAGGGGATCCTTTTTATCCTCCTTATTCTTTCCTTTTCTTATCTGCTGGACCTCCTTCTGTAGCTTTGCCAGCTAATCCCTCTGTCTCTTGTTCCTAGGCTTCTTTGAATTGACCTCGGATTCTTCACTATCGAGTCTCTCCGATGAACTGGCGACCTCTACCTGATCCCCTTCATGGACATGATCCACTCAGGAAGTTTGTCTACTCTCCTCCTCTTGGGATCGGGTGTTCCTCCTTGATGCAGTTGGATGGGATAGCTCTCGTTGCTTCTGGGTAAAAGCATCTGCGGCAGATTTAACTCGCTTGGGTTGATATTATGAAGGTCCTTTCGAAACTGGGGCATGGGTCCCAGCCTATCCCAGATCGAAAGTTGAGGTCCCGACCTGTCTCGAGCTGGCTCTGGAAGAGGAGGTCCCAAGCGATCGAAGGCAGGCTGCCTAGCTCCGAACCTGCTCGGCTCTCCCTGATCATTCAGATTGGTTGGCTGGACCGTGATGCCTTCAGTGAGCAGATGGATGCGGACGGTTTCCACGAAGGCTGCCGCTTGTTGGTCGAGAGTGGCCTGGCTCACTATAGAGTGGCCAGAAGCCCGCGCATTAGTTGTTTGGACCAGAGCTTGACTGCCATATCATGACTTTCTCCCCTTTCTTAGGGCTTTTCGCGTAGGCCTCGCCGGAGGTTGCTCCGAAACTCCATGTTGGCCTTGGCAAGAGCGGAGCCTCATAGTTCACGTAAAACAACGAAAATGTAAATGCAAATAGTTGATCTGATTAACTGGGTGTAGGCTTTGTTTCCCACAGACGGCGCCAGAAAGTAGTAACAGAAATTTTGCTCGGGACAATAAATCTCAGTTAGCACCCTTAAGATCATTACCACGCAGGTGATGACCAAGGTAGAATGTATATGTATATAACAGTGCCTAATGAAATGACAAGGAGACAATGATACTGTTAGCTACTCGAAAGAAATAAAAGTCTTCCTTTATTGATAACATATGGTATACATCTCTCTCTCTCTTTCAAATTGCTCTCACTTTTTTCTAGGGGATAGTTGGGTACTTGTTGTGTGCCTGTCAAATAGTAGTCTCCACTTTTCAGAAGAATGAAGTCCCTCATTTATACAATGTCTTCATAGGTTTAATCTCATTGATCCCCCCTTGATTTTTTCATCCCTCCTTATCGGACGGGATTTTTACCTTTAAATGTCATTGACTTTGAGTTAATTGCTCAGTTGAGGATATCTTGGTGGAAATCAATTTGTTTCCTACTTAGACTCTATTACTTGTTCTGTACGTATGTAACGTCTTTAGATGTGATCCTGTGTATCTTCGGGTCTAGCATGATTCCATAGGGGTCGTTGAATGTATCACGGTGTGGTACATCAGTTTAGTGAGGTCGATCAGTGTTCTGGCCCCGATATTGAGAAGTTTCGTCCGTCTAGGAGCTAGGTCTGGCCTCCCTTGACCTTTCGAAGCTAGGTGCGGCCCCTTATGGACACCCCCCTGTATCAGCGAGGTATAGGCGAGCTTCTGGAGAAATTACAAGGTAACCTCGACTTCAGGGGGATTTCCTGTTTTCAGGCTCGGTGACGCGGGCTTGATCTGACCATTCTGGGCTCTATTACGGATGTTTCTGGAGCCTGCCCTTATTCCTGCAGGGCGGTATCGTAGCTCGGCTTTGGGTAACATGGTCTCTTGGTGGAAAATCTCGAGCATGGAGCCAAGTCTGAAGGGTGGAAAATTTCCCTTTGGTCCATAGCCAATTTTGGCTATTAACACTTACAGAACAAGTAATAGAGTCCAAGCAAGAAACAAATTGATCTCCACCAAGATATTCTCAACTCAGCAATTAATGCAAAGTCAATGACATTTAAATGTAAAATCCTGTCCGATAAGGAGGGAAGGGATTAAGAAAATCAAGGGGAGAATCAGTTAGTTTAACCTATGAAGACAATGTATAAAAGAAGGACTTCGGCTTTAGAAAGAGGTGACTACTTTTTGACAGGCATACGACAAGAAGCCTACTACAACCTAGAGAAATTGAGAGTAATTTGAAAGAGATCTGTATATCACACACTATTAATAAAGAAAGCATTTCTGACTCTCTCTGGTGGATAATAGTACCAATATTCCTTGTCATTTTATTAGGCACTGTCAAACATACATTCAACCTTGGCCACCACTTACGTAGTAGTGGTCTCGAGGGTGTTAATTGAGATTTCTCACCCAGAACAAATTTTCTGTTAACACTTTCTGGCGCCGTCTGTGGGAAAACCCTACACCTTGTTAATATAGCCAACTATTTGCATTTGTATTTTCGTTATTTTACAGGAACCATGAGGATCCGCTCCTCCCAAGGAAAACATGGAGCTTCGGAACAACCTTCGGCGAGGCCAACGCGAAAGGCCCCAAGGAAGGGGAAGACGTCTGGGTATAGCAATCAAGCTCCGATCCAAAAAACTAATGTGCGGGCTTCTGGCCACCCTATAATAAGCCAGGCCGCGCTAGACCAACAAGCGGCTACCTTCGTGGAAACCGTACTCATCCGTCTGCTCGCTGAAGGCATCACAGTCCAACCAATAAATCCGAATGATCAGGGAGAACTGAGCAGGTTCGGGGCTAAGCAGCCTGCTTTCGACCGCTTGGGACCTCCTCTTCTAGAGCCATCTCAAGACAGGACTGGGCCCCAACTTTTGATCCGGGATAGGCTAGGACCCATGCCCCCAGTTCCAAAAAGACCTTCACAATATCAACCTAGGCGAGTTAAGTCTGCCGCAGATGCTTTGACCCGGGAGCAACGAGAGGTACCTCGCTCAACGGCATCGAGAAGAAACGCCCGGGCCCAAGAGGAAGAGAATCGACAAACTTCCTGAGTGGATCATGTCCATGAAGAGGATCGGGTAGAGGTCGCCAGTTCGTCGGAAAGACTCGACAGCAAAGAATCCGAGGTCAATTCAAAGAAACCTGGGAACAAGCGACTGAGGGATCAGCTGGCAGAGCTACAGAAGGAGGTCCAACAGATAAGAAAAGGAAAGAACAAGGAGGATAAAAAGGATCCATTAAGCGAGATGAACGCTCCCTTCACTAGGAGGATCCGGGAAGCGGAGCTCCTACCAAAATTTAAAATGCCAACAGATAAGTTCTCCGAACAGAAGACCCTCTAAGCCACCTGGAGAGCTTCATCCAACAGATGGAGGTCCAGAATACTACCAGAGCAGTTATGTGTAAGATGTTTCCAACGACCCTAACCGACTACGCGAAAACTCGGTTCAGGAAGCTGCCTGCTGGTAGCATGGATTCTTTCACGAAGTTATCAACAGATTTTTGTTCGCAATTCCAAGGGGTCAAACCTCGTCCGAAGGATCCCATACACCTCCAGTATGTGATTCAGGAACGAAGTGAAACACTTCGAACGTATGTGGAACGTTTTCACAAAGAAGTCATACAAATGGGAGTTTTCACCGAGAAAGAGACTTTAGCCAATTTCAGACGGAACCTGTGGGTAGGAAAACTTTTCCATTCCTTCGCCAAGAGACCTCCCGATACTTACCAGGAGACCTACGATCGGGCTCTTGAGCAGGTCAAGATCGACGAGCAACTCAAAGTCAAGATGGAACACGACGATATGAGAACAGCGAAGCGTCAGAAAAAAGAAGCCCCCAAACCTGAGCCAGCTCAGAAAACTCAGAATAAACCTCCTAATAGGTCGACCTATCATTTCCCCGCTCCTCAACACAGGCAAGAAAAACATCCAGCAAGATGAACCCCTCCTCGGGCTTCGCCACTTCCCAGGACTGTAGCCCCCGTAATGCGAGGGGAGAAAGGGTATGACTACTACACTCCCCTGAACGCTTCCAAGGAAACGGTCTACCTCACTATACGAGACAAGGGGCTACTCCAAAAGCCCGCTCCCATGAAAGCCCCGGTTGACAGGAGGAACCGGTACAAGTACTGCGACTTCTATGAAGACGTGGGACACAACACTTCAGAGTGTTATAATTTGCGCAACCAGATTGAAGCCCTGATAAGGGGGGATGCTTGATTGAGTTCTTACAGCAGATCAGAGATAACATTCGGGTTGAAAGGGAGGTACAAGTCGAGATCCGCGAGGATGCAGAGAAGAGAAAGGGGAAACAGACTGATTTAATGCAACAAATCCAGGGGATACACACCATCAGCGGAGGGCCTACTCTGGCTGGCACCTCCAATAATTCCTGAAAAAACCACACAAGGAAGATCCCCCGCATAGAAGAAAGCCAGAGAGTCTTCAAGGTTAGCCAAAGCCGGATGGAGCCCTCTCAGTCAGCACAGATCGTTTTCACTGAAGCAGATGTCTTCAACACCGTGCAACCTCATGATGATCCCATGGTGATCACGATACAAATTGCCAACTGCCTGGTCCATCGCGTGCTCGTAGATAAGGGCATCAATGTAGATATCCTCTTCAAGGATACTTTGGAAAAATTAAGTCTGAAGCAATGGTGTTACAATAGCTGTACAACTCCACTTTATGGGTTCACCGGGGATTCGATCGTACCGGTGGGATCGATGATCCTCCCAGTAATCATCGGAACCATACCTCTCCAACAGAATGTTATGACGGACTTTGTTGTGGTTGACACCCCATCGGCCTACAACACCATCCTAGGGAGACCATTCTTTTCCTCCTTAAAGGGAGTCTTGTCTGTATACCACAATGTCCTGAAGTTCCCGGTAGGAACCAATGTGGGGGAGGTACGCGGAGACTAGCTAGCAGCTAGGAAGTGCTATGCAGTGTCTGCCAATCCTACAGCTTTAGCAAAACAGTGCGTACAGGTCATAATAATCCAGAAAGATATGGAAACATCCCAGTTAATCCAAGAAGAGATGGAGCCCCCAAAGTATCCAGAGAGCGAACCTATTATGCCTTATGAGGAGGAACAAAGCAAGAAGTAAGCCATCGGGTAACCTGTAGATAGACTAGAGGAGATACCCATCAGAAATGACGATCCCTTCAAGGTTGTCAAGGTCGGGGCTACCCTCAAGCCAGAAGTGAAAGAAGGATTGATTGGTCTTCTCAGAGAATTCAGCGACATCTTCGCTTGGAGTCACGATGAAATGCTCGGGATCCCGATATCATTGGCCGCCCATCGACTAGCTGTAGATCCAACAGTCAAGCACGTCAAACAGAAGAGGCGTCACTTCAACGCTGAGAGGAACGCTACGGTGTAGGAGGAAGTAGATAAATTGATCAAGGCAGGGTTTATCAGAGAAGTGCGCTATCCCGAGTGGATCGCCAACGTGGTCATGGTTACGAAGGTGAATGGGAAGTGGCGTATGTGTGTCGATTACACCGACCTCAACCGGGCATGTCCAAAAGATAGTTTTCCTTTACCAAAGATCGACCAGCTGGTTAACTCCACGTCCGGAAATAAACTTCTGAGTTTTATGGACGCGTTCTCAAGATACAACCAAATTAAAATGCACCCAGCTGACCAAGATAAGACCAGTTTCATTATTAGGCAGGGCTTGTACTGCTATAAGGTGATGCCATTTGGTTTGAATAATGGAGAGGCTACATACCAGCGGCTAGTTAATAAGCTGTTCAAGCCCGAGATCGGAAGGACGATGGAGGTATACATCGACGACATGATCACAAAATCACCAACCATAGAAGGACATCGGGAAGACCTTCGCAAGACCTTTCTTATACTAAGAGAAAACCAGATGCGGTTGAACCCCTCCAAGTGTGCCTTCAGGGTAACTGCGGGGAAGTTTCTAGGTTTCATGGTTCATGAGAGAGTCATAGAGGCCAACCCAGAAAAAATCAAAGCTATCTTGGACCTGGAATCCCTCACATCACTCAAACAGGTACAAATTCTGACTGGACGTGTAGCGGCGCTCAACAGGTTTATCTCTCGCTCTACCGATAAATGCATCCCTTTCTTCAAAGCCATCAAACAAAGGAAAAACATGAAATGGAGCCAGGAGAGCGAGCAAGCTTTCCAAGCCACCGTTGTTAGTCAAACCAGTTCCCGGAGAGGAGCTGCAGATCTACCTGGCCGTATCAGAAACTGTAGTAAGCGGAGCTTTGGCCAAGGAGTGTGGCGACGGGATGCAAAGGCCCATATACTATGTGAGTCATGCTTTAACCAAGTCAGAAAAAAATTATATTCTCCTGGAAAAGCTCGCTTATGCTCTGGTAATCTCGGTGAGGAAGCTCCGTTCCTACTTTCAAGCTCATTCAATAGTAGTGGTGACGGACCAACCTCTCCGCCAATTCTTACAAAGACCAGATGTGTCTGGAAGGCTAGTCTTATAAGCCCTAGAGCTCACTCAGTTCGATTTAAAATATAAGCCCCGGACCATGATTAAGGCACAGGCTTTGGCAGACTTCGTGGCAGAATTTTCAGTGCTCCCAGGTCAAGAGAATCCCACAACACCAAATGAAATCCCTGAAAAAACCTTCGAGATCGACAATTGGCCGGCAGGTTACAGGTCTTGGACCCTCTATACAGATGGAGCATCCGGGCAAGCTAGGGGAGGAGCTGGCGTAGTTTTAATCGACCCGGAGAGGACTGAATTCTGTCACTGTTTCAGATTCGAGTTTAAAGCCACAAATAATGAAGTAGAATATGAAGCCCTTCTAGCCTGGATGAAGGCAGCCACCGAACTAGAGGCCGATTACCTACAAATCAGAAGTGACTCATTGCTTGTTGTCAATCAGGTGTCTGGTGTTGGAACCCCGTTCACTGGTAACGCAGCGGAAATAGGTTTTAAAAATTTTATACAGATCATAAACGATATGGAACCAGTGAACTTAGGATCACAATTCTTTTTCCGGAACTAATACATACAATATGTAAACACATGAAATTGTAATCAATATATTAAAAGAAAATTTAGAACCTTACCAACGTTTGGAGGCTCCTTCACTTTACGATATGCTTCTAGTCTGTACCACTGATCTTCCTAGCTATTCCCGGAACTGGTAACTGCGTGTGGGCGCGTCACGTACTCAGGAACTCAGGAGGATGTAGAGAGAATGAAGAAGAAACAATTTCTTCCAAGAGAAAACAAAACTAGAACAATTCTAGTTATTAAAAAAAATTATATCTTATATATTTATTTTCTCTTATATCAAATAGTGCACACCACAAATTTTATGATTCTCAATTTCTTGTCTCATGCACAACAGCCTTTTTTTCTCTTTTTGTCTCACGTACACATTGATGCGTTTTTATTTTTTTATTCACGCATAATGAGTTTGTATCATATACAAACACTTGTGTATTTCCTTTGTGTGCTGTGTTTTTGTTATCAATATCTATCATATATATATTATTATAACTAAAACTCTTTAATTGATATCTCTTTAGATTTTAAAACTAAATCTTTTAAAAATGATATCTCATATCTTTTATTTTTAAAGATAATTAAATATTTATTTTGAATTTAAACATTTTAAATTCAATTTCAAATATTTAATTTAATAAAATAAAATAATCATATTATCTTATTCTATTTAAAATCAAATATCAAC
Organism: Dipteronia sinensis; assembly: GCA_033220585.1. Lineage (NCBI taxonomy): Eukaryota > Viridiplantae > Streptophyta > Magnoliopsida > Sapindales > Sapindaceae > Dipteronia > Dipteronia sinensis. The sequence continues at coordinate 19,943,604 of CM065641.1, forward strand.
TATCACCCTCCATTTAGTGATTAATAACATAATTAAATAATCTTATTATTTAATTTATTTAATCACCATTATTCATTAATTAAATAATCTTATTATTCAATTAATTCCCGAATAAATACGTGTCACTTTCGTAACACAATTAATTTGACTGTCCAATTAATTATCCATGACCTTTGTTACCTAAATCGATCGGGCTAGCAAGGGGACGTAATGGACCTACAGTATTTTGAGCTCCAATAATCCTCGGAATTATTAATTAAACTCTTTAATTAATATTCTTTGATTATTAACTCCGGTGTTATTCCACTAAAAACCCGAAGCTGCACTCTCTCAACTGCAGACGTTTTTACAGAGACCGATACAACTCGGTGTCCATCGATATAGCTATTACACATGGTGTGATCCTCCACAGTAGTTCATAATTAGAGCTGGGTTATAATGTCCGTTATACCCCTCTAATTACATATATCCTTTAAGTACCATTGATTCTCTAATGAACAATAAATCCTATTTCCTCACAGAATTAGGAGAGCGCTCATATTGTCCAAGCCCCGAATCAACCCTTAAGGGAACTACCATATACTTCTCACAAGAAGGAGTGGATTCCACTATTGTGTACATACCTTCCCAGCCACAAGCCAAACCGTAATCCCAACATACGGAGTATATTGATCAGGAATTGTATCTGACCTCACCCATGGTATATCAAAGACTAGAATCTAACCTGAAGGAGTCGATAAGACACTCAAGATTAAGATCACCCACATATAGCCATCATTAGTTGATATATATGAATCTCATCTATAAACGGATCTTGGTGAGAGATTCATATAGATCATGGCCCAGTCCTATATGATCACATCATACAAGGTGCCTTCATTCCCATATCTCATATGAATGATTCAGGATAGAATCACCGTACATTACGGAATGGACCGCAACTATAGATTAACCACAAATAAAGTACCCAGCTTTATTTGTTATCTATGGACTCTTTAGATTGCACGACTCTTACTGTATCCATCCGTATATGACACTCATATACACAGTTCGAGATTACATTCGGCAATCTAGGATGTTAATATATGCACAAATTATAAAATAAACAACACAACAAGAATGAATTGAACTTTTCTTTTTATTTATTTCATAAATCCATTTACAAAATACATCTTTAGGGCATAAACCCCAACATCTGAGGTGTATCAGGCAAAGGGAGATAACATGCCTGCCTACCCAAAGCTGGCTCAGTTGCTTAAAAATAAGTTTAAGGGGTTCAAGATCGATCAGGTGCCTCGACACCAAAATCATCGCGCGGATGTTCTAGCTAAGATAGCTGCAAATGGAGGCCAATCCTTACCATGAGGAATTCCCCTCCAAGTGATCTCCCAACCAAGCATAGCCGCAAATAAGGAAATCTGCTCCCTAGATCGTCAGCCTCGTTGGATGGACCTGATCGTTGCCTACCTCATGGAGGGAAAGCTTCTCGAGGAGCCCGATCAAGCCCGAAGAATTAAAAGACTCTCTGTCTGATATTGCCTTATAGACGGGTACCTCTATAGAAGGGGTAGATCCATCCCCTTACTTAGATGTTTACATCCTGACGATGCTAAATGGGCACTAAGAGAGGTTCACTCTGGGGACTGCGGGAACCACATTGGTGGAGAGGCTCTGGCATATCAAGTGCTTCGTATGGGGTACTAATGGCCGACCATCCACCAATATGCAAGAAGCTTTGTACAATCTTACGAGCCATGTCAAAGGACTTCAAACTTGAACCACCAACCACCTGAGCGACTGTCGTCTCTCAGCTCACCCTACCCCTTTGCCATGTGGGGGACCGACCTAATTGAACCACTTCCCACCGCTCCCGGACAGGTGAAATATGCTATCGTGGCTATCGACTATTTCACAAGATGGGTCGAGGCAGGGCCTCTTTCCCGGATATCAGAAAAGAATACAACCAAGTTTATCAAAACCAACGTGGTATGTAGATTCGGGACCCCTCTCATCATTATAGCCGATCTGGGCAAGCAGTTCGACAACACCCGATTCAAAGATTTCTGCAAAGGATTGGGGATCGACCTCAAGTTCGCTTCAGTAGCCTATCCCCAGACTAACGGGATGGTGGAGTCCACCAACAAGACTATCAAGAAGCTTCTGAAGAAGAAACTACAGCAGAAACAGGCAAATAGGCCGAGGAGCTTCCAGAAGTCCTCTAGGCATACCGGACTACAAAGAGAACAGCTACCGGGGAGACACCTTACTCCCTGGCTTTCAGAGTTGAAGTGGTCCTCCCCATCGAGCATAAATTAACCTCATTCAAGGTGCAGCATTTTGAACCCGAAAGTAACGAGGTCAAGTTTCGGGTTAATCTGGACCTCCTAGAAGAGAAACAAGACTGGGTAGCGGAGAAAGTGGAAATCTACCGGAGCAAGATCGCTAGATATTTCAACCGAAAGGTCAGAGCCCGGAATTTCAAAGAAAGGGATCTGGTGCTTAGGAAAGTGACCTTGAATACTCGAAAACGGTCAGATGGAGTCCTAAGCCCCAATTGGGAATGACCATATTTGATAAAGTTAGTTGCTCGTAATGGAGCCTACAAACTCGAAGACATGGATGGACGACTCATCGACCACACTTGGAACGCAAATCACTTGAGGAAATTCTACCCCTGAGCAGAGAGTTTTCAAGTAGATTACCTCCATTTAGGTTTCATTAGAATCTCTAATAAAGATGTACTACATCTCGATCATCAATAAAGTCATTTTTGTTTTTTTTATCTCCGACTACGTTCAACATTAGTATCTACATATTCGATTGGGAAATTCGACATAGACACCTCAAGACCAGTGACTAGCCAGGGAAGCCCCCTCGCTACCCCTGATGCCTTGGTCAGGCTACCACCCCCAAGAAGGGTCTAAGTGTAAGAGCATAGTTGCCATCCAGATCTCGAGACCAGGAAATAGCTAAACAGCCATCCTGATACCTTGGTCGGGCTACCACCCCCAAGAAGGGTCTAAGTGTAAGAGCATAGTTGCCATCTAGATCTCGAGACCAGGAAATAGCTAAACAGCCATCCTGATGCCTTGGTCGGGCTACCACCCCCAAGAAGGGTCTAAGTCTAAGAGCATAGTTGCCATCTAGATCTCGAGACCAAGAAATAGCTAAACAGCCCTCCTGATGCCTTGGTCGGGCTACCACCCCCAAGAAGGGTCTGAGTGTAAGAGCATAGTTGCCATCCAGATCTCGAGACCAGGAAATAACTAAACAACCCTCCTGATGCCTTGGTCGGGCTACCACCCCCAAGAAGGGTCTGAGTGTAAGAGCATAGTTGTCATCCAGATCTCGAGACTAGAAAATAGCTAAACAACCCTCATGATGCCTTGGTCAGGCTACCACCCCCAAGAAGGGTCTAAGTGTAAGAGCATAGTTGCCATCCAGATCTCGAGACCAGGAAATGGCTTGACAGCTCTCCTAATGCCTCGATCGGGCTACCTCTCCTGGAACGAACTTAAATATAAATATTTGTTTTTGTTTGCAGGATTAAGATCGTCCTGATAAGAATTCCCTACAAAGCCATAATGAAGTATGAACAAATCATCAGAGTAAGGTATGAACAAATTATCATCAAGGATGCAGTTTTGGTTCCTAGTCAGGACCGGGAATAAAACAAAAGTTTCTCAAGTGAGTCAGTTTCTCATTAAAAACAAAGGAGCCTATCCCCTGGTAAGGCTACATCCATAAAGCGGGGAGCCCAACCTCCGAATACGGGCTACAAAAAAAACTAAACTAATCATGAGTAAAACGGGGTGCCCACCCCCTTTTTCCAGGCAATCAGGGCCAATCATGAACAGGCAGCGTCAAGCTTTGGAACTCTCTTGATTTCCCAGTGCTGATCCTCCTCCCTCATGCTGATCCTCGCCATCAACCCCCCCTTCAGGTGGTTACCCGTCTTGGTTATCCTCGCCAACAACCGCTCCATTCAGAGGCTCCTCTTATTGATCAGCAGGATCTTCCTTCAGGACTTCGCTAATCACCACCTTAACCTTAGGCGGGATAGCCACATCAAGAAGGGCAGCCATAGACCCCGTCTGGCTCCTGTCAATCTCCATCTTCATTATAGAGGGTTCCTCAGACGGGCTCCATGCTCCTTCCCCAGCTCCTGGCTGATCTCCTTCGGATCGCGAGGATAGAACCTTACTTGAAGATTCCCCAGGACTTGAAGTAGTAGAGATAAGAGGAGGAAACGGAGGATCTGCCTGGACGGGCTGCTTTCCAGCTCATGCCTAGCTCGGGGGAACCGCCTCGCCATCATCAAGGTGAGACAACTCAGCAGCCTTAATCATTATCTCATATCTATCCCAACCGGTGATGGATGATAGGTCAAAGGGAAGGGGGAGATCCTCTATGACCTGAAAGGAAGCGAAGAAGTATCCATCACTAAAGGAGGTCTCCGCGTCAGCTTGCAGCTTGGTCACCTGAGCAGTCAAATCCTGATTCTCGAGGTCCAATTTCTTAGCCTCAGCTTTCCAAGAAACCCTCTACGTGGCCCGCCGGGTAGATTGGAGAAGTTCTTGATCATAAGACTGCTTCATCCTCTCATGCTCACAACGAAGCTCGGCCAGCTCGACCTTAATTTTTCCTTGGTTGGAGGTCATCTCTTCTACTAAGGTCCGAGCCCGCTTGAGAAATCCCATGGCTTTCTCAGCTTCGGCTTCAGCCTTAGCAGCCCAGTCACGAAGGAGGGATACCTGGTGACCCATGGCTACATTTAACTTGAAGGCCTATAAAATAGTGGTGTAAAAGGGGGCCGGGCCGGCCACATTAGCACGGCCCCCCGTCCCGTTTAGGAAAACAGGCCATGCCTGGCACGACACGCCACTTTGGCATGCCGTACCAGGCACGGCCCGTTTTCCTAAATGGGGGCCCGGCACGGCCCCCTCCTTGCCGTGCCGCGTGCCGTGCCGGGCCGGCACGTGTGCCAATTAGGCCGGCCAAATGGGCCGCCCATATCCAATTTTTTTATTTTTTTATACTTTAATTTTTTTACATATTATTATTTTAGTATAATAAAAAAAATGTTTATAATAATAGATTATAGATACATTTATTATTTTATTTAATGAATTAATTCAAAGAATAAATAAAGATAAAACATGAAAGAAAATAAAAGTAGATAAAAATATGAAATGAAGAATTCTTTATTTATTTCTTTATTTATTTCGGACTTTCAGTATTACATATTTACATGATTGCCTCATTAAAAACCTTACCAAGAAAACCCAGTGGGATAAAAAGTGGAATGTGTGGGAGTATTTATAGAAAAATTAGAAAAGTGGGTAAAAATATAAAAGACAAGGGTTGAGGGGGCAAAATGCAATTTTTATAGTTTTTTAAAAACATAACCGTTGGCTGACGTCAGCCAACGGTTATTTTTTTAAAAAAAAAACAACCGTTATATTTATAAAAAAAAAAATTTCAGCGGGCCCAACTGTCGGTACGCCGTGCCGGCAAGCGTGCCGACCGTTGGGCCTGGCACACCGTGCTAGCGTGCCGTGCCGGGCCGGCACGTCGTGCCTGGAACCCTGACCCAGTACGTGACAAGAATGGGGGCCTTGCCTGGCACGGCCCGCCTCAATTGCGGGCCGTGCTAGGCACGGCCCGCCATCCTTGGCAGTCAGGCCGTGCCGGGCCCTCCAGGCCCGGCCCATATTTATACCACTACTATAAAATACAAAGCTAGGGTTAGAAATCGAACAAGCTGGCATAAGCAATACGAAGAAAATATAATTACCTCAGCTAAGACAGCAGACCCCTTGGTGAGCAAGACATCCACTGGCATTGAGGCCATCCTGGAGAGCCCCCTGCCCGGACAGGATGCAATGAATTGTTCCAAGACTTCATCCTGGCCTATCGAGCTCGAATGAGGGCGGGAACGGCTAGGAGGGATCCCTGCGACACCCGCTTCAAAGTCCTCCGAAGCTAGGGGGTTGGAAGCGTAGCAAAATCAGGAAGACGAATCATGGGAGTAGCAAAATTAGTAACAACAACAGAAAGGGCAGAAGCAGTTGGACCAACAGCTTGGGGAGCCTTACTCAAAGCCCGAAAAGCCCGCGATGTAAGGTTGGCCATCCTAGACCCAGCTAGGGAGGTAGATTGAGCAAGAACCGGTGCGACCCCAGCAACGGGAAGAGGAGTTCGAGCCTGAGAAGATCGTTGGACATCGCGAGAAGCTGGCTCAACAACAAAAACTGTGAGTAAACAAAACAAAAAAGGAAACGTCAGAACTAAGCTAATCAATAAGACAAAGCAAAATGATTCAGTAACACTTACGAGGAGTAGCATCGGAGATCCGCATGTATTGATTCACTCTGCGAGGATCGAAGGCTTCAGCGGTTGGGAACTTCAGGTTCAAGTAGTTCCTAGCTAGAATAGCCTTCAAAATAGTTTCAGATTCAGAAGGCAGAGAGTCCCAGTCCCACGATGGTTTGTCACTAAAAGCTGTGGGAACCTAGAACTCATGCCCCCCGATAAAAATCGAGCTTCCCCAATCACCCCCCACAAGGATCCACTATTCCTTCCAAGCGGGGTCCTTCTTCGAAGCGCTGGGAATGACAAAGTTGGGATTTTTCTTGGCCTTAGCATAAAACTGACCTCGGGGAATGCCAGATAGACTCCCGATTTGGAAAAGATAGGCCAGCTCCTCTGCTCCGGGCTCTCTCGTCACCTTACTCACCTGCCATTGTTCCCTCCACGGCATGAGGAAACCAATCAAATGCCTCCAGAAGTCGGGCGTCAACTGGAGGGGAGCAAGCTAGATGGCGTTGAGAGCTCGCCGAAGGGTAAGATGAAGGGGAAGCCTAACCCCATTCTTTAGAGCTGCCACATGAATTCGAAGCATGCCTTTGGAGGGATTGAAGAACTCATAATCCTTGAGAGGTACTGAGATAGAAACGCTGTCGGGAATGCCATACTTAGACCTCAAACGACCAATCACGTTTGGATCAACGGTGGAATCAGGGACAACCCTGAAGTCATAGAGAGGAAGCCTCTCCAAATGGGGGCCGGTAGCCGGGACTCGATGCTCTCTCGTAACATCGCCGCCAACCTCTTTATCGGAATCTCCATCGGCTAGATCCAGAGGATGGTCGGGATGATTAGAAAACCCGGTCCCAATGGACACGTTCATGTTCGACCGCTGACGTTGCGGATTAGGCAGAGAATCATCACTATCTAAACTCCTCATTGCTCGTTTTCCAGGGGTAAGGCTGAAGACCTCTTCGTCGTCAACCATGGAATCAACGGAGTCGTGACTAGTTTTCGACATGATGGAATGAAGTCGGTGAGGATGAGGAATGAAGAAAAAGATATTCTTGAAAGAAAGTTTATCTTGGGAAAATTTGAAATTTTGAAAGATGTGAGGAAGATGTTGAGATAAACAAGTATATATAGGCAATAGGGCAGCAGCACAAGCCATCGAGATTTTTGGTTAAGATCACCTAAAATCTCGGAGACTGCCGTAACGCAGCTGAAATTAACTCAGAAATAAATCAATCAGCTCCCGCCACATCACTCGCGCAGTTAATGGAAGGATTCCCCCAAGATTTTGGTTACGGTAAAGAAGGAAAAATTTCCCAAATAAAATAGAAAATCTGACTGCAACCCCAAACTCGACAACCGGTGTTCAAGTCAGAGGGGACTTCTGTTAATAGCCAAATTTGACTAGGGACCAAAGGGAAATTTTCCACCCTCTTAGTCTGGCTCCATGCCCGAGGTTATCCACTAGGAGACCACGTTACCCGAAGCCGAGCTACGACACCGTCCCATATAAATAAGGACGGGCTCCAGAAAAACCCGGAGTAGAGCCCGGCTTGGTCAGATCGAGCCTGTATCACTGAACTTAAAACCAGGAAACCCCCCCGAAGTCAAGATTACCTCGCAACCTCTCCAGAAGCCCACCTATACCACGCTGACATAGAGGGGTGTCCTCAGGAGGTCGCATCTAGCTCCAAAAGATCAAGGGAGGTCAGACTTAACTCCTGCTAGGCTAAGCTCCTGAATATCGGAGCTAAGACACTGACCGAACTTATTATCTGATATACCTCACCATAATATACACCATATTCAACGACCCCTATGAGGGATCATGCTACGACCTCTATGGGGGATCATGCTAACAAGACACGAAGATACACTGGATCATATCTTAAGATGTTACATACGTACAGAACAAGTAATAGAGTCCAAGCAGGAAAAAAATTGATCTCCACCAAGATATTCTCAAATCAGAAATTAACTCAAAGTCAATGACATTTAAATGTAAAATCCCGTCCGATAAGGAGGGAAAGGATTGAGAAAATCAAGGGGAGAATCAGTTAGTTTAACCTATGAAGATAATGTATAAAAGAAGGACTTCGGCTTTAGAAAGAGGTGACTACTTTTCGACAGGCATACGACAAGAACCCTACTACACCCTAGAGAAATTGAGAGTAATTTGAGAGAGATCTGTATATCACACACTATTAATAAAGAAAGCATTTCTGACTCTCTCTGGTGGATAATAATACCAATATTCCTTGTCTTTTTATTAGGCACTGTCAAACATACATTTAACCTTGGCCACCACTTACGTAGTAGTGGTCTCGAGGGTGTTAATTGAGATTTCTCACCCTGAGCAAATTTTCTATTAACAGGTATATCACTTGACTTAAGTTCTTTGAAGAGATCTAGTTGCACACACACACTCTCTACTTATGCATGCTTTGTTCACCTTGCATTTGTGTTCATCATTGCTTATATGTGTGCATCATTTACACATTGCACACACACTTGCATGTATTTGTATTGACATGTTTTTAATTCCTTGCTGCTTATGTGTGCATTCCTTCAATAACACTTGCACTTCATTTATAGACTTAAGTGTGGTTGTTGCGATCGCTCATGCACATTGGAGTGCTTGTCTTAGCAAGAAGGCTGATCGCTTGGGAAGTTGTCTCTTACAGTTGGTTCGGTGGTCTGGGTTTGGTGGTTGGGAACTTCTGTTTTGAACATTCGAAGTTTCCCAGTGGTTTCGATGGCTGGGAACCGTCGATTTGAATCCCCGTTTGTTCCGAGTAGTTTTGGTGGTCTGTTTTCAAATGCTGGGAATCGCTGATTTGAACCACCGATTGTCCTAGTGGATTCAACGGTTGTGTATTCGACGGTGGCCAATCGCCGAATAGCCCATTTTCTGGGCATTTTTGGTATTTCACACCAGCACATTTTTAGACCTGTTAACGGAAATTTTGCTCGGGATAAGAAATCTCAGTTAACGCCCTCGAGACCACTACCACGTAGGTGGTGGCCAAAATTCTTTATCTATGTAACAATGATTTATAAAGTGACAAGTAAGCAAGAATGTTTTTATTTAACATGCATGATATACGAATATAAAGATTCTTCTCTCTTTTCTCTCAAATCTCTCTGGGAAATGGTCGATTGTTAGTCGTATGCCTGTCGAATAGTAGTCTCCTCTTTTTCATTTCTTTTCTTTTCTATTTATACATGGTTTGTAGGTCAACAGACTGATTCTCCCTTGATTGTCTCAGTCTCCTCCTTATCGGGCGGGATTTCTTACGTTAATATCATTTGACTTTTAGATTGACGCCCGAATTGAGAGTATCGTGGTGGAGATCAGTTTGTTTCCTTTTTGGATTTCATTACTTGTTCTGCATGTAGATAACGCTTCCAGGTATGATTTAATGCATTCCTCGTATCCTTTCAGTATGATCCTTATAGAAGTCACGGGACATGACGATATGGTGTGGTGCATCAACCAGGGAGGTTGTTTAGTATTTCGACATTGATGTCTGAGAAGTTTCATCCAGCTTGGAGCCAGATCTGGCTTCCCTTGACTTTTTCGAAGCTAGATGTGGCCTCGACTGACCTTTTTGAAGCTAGGTGTGGCTTCGACTGACCTCGCGGCCTTCTAGGGACATTCTTCTGTGTCATTCGAGGTACAGACGAGTTTCTTGAGCATTTGCGAGATGACCTTGACTTCGGGGAGCTTCTAGTTTTGATGATACGGGCTAAGTCCAATCATTCCGGGCTCTATCCCGGATGTTTCCGGAGCCCGCCCTTGTTCCTGGGGTGGTATCGCAGTTCGGCCCTGGATAGAGAGGTCTCCTGGTGGAAGCTCTCGGGTCCGGGCTTTATCCCAGATGTTTCTGGAGCCCGCCCTTGTGCCTGGGGTGGTATCGTAGCTTGGCTCTGGATATAGAGGTCTCCAGGTGAAACTTTCGGGTATGAAACCAGGTCTAGGAAGTGGAAAATTTCCCTTTGGTCCTTAGCCAATTTTGGCTATTAACAAGACCCTATATATATGTCATCTTCTTCTCCAATCAGACCTAGAGCTCTGGAATTCACATTCCTAGTAAGAGAAATTAACTCCAAGAGAGAGAGAGAGCTCTAAGAACCCACCTTTACTTAACCAAACACCAATCCATGTGTATTTAACATCTCATAAGTACCATCTCATCATGGATTCTTCTTGTGTTCTTTGACTACGTAATTTCTACATGCCTAGAATCTCTTGTTTCATTCTTATTACATGTTTGCCTATGATTAACATTTATATGTTGATTAAATGCATGTCTCCTTGCTTAATGTTGTTTCTAACATGTTTGAGACATTGAATGTTGGTTGAGTTTGGTTTTCATTGATAGCTAGAATTTAGGACCATTTTACCCTCTAGCTAAATATTTATGCCTTGCATTTAGATATTGTTGATTAGGACTTATTGATTGCATATGTTAATTGCATTTATTGTCCTTGCCATTTTGTGTGACAACTTGTGTTGATGTGGCATTGTTTGATGACTAGATTTTAGACTTGCATATCTATATCTAGTTAGTTCTTTCTGAGCATTCATATAGACATTGATATCTAGGATTTGTACTTATCAACATCTTTAAATCTCTATATTAGCTTTTAGTGTTGCCCAGGATTAATTGCATTTATGATATATTCATATATTCACATAGGTTGTTAATCTCTTCTTTAAGAGTTAAGTCTAGTGACTACATGGTGTAGTGCACAAGAAACTGAAGTCTTGCAACCAAAGAGTTGGTTGGCAAGCATTGATCAAGAATCACTATAAAAGGCCTGCTGGGTAGTAGTGGTGGGTTAGTGACCCACCACTATTGTAATGATGTTTACAACCTAGGTTGACCTCTAGTCACACCATTATCAGTCAACCTAGGTTGTAAACATCATTACAATAGTGGATTTGATGATCAGAGTGGCTAAATGGTTAGACAGTGGTTTTTCCCCTGTTGAAGGGTTTCCACGTAAAAATCAAGTGTTATTTAATTTCGGCATTTTATACTTGATTTTATATGTTTGTTTATAGGGAAAATTTTTAATATTGACTAATTAAGAAAAAGTTGGAATTAACTTGATTAAAACCTATTCACCCCCCTCTAGGTTAGGCTAGACACACTTTTGTGTATTTTCAGCGTGTTTTGTTTTGATCACCTCACATGCACTTGTTTTTGGAAAGTGCTTTATTGCAATTGTGTGTAGGTATGATGATCTACAAAGAGATTGAAGACCTTGAAGACTTATAATATTAGGCATCTCTTAATGTAACGTAGAATTACTTGTTAACCAATAACTATGTTTTCTTTTTGTGAGGATTATTTTGTGAGTGGTTGTTTTGTCATGAAATAGCCAAATGGGGAGATTGTAAGGACCTATATTTATGATTGGCTTATTTCATGACAAACCACATTGAGATCGTTATGTAATGGGTAGCTTAGGTGATTGTGATTGACATGCTTCCGGACATCCCAAAGTGCTTCAAGAAGGTATATCACTTGACTTGACTTCTTTGAAGAGATTTAGTTGCATACACACACACACACACTAACATGCATTTGAATTAACATGCATTTGTTCATTGCTTATATGTGTGCATCCATTACATATCTCACACTTGCACCTCTTTGTTAGACTTAAGTGTGGTTGTGTGTTATGCTTTCGTTTCCTAAGTATGTTTGGAAACGTCTGCACTTGCACAATGGTGTGCTTGTCTAAGCACGTTGTGTGACGGCTAGAGAGGTCTCTTTACCCTCTCTTGGATTGGTATTAGGTTACATGGTCTTATATCGTGAGTTTGGGCAATCTTGTTGCTGTCCAAATCTGACCATTGGTCATTCAAATGACCATATCTCTTTCTACAGATATTGAAACCTCTTTCCGTAAAAAGGAGTAGAAATTAGACTTCAATACCTTTCAAACGGTATATCATAAAAAAGGTTTCGATATCATTTGGTCATGTTTTGGGTCACTCAAAACTGGAGCTGTTTCACTGTCGTGTTTTTTCCTGAGAACAAAACGACCGTGAGGAGACCTTGAAGCGACCTGAATGTTTTCAAGTCAGTTTTGGCACTTTTTTCTGAGAGCAAAGCAACCTTGAAGTGACCTGACCTCCAAGTCACATTCAAGTCGCTTTTTATAGCCAGAAATCAGTTTTTCCTTATCCAATACGACGTGGCTTCACTTGGATCATATATATACTTCATCTTCTTCCCCATTTTAACCTAGAGCTCAAAAATTCAGATCTTAGTGAGAGAAAGTGCTCCTCTAGTGAGAGAAAGCACCAAGATTGCTTCTTTAACTCCCCAAACCCAAAACCCATGCATCCATTGCATCAATGATTCATGGGTCTTCATCATTCTTGACTTGATAAGTAAGAACAAACATCACATCTTCATTTATTATTCTTTAAGTCCAAGATTTCATTTTTTAATGCACAGGATTTGTAGAAATCATTTTTGAATGCATTATTGTGTTGATTGATAACATGATTGTGTTTGTATTTTGATATCTGAATTGATTAGGTCATTTTTGCCTAAAAGCTAGGTCATAAACATTCATTTGTGATTTATTGATGACTAGGTTGATAAATTGTCTTTTAATCAACTAGTTAAGCTTATTGAATGTTTATGTGTGTTTTGTGTAACAATTAGTTTGTTGGAAAATCTCTACACAACTAATTCAGTTTATTTGTGACTGTTGACGGTGATTTTTGGATTACGTAAAGTCGATCACGCATCACACAAAATGTGTAGAGTTTGCAATCGTATAATCAAATCAAGAAGAGATAAAAGATATCATGCAAGCAAGATTTTACGTGGAAAACCCGAGAGGGAAAAAACCACGGTTGCCGATGACGGCGAGAAGGAAAAATCATTATAATAATATGATTACACACTCAATCTTACTTACTCTCTCGAATACCTAATGATTCGCTAACCCTTGTTGGGTATTTTTTAGGTCTATTTATACATGTATAGAACCCTAGTTCTTGGAGTACAAGTAAAAGAAAGGTAGTAGTGATTTAATAAAACTCCGACTTGTTGGAGTCGTTGTAATCATATCAGGACTTTTACTTATTTTGGATTCTGACAACTCTAAGGAAATCTATTTCCTCATCAGGGTATGCTTCTTGAGAACTTATTGGAAGAGGATTCTTCTTTACGTGTTTAAGTCGAAATTATGTTATCAATATGCCAAGCATTTGATCATATTTAGACATTGTCCACATGTTGCTTAGTTGATCGTCTTCTAAACCAGACCAGATCTCTTTTACCCCCGACCAAGGATCTTCACCCGACCAAGTGGCTAAACCTGATCATTTAGTTTTCCCCCGATCGTTATCATGATAACCCGATCAATCTAATTACATTGGTCGGGTATTCATAACCCTACCATCGAAGTAACTTTGATCAGTGTTGTAGGATTATTTTCTGATCACTTTAGGTTGGTTCAATTTGGTTGACATTTGTTGACACGTCACTAGTTGTCCCCATGTAACACGATGTTTATGCTGAAGTGTTATCTCTCCAAATTATACTAATAACAGTGATAGGTTTTGGTTTAAGACTTGCATTTATTGTATGACTAAATGCTTTGTCTCAATCACATGAATATATGCTAAGTATATGTTGAATACATTGTGAGCATATTATTGATTCATTGTGATTGTTTGTGATAGCTAGGATTGTATGTTATTGATAACATCTAGCTAAGTCTTTATGCTTTGCATCTAGACATTGACAACGTGGATTTATTGATTATATCATTAAACTCCTAGTTGAGCAATTTGTGTGAGTCTAACACTTGATTGCATTTGAGCATATTTCACATGTTCACACTTAAACATTAATTCTCTTTATTGAGTCAAAGTTTTGTGACTACGGGTGTGTAGTGCACAAGCAATTGGTCTAGAATCACTATAAAAGGCATGCGGGTAGTAGTGGTGGGTTAGTAACCGAGAATGGTGTGACTAGAGGTCAACCTAGGTTGTATACATCATTACAATAGTAGATTTGAGGACCAAGTGTGGCTAGAAGGATAGCTAGTGAGTTTTGCCCAGTTTGAGGGTTTCTCACGTAAATTAATCAACGTGTCATTTATTGTTTTCCACACTTTAATTACTTTAATTTTATTTGATTGAGTTGGGTTATTTTTGTTAATATTGACTAATCTAAAAAATTGGTAATTAATTGGAGTAACAACCCATTCACCCTCCCTCTAGGTTATTTAGACACACATGTTTGTGTATTTTCAAATGGTCCAATTCCAGTGGAAACTGATGTGCTTTGTGTTGTGCATTGCACATCGGGACTGAAATTGGCCCCCTTTCCAGTGGTTTACGCTTTGGGTTTGACAGCGGTTTTAGTGATGTGGCGTATGGATCGCGATGTTCTGAGCTGTCAATTTTACACGGTTTAGGAAGTGGGTGGCCAACCGTAACTCGAATCGTAGTCAACCACAATCATGCGTTGAATCAGGAAATATTAATGGAAAAAGAAATAGTTTATTTTTGGAAGTTCTTATGCTTAAAGGAAAATGATTTCTCTTTACAAGAAGACTTGTCATAAATAGCAAATATTATTTATGTGAAACAAGGAAATCTTGTACGTATAGAAAATGGATTTCCTTGTAGGTTTAAACTCCATGTAATTCATATAAATAGATTATAATAGATAGGTTACTATGTGTGGAGCAAATTAGCAAATATCAAGAGAGATCTCAAGAAAGCATTGAGTATAATTGGGTTTGGGGTATTAGAAAAGAGAGAATCATGAGTGTGTGGATGTAATAATTTTTTACAAAGTGGAAGTCTCTTTTGTCGCCCTGATAGCCGTGGTTTTTTCCCGATTTGGGTTTCCACGTAAATTCTTATGCTGTGTGTGATTGGATTGATTATCTCTTCCATATTATTTTTTTTCTTCTTTGGCTATTGTTTGTTTGTGTTCTATCCGGCAACGCTTCCGCGTAGTGACTTTGGTCAATAACAAGCCCATGGTTCAGTGGAGTGCCCAAGAGTTCTAAGCTTCGAAGTGGAACAACAAGGTAATGCATGCTTTGTTTTGTGCAATGGTTGAGAACCAATATAAACTCATCCAAATCACCAAGAATGCACATGAAACTTGGAAGAACTTAGAGATGGCACATGAGGGAACCGAAGTGGTGAAAGACTCTAAGCTCCAAGTGCTTCAAACACAATTTGAGACGATCAAGATGGAGGAGCATGAGTGCTTTAATGACTTCTAGGTGCAGTTGATAGACATCGTGAATCAAAGTCATCAACTAGGTGACCCGTACTCGGAGGATCAAGCAAAAAAAAATATGATGTCACTTCTCGATCGATTTGAATCCAAGGTGATGGCACTTGAAGAAAATAGTGACTATAAGAAGATGAAGCCGAGTGAAGTAATTGGAAGGCTTCTTGCCTATGAGTTTAGAAAGGTTCCTACATCTTCACCTCTTAAGAAGCAAAAAGTGATTGCCTTGAAGACCTCCAAGCATGAAAAATAGGATGTTAAATGGATGAAGAAATGGCCCTAATGGAGAAAAGATTCAAGAAATTTATGAAGCTACAGAAGAACAGCTATAGCTCTACAAAGAAATTTGCCCAAATTAAAAATATCCCCTAAATCAAGCTTAAAACATAAAAATAGAAAATCTTCTAGACATGTCCTACATCAACATAGAACATTATATAGATTATGATGATTTGGCAGTTGTAAATAAGAATGTAACTCCTTCGGGGAGAAATTCAATTGGATTGGGTGATGGTACTGATGCAAGAATATTTGGAGTTTGAGGTAGACATGTTAGGAAAGAGGACAATAAGTATGGGAGAATAATATGGCATTTGTGCAAAGTCAACATAAACCATTACACCAAGTGGCGTCACTTACACGATTTATTTCATCTTTATCCTATAAAACATAAGTTTAGAGGTTCTCTTAAAAAGCACTAACCGATCAAGCCAAAATTGTTATATATTTTGACCCTCTTATCCTTATTTTTTATCTCGTTTTCGGGTGTTTTGTGCTTGTCTTATGGCTATTTTGTTACAATTGCAGGCATTAGGTGAAAATCAGGAATCAAAATCGAAGAGGGACAAATTGGTGCAAAGAGGGAACTTTTGAAGACCTTAGTGCATTGGTACCTTACCTATGCACTACCTGTGTATAACCCGTGCACAGAAGGATGGAATTCAGAGAAGACCTTAGTGCACAGGTACTGCATGGGTACAGTAGCTGTGCAAAACCCGTGCATATTGCCTAGACTAGAAAGCAAGAAGAAGACTGCACGGTACCTTACCCGTACACTACCTGTGCACTACGTGCTTTAGGTGCAACCACGTCAGCACAATCAGACCTATTTCGGGGAACCTATATATAAAATCTTATGTTAGGTCAGCCACACACCCACACACCATTTTACATCACATTTTCTCTCTCTATATCTAAAAACCATTCTCTCCCAAATCAACCAAAACCCATACATCATCTTCATCATTTACTACTTAAGAAGGACATTGGAGGTGGATTCAAGCTTGAAGGAAGAAGGTCTCACATGGGTCCTTTCTATTTCTCTCCTCTTTGTCATTTTCTTACATTTGTCATGAGTAGCTAAACCCAAATTGGGAGTTGATGTAATTAATTCATAGATTGTGGGATTTCCACCATTTTGATTTGATTAATATAGTTCTATTCAATTTGCTTATTTGTGTTTAATTATCTCTTGAATTAAGTAGGCACTCCAACTTTTGATTCTTGTTGATTAATTGAACTTATTAGAGTAACTAAGCTTTAATTGAAATCTTTGTGAAGTGGGTAGGTACTCCAACTCTCATTTAACTTAATGGTTGAATTTGCTCTTTAATGCATTTAATACTTATTTTGTGTTAGGTAGGCACTCCAACTCCCAACTCATTGTAGAGATTGAATTGTGGTTTCTTTGTAAGCCAAGTAGACACTCCAACTATTGGTTTAGATACCAATTTATATTTTTAACCATCTACACCTAAGGTGTTTAACCAAGCTCAATTGAATTGGAAGGGGTATGTTGTGAGCACTCCAATCCAACATCTCTCGACTAGGTAAAAGGGGTGGATTGTGAGCACTCCAATCCAAGTCATCCCGGAAACTCTAGCTAGGAAGATAAGCCTTATATCTAAATTGAATCGGGTTCATAAGCGGAACTCCCACTATTTATGTCTATATTTCATCGACTCTCATATCTCTCATCATACACTTTTCACACACATTTTCATTATCTTAAGTTTTGTTTAGTTTCTATAGTTTAATAGTAGTCGCATTTTCATTTAGTTCCTATCATCAATCATTTCAATTTACTTTTATTGCACTTTGTTTTTATTGCATTTATTACTAGAGTAAAAATTTGATCATAGCTATATATCGATCTCTGTGGACGATACCCTAACTTGCCATAGTACTTGTTTAATACATTTGAGTGCATAGTTGCAGTTTTATAAATTTTTTTTGACATTGTATATGCGACAGATGCATGTCACCAATCAAAATAAAAACATAGCATGAAATAGGAATTCGCGTTGCGCAACAGCAACTTGCACTTGGTGCAAGAGCACGTAACGAGTGATGCGCCAAAACAAGCCATGTAACTACACTTGGCTCATAAGCGAGCAAAACGTGTTGCACCAAGGCCACGCATAATGCTTGGCGCAACAAGCATTGCGCCAAGGTACCCTCTCGAGATTGGCATGATTTGGCCTGAGCCAGGTTGCGCCAAAGACCAATGATGGTCTTCGCTCAACCTTTGACAACACCTGAGATTCGTTTCAAACTCGACTATCCCGTAAGGTCCGGAAATAACCCGAAACCTCTCTGAACATCTCGAAACACCTCTGAATCCTTCCATAAGATCCAATTGGTCTTGAAACCCCCTGAAACACATAGACTAGTCTTTAAATCGCTCGAAAACTTGTCTTGGGACAAAACTAAACATGGTTGGTTCTGAAAGCCTCGGAAAGCCTTGGAAATGAAATTTCCTTAGAGAGACTACCAATCACACAACACACTCAACGGATGCATTAACTAACATGATATCCTAGAACACATTCAACTAGGAATCAAAATCACCGGAGTACAAATGCATGAACATACAAAGTAAATGTCTGTGCTATACAAACAATGTATAACGATGTAGGGACACAAATATATGATATGTGTGTGTGTGTGTGTGTGTGTGTGTGTGTGTGTGTGTGTGTGTGTGTGTGTGTGTGCACGCGCGTTTCTTATGTCTTGCAAGAGAAACAGTCTCAGTACCTAAATATCTGAAGTTGTCGCATTCTCTTAAAGACATGCTCCTTGGAAAGTCGCCAATTTCCTTGAAGCTCGAAACCACATAAACCACCAAGGTAACTAAACCAAAACAAGTAAAGATTGTTTTGATACGGAATCAAACCAACACAAATGTAAACCTAACATAGTCCATAACCAAATTTACTAAAATTCCCTTTTAATTTTGTTTTATTTTATTAATTATTTTTTTGTGCGAAAAACATAAAACTTGGAACGAAAATTTGAAACCATGGGAAAAAAACGTGAAACCTTGGTTTTTCGTTAAAACATAAAATCATTGAAACCTTAGTCCATAAATTTTTTTTTACAGCAAAAATTACCGAAACTTTCCCTCTAGAAGGGATGTTTTGGTAATTTCCTTTTTTAAGATGTTTTTTTTTGAAGTATTACTCTATTACGTACGTTTAGGTTTTTTTTTTTGGAGGGGAGAAAACTCGATCCCACAAGCTCGTGGTGTAAGCGTGAAGTGTTATCGCACCACTCATCTTTTTTGTTGTTGAGGTTTTTCAGTAATTTTATGCAGACGGTTTTTTGGATGAGTGGTGCTATTGGCACACCTATATTGATATATTTATGTCCCACTTTTTGAAATTTTGATTTAATTAAATAAAATTAAATATTTAAATTATTTTTTTTGATTTATTTCCAAAACTACCCATTTAATTATTTTCAAACTTAATACACCCCATCTTTGATCTATGTATACAGAATTATTTATTTTTTCTTCTTGTTTTTTTGTTTTTGTTTTTTTTTTTCTTCTTTTTTTTTTCCTGGTGGAAAAGAAAAAATAAAATATAACAAGGTTGCTTCAACACAACAACGACAATTTGATATCATTCAAATAAAAAAGTAAACTTCAAACTTACTTCTAGAGAGGAAATTGTTTCCAGATATTAGATATCATTCAAACATCATTCTCAAACAATTCTTCCAGATGTTTGATATCGTTCTCGGATAATTCTTCTATATGTTTGATATCTTTTTCATACTTTTCCATAATATTTTGTATGTGTGTAAGAAACAAATTTTAGGGTTTAAGAGTTTTTTTTTTCAAGAAACGGATTACAAGAACGTGTTTTTTTTATTTTAAAAAAGGAATGTCGGGTTTAAATAGATTTACTTTGTAAAAGATTTTTTTTTTAATTGTATGGCTTTTTAAGTAATTTTGATAAAAAAAATTACTAAGTAATTAAAATTTAGTAAAAGAGTGGAGCATTCAAACTTACTTTTAGAGAGGAAATTGTTTCCAGATGTTAGATATCATTCAAACATCATTCTCAAACAATTCTTCCAGATGTTTGATATCGTTATCGGACAATTCTTCTATATGTTTGATATCTTTTTTATACTCTTCCATAATATTTTGTATGTGTATAAGAAATAAATTTTAGGGTTTAAGAGTTTTTTTTTCAAGAAACGGATTACAAGAACGTATTTTTCTTTAAAAAAAAAAGGAATGTCGAGTTTAAATAGATTTACTTTGTAAAAGATTTTTTTTTAATTGTATGACTTTTTAAGTAATTTTGATAAAAAAAATTACTAAATAATTAAAATTTAGCAAAAGGGTGGAGCATTCAAACTTACTTCTATAGAGGAAATTGTTTCCAGATGTTAGATATCATTCAAACATCATTCTCAAACAATTCTTCCACATGTTTGATATTGTTCTTGGACAATTCTTCTATATATTTGATATCTTTTTCATACTCTTCCATAATATTTTGTATGTGTGTAAGAAACAAATTTTAGGGTTTAAGAGTTTTTTTTTTCAAGAAACGGATTACAAGAACGTGTTTTTTTTATTTTAAAAAAGGAATGTCGGGTTTAAATAGATTTACTTTGTAAAAGATTTTTTTTTTTTTGAATTGTATGGCTTTTTAAGTAATTTTGATAAAAAAAATTACTAAATAATTAAAATTTAGTAAAAGGGTGGCGCATAAGTGCTCGTTTGGTTGAGTTTTCTACTGCATCAAAAGGTCTACAAATGTCTATTTGAGTTTTTTAGAGTTGCTTGGTTTGACTTTTAAAATTGTCTATTTTAAATTGAGTAGAAGCTAGTAGTAAACTCTACTAGAGAAAAGCTCATGAAGAGGTGCTTCTTCAAATAGACATTTTTTTTTAAAAAGAGTCTATCAACCAAACAATAATATTTTTTTTTTTTCAAAAACTTTATTCCTAATAGATTTAGTATAACTAAATCTTTTACAAATAAAAGTTTTTCAAAAGTTCAACCAAACAAGCTCAAAATAAATAATCCGGTAGGGGTGTGAAGATCCAAATTACCTACTAGGATTTAAAGTGACAAAAATAACATTTGCTGACCAAAAGAATTTGAGTAGGGCGGTTTGGTTACAGGGGAAAAAGAAAACTAACAGAAGAGAAACTGCGAGGAAAATGACAGTAGCGGCTGGGATCGGATACGCGCTGCTAGCGCTTGGGCCCTCTCTCTCGCTCTTCATCTCCGTCATCGCCAAGAAGCCCTTCCTCATCCTCACTGTCCTCGCCAGGTACAATCACTCATTGTTGTTCGACACTATCTTTGTTTTGTGTGGTTAAGGAAGGTTTTACATTGCACGAAAGTTATTTCCCCTTGTTTTCTCGGTAATCAAGCAGCGATTTGTTAATTGAATGGATTTAATAGTTACTTTATGAGAAGAAATGAAAGCTGAATCAATAGTTTTTCGGTCGTTTCCTAGTTCTTTGAATTTAATGCTTTTATGAGTTTGACTTTGACATTTTTAGCTGTCAATTGTTGATTTCTAGGGTTTGTAAGTGAACATGAATGGAAAATGATAGTGTATGATACAACTGACAGTTGATAATTGAGCTATGAAGTTTGCGTTTTGTTTTTGTTAATTAAAAAAGACGACCTTAAATAATCTAATTTGGTTGTTTCCAATTTGTTTTTTGGACTCTAATGGGATTTGTAATTAATGTGTGTATCTAGTACACTGTTATGGCTTATAAGTCTGATTGTGCTGTCTGGAGTGTGGAGGGCTTTTCTCCCTCTGAAATCGACTACATGGTGGCCATATGCAATACTTATCATCACATATGTTGGTTTTGAATGCTTTCCCAAGTGCAGCTAACTTTTATATTTGAAGTATATGGAAAATAACAAAATTGAATTCACAATAAATGGATGATAACTCACTTGTAAGCTTTCCAGAGAAGAACACGTAGACCTTCTTGAAAACTATAAAGTTTGCGTTTTGTTTTTGTTAATTAAAAAAGACGACCTTAAATAATCTAATTTGGTTGTTTCCAATTTGTTTTTTGGACTCTAATGGGATTTGTAATTAATGTGTGTATCTAGTACACTGTTATGGCTTATAAGTCTGATTGTGCTGTCTGGAGTGTGGAGGGCTTTTCTCCCTCTGAAATCGACTACATGGTGGCCATATGCAATACTTATCATCACATCTGTTGGTTTTCAAGAAGGTCTACGTGTTCTTCTCTGGAAAGCTTACAAGTGAGTTATCATCCATTTATTGTGAATTCAATTTTGTTATTTTCCATATACTTCAAATATAAAAGTTAGCTGCACTTGGGAAAGCATTCAAAATCACTAGTTATAATTTTCACTGACAATGTGTATGCAATCATGGCAAGGTGTTCAGGCCTCTTCAGTTCCAAGACATTGATTTTTATCCTTTGCATATGGATTAGGAATTCAGATCTGGAAATATTCGGTTCTGCCTATAAAATTCCGAAATGGGACTTGAGAAAAGTTTAGAATATTACTGAAAAAGGATAATCCTTTTCAAAGGAAAAAATATAAAAGTAAATATGCGAGCATGAAAGCAATGCATATCGGAGAAAAAGGAAGCATGTATAGTCAGTCTTGATTTGCTGGGAAATGCTGGCATTTTGAGCAAAATTGCAAAAGTCTGTAGTTAAATGTCTATTCCAGATGATAACTCCTTGTATAAGTAGGGGTGTTAGCTAACTTAACTAGAGAAGTGTTATTATTAACTAGTTGAGTTGGTCACTTCGCTAGTTAAGTTGGTAAGACCTCTTGTCCTCTTGCAAGACATCCTGAGTTTGGATCTCACACTCACTCACATAAGGGTTTGGGGTATATTTGATTTAATTTAAGAATTTAAGAGAAAGAAAAAAAATTAATTGTGATTTCTTTTAACATCATATTAAAGACAGAACCTCATAATTCAATTTGCTTCGTAGCCAGGGATCTTTTTGTTATTATGTAATGTAGTCCAGGGTGAACATGATTTATCTGTATTTAAGTTTAGATACTTAGCTACGATCTAAGTCAATTAAGTTCTGACTTGGTTTAATTAGATATCCAGAAAGGGTTTTTTTTTTTGATGAAGTAGAAAGTCTTTTTTTTTTTTTTAATTTCTATGAGTTACTCTTACTTCTGCCCTAGAAGTATTATTCATACAAATTAAGGAGGATATCAGTGAGATATGATCATATGAACATATCAAAATGTGTAATGTTCATAGTACTGTTCGATACCGTCCAACAGCACTGAACACACTATCAAAGCATTTTCTGTTTGTCTCATATACTTTAGCCCACTGACTTTGAAATAATCTTATTATACATTAAAGCATTTTCTTGTGTTGGTTATCCTTTGAATCAAATGAACGGTTTAATCTTTGTACTAACTGAAAATTTTGAAATTCCAGTCATTACGTAAACTAGTTTGTGTTAGATTATTACATATTCAACTTATGGCATAATTTATATTGTTATTACTGGCCTCTTTATTTGCTTATAAGTGTCTATATCTTCCTCATATATTAGTGATGGAATCATGGAATTGCATTTTAATTTATTGTATGATATGAGCCCTTTGGCTTTGCATTTATTGCTTTTCACTATTGATTTTGTTATATCTTCAACTCTTTTTCCATTGCCTGAGTTGTTCGGCAATTTTGTTCAAGTCATGTTCTCCTGCAAGATACTGAAACCTATTTTTTTGAGCCTGCTGTCGGAGGATCCGATTGTTCATCCTCAACCTTTTGGGTGGAATATATATCCTTTGTCTTTACTTTTCTCTTCTTAACCAAGTTGGACACTGCAGATAAACTTTGGTTTCTTGTTCAATGGTCTCCATGTTTTTCACTTAACTTTATCCGCTATAATTTTTGGGTAACCGTTTCATTGTTTGAGATGTAACTGATGTTCTGATAGCAAAAAAAATCTTCTTTCTCCTGCGCCATTGGTATTCATGGTTATTTAGGTAGTACTATGTTTTTTTTTTTAAAATTTGTGGACCATGAAGAATCTGTATAACATGACACAAGTATGTTAGTTTTGGTAACATCTCTCACTGTTAGAATTAATGTAGGAGGTTGGAAGACATATTGGATGCATTTGCTGACAGAGTCTCAAAACCACGCCTATTTCTCACTGATAAGATGCAAATTGCTCTAGGTGAGCTTTGAAGAGGCAATGAAATTTCACTGATATATATTTTTTTTCTTGTTTCCTATAAAAAAAAGAAGAAGAAGAAGATGAAGAGGAGGCTATGAAATTTCTTTTTAGATAACCGAAATTGCTATTTTTCAATAGCCTCCTTATGAATTATGTACATGATATTTTCCATAACTGTTGTTATTTGACATACAAATTTTATTTGTATCACCTGACACCTGCATCTATCCATGAGTACCTCTTAAATTTAATTTAAGAGGACCCTGCTGCTTTAGGGTTAATCTAAACCATGGCACTAACTGCCTCATTTATACCTCTTTATAGTTGAAGATGCTACTCACTACATTTTAGAAATTATGTTCATTTAGGGTACGGTCATTTTCTAAGAATTTTATTTCATGCAACTCTTGAGAGTTGGGTATTTCAAGAAGTAAAATTGTGATAAAATGATTAATTACTTGAATTACAAGTTGTTATAGAAACCTTACCAACTTCTTTCCTAGCAGGAAAAGAGTTAACATATGCATTGATTTATTGATTAAATTCATTCAGTTAAGTTTTTGTCTGGCCATGATGTCTTTCTATTTTGAGTTACTGTGGTGTTCAACTACATAATTGAAACATATAGTATAAAACTCGGGCAGTTTTAGATGAAGTTTAAAGTTACGAACTTTGTCATTTCACTGTGATATGTAGATATACATGTAACTCATCGTACTCAATTGTTCTGTTTTTCTTTTTTCTTTGTGATCAATCCTGCAGCTGGTGGATTAGGCCATGGTGTGGCCCATGCTGTGTTTTTTTGTCTCAGTCTCTTAACTCCAGCATTTGGTCCAGCTACTTTTTTTGTTGATAGATGCGCACAGATACCCTTTTTTCTTGTTTCTGGTGAGTACTATACCTTTATTTTTTTTTTGTGAATTTCTTGTTTACATTTGGCTCAAATACTGGTTTTTGAAATGTATAATTTAGGGATGACATTCACTAAATTAGATTACCGCAGTGCAGTAAATTAATAGTAGCTGACAAATATTTGAAAAAAAAATGATCTGCTGTCATGGTTTTTTCTTTTTTCTCTATGCCTAACAGCTTTTGTCTTAATTTTTTGCAGCACAAATTGCTCTCGCTTTTGTTACTATTCACACTTTTTCTATGGTCATTGCATTTAATGGGTACGCACAAGGGAATAAAGTGGACCAGTATTTTGTTCCTGCCATCCATCTTGTTGCAGGAATGGTGGTAAAGTCTGCAGTTACTTTTCACATTTTTTTCCATCTCTCTGTTTTCTGTTTTCTTATTGATAATTATATTACTAATTATTCCTTTAAGACTGCACTTTCATATTAATCCTGAGATGGCCATACTTGTACATGTATTATAGAAAATGCTACTTAGCATAATTGTCTCATGGTCTGTTTTTTAAAAAGAAACTGTGTTGTGTTAACATGGGTTAATGATTGGCTCATTGCAATGAAATTGACCATGGAAATGACAGGGACACAGATCAAAGGACATGAGAAAACATTGACAAGTTAAGGGAAACACACATATAAGGATATTGTTTGTTTAATTTTTATAAAGATCTCTGATTGTAAAATACCACAAACAAAAGGACAAGTCATTTGATAAGTGATGGGACAAGAATATCCCACTAACTAAAGCCGATTCCTCTCTCAAGATGACCTTTCTCTCAAGACATGCACATGAACTCCAACTTAACAGTTTTGTTTTTTGTTAGTTAAGTGCTTTTGTTGGATATGTGATGTTAGTATTTATTTATCACTCTTGGTGTTGAAACTTGAAAGTCTTGTACACCATTCATGATACTATAAGTTTGTAAAATAATCCATGGAAAAAGCACTGCATTTTATGATTCCTTCAACCTTTTCTAAAATGTCCAAATTGATGAACATATGACTTTGTCTGCTATGCTAATAATATGTGAATAATTTGTGAATCTTCTCTTCCGTTCATACTAGTTCAGTGCTTAATAAATTTGTGCTGCACTTGTAACTACCAATTGAATATTACTTACCAACTCTTCTCTCATTTCCCTCTTACCTTTGGTTTTTCCTCAGACATTGGTAAATTTTGCATCTGGTGGTTGTGTGATTGGGATTCCTATCCTCTATTTGGTGGCAGTCTTGACCTTGATACATTGTGGAAAGATGGTATTCAGAAGATTGACAGAAAACCGAAGTAGGCAGGGTAATTTTCAGTAATTAATAACTGTCATAAGGTTTCCCCCCTAAATTTCCATATCATTCGTGGACGTTCTTCTCCATACAATGTGATAATGTGATCTTCAATGCTTTCATGCATGAAGAGATGTCCATGTCCATGATTACTTAATTTTCAGTTCGTGGAGTGGACTAATCTACTAATGTAAGTCAAGTGACTATATTTGTTTTTCCCTTGCCCTTCTTTAACCTAGGCCAAAATTTAGAAACGTATGTATTTTGTAGGCGCCTATGTAGACATGCGACCTTATTATCTTTTTTTAAGTTTTTTTCTGTATTGGTTGTATCAAACAGTCTATGCACTTAACACTGGTAGGTCAAAAAAAATTAGGGCATTTATATTATCTGCTGTATCCCATAAAGGTAAGTTTTTTTTTCCACACTAACTTATTTGTATTTTGTATTTCTGGATTTCCAAAATACGAAGAAATATATTTTGAAGGGAAGATTATGATTCCTGTCGATACTGCACCATAATCTAAAATTCAGTAATTTTACATTTATACAATCTCAATGTCAGTTTTAGCTACCACTTTAGCAGCACCCATAACACTTGCATATACTTTTTAGCAGTTGTCTGGTGAACAATTATGTTTGCTTAGCTTTGTGAAACGAAGTTGAAAGTGAAATGGTGGAATCAAGTAAGGAATTAATTAAATTGTTTGGTTGAAACGTGAAACTATCGTTGGTATGGAATCAAGTGAAGTATATCAATCAACTCTGTATGATCTTCTCGGAAATAATTTTTGTAATAGTATTATTTGTTCGAGACGGAGACAGGCAAGTACACTGTCTATCAGTTTGTAAATCTGTTTTCGAGTTATATTTTATCTGTAGTACCAAGATTTAGACAGGCAAGTACGAACAGGGAAAATCATCTGAGGAAGTCAATCACCAGTATTTCGGCTTTGGTTGAATAGGCAGGGTTGATGGATCACCACCACAAGGTCATGACATGGAAGTCAATCAGCGCAGCAGGTATCCAAGTTGGTATTACTATTCAACCCCAGTTGGAAATTTGCATCGGCAATCATCGGAATTCTCAGCTTGCAGAAGAAGCACTTGCAGTGTGCAAGACTGGTTTGTGCATGGAGGTTGATTGAGTGATAAAAGTGTGAAGTACTAGGAACCAATTTGACGACTAGTTTTGCTTAGGTGTGTTGGCTTACAGGTCATGAGTTCCAAGTATTCTTTCCTTTGCTACCATCAGGATTTTCATCTATAATCTGTGTCAAGATCTGAGCCCAGGTTTTATGTCATATTAATCTACATTTCTCAACACTTTTTCAATTTCAAGTAGATTGGTATTAAAACTTGGTTCAGAAATTTTTTTTCATAGAAAATGCTTGAGTATTGATTTTGGCTGCAACTATATTTTAACGCGACTTTGAAATGCTATTTAGATTTATATATATATATATATATATATATATATATATATATAAAACATTTGAATATAAAATATGTCAACTACTTTTCTAAGAAAAGATGGTCGTTTTTCTTCTTCTAGAAAGTGATCTCGTTATTTTTAATAAAGCATAATAAATTGGATTTAGGTTGTGTTTGGCATGGCTTTTCAAATAAAGCTTTCTAGAGTAGATTTTTTACAAATAAAGAATTGTATGTTGTTCGGTATTCAATTAAATAAATAATATTAAGTCAGTAGATTGTTTGGTAATATATCTTTAAAAAAAACTTCTGATTGTTATAATTTACAACAAATGGTATAGATAAAATATTTAAGGTTTGTAATAAAAGATGTATATAATGAAATATTTAAATTTTAAAAGGTAGTTAAAAGTTGAAACAATGTATATTTATTAAAGAAGGCTCTTTTAGCTCAAAAAGAGCTTTTTGAGAGAAGTTAAAATTCTCCAAATATATATATATATATATATATATATATATATAGATAATAGTTTTTTTAATATTAAAAAAGCTCTTTTAGAGATTTACTGAACAATAAAAAAAATCTTAAAATAACTTTTAATATTAAAAAAAAAAACACATTTGGCCAAAAGAAGCCTTATCAAACACACATTTAGGGTGCGTTTGGTACGCGGGACAGGACAGGACAGGGTGGGACAACTTGTCCTTGTCCCGCGTTTGGCGCGATATTAGGGTGGGACTGGATGGGACAGAGTGGGACAAAAATCCCAAAAATATGTCCCACACTTGACCCTCGGCCAAGTTGTCCATGGTCATGGGACAAGCATAAAAATGACAATTTTACCCTTGAAATGTTTACAATATTACAATTCAGCCAACTATAAATTAAATTAAAACCCTAACACTTTCCCTTCTCTCTTCTCTGTTCTCCCTTCTCCCTTCCTCTCTAACCCGATCGATTAAAATTTTCCAGCGAACCCTAGCCAAGCTAATCACCTTCCGTTGCCGCCGTAACTCATTGCCGACTTGGTTGCCGTCGCAAGCTAACACCGCCGAACCCGTCGCAAGCTAACACCGCTGAACCAGGTATGATTTTGTTGGATTTTCCTTTTGATTGATTTCCATTTCGTTTTGAAATGTTTGTTTTCTGTTTCGTTTTCGTTTTAAATGTTGGGTTTGGGATCATTAATTTTCTCAATCGGAGAGTCAGATTTTGCTGCAAGTTTCTGGTGTGTGGTTTGTGTGATAATAAAAACTTTGATCTTGTTTGAAATACAGAAACCTCGAACAGTTTGTCTCTGCTCAAATGTATTGTGATTATCAAAAAGGAAAAGAAAACAAGAACTTATAAACTTTGAAATGATCTAAACAGAAAGTAGACCAGTAAAAAAGAGAAGAAAAACAAAAACATTAGGGATTAGATTAAAAATAATGCTACACTGTGTTTGGTATGTCATGGGATTAGACAATCCGGAAAAAAGTTTTTAATTTAAAAAAAAAAAACTGTGTGAAGATATCTGGGAATTTTCCCAGATTTCCAAAAAATTTCCAGATTTGAAAAGCTTCCAGAAAAAGCTTATAATTATTTTTTCAAGACCAGGTTGATAATAAGCTTTTAATTTTTTTTAAGACCAGGTTGTTAATAAGCTTTTCAATTTTTTTTTCTAGAACAGGTTGATAAAAAGCTTTAAGAAAAAGCTTTTCAATTTTTTCAATTCGTTCTCTGATGGGTTGAATATCAAATCTATGCAAACAACCAAGTCCCTGACCCCCTCCAACAGTTTTTGCTACTCATTATCCCATATCATGCCTTGGAAGAATCCATGAAAAAAATCTGATACTACCAAGAAATCTGATCAAGATTTCAATAAAGTTAAAGTAAAAGATGATGATGAAGCAGGTGACATGGATGCCCAAAACATGGATGCAAAAATTATTAGATTGATTGTTAGTATATTAGGCATGCAAGTGGTTTAAAAGTTCAATTCATTTTCGAAGTTTGATTCATCTGTCGGGATTTGACAAGATTATCGGCTCAAATCATAATCTGGAAAATAATTCTCACTAAATGATTTGTGAAGGAAAAATACACAACAATTTAAGCAGTGAGTGAATATGCATTTTAACTTGTAATTGGTAAAATTACAAGTTCAAAAACTAGATTAAACACTGCATAACAACATGTAAATTGAAAAGACTATGTTTGTCTGATTATATGCTCTTCAAATGTATGGGTAAAAATTTTGTCTGATTAAAATTTTAATTTTAATATTTAATCTTTAAAGCAGGGGACATCCGGCCATGTCCCTAAGGATCTCCTCTCTTCATTGTCACCTTTGAGGTGGTAAGTAAGTTCGATTTTATATTTCCCTCTTAAAATTCCTAAATTAATTGTAATATCAGAAAAGAAAAAACATGTAAATTTATGAAGAATTGGGTGGTCATATCACATATGGTGCGTAGTTGATAGTTATACATGAATGTTGTTGGATAATTACTCCTACCCGGAATTGTGCCGGTAGAGTACATTTGTGTTACAACGCCACATACGTAAATGATTGTATTCTATTTGCTGTTTGCGGGCTTTTAAATTTTTCTATGAGCAATACTTGATTGCATGTTACACTTACACAATTGCATACTTGAACAGTTTTTGTTGAATAATAATCGTATACTTATGAACATGTGATTTTTAATTTAGCTTTAGTAAGATACATGGATTAATTTGACTGAATATATGCTCGTTTTGTTTGATTTTATAATA
Organism: Dipteronia sinensis; assembly: GCA_033220585.1. Classification (NCBI taxonomy): domain Eukaryota; kingdom Viridiplantae; phylum Streptophyta; class Magnoliopsida; order Sapindales; family Sapindaceae; genus Dipteronia; species Dipteronia sinensis. The sequence continues at coordinate 19,974,092 of CM065641.1, forward strand.
TGAAGCTATGGATGAACATGACAATCACTTGATAATACTCATTAAAGCCTGGAGGCTTTACGTACACATGATGATGTGTTTTGCTGCAATCCATATTTATTTATTTGAATACGAGAGAAGGCGGGTTGAAAGGAGAAATTTAGGTCAAAGAACATTTTCTAGACTTCAAATTAGGTCAAAAGAAATACAACATATCACACGTGAAAGTGATAGTAATTGTGTATAGGAGTTACGAATGGATAGGAATGCATTTGCAATCTTGTGTGATTTGCTAAAAACTCGTGGTGGGTTGTTAGATGATGGTAATGTCACCATAGAGGAGCAAGTTGCAACTTTTGTAAACATATTAGCACACCACAACAAAAATAGAAGTATTCAGGTTAGATTCTATAGGTCTGGTGAGACAATTAGTCGATATGTCCATCGAGTTTTGCGTGCTTTATTGCGTTTGGAAGATGTGCTATTTGTCAAACCCACACCCGTCCCAGATGATTGTACGGACTCGAGGTGGAGATGGTTTAAGGTAACCATTTTAACAAAACTATTATATACATTACATATTAATTTATATTAATCATATAAAACATGAATTGTCTTTGTTTTTTAGGGTTGCCTAGGAGCACTAGATGGAACATATATAGAAGTGACTGTGCCCGAGTCCGATAAACCAAGGTATCGAACAAGAAAAGGACATATAGCAACCAATGTATTAGGTGCATGCACTCGTGATTTGAAGTTTGTATATGTCTTATCTGGTTGGGAGGGCTCAGCTACAGATTCTAGAGTTCTTCGGGATGCCGTTACTAGACATAATGGATTAAAAGTTCCATTTGGTAAGATAGTAGTTTAAAACTAAAACAATTTACATTACATAGTAATCTATTATTTGGTCGGTGAAAACTAATGTGTAGTTATTATAGGTAATTATTATTTGGCCGATGCGGGGTATACCAACGGTCAAGGTTTTCTTGCACCATATAGAGGTACACGGTATCATTTACAAGAATGGGCAGATTTTGATCGTGCACCTAGGAATCACGAGGAATATTTTAATATGAAGCACTCACAGGCTAGGAACATTATTGAGAGGTGTTTTGGTCTCTTGAAGAAACGTTGGGCTATACTACGAAGTCCTTCTTTCTATCCAATTAGATTTCAAGGGAGAATGATCATAGCTTGTGCTCTGCTTCATAATTTTATCAGGATGTACATGGATGTTGATCCTGAGGAATACACGCCAGTCACACTTGATGATTTGCCTATTGGGGAAGATGTACCAAATGAATTAGAATCTATTGATGTTGTTGAAGGAAGCGATGAATGGAGTCAATGGAGAGATGATTTAGCTAGCGAGATGTTTGACGCTTGGAGATGATCAAGCGATGAATTTGAGAGATATTTTTTTATGTTATTGTTGAACATTATTGTCTATGAACTTGATATATATATTTTAGATTTTGTTGCACATTATTGTCTATGTATTTGAGAACTTTTTTTTAGATTGAGCTTTGATAAATACATATATTTGTTGTTGTCTAACTTCATGTATTTGTATTAATTCTCTTAAATAATTATTTGTGTATTAAATTTTCTTATTAGTCTTTTATGTTCTAAACTGTATTAAATGATAGGAAACTTCAATATGTCTGATAGACGTAATTGGACACTTGAAGAAGAGGATGTAATGATCAGTATACTCGAAGGAATTGTTGCTGATGGTGGTAGATGCGATACTGGTAGTTTTAGGCCGGGTACCTATGAGCAAGTCGCTTCAAAGATGCGTGAAAAAATTGAAAATATTACCTTAACAGCAAAACATGTGCAAAACAAAATGAAACGAATGAAAGATAGGTATTCAGCTGCATATGATATGCTCAACACAAGTGGGTTTGGTTGGGATGACACTCGTAAATGTGTTATTGTTGACAGTCCTGAAATCTTAGAGGAATACTTGAAGGTTAGTTGTCTGTTAATTCTATATATATATATAATCAATTAATAGTTTTATTGTTATATAATATATATATATATATATATATATAATCAATTAATAGTTTTATTGTTATATAATATATATATATATATATAATAGTTTAAATGTTCTAACATATATTTGTTTGTTATGATAGAAACATCCCAACAAGAATTATGCAGCTAATAGACCATTCCCACACTATGAACGACTAGTAGTAGTGTTTGGGAAAGATCGAGCAACAGGTAGTATGGCTGAATCCGCAGCAGATGCTTTGGATCACATGGGACTGGAAAATGATGAGCCGGACACATTTGGTTTCACTCAACCTATGTCTACTCCATCCAATGTTGCCTCTGCTTCCTCTGATCCAAGTACAGAACAAACATCAAAGAGGAAGAGAAAGAGGACTGTTAGTTCAGCAGCAGCAGACATCGCCAATGTATTTGAAAAAAGCATGGAAAGGGCGTCTGCAGATATTGCTAAGTTGACTGAGGCTATTACGGGAGGGGATGCAATGGCCCGTTTAGGTGTTGAGCTTGAGGGTATGGGTCTTGATCGTATGCAAGTGATACGAGTTGCAATGTATTTCGGAAATAAGCCACATCAATTGCGCATTTGGAATGGCTTGAATGACTCCTACAAGCCAGATTTCGTGAAGGCAATTCTAGATGAATGAACACTTTTATATTTGATTTTGTGAACATGTTTGAAACTAATATTTTCTTAGAATTGTGAACATATTTGTGTCATGGATTATATGTTATTATGTTCGTGAACATTTATATTACGCTAACTTTTTTGTTGGATCATATGTTATTAAGTAGTATTAATAATTTACTATTATACAAAAACCTGGTTTGAGAAATATTATTAGATGCTCCAATAGTATAAATAAACGACCTTTGTATTAATAGTTTTAATCAGACCTTTGCTCCAATAGTATAAGTAAAAGAAACAATGTATGATACAATAATGTGATATTGTAATAATTACACATTATTTGAAAAAAAAGTATAAATAATTAAATTAACATGTTAACTTGGATAATAAGACAATGTAATAATTATAAATGATTCTTTTCAAAAATAATTTATAAGTATAAATATTGATTGGTGAGAATAATGTATATCATTATTGAAAATTAAACAATGTATACAATAATTCAATATTGTAAAATAAAGATTGTAAATGAAGAAAAAATGAAAGTAGTATACAAATATTATTGTAATTGAATTTTGAAATTTTTTTATACATAAAAATATCTATTTAATAAAATCAAATTAATACTGTTCTGTCCTGTCCCATATGTCACTATTATGTGGTAACAAACATTAGACAGGACAAGAAGGGCATTCTGGTCATTGGAACCTCTTGTCCTGTCCTGTCCCAGCCTTACCAAACGCATAACAGTACAATCAACTGTTCTGTCCCAGACATACCAAACACAATACAGAACAACTGTCCTGTCCTGTCCTGTCCTGTCCCGTCCCGTCCCGTCCCGTCCCGTCCACGTACCAAACGCACCCTTAGAAACTTTTATTAACCTAGCTTCTAAAAAAAAAAAAAAACTTTTGTTAGCCGCTTGATCTTTGACAACAGCGTATATGTATGATTTTTTTTTTAACAATTGGCTATGGAACTTACCAAGACCTCACACTTACTGTGGTGGTTTTACAATGATGAAATAATATATATAAGATGTCAAAATTCATGGTTTTTTATTTTTTATTATTTTTTAACAATTAACTACCATAATTTACCAAGACCTTACACTTATTGTGGTTGTATAAATAATGATGAAATAATACAAAATATCAAGGTTTGAACCTCAGTAGGAAAAATGTAAATCTCCAACCACCAAAACAATGTGCACTTAACCGAAAAATAAGAATGTTACAAAATACAAACCAAATAAAATATCAATTAAAGAATATCAAGAAACTCTGAAAAATAATTCCTTCCAATCTCGAAAAATTTAATTAATGTTTGATTTACAATTCATATAGGAACAAATCTAAGGGAAAAAGTGAAATAAATGAAAATAATGATAATAATAATAAGAATAATAAGGCATGCACAATTAGCATATGCATATATATACCAAGCTTTTTGATTATAAATCGTCATTAATATAAACCACCCCCCCCCCCCCCCCCCCCCCCCCCCCCACCCAAAAAAAACAAAAACAAAAACAAAAACCAAAAAATGGACTTGTTATCCGCTCCGTATTATACAAATAGAGGATGTAGTTGTAAAAGTAAATAACCATATTGCAAATTCATAACTTTTGTTGAGTTTGGTTGGTGTTTTGTATTCACTTGAGAAAAAATTTCCAAATGTCTCTGTCAGCCATTTCTTTAATTAAATGAGCTCCCAAAATCCCTTCTTCATCCACCAGACTTCTCAAGTGCCTTGCTGCATTGTTCAAACCCACATAATTCTTCTTTGTTGCCAAGTATATCACCCCATATGGCGGCCTCAAACACTGCTCATCTCAAACATTGTATCGTATTAATAATTATATGACAGGAAAACCGAATTTGGAAAGTTCATGATAACAAAAACTTACCAGGTATAATGTTTATATCTACGAGATTGCAAGAAACTAACCTTTTTAATGAGTGAATATAATTTCTTCAACGAGGTCACTGAGTAAGGAATTTCTGTCATTAAAATAACATCATAACCGCCTTCACCATGATCTGCCTCACTGGCCCTCTCCCATGCTCGGCTTCCTGAAAGCTTCCTTGAGCGTCTTGAAGAAAAGTCATGCCCCACGATGCTACCATCTTGGCTACTGCATCCATCCATGAAATCTTCCTCAGAAAAACTCAGGCTCATCCCTGTTGTCACTTCAGACACTTCATTCCTCACAACAGACAAGACTGTGGGCAGTTCTTCCCAATCGCCAGCGTAGAAGTGCACTGTTGGAGCCAGAGTTTGCCTTGATGGAGTCAGAGGACTTTCTGGTTGTCGGCTTTGCCGGTCACGGGCTTGCTCGAGATTGGCAAGGACATTTGGTATAGTTGTGCATCTTATGGTTTCTGCACTGAGGTCTTGAAAGTGGACTGTGCAAGCACCCTGTAAAATGATGAATCAGAAAAGAGCAAGCAATTCTTTGTAAAAAATTAAAAACTAAATTGCTTCTTTATTTGATAATTATTTTTTAGCTTTTTAAACTTTTAATGTCAGCATGCATTCTCTCTTTGTTAATAACTAAAAGGTAGTACTTTGTCGAAATAGCATCTTTCAGATTTAGTAACACTACAAATCTTTGAAAAGATAACTCTATTTCATTTCTCAATTATCACACATTGATTAAGAGTAATCAAGTGCATATACCTTCAGGCAAGCAAAAATCCCAGGAAGTCCATAGCTGCAACCCATCTGTAAGAATCATTTCAGAAAAAAGAAAAAAAAAATCAAAATTTCAGGTTATATCATAATAAGTTTCAAAATAAAATTTAATATAAAATCTTCCTGCTTTAAAAGGAAGAGTTGTCACAGAAGCACAAGAGCAAGGAATCTTATGGCATCCAAAATTCTCAGAATGAATTAGATTTCCAAACATCATAAACTTGAAAAAGAAAACTGATAGAATTTAAATAACAACTTGAAATGGCAGGCACATTTAGATTGGTTTTATGAAACTGCTAAGAATCTAATTAAAGCCAAACATACACAAAGTTCCAACAGCAGGCTCGAATAAATAACTCTGTTTGATGTTTTCCTCAGAAAACAGAGAAATCATTTTCAAATTGGTTCAACCCAGAAAAGCACTAGCCAAAAGTTTTATTCATCACCAATACATTCTCAGCATTAATTCTTCAATATTTGCCTATAAGTTATCACATCTAATGAACTTGAACAAAATCGTCCAAGAGGAAAAGATGAATACCAACATCTGATATAGAATATTAATAGTGTTACTCAAAAGTAAAAACAAAAGATCACAATATAAGTTTGATTAGATTGTCAGCTGTGCACACAGCCTTTAGGGATAAATGCATAGCGCCATATGACTAAATTACCTCGAGAACCCTCTTGCCTCTAAAGCTCAGTTGTCCATCACGAATCTCGTGCTTCAGGACATTAACAAGATCAATAGAGCTCTCCCAAGATTTCAAAAATCCTGTAAAATTGAATGAAGTCCTAACTTCAGACTCAAATTATCAATTTTACACTTCCTTTCCTTGTATTGACAAGGAAAATACTTTCATAAATATTAATGTTCACTGTTCGGCTGTTCCACAGCTTATGTGCCTAGCCACAGGCAAAGCAAATGAACAAACTCCACTTTAGAATTGAGGATGGAATATGCTGCACTTACCATCAGGTTTTGAGGATATCATTTCGGAACCAGTGAACCCAATTATATCCGCAACACTAACTCTTCCCTGCAAGATGTTGGAAAAGGGCATCAAACCTAGTTTATAATTTACATTGCTGAATTAATAACAAACAGTACATAGAAAACAGGCACTGTCAAGGTATAACATTCAGAATCTACAAACTAAAGATTACATGACATAGAAATCCCAAAATATTTCATTGCAATAATAAATCAAATTCACAGTAGTTTTACGATCTTTGGCATCAGCTAGACAGCTACAAGCTACTTATTCAAACTTATATCCTGATATTCCTGTTGAAACAAACTAACCATGCCATTTATTTCAATAAAGAATTGAGCCAATATGAAGAACTAGAAATTTCTGCATCATAACTTTGTTACACATGCATCACTTTAACGGCCTCCTGAAAATCTATAATTTTTTTTTTTCATTTTACAGAAGAAACATAGAACAGCCAAGCAGTTCTACTATATTTTCTTCCTCTTAAAAGGAGGAAAGAAAAAAAATGAACATTCTCTTTTGGCCCACCGCTAACAACCATCCCCCTACTTCTCTCTGGTGACAGAAAAATTAACATATTTTTACATATGTTCGATTTTAAGTGCAAGTTTCTATGCAAGCCAAACACCTACAAAGAGGATTTTGGAAGCAGATACTTTTTAATAATGACAGTCTTTAAATATCATAACAATACCAATACAATTAGTGAACGTTACTTCAACTTGGACATTCCAGTGGTACAATAGATGGTGTTAGATGAAACAATGAATCACAAGATTTATATCAGTAACAAACTTTGAAATAAGGAACACACATGCTGGCCACCTAAAACCCTTAAAAATAGATTTTGCATACCTTGAACAAATTGAGCCCTTGCAACTCTACATTATCTCCAGCATATTTATATGGATGAGCTATCTGGACATACGAAAGAAGAATGTATTAATTTCGAAAGCAATTTACACCTTCAACTCTGCGAACAAAATTTTCAGATGAATAACTTCATCTTTGAAGAATTTTTTTTTTTCCTTCTCAGAAATGGTAGATTAGAGGGGAGGAAACATGCCTTTGAAGGGAGAACCTCGACAGCTGGAGATGGGAGATGTACATCTCTTTCTGAAATAGAGGACATGCTATGACTTCCTCGATCCTGAGGCGCAAATCCTGGCAAGCATTGTGCAAGTAATGATGGTGCCCGCATTGTGCCTTGATATTCAGAAAACTATTCTCAAGAAAGAACAACCTGTAAAGTAAAATACTTCACATTAATATCTGGGTCATTCCTCAAGAAATCCGAAGTTCAACATCCACCGAATTGACAGCTCATGAGCTTTGTTGATGCAAATGGCAAAAGGAGGTAATGAATCAAATTACATGCAATAAAACAGCAATCCCCTGTGATCCTCCTGAGTTCACATTCTAAACTAGTCAATATCATTGTATGATTGCCAAAATACTGAGAGAGAACTAGAAATTTGACGATCAGAAATTCCAATGAAACTTCAAGCAAATTGTACAAAATATAACTAAGTGGTTTGCCAATTTGACATTTGTGTTACATAAGACTGGAATACAATTTGTGAGATAATGCAATGACCAACTAGCGAAAATAAAATGAGGCCATCCCACTAGAGTCATCTTAAGCGACCCCAAACACTAGTAAATATGCATAAACTTAAAAACACAAAAACGTTTCCAACATTTAACAAAATCTAAAAGACTTGAAATAACAGCTAAAAACTTTCTTGGTTTGAGAAAATCAAAATAAGAGGATCAAACCAGATTAAAAAAATATATATTTCTTCTTACTCTTCTTCAGAGGTTTTTGCAAACCTTATTAATCAAACGAAATTAATAAAAGTGATGAAACACCCATGTTAAATTTAATCCATCACAAAAACCCAAAAATAAAATTAATAAAACAATTCTGCAAAGCATATCAAAACCTCAAAACCACCCAAAATCAAAACCCATATTTGAACTTCAAAAATTACATAATTAGATAAACTAAAACCAAAAATTTTAGAATTCGAAACATCCGAAAACAAAATTGCGTTGAAGAAAGATAAGATCAACATACATATCCAATTACATCCAGCAACAGAATTCAAATATGAAAGAGCTAACATCTAACCCAAACAACTAAAATTTAATTAATTTAGATCCTAAAACCAAAGCTGTATAACTATTTAAAAAAGATAATTCCTTGATCACTAACACATCCCATGACAGATTATCTCCAAAAATTAAATACAAATGACCAATTGCATTCAAGAAAAAAAAAACCCCACATGACCAATTGCATTCAAGAGAAAAAAAAAACAGATGCCAAAATAAATGCAATTGAATCATCAATGATATATACAAAATATCTAACTTCAGATTATATAAACAATCAAAAATTACCAGTGAAGAATCTATAGCACAAAATCTGAGAGCTTGTAAAGATCCTTTTTATATTGTATATTTTGATAAGCCAGAAAAAAAAATTAAAACTAAAAAAGGTTAAACAAAACTCTGCAATTTCAGACGAAAATGAAGGTCACATTGAAAGTCAAAAAGAAATATCAAAACCCAAGAGAGAAACACAGAGAAGCTTCCATTCAGAAAATCACTGTAACCGCTATGTTCCCACAATGCCCCTCCCTTTTCTTCACAATAACAAAACTAACCACTTTGGTTTCGGGTTGTTGAGCAGTGTCAATTTCGTAAATATTGGAAACTGACACAGGTTTTTCTTTTTTAAGGGGAAATTATTAAAATATTACCTATAATTTGTACTATTCTCCATTCTCTACCCGCTAGTTTTATTATTGGCCGACATCCCCCCATCATTTGCTTTTTTCTCCAAGCCCATCATGCCGTAAAAAAATTCCCAAACTATACCCCTACCATTAGGAATTCCCTTAAAGACATAAGGGTAAATAGGTTAAAAATACTTAAATTATAAATTATTGATGCAGTTAATTAAGGGCAAATATTTATATTATTTGCTCTCTTTAATTGTTTGCTTATTTTGAAACTTATTTAATTGTATTGTCATCGACGAGATGAGGTTGATCTGGTGGTATACCACTCACACCTAAAAGAGGTTGTGGGTTCGAGTCCTCCCTCTCCAAAAAAAAAAAAAAAACCCTCGAATTTATGTAATGCTTAAAAAAATTGCAGTTGCACCTGCAATTACTTAAGAAAATGTAAGGTTTATTTTGACTAAAGTCTTGAGAATATGGCAAGTTGTTTTTGTTTTAATGATTTATCATCCTTATAAATGCACAAATTGTAAACGATAGCACGGTAGTGAAGTAAGGGTCGTTCCCACAAGAAATTAAATACTCACAAAAGTATTGAATTTATAACACTAAATTTTTCAATTTTTCGAAAATCTTGCGAAAAAGGCCATGATTAAGCATATTTTGCTTGTTGAGATTGTGCTAATGTGTGTGCCTATTGAGGAGAGTTTGTGTGTTTGCGCTGCTGAATTTAGATTAGCATCATGCCATTTTAGGTTGCATTGCACAATGTGCGCTAGTCCTTTTCTCATTGTGCTTGAGTGAATAGGTATTTTGCTTGAAAGCTAGTGATTAATAGTGGCTTCCCGTGAGTTTCACAAACACGGCATAAAAAGCGTATTTTAAGGGAAAGTTCATTCACTTCTAAACATTCACTCAACATGCACATCAATGCATATTAGAGGTCTCATTGCACTTAAATGTTGATTGCCATAGAATATTATGGACTGCTTGTGGATATCTTGATTTCCTTTGTGGACAAATCTTTAGAGATGATCTTAGGCAATACATGCAATTAACCATTTAAATATGGCCTAAACACTCCCCTAACCTTTAATGTGTATGCTCTCATGCCAATTTTGAAGCCAAACATATGAAAGTTTTTCATTCATGACCCATATCACCATGAACCCCAATAGCCTACACACTAGACCTACCCTTCACCAATTGGTTTGTTAAGGCTTAGGAAATTAATGTAAATTTTGAGCTCTTAATTTGGTTGAGGTGTGTACCTAAGCAAGTGTGCTTGTAAGTGCAAAGAACTGCAAAAAGTAAAGCAAGTTAAAAAAAAAAAGAAATGAAATGAAGAAACACAAATAGCTTTAATGTTTTGCACAATGTGTTGAATAGGCTGCTCAACTCAATAGAGTAGTACAATAGCACAAGTTAAATTGTAAGCCTGGACGCCTAATGTGTAAATATAAATGTTGTGTGATAAGAGCTAATCAAATTAAAATTTAGAGTAAACGCCTTAGCTAGAACCTTTGTGTGTTTTGGTTATCCATGCTCATTCATTCATTCACCCATCACGTTAAGCCCCATTGCAACCAAAATGAAAAACCCTTTTTGATTTTTTGGAATGTCCACTTAGGGAATTTTGGTTGATGCATGCTCTTTCCGATTCATGTTTTTCAATTCCATTCATAGGACTTAATTTTAAGGAAAATGTGTGTTTTTTTTTTAAATGATCATGTGCAATTCAATTTGACATCTATTACATGAACTCATATTGCATATGGATGATGAGTGAAACCTATGACTCTAAGCGAAAATGAGAGAAATCCGGTAAGGATTACAGTTGTAGGGAAAAACACGCGGCGGAAGCGAAAAATCGGATGGTATATTTAAAAAAAATTTCCTTTAAAAGAAAGAACCTTAACCCTTGATTAATTAACATATAGTAAAAGTATCGTACCTTTTTCTCGTGACGATTGAACTAGCGTCGAATTGAATCCGCAAGATCTTCCAATCCAATCATGAACGTAAATCACCTAGGAGTGTGGGCTCCCTTTCTTTAATTGTATACCCAAGGATAAAACAAACAAAATCTTCTTCTTTGTTAGTCACAATAATCCTCCAAGAGAAAACCCAAGAACGTCCGGTCACTTGTGAATTATTAATCTATTTGATTGAAACTCGCGTGAACCCGATTCGATTTTTTACACAAAATCATTTTTGATGTAAAAGATACTAGTGTATTATCGAAAACAAAAACGTTCCCCTGATCTCTTCTCTTTGGCCGAATTCAATACACTCCTTTCTTGAGTTGGAAGTTTTTTTTTTATTCAAAAGCAAGAGAATAAAAAATTATTTCTCTAAAAAAAACTTGTTTAACTACTATCCAAAAACGAATTTAATAATATATATATATAGGTGAAGGCATAATCCTCACTCGAGTAGGATTTTTACCTTGTAGTCAAATCCTCACACAAGTAGGATTACTTATTCTCCAAGTCTCCTATCAACTTTGAGTTTTAACCTTATTCCAATTCATGAGTGTATTATCTAATAATAAATTATTGAATATAAAAATTGTGACTATATCAAAAACTTCCTAATTTGATTAGTTAAATAAAATACTTTTATTTATCTACTTATTAAATATAGTCTTTAATACTTATCATACTACGAATAATAGTATGACACTAGGAATTCTTCTCCTAGTTAGAAATTTTTTTTGACTTTTAATTAAATAAATAAATAATTAATTAATTAATTAATTTCCATTTAATTAAATAATAAAATAAAAATAATATATAAGACTAATAAATAGTCCCTTGCCGCCCAAGCCAATATATAATGGCCAATATTGTTTTTTCTATTTTATTAAATACATTGGACCTTAATAAAAAGTCCACATGTGAACTAGACTCATTCTTACTAAAAGAAACAAATCCACATGCCTTAATACAATTCTAGATGGACCCATAAATTGGTCAGGTAGAATATATCAAGTGATCCATGCAAGTTCATGTGAATTGGGGATCTTGGCGGGCTATCTAAATTTAAGCTTCAATAGACATAACCTAATCACAATCAACAAATGATTCACTTAGGTTCGATCTATTAATTTTAGTTTATTCCACTAAAGAACTAAAATTGAAATCTTAAATAAAGATAGAATAAGTTAATATTACTCATTCTTACCCTAGACAATCTTAATGGAGATAGTGTATCCTCGTGAAGAATATTAGTAATCGCCAAGAGCTCATAGACCGCCTATAGCTCTCCAAGTTACCATTAGAGGTGGGCACTAAGTTCGGAACCGAACCGAACCGAATCGAACCGAACCAAAAAAAGGGTGTTCGGTTCGGTTCATAAAATGAATTCGGTTTAAACCGGTTTAAAAAGTTAAAAACCGAAAAGTTTTCGGTTCAAACCGGTTTGGTTTCCCAAAAACCGGATTGAACCGATTAAACCGCCTATATAAGTAAAAAAAAACCCTAACCTACTTCTTTTCTTTCATTAAATATTATTATTTATTAGTTAGGTTTGATTTGGGTTTTTTTGGGCTTGGATTATTAAAATTTATGAAACTTTGGCCCAAAATTAGAATCCAACAACCCATCAAATTTAAAAACGTTATTAAAAAGACTCATTAAACTCATCAAGCCCATAAGGCCCATTAGGCCCAAAACCAAAATGAACCGAACCGAACCGAACCGATTAAAATCAGTTCGGTTCAGTTCGGTTACCATTTCTTATTCGGTTTAAACCGGTTCAATTTTAGGTAAACCGAAATATTTTCCGTTCAGTTCGGTTTTACCCAAAACTGAACCGAACCGAACCGTGCCCACCCCTAGTTACCATATTTACTCATATGACCATATTTTGAACTTGGATATTTTGACTTGTCCAGAAGCCATGTTTTCAATAGACATTATCGAAAACTCAACATTGAGATTTAATATCCAATACCTTAGTATATCTATATGATAATATTATACTCTCATTCAGTAAATTGAGCCATGATATCCATATCTATAAATGAAGTCCTCTATCGATTAACAAATGAATACCACCAAACTATCGAGGATAGACTATGCTATATAATCGTACCCATTGATAGCTCAAATGATAACACTTGCAACCATAAGTTCATCATTTATCTCATGATTGAGATAGACTCTCTGATTGTCTTCAAGTGAAAACTTTTATCCATTGACGGTTCTGGATAAAGTATTTCACTATGATCTTATTCAATGCACCCAGTGCACTAGATTCTTTTGCCCAAAGACACCACACTTTGATGATTTTAGACTCATCATAACACAATTGATCACACTCAAATGCTAGCAAAAGAATCTACAACTTTAACAAGATAAAGACGCCCAACCTTTGTCTTAAGTTGTGAATATTATTTAAGACTAACTAAAGAATTGTGTCTACCTCATACATATCCAAATATACGAACAATTCTTCTTTTCACATAGTCTTTTGACCTTATGATTATTTAATTTTGGCAATTATAATAATTAAACTATAAATGCTATAAGATTTGTTAAACTAGAAATCACTTTATTAATATGAAAAGATTGTCAAATACATTATTACACTCTTGCTATTGAGCATAATCCTAACAAGAGTCGAGGCAAATCACATTCTTGACTTGATGGCATTTTGTCCTTAAAGCCCTTGCATTTTGAATGTGGGATCGCATTACGTGCAATGCTTTCATAGACTGACATGGTCTTGATCTTTATTCAGCACTTCTTACATGCATGGTTTCTTAATGGCACATCTTTTATTTAATCTCTTCATCATTGGTTTCACAAGTTTATATTTATATTTTGCTTCTTATTGAGTTTCTTACAAGAGTCATGAGAATGATTAGATTATTTTTGAAGTCTAATGTATGTCCTTGAGTTTGTTTGTTGTTGGTTTTGCTTGAGGACTAGCAAAAGATATATTTGGGGGTATTTGATCAATCCAAATTTACAAATGATTTTGGCCTCTAATTCCAACTATTTTTGTGCATTCTCGGGTGAAATCCCGTCATTTGATAGCTTGAATTGAGCTTTGCATGTAATTTTACATCACAAGAGCATTTGGGCTTAACTTGGGGAATTTGTGGTCAAAAGTGCAAAAATGAAAGATGAAATCAAGCAAAAGGAGTGTCGCTCATATGGTCGCTAGCAATAGAGAGCAACCACCAAATTAAAGGATGTTGCCCTCATTGCATCACTAGAGGATGACCATGACAGTTAAAGGTTGCAAGGATTTCAGTTATTGTCACTACCAATGTGTCGCTGGATCACAACCGCAACAATTGAAGAAGCGATCAACGAACCCAAGATTAGAGAATGTCCCCCCTTTTCTGCCGTTAGGGTTGACTGCGACAAACATTCATGAAGCCAACGAAGTACAAATCCAAATGAAATCACCCTTTTTGAATCGCTAAGCAACGACTGTGATTTTCATTACAAAATTCCAAATCCAGATGTCGCGCCCCAAGTTCGCTGGCAAGGCAACTGTGAAAACCAGATCGAGATTTGACTTCAGCTCACTACACATCCTAGCTGAAAATACACAAATGTGTGTCTAATACAACATAAGGGGAATGGGTTGTTAATAGATTATTATCAATTTTTTGATTAGTCAATATCAATCACAATTAACGCAACACAAACATACAACAAAAATCAAGTAAAGTGCGGAAAGTAAAGAATACTCGGACTCTCACTCTTAATAACCTTAGGCTATGGACACTACCACTCACCACTCTTGATTCAATCCCTAGTGATATCCCCAGATCCACTACTATTGGCGTGAGCACCTCCTAATCTATCATGCGGGTCTTTTACAATGGCTCTTGGCAACCAATGCTTGCCAACCAACATTTGGTTGCAATACTTTACTTGTTTGTGCAACTTCACCTAGAAGCCACAAGACTTTGACTCATTGAAGAGAATTAAAGGTCTAAGTGAATATGTGACAATATTCAAAATGTAATGATATGTAAGACCACACACAAAATGCCTAACTAGATATTATAATACAATTTAACAACCAAGCATGCTTCGGATGAATATAAGCAAGGTGGCTCACGTGAATCTTCTAAAAAGATTGAGATCATGGATGATTTTCATAGTATTGATTATTATTATCATTATCTTAGATAATGGATTATTTTAAGACATAGTAAGAGGAAACTAAGGAGTCGTTTGTTTTTTCAACTTAAAACTTAATGGGTCTGAATCATAATTATTAAGTTTTTTTTTAATGGCCAAACAACTTAAAATAAAAAGTAAAAAATCCTGACTTTTTACTTAATTGTAAATTACTGAATTGCATTAAATGCAATTCAAAATCTTTTCTTTCGATATTATCTCCCATAAATAACATATTTCCAATTTCATCATAATTATATATGGTATAAAAATCTTTATTTTATTAAATTGCTTCTTTTAAATAGCTTTAAAAATAAAAAAGAACCCTAATTACTTCTCAAATTGGTGTTTAATATCAATACTTTATTATGATATTAGAGTGATGTATTTATATATTATTTTTTTAGAGTGTTTTGCGTGAGTTTTCCTGCTGTCCTTTCTATTTTTTGAAAAAAGAAATTCTTTTCTTAGTAAAAATGAAGTTTATTTATAATTGAAGAAGAAGATCATGATCATATGTGTTCATATATAATTATTATTTTTGGATTGTTTTAATTCCATATTATATGTATAATTGTTTAACATAGGTATAAATATAAAATTACTTAGTTTCAGACAATTTTACTTTTAAAAAATAAACGTGTTGACAATACATTCAGATGTGAAGGAAAAAAACAAACAAACATGTCATTCAAGTTCAGATTTCAGCTCATATTCAGTCTTCAGAAAAATTCAGGATTGTTCAGTCTCCAGACAAAAAAACAAACGACCCCTAACTTAGGGGAATTTTAATGCATTCTCCCTTATAGATCAGTCAAAGGTTAGTTGTAACGAAAGTCAACTAACAATAGTGAATTGTTTATGTAATTTTAAGTAAAAGTTTCATCCAGCTGAAATTAGGCCTAATTTTGAGAGCATTATTGCAATTCGTCCTATTATTTTGATTTATCACTAAATTAGGGATATAATCATTTCTCCCCTTTAGTTTTTCATATTAGACACTTTACTTCCTCCAGTTTCATTAATGACTATTTTTCCTCCTATAATTTGCCATATTCGCCAGTTTCCCCCTTACCGTTAGATTTTTCGTTAAAAAGTCCCATTGACCGTTAAAACATCCCATTGACCATTAAACTAGAAGAGTAATATGGTAAAATGATAAAAATGAAGATTTTTTAGAAAAAAATAAAAAATTCTCTCCACGCTCTCTCTCTCTCTCTCAACACCCTCTCTCTCTTCTGTCATCTCTCTCTCTCGCCAACTTGTCTCTCTCTTCCAGAGCTAGCCGTGAATCGGCGATCGGCGTGAATCTCTTCTTCTCCATTTCTCTTTTGTCTTCTTCATGTTTCTCTGTAGCGTGACACCGATTGGGTTTGGGTTCGATTTGTATTTGTATTTGGATTTGGATTTAGATTTCAGTTTCGATTTTAAGATAGGATTTGGGGGTTAGGATTTTTTTGGGTTACTGGGTCGATTTTCTTGGGTTTGCGTAGGTGTTAGAGAGAGAGAGAAGAGAAAGGATTTCAGTTTTCTTGTATTTGGATTTGGATTGGATCTTCTTTTATTTTGATTTGGATTTCGGTTTCGATTTGGATATTCGTTTCAATTTGAAGATATGATTTTGGGGTTAGAGTTTTTTTTATTGGGTTTTGAGTTGGTTTGATGGGTTTCTTTTTTGAATTCGGTGGTTTTTGTTGGATTCCTGGTAGTGGTAGTGGTGGTGGTAGTGGCGGGGTTTGTGGTATCAATGGTGGATAGGTTTGTCGGAGACAGATTGCTAGGATTGATTGGTTCAAATCGAGACTGGTGTTGCTAAATCTGGACTAGTGATGGTGTTGAAGATGATATCCTGGGTTTGATTTTGATTGTTGGTTTGGTGTTGATGATGATGATGATTTAATTTTTGTTTTCCTTTATGCTTTTATAAATTATTTTGTAATCTCTATCATCCAATCTATGAGATGGATGGTGGAGATCTATTTAAGAAAAAAAAATTGATTAATTATTTTTTTTAAAAAAATCCCTTTCATTCACAATTATTGAAGGGCAACAATGTCTTTTAACATGAAAATTAACTTTTTGGATGGAAAATCTAACGGTAGGGGGGAAAATGACGAATATGGCTAATTATAGGAGGAAAATGGTCATTACTGAAACTAAAAAGGGTAAAGTGTCTAATATAACAAACTAGAGGGTGAAAATGATTATATCCCCTAAATTAACGTTAATACGAGACATATATCAAGAATGAGAAAATTTCACATAAGTCCCTTATATTTTTCAAACTATCACACTTTCAAATATCTGTCATATAATATATATATTTTTAATTATACATAATTGTTAAAAAAATTAAACATTAAAAAATTTGATCAAATTTGTTAAAAACTGAAAAATAAAATTGCAAACGTTAAAAATAAAAATTGGAGGAGCCAACTACCTCCATCACCAAATATTTTCTAACACTCTTTAAAGAGACTCTGTTGTGATTGGTACTAGTTTAATAATCTGAGTTTAAATAGAGCCAAAGTATGGTGTTGGACAAAAATACCCCCATTTTTACTTTTATTCTTTTTTTACATATTTTTTAATTGATTTTTATCAAAAAACCTTCATTGATGGAGGTAACAACCTTTACCAATGGAGGTTCGACCTCCATTGGTGGTCGATGATGAAAACGACATAATTTTGTTTTTTTTTTAAAAAAAATCTTATTTCGCCTCCAATAAATCTTGAATGTCAAAAATAAAAGTCTTAGAAATACCAAAATAAGTTTTTTTTTTTAAAAAAAAAAACTAAGTATCGAATATGCAAAATAAGTATCGAATTTTAAAAATAAGTTTTGAAAATACCAAAGTAAGTCTTAGGAAAACAAAAATAAGTCTCAGAAACAGACTTGTTTTCATAAATTTTCCAAATCTGTTTTTTTACAGGTTTATGTTTTCTCTAATTTTTTTTTCCAGATTTAAGTCCAAAATAGTGAAATGAACTTCGATTTTGAGAGAGAGAAGTTGTGAATGTGAAGTGAGAGAGAAAACCATTAAAATAAAAGAGAATTTGTGAGAGGTTGAAGAAAGAGGAAACTAAAAGAAAAAGAAAAAGAAGTAAAGAATGAGTATTTTTGAAAGCCACTTATTTTGACGCTATATAAACTCAACTTAATCAGTTGGTGTTAGTCTCAAAAGTAAATATGGATTTGGTGTCATTTATGCCTGTTTCCTCTTTTTATTACTTTATTTTGAAAACTATTTTAATTATTTTATTTTATATTAGTTTAATTAAGATTAATTTGCATGAATATAGTTTAGTTGTTCACTATTATTTTTATTCGATTTAGTTGATAATAACTTTTATATATTGTTTTTTGTAAAGGTTAAGTGACGTTTAAAAACTTTTAAAAATGTTAAATTTCATAAAAAATAGAAGAGTTATGTGAAAATTTTCCCTATTAATTATGGGGAAAATTAAAAAACATGTTTTTAATATACAAATAATTATATATTCATATATTAATAGAAGATTTTGAAACTATATAAGTTCAATATAATTATAAGATTTAAAAAATATATATTATTCCATGAATATTATACTTTTCGTATATTAAGATTTTAATCAAATGATCTTAATTGCAATCAAATTGTAATAAACTAGTAAGCAACCATGCTTGATTATAATTTCAGCTTGTGATCTACCGATTTCATTCAACTTACATTAACTGCTATCAAATTGTAATAATCTAGTAAGCAACTATGCACGATTATAATTTCAACTTGTGATGTACAATTTCATTCAACTTACATGGAGATGCACATAAATTTTAATTATCACATATTAGTTAAATAAATTTGTTGCAACACATTTATAATCACTTTTTTTTTTCGTTTAAGAGGTTTTGAGTAGAGTTGCACAAAAAGGTCAAAACCCTTTCACATTAAATGGGGAATGAGGGCGAGGGCAAGGGCGAGGGCGAGGGCGAGGGCACATGAATTTTAGGGTTCAAAAATTAAATAGCACTCTTTGAACACTGAGTTTTAAGAGTATCACTCTTTTAATAAATTAAGTTTAAATAACACATAAAATGAGTTTCTTCCAAAAATACCTCCACAGTAGGGCCATGTCAGCCACAATTTTTTTTTTGTTAATTTGAACTTTCAGTTTTTACAGAGTAAAATCGTGACACTGGGGGGAAAGAAACCTTCATGTTGACCAATCGACGAATACGTCGACGACGACGGTGGACCATGAACACGTGTACGTCGCCGTCGACGACCACGGCCAAACACAACAGAGACTTTTGATTTCTCTGAAAAACGAAGTATGTAACTTTATCGATTTGATTTTCAAGTTTGATTCGATTGTGTTATGTTGTGCTATTGATTTGATATTGTTTAGATATTGATTTTTTGTTGGAGCTGTTTGATTTGTTCTTTGGAAGTGTTTCATATGAGGCTCAAGAGTTTCGAATTGGGGATTTGGGGTTGGAGAAGATCAACATTGATTATGATTCCGAGACTTATATAACGATTCTGAAACTTAATATCATACTTTCGAGACTTAGTGATTGTGTTCCGAAACTTTGTGACTATATTTCGAGACTTTGTGATTGTATTCCGAGACTTTGTGCTCCGGGGATTTACGATTGTATTTCGAGACTTTGTTCCGAGACTTTGTGTTCCGAGACTTTGTTTCCAAGACTGAACCAGTGATCATCTTTACATCTTTTTATTATTATTACAAAGTGAAACTAATTTAGAGATTTTTTGTTGTTCTGAATCTAATTGCTAGCTTCTAGGTTGTTGTTCAATTCTGTGCTCCTCTATTTCTATTATGTTGTTGTTTCTCGTGTTTGGGCGCTATGTGACTAGGTTCTTGTCTCTCTTTCTGTTTGTGTTTTGTTGTCTGCTGTGTGACCTCTGTTAGGTCTCTTAATAAAGCCTTCTGTTAAAATTTTTTTTGATGAGTTTACTTAGATTGCTATAATTTTGAACATTCGACGTCTAGAACTCAAGGTTCTATTTGGTTGATGAGAAAATTTTGGAGAGGGAAACTTCAAAATACCCTGTTGACTTTCTTTTTCAAGTTTGGAGAGGGAAAATTCATTTTTGTTTTCCAAGATGTAAGAAGAGAGGTCGAAGTTTTCTGATGAAAATACAAACTTAAGCATGTATCTAATACAACTTAGAAGGCCGGGGGGGGGTGGGGTGGTGAATGGGTTGTTAATCGATTATTCCCAATCTTTCGATTAGTCAATATTAATCACAATTAACCCAAACAATCAAACAATCAAACAATAAAAATAAAGTAAAGTGCGAAAACTAAAGAACACTTGATTTTTACATGAAAACCCCAAAACGGGAAAAACCACGGGACTAGCCACGCTAGCCACTTGAGCCACAGAAATCCACTATATGAGAAGAAAGTTACATCCTCAAGTGATACTCGGACTCTCACTCTTGATAACCTCAGGCTATGGACACTACCACTTGCCACTCTTGGTTCAATCCCTAGTGATATCCCCTGATCCACTATTCTTGGCGTGAGTATCTCCTAATTCACCCCACGGGCCTTTTACAGTGGGTTCCCGACAACCAATGCTTGCCAACCCACCCTTGGTTGTAAGACTTTACTTGCTTGTGCAACTTCACTCAGAAGCGACAAGACTTTGACTCAATGAAGAGTATAAAGGTCTAAGTGTGTATATGACACTCAAATGCAATAATGTGAAAGACCAAACACAAAATGCTTAACTAGATGTTATTTTGCAATTAAACAACCTAGTTATCAAACAATGCCTACATGCTCATATAAAAGGATTCAATTAGATGCAAAAGATTCTAGCAACCTAATTGTCAAATAAAGTCCAACCGACACAAGTTGTCACAACATATAATCAAGGACAATAAATATGCAATCAAGAAATGCAATCAATGAGGCATACACAATAATGTCTAAATGTAAAAGCATAGAGACTCAAATAGAAGGGAAATATGGTCCTAAATTCTAGCTATCACAAACAAACCCAAAACATGTCATAACTTCAATTGATATGCAATAAATATAAAGATATGCTAACTTAAGCAATAAATGACATGTTTTGATAGGCTAGAACAATGAATGAGCAAGAGTGTTAGTTCTACTTACCAAGTAAAGACATTAATGAAGACCCATACTTGGATGATGCTAGCAATGCAAGATGAAGATGGGTTTTAGGATTTTGGAGAGTAAATGAAGCTTAAAGAAGCTTTCTCTCTCAAGACTCTCTCTTTCTCTCTCTAGAGTTTATGTAAATGTAGGAGATGTGAGGTAGAAGAAGAGAAAAAGAGGATTTTATAGTTGGGGAAAACGAGCAGCTATAAAAAGATGAAATTGCCCCTAAATCTGCGCAGTGTTCGGGTCTTCTACCCGAAGTACGGGGGTCTCCTACCCACGCACACACCCATGCACATCTGTGAAAACTCACAGCGCACCAACAGCGGTGCCATAGCGGTGACCTACTAGACACTCACCACTATGATAATCCACAGCGTACCAACATCGATGCCACAGTGGTGAGCAGTAATAACAGCTTAGTGCGCGGGTCTCCCACCAGGAA
The DNA here is from genome assembly GCA_033220585.1 of Dipteronia sinensis. Taxonomy (NCBI): domain Eukaryota; kingdom Viridiplantae; phylum Streptophyta; class Magnoliopsida; order Sapindales; family Sapindaceae; genus Dipteronia; species Dipteronia sinensis. Next base: position 19,995,913 of record CM065641.1, read on the forward strand.
TGCGAGGGTCTCCTACCCACACACTCACCCACGCACACCAGGTACTAACAACACCCAAGGACAACAGCGCTGGTGACTGGGCGGGTATATACCCGCGCATATGAACCCGCGCACAAGGTCTGATAACGCGCAAAAACATCCACATTAAAATGTGCGAGCGCGGACCCATCAACCACACTTAAATGTAGAAATGAAGTGCAAGTGTGATTGTGAATGAATGCATACATTAGCAATAAAGAGTAAATGCATGTCAATACAAATGCATGTAAGTGTGTGTGCAATATGTAAGTGATGCACACATATAAGCAATAAGAACACAAGTAAAAGATGAAACAAAGCATGTATGAAGTGTGTATGTGTGTGTGTGTGTGTGTGTGTGTGTGTGTGTGTGTGTGTGTGTGTGTGTGTGTGTGTGTGTGTGTGTGTGTATGTGTGTGTGTGTGTGTGTGTGTGTGTGCACCTAAACTCTTCAAGTGACAAAGTCAAGTGAGTATACCTTTTGCTTTTGAACTCATGGAGATATTTGGAAGCTTGCCGACGAGGACCTAAGCTACCTATTACACAATCATCCCCAATGTGGTGTTGTTTGTCATGAAATAAGCTAATCATAAAATCGAGGTCCTTACATCTGAAGTTGAGGCATTGAGCTTGAAGAAAGAGTAAAGAAAGTAATAAACAATAAAAAATAATAAGTAAATAAGGGTATTTTTAGAAGTCACTTACTTTGGTACATTTAAAACTTAAGTTATTAAAGTGGTGACACTCGTACAACACCAACTCAAAAGAGTGACAAAACCCCATATTCCCTCGTGAATTTCAACCAATGGACATGGGGTAGGGATCGGGGGAAATAGGTGAGGGCGGAGATACCTCCCCTTAAACGCCCCTATCCTCATTTTCTTCAAATGTAGTTTAGGGGTGGGAATGGAGGAAGGGGTCTAGGAATGATGATGGTGTTTGGGTGGGGGTATGAGTTTTTCTCTGGTAGGCATATACCTGTGAGCATACTTATGGCACATTTATACACCTCATCACTTTTTGTCATGTAAGCACTATTTGACCAAATTGTATTGTTTTTTCTGGCAAAAAGTGATGGGTGTATAGATGTTCTATAAATATGCTTATAGTTATATACCTACCAGAGAAAAACTCGCGAGGGTACCATGGACATATCTAGTTTTGTGTTAAAAGTTTCAATTATGAGGCTAAGAGGTGTTTTTTTTTGTCTAGAGTCTTAAAAACTCTAAAAAGACATTTTATTTGTTTTTTATTCACATCTAAAGTCTGAAATAATGTTAAAAACGTCTCCAATAAGTTGAAAATCCGGGCTTAAATTAGAAATCTAAAAATCCTAACTAATTTTAACCCATTTGTTTTTTCCAAAAATACCAAATCTTGACAATATTACAAAGAAAAAAAAAAACTAATAAATGAGAGATAGAGATGGAGGTCGCCGACCTTCTCCTTGATAAAGGAGGAGGTCGATCCTTTCTGTGTTGAATACGGAGACAAACCATTCATCTCTGTTTTATTTACTTAGTTTTCTTGTACTTTGAAGTTGGAGGAGGCTACCTTCCTCCTTTTTTTTTTGTTAATTTTATTAACTTTTAAAAAATTAATTTTATTTATTACAAGTTTTGCCCCAGCATTTTTTATTTTCTTACTTTATTTCATTTTTATATTTACTTTAAAAAAATTAATTTTATTTATTACAAGTTTGGTCCAGTATTTTTATTTTCTTACTTTATTTCATTTTTACTTTTTAATAATAATTTCATTAACTTTCGGTTCAAAAAAAAATTCATTAACTGTATTTTAAATACAAATATATCAAAATAATAATCCTTAAGGCCTCGTTTGTTTGACCGCATTGTATTGTATTAGGCAATTAAAATATACTAAATTAGTATAATGCAGATTATACAATTTTAGTACATTTTAATTGCCTAATACAACAAACACCGTATTAATTAATACATTATATTGAGTGGTATTAGGTTGCATTATATTAGAAAAAAATACATTTTTTTTCAATGAGTATAAAATATTGATAAAATATGTGTTATGTTGTTAATATTTTTTTATAATTTCAAAATACATAGGAAAATTTTATTTAAATTTTTTGTTTCAATTAAAATAAATATTTATTGATTTTTTATATAAAAATATTTATTGATATATTCATAGTAAGGATATTTAAAATAAATTATTAAGTATTTTTTTTAAATGTTATATTTTTATAATACAATAAAATACAAAAAAGTTATATACGAATAACCTAATATGATATAATACAGTACATCACCAAACACAAGTTTGTATTAATGATAATACATTCCAATACAGTCTAATACAATCAAATACAGTATGCCAAACGAGCCGTAAGGGTATAAGTGTCTTTTGATTAGTTTCAGATATTGATATTCAGACTTCATAACTATAAAAAACAAATATGTTACCTAAATTCAGATTTCAAACTTCAATAAATTTAGATCTATTCGGATTTTAGACAAAAAAAAACTTGGTTTATGTAAAATGTAATAAACAAATAAAAACGTACACATATAAATAAAAATTTGAAATACAATTAATGTTTTCTCCAAAATTAGTTTTTTTTTTTATGGACATAATTGGTTTTTTTTTTGTTAAATATTACAATAATTCTAGAATTTTGGGAGGGACAGAGATTCGAATCCTTGTGAGCAGGGGTGAGAGAAATAAATGAACCAACATCATTTTGTCAAAAGAGAAGGGTATTGTGGGGAATGAATAAGGAAGAGTTGTATGTGCACGTGGAAGGAATGGAGTGAAAGCGGCAGGGTTGGTTGGTTTGGATTGGCTGTCCATTCCATTTCCATACCCCGTCCACACGACATACGCGTGTTATATTAAATGTTGAAAATAGGATTGACTTTTTTTTTTGGTACTGAGGGGGTTGAACTTTGAAGCCCAGACACTAACAAGAAAACAAAACAGGGGAGGACCTTAAACACGTTAGGCCCCTAAAATCCCCATCAAACACACTATAAACAGCAGGAGGAGGTTCCTCAAAGAACAAAATACCAGGCTCTATATTCTTCCCCAGATGGGCTAAGCCATCTGCCAACTTGTTTGCCTCCCTGAAAACATGGTTCACACAGCAGTTCCACTCAGAATTGATAAGCTTTTTACAGCTCTGGATAAGGCTAAAAAGAGGATGGCTGTAGTTGTTTACTTTGGCAATAATCTGCACAGTGGACAAGGCGTCAGATTCCACAATTATATCAGAGCAGCCCGCATTCCATGCCATGGTGAGACCTTCAAAGAGCCCCCATAGCTTAGCCTCCAGCCTCCAGGACATTACCAACACCCCTGTTCATAGTAAACCCTCTCACCCAATTTCGCAAGTGATCACGAATAATACCACCAGCATAAATAACACCTGAATCAGAATTGCAACCCCCATCAACATTAAGCTTAATGCACCCAACACAATGAGGCATCAAAGCAACCATAATGGGTCTTGTGGTCTTAAACGAAGCACCAAGGTTAGCTTCATACCACTCACTACTAAGCTTATTAATAATCAACCTAGGAGACTGAGGCATAGAGAAGTTGGCATAAAAAATCTTGCTGCACCTCCATTTCCATAGAAACCACAGAACATGAGAAAATTGCAGGTAGTTAGGGATACCACTATTAACTAGTAAAGGTTACTAGCCAGCCAAGTGTCCAAATCATCATTGAAACCTGCAGAGGAAGTGATACCTCTCTAGATATCTTCCCAAACAGCAGTAGACACTCTAAAAGGTGATTAACATCCTCAATACCACTACCACATCTCGAACAAGAAGCGTCATCAGTCAGGCCACTAACAACTCTCTGGGAGTAGGTTAGGATTTTACCATGTAGGAGAATCCACAGGAAATTCTGCACTCTAGGCGGCAACTTGAGGTTCTTGATACGCTTCCAAGCACACGGGGAGAGATTAGCATCCGCCAAATGCCTTCCATATGCAGACTTGACAGTAGTAAACTCACCATCTTGGGTCCATTTCTAGATACTTCTATCAGGGCCACTGCAGCTTCTATCTGCATGAAGACTAAAAATCATATGAACAATATGCCTAGGGAGAACAGAGGATAAAAGCTGCACATTCCACTCCCAATTAGTTATATAGTAACCAACAGTAAGAAGCAGACACTGATCAAATAAAGCAATTGTAGCATGATCCTTGAGAACACTAATACTTGGCACCCAATCATCAAGCCAAAAACGGATCCGACAACCATTTCCCACCCTCCATTTTAAGCCTTTAGCAATAAGCTTGGCTCCAAAAGCTATGCCTCTCCAGGTGCTCGAACAATTAACCCCTTTAATGATATCAGGGTCAGAGATGAGCTTAGTATTGAGGTATTTATGCCTATGCAGATGACTTCAAATACCGTTATCATGGCCAAGAAGTCTCCACCCAGCTTTGGCAAGTAAGACTTGGTTCATGCCTTTCATTCTCTTAATACCCAAACCACCATTCTTTTTAGGCAAGTACACAGTATCCCAATTTATGAGGTAGACAGTCTTCTTATTGTCAGTGTGGCGCCAAAGAAAGTTTCTATTAAGCTTGTCCAGTTTGACGCACAACTCACTTGGAAGCTTAATAGACTGCATGGTATAGACCGGTAAATTAGAGGTCACAGCTTTTATTAGAGTGGCTCTCCCATAATAGGATTGACTTTGGCTTCCACTATAACAACTTTTGGAGTTGACCCTTGAACTCTAACTCCCAATTCCCAAATGGAAAATTACTCGTAACCTCCTCACTTTCGATGAGATACCAAAAATTTTGTCTACATTCATATCTAAATAATGTGTCATCTTAATTATTAAAACTATATAAATTATGAGATGAAGTGATGAATAATGTACTATTGACAACTCACATGGTTATACGTTCCATCATTGAACAAAAGTTGAAGTTTTAGACATTTTAGAAGTGATGTAACTTTAATGGAAATTTATGGAAATTTGTTAAGGTTGACCCAATTGTTAAGTATTGCAGTAAGAATGTTGTCAAAATCATATCTCAGTCTACATAATAAACTTTACTCTTTTTAAGTTTGACATGACTGTTAAGTGCCCATTTGTAAGACCTTCTCTACTTGCTGAAAGAAATTTTTTAATTAAAAAACCTCTTTTTAAATTTTTTGTGTCATTTTTTTATCATTCAGTAGAATTTTCGGATGATTAAAAAAGTTTTTTTTACATCTACTTGGAAAACCTCAAATTTAGGTTTTTCCATATAGATCTCTTTGAGTTTTTTCAATAACATTAAAATATCTAATAGAAACATATCATTAAAATATTTAGTTAATATTTTGGTAATCCTACAATTTAAAATAGATTTTCCTAAGAGTGGTGCTATTGGCACACCCCCATACTGATCTATTCATGCCCCACTTTTTAAATTATAGAATATTCTTTTTTTTTTCCTTTATCAAAATTACTTAAAGAGACATACAATTTAAGAAAGAAATCTTCTACAAAGTAAATCTATTAAAATTTCATATTTCTTTTCTAAAAAAAAAAACCCAATAATCTGTTTCTTCTTTAAAAAAAAAATTAATTCTTAAACCCGTAATCTGTTTCTTCTTAAAAAAAAAAAAAATTAATTCTTAAACCCTAAAATCTGCTTCTTACATACATCTAAAATATTATGAAAGAGTTTGAGAACGATATCAAGAATATGGAAGATTTGTTTAAGAACGATATCAAATATCTTAAAGAATTGTCTGAGAATGACATAAAGCAAGAATTGTCTGACAATGATAGTAAGCATATAGAAACAATTCATTCTTTGAAATTTATTTTTTCTTTAGAATGATATCAAGCTGTCGTTGTGTTGAAGTACCCTGTTATTTTTTATTTTTTCGTTTCCATCATGAAATAAGAAGAAAAAAAAAACTAAAAAAAAAGAAATAAGAAGAAAAAAATAAATCAATCAATGAAGGTGAGAGAGATGTATACATATACAGAGATAAGAGATAGATAGATCATATATGGTATGTATTAAGTTTGAAAAATAAGTAAATGGGTAGTTTTGGAAATAAACCAAAAAATTTAATAAAAACATTTAATTTTATTTAATTAAATCTAAATTTTAAAAAAGTGGGGCATGAATAGATCAGTAGGGGGTGTGCCAATAGCACCACTCTTTTCCTAATTGACAATTAAACGACCAATAACTTTCATTTAAAAACTCTATTAAAAAAATCTACTGTTAAAAGATCTACTTGAAGAAGCTCTTCCAAACAGAACCTTAAAAGTTGTTTTACGTTTACCAGGAGAAACCCAAATTTAAAACTTTTCCAAGTGGATTTTTTAAAGCTTTTTTAATAACGTTAAAATTTCCAATATAACCATATAATTTAATATTTGTTTAATTATTTTTGTAATCCTATCATTAAAAAAGAGTTTTTTTCTTTAAAAAAAAAATTGACAACCAAACAACCAACAACTTTCCTCTAAAAATTCTACTCGTAAAAGTTTTACTTCTAAAGATCTACTGCAAAAAGATTTATTTAAGAAGCTTTTACAACTGGACCTAATTTTAGCAACTTGTCTTTGCTGGAGCTATGAGATGGATATCTATCTATAAAAAATTGATTGACCAGGTAGTAGGTTCTTTAAAAAAAAATTGATTGACTAGGTTATTTACATTATAATCCCCTGCTAAATGTATATGTCAAGAAATTGAAAAATGGTCAAAATAAGGTTGTTCAATAATATGCCTCTCACATCTGTACCATTAAAATTGTGGATTCGAGTCGTGTCTTTATTTCCAAATCCCAAATTAATAGTATTAGTTAAAATAAAAATGTGAAAAACCTCTCTTTCTCACACCAACTTTGAATATAAATGCAATAAGATTTGTGTTAATATGAGATGAACCATAATGGGTCGCACACTTGCACATTTTAAGATCTAAAAATATTGTATATAATAGGGAATTTTGTATAGCAGTTATATATATAATAAAAAAATAAAAATAAATAAAAAAACAGGGAATTTTGAAACCATGATTCACAAATTTAGATATTTTCTTTCAACTATTTAAATTAGCAAGAGTTTGTGTAGTTTTGTTCAATTTTTTATTCTCTTATTTTATTTATAAAAAAAAATATGACTTTTGAGAGAGATGTCTCCGAGACAATATTTACAAGGAGTTAATGTTTGAATCTTGGTGAAGTGATGGAGATTGTAAAGTCTTCGGTCACTAAGAGAATGAACCTTTTACTTTTTATTATCTTATTTATCAATGGGTTAATAATAACGAGATAATAATAATAATAATAATATTGATTTTTATTTGTTCATAGTTTTATTTTCTATAGAGTGATGAGTGAAGAATTATTAGAATGATGATAGCGATTCTAATTCTCCAAAAACAAAAAAAAAAAAACAAAAAAAAAACCGCTAATGTCATGGCAAGGCAAGCCAAATCCATATGACCATATGCTACACATCTTTCTACCTGGCTATTTCTGTTGATGCTCACTGATTGGTGGCATTACAATTAACATCTTCTAATGAAAACAAAAAGGTATATTAACTTTGTTTTAAAAGGCTTAAGCAACTCTGCTTCATCATCTCAAAAACCTCCCCCTTAATGGAGAATTTGACTAAAATTGGAGAAATCCCACCCTTTCAGAATTAGATAAGATTCTCCTTTTGGTTACCACAACCCTAAAAGAATTTTACTTTTGAGGTAAGATCATTTCATAGTATTTTTCCTAATCTAATGACGGTTAAGGCTAAAAGAAATTTCTTAGCATTTTTCTAATCCAATGACACTTAAACATAAAAGAAATTACATGATCGAGAGTTGTTTTTTCTTTTCTCCGTCATGCATGCATATGTTTGAAACATGCAATCCTATTTTCATATCAAGTTCTCAACATTTTCCCAAGCAAATCAAATATTATATCAGTCCCAACTAGGACTTTTTAAAATGTCATTTACTGAACAAAATTACTCTTACCACTTACCTATCCTGCTTTTTCCCTTCTTTCTTCGGGTATTGGGAGAGAATTACACGGAAGACATAATAAACAATAACAGGAACAACATTGCTTTTCTGTAGGACCTGGAATCAAATAAAACCACCCTTCAACGTGGTTTGGTGTTCTTTCAATTTAATAATGTTCTAAGTTCGAGTCGTCGTACCGCAGATGGTATATATATATATATATAAAATCAAATAAAACCCATCTTAGAGATGTTAAATGCAACAAAAGTCATGAAGTTTAAACTCTTTCAGCTATATGAAAGTATACAAACAAGTTTTTTCTACTCATAAATTTCAACATGAGCACATCAAGACTTGTTGCTGTGTTCTGTATTAAATTTTAGACAGAGATACATGTACCACAAAAATTTATGTAAGCTGATGCAGAAGTAAACAGTCGCCAGATCATCATAAAGAATCTTATAAAAAGAAAACATCTTCATTGAGATTTGAATCAACCCCCTCATGTCCATCGAACTCACCGAGGCCCAAAAAGATCTCCATTGGATGTTGTTTGTTCAATGCAAAATCATCCTTGGGGAAACTTCCATCCATACAAAAGGATTTCGGGGAGGGAAACTTACCATCCTTCATTTCAATTACATCATCTTCCATTTCTAGTGGTACTACTTTCATAGAAGATTTCTTCGAATTTCTCAACCTTGAAGGCACGGGGCTGATTTTTTTGACACCTTTGTTGTTGTTGTTGCTTTGTTTCAGCTCCAAAATCTTTGAAGCTGCTGATCCTGATTTATGTAATTGTGAGCCAATGGATCTCATTGAGGTCCTCTCAAGAGTTTTAACTATTATCAAACACTTCCTCGGAGACATGGAAAAGCATTTCCAAGCTTCCTCGGAACTCCAATCGTGTTCGCGACCAAAGGGCCAGAACAGAGGTTCATCTTCATTTGAATCTTTCATATTTGTAGCTTCTGAGGCAGGCTCTGAAGACGAATCATGTTGTAATTTTCCATGTTCTACTTCAAAGGCCGGTGAAGCACTAAAATTAGAAGATTTGGCCTCAGAATCACAACTGCTCCTGTAAGATGGGCTAGGAAAACCAAATGAAAAGTTGTCCCACTCAGAATCTGTATCTGAAATCCACCTAGAATCTTCACCATCAAGATTCACCAAAGAGTCCTCATCCAGATTCAAGTATCCCTTTCCCTCTGTATCTGAAGAAATCCGATAACAAGAATCAAAATCTATCCTGGTAGGAGTCAGAGACTCGTCACAACTTTGGAAATCCTCAAAGCGCTTCCCGCAAGAAGAATTGGCACTATCAGGACTGGTTACAGAGGAATCTACTGCATCATTCCCCGGTGAGTTCAATGGTAAAGTAGCTCCGGATCTTTTTTCTTTCAAAGCTTCCACCAAAATTTGTTTTGAGTCTGGACTAGTTGTCTCAGGAGCCAAAGATGTTTCCTTCATATAATCAGAAAAGGAACAATTGTTAAAGGGCGTGCTTCCTTTGTCCAAACGAAGATAAGAGTCTGCCAAAGTTGATAGCCTTGAAATTAAGCAATCATCAGCAACAAGATGAAATGGACCAGAAGGTCTGTGCTCTTCAAAGAAGGATGTAGGAGATGAACAATCCGAAGACAACCACATACATTCTCTATCATCCAAGCAACTATCAGTATCAAGCTGTTCGAGATCAACATCTTCATCTACCGCTAATTGATGAGAAATAGAACTTTCTTTCCTGGTTTTGCAGATAGGATCCATCTTTTTAATATGGTGCCTAACAGAATCATTTCCAGCACCAGTTGGCTTCACTCTGGGATATTCACAATCTCTTTGATCAAAGGAATTCTTCTTCTTCTTCATCGAAGATGATGAAACGATCCTCTTCACAGCATCAGGAGAACTATTTCCCCCAGTGAACCCCATTCTGCCAGAGTTTGCACTAGTGATCACTGTTACATTGATTTCATCCATGGCAAGTAAGAACAAGCACAGACATCAATCAAAAGATAATATAGACAAATTAAAAACTAAGTTGCAGTAAGCCTGCTAAGACCGGCAACTCTGAAGAATTCCAAATAGATTAAACAAAAACCAAGGCATGTAATGCCAGGGCATACACATCAACAGAACAAAACAACAAATTAGATGTCGAGGGAGTGAAAATCTAGCATTGATATTGACAATTAACAAAGAATAGAACCGTCATCATCATAGTTTTTTTTTTTTTTGGTAAAACAAGTTAAGTCTTGAGGGTTATCATGTGAAATACAATCAGAATTCCTAGATCAACAACCTAACTACCTAGAATTTCATGTGATGTTGGATTAGTTAGGATCACAAGATGTAACAGTATGGCCATCAAATAGATATTGTCCCTTTTTGGGATTAAAACAAGTGTTCTGCTCTCTCACAATCTCACGCAAACATCCTTCATCTATGAACTCAAACTATATCTACTTAACGAAAGAAACTCCAGACCAATATATTAGTTCAAAATCTAGATTGCTAGCGATGTAGGATATGACAGGAGAAGTTTTCAATTAACTACTTACCAAGAAACATGAGCTCAATAAAAGAAAGAGCAAAACAGCTGTGAACATTCAAAGAAATCAGTCAATAAACCTGTGAAATCATCACACCATATGCACAACTTGGACTGAATCATTCAAAGTCCAAAAATCCATTACAATATTGAAATTCTAAAAGGGTCCCATCACATATATTCAATGGAGAAATTTATCATACCATTTTATATAGCAGTAACTTATCAACTTCTACCAATTCAACAAAACAGGAGCCTTGCAGACATTAATTGGGTTAAGAAAGAAAAAAATTATGCAACAATTTATTTACAAGTTTGACAGAAACAATTAAAACTACAGTAACTAAAATCACAAGACCAAGAATAAAAACAAACACGCCAAGTCAAAAAATAAAATAAAATAAATTAAGTAAATACATAGATCAAAAATAGTACCAATTGTTTAAAGATGCTTAACGAAGTACAAACTAGGGGTGACACTGACACATGAACATGACACACTGTCTTCAAGTGATTTTTATAAATAAATAAAAAATTGAAAATATAATGTTTCACTCCAACTCTAACCGTATAAAATAATTAAATAAGCATAGACGAGATTTGTAATATACACTTCCCGTGGGACTGAAACTACCTTAACAAACTAAAATCATCCTTAGACAAGTGGACAACAAGTCATTGAAATTATTTTAAGAAAATACAACATTTAAAATTGAACGAATAAAAATAGAGTGCAGAGCAGAGATACCTTGTGCAAAAATCTTGTAAATCGTAGGGTTGAGAGTTAAGAAGAATGAGAGAACCCTAGAAGAAGAATGTTTAGTTGTGTTGATTACACGATTTAGAAGTTGGCGCGCCCCCAGAGGAACAAATACCTAGAATTGATTTTCGCGGCTCCTGTCTTTTATATATTTTTTTAAAGAATATTCTAAATTAAAAAACAATTCTGAACAACGTAATTGTAATTATTATTATTTTTAAAATCTTTTAATAAGTTTTAGAATTGAGAAAATTTTCTAAAGATCGGTTCTATTGGCACACCAAACATCGACCTATTTATATCCCTTGTTCAGTATTTATTTTTCTTTATCAAATTACTTAAAGATACGTACAACTTTTATTAAAAAAAATCTCATACAAAGTAAAACTAATAAAACCTCACTTTCCTTATTTCAAAACATTAATGACATATATTATTTCAAATAGTTGAATACTTACTATTTTGGGACATTTGTAAAAGTAGTCAAATTAATAAATGGATTATTGTTTTTAATAAAAAAAAATTAAGTTATTGTTTTTAACTAGGTGTAATTTGTAAAGTCTAAAATGCCCATTTAAAAAAATCAATTTTGTTTGTAAAATTAAACCTATTTTTTTTTTTACAAACATAAACCTAAATTCTTTTAAAGTCATTATCAATAATAAAAAAAAAAAAGAACCATCCTTTTCAACTATAGTGAGAGAGGTAGAGGTGATCGGAGAAGAGATGGGTAACCGCGCGACGGCGACGACATAAGGGTGACGCCGACCAGACGCTGGCGAAGAAGAATTTACTGGCTGAACTAACCAGACGCCAACAAAGAAGAAGAAAAAGAGAGGAAGAAAGGAAGGGACTGGATCATGGGACGCTGACGAAGAAGAAGTAGGTGCTTTCCGGCGACCTAGGTTAACCTCGACCTATTTGTGACACAACCTGTTTGTGACCCAATTTCGACCCGTCTTCAACCCACTTCAACTTGAGTTCGATTGTAATTGCTCAATGTACAATTTTTGTTCAATTTTTTTTGTTGATTGATGCGATTTTTGTAAAAGCCAATTATCTGTAAAAAAATTCTTTGGTTTGATGGGTTAAATTTAAAAGCTTGAGTTAAGTGGTTGATAGAGACTACTAGATGTTTGATAAAAGTCTTGAATAAGAAAACAAAGGTTTATATGTATGATTAAAACTGTCACAATCTATGTTTATATGTATATTTATATACAGCAAACAAATGTTCTATTTTGGGGAGTCATCTGTTTCTTTTGTGATTTCGTGTCTGCTCTGTTTTTGTGTTGATCTGGTTTGGTGCTTGTTTGGCGTGTAGGCTGTTGTGTTTGTGCTTGCTCTGCTTCTGGTGTTTCTTTAGTTGGCTGTTTCTTGCTCTATTTTTTTTCTTCATTTCTTGTTTGGCTTGTTTAGAGGCTGTTTGATTTTTTAGTTTTGGCTTGAGCTGCTACGTAGCATGTGTTTTTTCTTTGCTAGGATTGTTGTTGCCAGTTTTGGCTTTTCTTGGTGATATCAATTAATGTTGGCGATTATAAGATTATGAATTTTCTTGGTGATTATCAGATTATGATTATGATTAGTTTGGGTAGTTCAGATTCATGCAGATGCTTTATTTGTGCAAAAACAGTGTAGGAAAAAGATTGAATTATTGAATTATTGAATTATTGTTCATGTTCATAATATCTTGATCATAAAATTTAAAATACCATTGTTTTGTGGGATATGGGATGCAAGAAACAATGTATTGTGGATTCAAAAGCTACTGGTTTTGCTCTCTCTTTTAATTTAATTTTTTTTTTAGAAAAGTAAAAGCTTACATTTATGTCTCCAGAAAGTCAATACAAAGTTTTTTTTTTGAGACTGAATTTATGTTTGGATTCTTCTATGTTCATCTCTAATTATTATGTAAATAAAGATTTAAATAATTAATCATCTTTTTGTTTATCTCTAATTATTATATAAATTAAGATTTATATGATTAACCACATCAAAACTAGTGAGAACCACTTGTAGAATTAATATCATCTTTAACCCTGGAAGCATCCAGCTGAAACCTAGTCACATAAACTGTTGAACTGAATTAGAACTAGCACAAACAAATCAATACCTTTAAGCTTCTCAATCAAGTCCTCCAAATTGTCACCAATTTTGGTTTTTTTTTTTTGCATCAATAGAGTCCAAATTACTGATTATAGATACATGACTTCCAATTTTGTACTCGAGATTCCCACCCATGACACAAGTGTTGGGGCACCTGATGTGTTATCATACTCATCACTTCCATCACAGCAATCTACAAAAACATTGAATTGGTAACATACAGGAACTTCAAGTGGAGGAGATAAGATTATACTTATTTCTTTGCCCAAAGAATCAGTTGAATTCAAAGTTTCGTTTGAAACATGACCAAAATGGTAAAGATAATTTAGGTTCAATGCAACAAATTTTTGTGATAGCATTGACATAAGTCTACACCTCTGTAAATGTAGCTACTCTTATAAAAGGTAGTTAGCATAGAATAAGGACCTGATACTTACAAAGAAGCAACAAGACCAAGGAAATGACCATTATATCATAAGATATAAAGTCCTCAAATTCAGTTTCCATCCATAAATTGGCCTTTACTCAACCATTAACATGTATGAATATGATAGTAGAGAGCGTGCAATCCTTTAAATTATTGGTGGGTTATTATTATTTTTTTTTTGTGAAAAAAAATATTATGGAAATTGAGGACTTGAATCTTCTTGTTGTTGTTGTTATTCGGGTCTTAAGAGAAATGATGGAACATAGAGAAAAAGATTTGAGATGTGATTTTGGTTGTATTTTTATTAGTTTTATAAGAACAAAACATGGGATTGCTATAAAATTCTGATGGGTAGTTAATAATATTCATTTTGTAATTTTTTTAATTGTGTATATGTATTTATATATTCTCTTTTTGATTGGTCGTGGTTAATATATGAGATCTTCTTTTGGATGAATTTTGATGGTTTACTTGAGTGTAATTTTCTATATTGATTATGTTTGCTTGATATTCTAGTCATCACAGATTATTTTTTACTTTTGGTGCTAATCTTACCTTTTATGAAGTTCTGTTAGTGATTTACTAATTTCAATTAGATTTTTGATGGGTATGACATGTGAGGGTTAGGTATACTTCGTGCCGCGGGATATTATAAGCAACGTAAATCCAATCCTAAGCCTTTGGAGGTTGATGTTGTTGAACCGTACTTGATTCCTCAACAACATGACACGTGAGAACATTTTTAATGTTTGTTTGTTTTCAACATTTTATTACTATTTCCACTTATCGTCATTGATAACTATTATTGGTAAATGCAAGAGGAGTTGTGGTGTGTTCATCATGAAGTACATGGAAAATATTGTTGAAGATAAATGTAACCAAATGGACTTCACAGCGGACAATATGAGGCCATTAGAAGTGAAATTTCTGAATGGTTTTTTCAAGCTTCACTGCCATGTCAACGACATTAGATAGATGTTGCCATGTATACTGAGGAAACTCAAACGTAATTTTTTTGGTAATGTTAACAAACAGAATTTCAAGTTAAAAAAGCATCTATGGAACCTAATTGTCGGTTTTTCATCACAAAATAATAGTGCAGTTTTTTGTTTCTTCTCTCTTTCATTTTAAACACAATACACATGCCTAAATGTAAAATTAAGAATTGATCCTAACAATGTCCTAATAATTTAACTCAAACCAAGTCCATGATTTTCGAACAAAAGTTGTACACATTTTAATCATTTTAAACAATAAATAACAATCCAAGTTGCAACGAATTACTTTAAAATTAAAAGTTTAAAATAAAAATTTCAACGGTTAACAACCAACACTCAACAATTTTAAAAAGTTAACATCTAACACTCAACAAAAGTTGTAAGGTTATAAAATTAAAGTTTCATGGTTTTACTTCCACATTTGAGTCTGTCTTAATATTATGTCCAAACACCCCGCATTTTCTGCATGCACGCTGTCTATGGACCGGAGGTTTTTTCCCAACTGATGATGAACTTGATTTGCTAATAGACGGTACTTGGCGAGGTTTGGTGAAAGTGATGCGATTGTGTCCAAATTCTCCACAATTGGTACATACCCTTGTTTCAGGCCCTTCTAAGGAAGAATATATCCTTTTTTTTTTTGGTCTGCCCGATGGTCTTCTCCCTTCAGGTGGATGTACAATGCAAGAAGTAACATGTTCTGTAAGGACCCAACTGGAAGGATGAGGTACTAGTGTATCGAATGTGCATATGTTGTTTGAAGCCATTGAGTTGTGAAGTAATCACTGCATATCCCATGTATGTTATGTTGGGTATGAAATATCCCATATATGTCATGTTGGGTATGAAATATCCCCTTTATGCAGTATTTCATGCAAGACATGAAATATTACATGTATATCATGTTGTGCATGAAATATCCTATGTATATCATGTTGGGTATGAAATATCCCATTTTATACAATATTTCATGCAAAGCATGAAATATCTCATGTATATCATGTTGTGCATGAAATATCCTATATATATATGTCATGTTGGGTATGAAATATCCCCTTTATACAATATTTCATGCAAGACATGAAATATCCCATAAATATCATGTTGTGTATGAAACATCTCATGTATGTCATGTTGGACATGAAATATCCTATGTATATCATGTTGGGTATGAAATATCCCTTTTTTTTACAGTATTTCATGCAAGACATGAAATATCTCATGTATATCATGTTGTGTAAGAAATATCTTATGTATGTCACGTTGGGCATGGAATATCCTATATATAACATGTTGGGTATGAAATATCCCCTTTATGTAGTATTTCATGAAAGACATGAAATATCCCAAGTATATCATTTTGTACGTGAAATATCCTATATATGTCATGTTGGACATGAAATATCTTATGTATGTCATATTGGGTATGAAATATCCCCTTTATGCAGTATTTCATGCAAGGTATGGATATTTCGTGCATTGCATGAAATATACCATGTATATCATGTTGGGCATGAAATATCACATATATATTATGTTGGGTATGAAATATCTCATATATTTCAAAAATACATGATTACACAATATTAGGCGATTTGTCACGTTAAACATAAAATAACCAACTAGTATCCATTTTACCGTGACACACTACGTGAAATATAATTTTGAATCGAAATCGAAGTTTCTTCTATTTTCACCAAAAAAAACTTCAAAATTGAAGCAAAATAACAAAGACCCATCAACAATATCTTCTAAGAAACACAATAATGCTATTGAAATTAAAGATTTACAAACCTTGAAGTTTTGAGAAGAGATTCAACCACAAATTCGAAATTTTCAAAAAACTCTTCCCAAATCTTGGTTTCTTTGCGATTTCCCTTCAAAATAACTTTAATTTCTTGACAAAAATTAGTTGAGAACTAAGATTTGATAAAGATATGTGTGATAAAAAGATGGGTGATAGAGACTAGTTATAGAGAGAGATGAGTAATGGAGAAAAAAAATTAAAGAGAAAAAGAGGATAAAAGGGTAGTTTTGTAATTTTTTGACTAAAAACAATAATATACTATGATGATTGGTTACAAACAATAAAAATGTAGAATTTGATTAGAAACAATAATCCATTCTATGGTTAGGTTATTTTTTACAATTTTCACTACTATTTTTGCTTATATTTTCTTTCAGATCTTATTGTTTCACTTGTTTGTTTTGTTTTTCTTTTCAAATTCCAGATCCATGTTTGCTATTTTTTTCTCGTTGGTTTATTTTCTTTCAGATCTTCCAACCATTCTATGATTTGTATCAATTCTTTTGTAGATTTTATTCCGGATCTTCCAAAATTAATTTTATGTTATTTAAAAAAAAAAAACAAAATTGCATCAAGAATCGCAACCAAGAAAACCCAATCTCTGACGAAACGAAACCACACCAACCCTAACTCAATTGCTCAAAAATATCATCAGACGATCAATATCACACTCACAATCTACCACCGACAATTCAATCAATTACAGAAAGAAAAAAAATTCGCATCTAATAAGGATGGTTTCACCATGAATAAGAAAAAAAAATACAAGTCCTGCGAATGAATTTGAGAAAAATGTATATAAAGATTAGAGATGAAGTGTATTTTTATTTTTACATTTTTGAAAAAGATATATGGTATATTAAGTTTGAAAAATATGTAAATGGGCAATCATGGAAATAAATCAAAAAAATTAATAAAACCATTTAATGTTTTATAATTAAATCAAAATTTTAAAGGTGAGACATAAATAGTGCAGTAGTGGGGGGTGCCAATAGCCCCACTCTTTTCTAAAAGTAGAATACAATTTGTAAATAATAATGCCACATTACTTAATAACTTGTCTTTTTTTTTCTTTGCTAAAGTGATATATGGGTCTATTGGATATGACAATTAGATTTTTTTTAAAACAATGACTCTTTTTTTTTTTGAAATAATGACTACTATCAACCAGTGTTCGAAAATACGCTTCTAGGCGGCCCTCGGCCGTCCTGATTATCACAAAATCGCCTGTATTAGGAGGCAGGTATAAAAATGGGCGATTTGACCAAATTTTTAGCCGATTTTACCGATTAATCGTTTAGGCGGAGTCAAAGTCGTTTTTATATCATAGTTACAATGTTTAAAATTTGAATATTGAATTTTTTTTAAGAGATTGAATATTAGTTTTGTATGTAGGAAAAATAACTAAAAAATAAAATAAATTCCCGACTGCCTGACTAGCACCTAGCATTTACTAGAATATTGCTATAAACTAACTTATGACTTTTGATAAGGGTGTTTGGTTGTATTATTAAAAATAATAATAATAAGCGATGCTATTAGAACCCCTTTAATGATTTTATAAAGTTCCATTTTCAAGAATCCTGAGATTTCTAACTTTTAATTGATTTATTCCTCTTATTATCCTTTGTTGAAATTAGTGTCTTGTTTACTTATCTTGTCACGAGATGTTTAGAATAAAGAGATATGAGTAAGTTGTTACTCAACTTGATCTAATGGTAGTTTCTTTAGTATCTATCTTAGCTATGAAAATATGTTTAGAGTTTTGGTCTCGAGGAAGAGTAACAAACTTCCTCACATGTATATATGTTCTGATAATCTCTCTTTGAGAATTAATTGAATAAGATTCATTTTTTTTATCAAATATCTCTTCATGATCTCAGAGCAATATCTGAAACCAAAATCTCTCGAATGACAAGTACGGGGATGGCCACTCCTAGTACACCCACCCTGAAATATTCCTCTTCCTCAAATCCAGAACCAACCACATCAAATTATAATGGTAGATTCTGACGATCCTCATCTCCATCGTCTGCCTTATTATTGATCATAAACTGAACGGGAACACCTACCTTTAATGGTCTCAATCTGTGTTGATGTTCATCTGCGGAAAAGGGGAAAGATGATTACATCACTGGAAAAGGAAGACCCAACATTTAAGCAATGAAAAACTGAGAATAGCATGATGATGTCATGGTTGATAAATCCCATGACTAACAACATGGGGGATAATTTTCTACTCTATGAAACTGCAAAAGAAATATGGGATGCAACGAAACAAACCTTATTCCAATAGTGACAACTCTGCGGGAGTTAATGCAACTCATACACGGATAGTGGGCAATCCATTCTTTAAGAACCAATTCGATCTATTAGGGCTAAAATACATCTTTAGATGTGATGCTAAGATCACTCAACTCTCACCATACACCAATGATTGGTATGCTCTATTGAATGTGGAAAGGGTTTCTCATGAAGCCTAGATAGATTTAAGTGTAGGGAAAAATCGATATAAAATGCAGCGGAAAAAACGAAAAATAGATTTCGTATGGTTTTAAATTTTTTTTCAAAGTTGAACCTTAACCTTTTAATTAATTAAACTCAAATATATACGGTTAGAGTTAAATACCTCTTGACGCGTGATCCGATTGACTTACGTCGATTGGTAATCCGTAAAATCTTTTCCGATGCCCGTGAACAGTACCCGCGTCAACAGTGATCGTGAACAGTACCCCCGCCCTGAACAGTGATCGTGAACAGTACCGTGAGATCTTCCAATCCGAACACGTAAGTGAATCACCTAGGAGCGTGGTCTCCCTTTTCCTTTGAATTGCAAACCTGAGAATGGATGAACAAAGTTTTCTTTTTCTTTTGTTAGTCACAAAACAATCAAAAGAAGATAAAAATTATTCTGGTCACTTTTGAGTTCTCAATCTAATGATCGAAACTCGCGTAAACCTAATTCGATATTGTACACACAAGCTTATTGATGAACAAGCAATCAGTGTACTATCAAAGAATAATCTCTTCTGTCTTTTATGTTTAGTAGAATAAAAATTATCCTTTTCTATGAATTGAGAAGAAGAAGAAAAATTGAATCATTCAATCAACTATTGTGGCCGGATTCTATATGTGGTATTATATAGGTGGCCGAAATTTTGCTTCCTCTTCTATTTAGGATTGCCGAAATCTTCCTCTAAATGGACTAGGGTTGCCGCAAATCACATACCAAAAAGAGTTTGTGTTGCACCCTAATTTCCATCAACCTTTAGACTTCAAAACCTAATCCAACTCATAGATATTTTTATTCTTTTATTGACTAAATAAAAAGACTTCTTATTTGATTAAATAAATAAAATTAATTATTTATTTTCTTATCAAACAAGTCTTTTACTTTTAATATACTACTACCAATAGTATAACTTTAGGAAATATATTTCCTGATCAGAAAAAGATTTGTTTCTTAATTAAACAATTAATTAATAAATTAACTAATTCTTATTTAATTAAAACAATGAAACAAAATAATATATTAGGTTAATATATACACCTTGCCGCCCCACTTATATAAATAGGCCATATATTATTTTCTTATTTCATTTAATCCATTGGACTTTAAATAAAAGCCCACATGTGAACCAGACCCATTCTTACTAAAAGAAACAAGCCCACATGTCTCATTTTAATATATTAATATAATAGTGCAGCCCATTAATTAAATAATAGACATATTATATTCTTGATATATTAAAAACAATTCTAGATGGACCCTTAAATCGGCCCGGTAAAATATATCAAGTGATCCACGCAAATACGTGTGGATTGGGGATCTTGGCGGGCATCTAAATTTAAGCTTCAATAGACACAACCTAATCACAATCAACAAATGATTCACTTAGGTCCAATCTATTAATTTTAACTCATTCCACTAAAGAGCTAAAATTGAACTCTTAAATAAAGATAGAATAAGGAGATGTTTCTCATTCATACCCTAGACAATCTTATAGGAGATGGTGTATCCTCGTGAATAATATCAGTAATCGCCAAGAGCTCATAAACCGCCTATAGCTCTCCCAGTTACCATATTTCCTCATATGACCACATTTCGAACTTGGATACTTTGACTTGTCCAGAAGTCATTTTTTCAATAATCATTATTGAAAACTCAACGTTGAGATTTAATATCCAATACCTCAAAACATCCATATGATGATATTATACTCTCATTTAATAAATGGAGCCACGATGTCTATATCTATAAATGAAGTCCTCTATCGATTAACAAATGTATACCACCAAACTATCGAGGATAGACTATGCTATATAATCGTACTCATTGATAGCTCTAATGATAACACTTGCAACCATAAGTCCATCATTTATCTCAGGATTAAGATAGACTCTCCGATTGTCCTCTTTAATGAAAAGACTTATATCTAGTGGCGGTTCTAGATAAAATATTTCATTGTGATCCAGTTCAATGCACCTAGTGCACTACATTCTTTTACTCGAAAACCTTTCGATGATTTTAGACTCATCATATTCATTTGATCTCACTCAAATGCTAGTAAAAGAATTCTACAACTTTAACAAGATAGAGGTGCCCAACCTTTAACTTAAGTTGTGAACGTTATTCAAGACTAACTAAATAATTGTGTCTACCTCATACATATCCGGATGTATGAACAATTCTTCATGTCTCATAGTCTTTTGACCTTATGATTATTTACCTTAACAATTATAATAATAAATGCTATAAGTAATTGTAAGAATCAGAATTCACTTTATTAATATGAGAAGATTGTCAATTACAATATTACACTCTTGCCTTTGAGCATAATCCTAACAATCTCCCACTTGCTCTATAGAAAGTGTGTCATATCTCTCATTCCCATGTTCTCTAGATGTCCATCAAAGCTCTTCTGAGGTAAAGCCTTTGTGAAAGGATCCGCTAGATTTTCTGCTGACGCGATTTTGTTGATCGTCACGTCTCCCCTATGAACAATTTCCCTCAAAAGGTGATACTTCTTTTCATTGTGTTTACCTCTCTTATGACTTCTTGGTTCTTTCGAATTAGTCACTGCACCACTGTTGTCACACTGTATAGTCATCTGCTTATTTGCACTAGGAACCACTTCTAACTCAATCAAGAATTGGCGGAGCCAAACAGCCTCTTTGGCAGCTTCGCATGCAGCAACATACTCAGCTTCCATGGTGGAATCAGCAATACAAGATTGCTTGATACTTCTTCATATGACTGCTCCTCCTCCAATGGTAAATACAGATCCTGATGTGCATTTTCTGGAGTCAGAATCCGACTGGAAATCAAAATATGTATACCCAACGGGAATTAAATCCCCTCCAGAGTATACAAGCATATAATCTCTAGTTCTCTTGAGATACTTGAAAATATGCTTGACTGCCGTCCAATGATCAAGACCAGATTTCGATTGAAACCTGCTAACTATGCCAACAGCAAAACAAATATCTGGTCTAGTACAGAGCATTGCATACATGAGACTTCCAACTGCCGAGGCATATGGAACTCTACTCATGAATTGCTCTTCATGCACATTCTTAGGTGCTTGACCCTTAGAAAGTTTGATTCCATGTCTAAAAGGTAACATACCTTTCTTGGAATCTTGCATGGTGAATCTAGACAAGATTTTATCAATGTATGAAGCTTGGGATAATGCAATCGTTCTATTCTTTCTATCCCTTATTACTTGGATACCAAGAATATAACTTGCTTCTCCTAAGTCCTTCATATCAAATTGTTTTGCTAACCATTCTTTCACTGATGTCAATACACCTACATCGTTTCCAATGAGTAGTATATCATCAACATAAAGAATGAGGAAAACCAACTTGTCGCCTTTGATCCTCTTGTATACACAAGGTTCGTCAGGGTTTTGAATAAATCCAAAACCCTTTACAGCTTGATCAAACCTTATGTTCCAGGATCTGGATGCTTGCTTTAGTCCATATATGGACTTTTGCAACTTGCATACTCTTTCTTCTTGGCCTTTTTCAATGAATCCCTCTGGTTGCATCATGTAGATGCTCTCGTCAAGACTTCCATTAAGGAAAGCTGTCTTGACGTCCATTTGCCAAATCTCTAGGTCTAGAGATGCTGCAATGGAAAAGAGTATCCTAATGGATTTAAACATGGCCACAGGTAAGAAGGTTTCCTCGTAATCGATACCTTCTTTCTGTGTATAACCTTTAGCTACTAGTCTAGCTTTAAAGGTTTCCACCTTACCATCCATACCTCTTTTCCTCTTGTATACCCACTTGCACCCAATGGGTTTTATCCCTTTAGGCAAGTCTACAAGGGACCAGACTTTGTTATTGAACATCGATTCAATCTCGGATTGCATTGCCTTTTGCCAATTACGACAATCAACATCCTCCATAGCTTCCTTGTACGTGTAGGGATCATCCTCGTCCGAGAGATTCTCAACAGATTCTCCTAGACCGATATATCTTTCGGGTTGTGTTCTAACCCTCCCACTACGACGAGGAATGGTAGGTTGTTGATCTTGTGTTGGAGTGGAACTTACAATTGGGCTGGGTTTTGAAACCTCTTGTGGAATTGTATCTCCTGACATCTCATTCAGGACAATTCTACTTTTGGGCACAAAATTATTCATATAGTCCTTTTCTAGAAATGAAGCATTTGTTGAAACAAATACTTTTAGATCAAAAGGACTATAGAAATAATATCATTTAGTTCCTTTTGGATACCCCACAAATATACATGTTTCCGAACGGGACTCCATCTTTTCTGTCTTTCCTTTCAACACATGTGCATGACAACCAATATCCTCATGTGTTGTAAACTAGGCTTTCGCCCAGTCCACAATTCATGTGGGGTTTTAGAGACAGATTTAGATGGTACATCGTTTAGAATATATATTGCTGTTTGTAGAGCATATCCCCAAAAAGAAATAGGAAGTGTTGAATAACTCAACATTGATCTAACCTTTTACTCGAAAACCTTTCGATGATTTTAGACTCATCATATTCATTTGATCCCACTCAAATGCTAGTAAAAGAATTCTACAACTTTAACAAGATAGAGGTGCCCAACCTTTAACTTAAGTTGTGAACGTTATTCAAGACTAACTAAAGAATTGTGTCTACCTCATACATATCCGGATGTATGAACAATTCTTCATGTCTCATAGTCTTTTGACCTTATGATTATTTACCTTGACAATTATAATAATAAATGCTATAAGTAATTGTAAGAATTAGAATTCACTTTATTAATATGAGAAGATTGTCAATTATAATATTACACTCTTGCCATTGAGCATAATCCTAACATTAAGGTGGTCGAGATGGCTTGGATTGGCATACTCACTATCCACTCATACCACTCTTTTAGCTGTGATATGTTGGGTTGGTATGCTTACAAGTTATAACACATCCCTCTCATTCAAGTGAGCTTGTTTAAAAAAAAACACCTTAAGTGTAAATTGTTGAAAATCATTGATTGACATCTAGCATGAGCTAAGAGTTGGTATGCCTACTCAACCCAAGAAAACATCACAATTTAACATCTAACATGAATTGAGAGTTGGTACGCCTACCCAATCCAAGAAGAGTGTCACATACATTATTAGTTATAATTTAACCTCTAAGTGAATCAAGAGTTGGTATGCCTACTTAATCCACAAAGAATAGCAATGAAAAGTTCAATTAACTAAAATAAGTTTAACATCCAACAAGGACCAAGAGTTGATATGCCTACTTGATCCAAAGGGAGCATCGAGCACAATTCAAAAAAAAATAATAATAATGAATGAAACTAAATAAATCAAATCATAACAGTAAGGTGGAAAGGCCACAATCCAAGATTTATTACATTAACTCCCACAAAGGGGTTTTAGCTACTTATGCTAATTACAAAATTAAAACTAAGAGATGAAAGTAGAAGAAAACCCATGTAGAGACTCTTCCTTCTTGAACCTTGAATTCCAACCTCCTAGTGGCCTTCTTAAGTAGAGAATGATGAAGATGATGTAAGATGGGTTAGACTTGGTGAGGAATGATTCCTAGATCTATGGTTAGTGTTAGTGATGTAAGGATCTAAATGAGAGAGAGTGTGTTGGAAGAAAAATGGGAGAATCTTTTCGAATTAAGAAGAAGATATATTTATAGGGTTTCCCAATTTAAGTCTGAAATGCTGATGTGATGAGTTCTGATGCATACAGTGTGCTGGTAGGTGCGTTGGTAGGGACCAGCGCACTTACCTACTCACTGCAACTTGAGATTTTCTAACTCTATGTTCGCTGGTAAGTGCATGTGCTGGTAGGTGCGATGGTAGGGACCTACGCAATTACCTGCGCACTGCAAATTGGCCGGTATGGACTAGCACAGTACCAGCCAACTAGGCACTCTTCCTTGAATTTTGACTTGTTTTGGGCCTAAAAGTCTCGATTTCCATATCTAAGACCAAAATTATACCAATTGCATGCAGTCACAACAAAAGAGCCTATGAGACATGAAAATACACCCGAAAATGAGACAAAATTCATGGATATAAGGGCCAAAATATAGTACAATTTTGGCACAATCACTCGTTGACGCTGACGCCCTTGCTCGTTGATGCCGTCTTTAGTTACCGGTGAGTTAACCAACATTCATACTACAACGGTTAATTTTTTTGAAAATAGAGTTTCTTTTTTAATAAAAAATTGATGCATGCTTTCAACGGTTGAGTGTATTTTGAGTCCACCGGGCTTGAAACGGGATACATTTTGTTCTATTTTCAGCGGGTTCTATTTTCAGTCTTGAAAATTTTGTTATGGATTAAATAGATGTTTAGGTGATTTTGCCTCATTGTTTTCAATATATAATATGTTGTTTAAGTCATAACAACTGTGCCCCTCAACCACCAAGTGGTTCTAGGAGCTTAGTGAATTAATTTATATGTACATAAAATCCTATAGGAGTTTGAGGTATTGATGGACTAGTCATATATATTATTGATTATCAAAAGAAAAAGTATTGGATATGAAGTGGCATGGATTATTTTTCTTTTCCTCTTCCATTTGTTGGCATTTGTTTATTGAAACTATACAAATGAAATCAGTTTGTAGATCAGTGAGTTGATCTTCTTCGTCCACATGAATATGTTATGTTTCAGTTTCCATTCAATAATAAGTGTTTTCTTTTACTTCTGAAAAGGCTTCTTTTACATTATTGTTGCATATAAACATAAATAGTTTTATTTTAAGTTTTCATTTTCTTGATCTTTCATTGGCATTTAGAGCATTTGGGACGAGAGAGTCTTGGGTGCATCCGATGCACCATGCATCTCCTACCCTGATGCTGCCACGTCAGCAACTTTGATGACGTGGCAGCATCAGGGTGGGAGATGCATGGTGCATCATGCTGCACCCAAGTTTTAGTCGTTTGGGACAGGAAACAAAAAAAAATCTTCCTTACTTGAGATGTATCATGTATGTATAACGATCCAATAGAATCATGCCATATGTCCATTTTTACATACATAATTCCACTATGTTTAGTGTTTCGATCTCTTGATGTGTTTCTAATGGATTGTCAATTGTGATGTTTGATATGTTGGATTAGAATGGATTGAATTGGATTATTAATTAATTGAATGGGTTGGATTCGATATCAATTAAAATGGTCTAATTGTAATACATCTTTATTTATATCAAATCATATTTAGTTGAATCCAATCTAATTTCAGTCAATGATGAGATGTAATTCAATCTAATGTAGCATGAGACGTGAATAGATTGTCTTGATTAGTGAAATTACATATATATTTTTCTTTCTAAGAAAGTTGGGATTAATTACTGTATGAGATTTATGAAGAGATGATTATTGGAGTTCTATTTGAACTGGATATAGGATACATTTTGTTCTGTTTCAGTGGGTTCTTTTTGTCATGTGATACAATTCTTCAGGCATATAATTGGTATGTAACTTATTTGTACTGGCATGTAACTTGACTGTTATAGACACTGATGCATTTTT
This sequence comes from Dipteronia sinensis, assembly GCA_033220585.1. NCBI lineage: Eukaryota > Viridiplantae > Streptophyta > Magnoliopsida > Sapindales > Sapindaceae > Dipteronia > Dipteronia sinensis. The sequence continues at coordinate 20,022,587 of CM065641.1, forward strand.
TTATCTGATTTTTTAGATAGACAATATAAATTATAAGGATTTCCTGATAAAACCGAGGAATTATTGGATCAAAAAAGCCAACACAAATGTATATTGCAATTTGAATGGCCTCCCAGATATTGTAAAGGTTCTCCGAAGAGTTGGAGAATTAGATGAGTTGTGGAAGACATGTTTCGAGCACATACTTTCTATTCCTAAAGATTTGAGTTTTTCTACGGGCTTAATTCATAACTTGTTGTTGAGGCAAATACATGTAGCTGGTGTGACTGGAGACACTAAGTTTCACTTCTCAGTTGGTGGTAAAAAGGCGAGTAGCTTTGTACTTGTAACTTTGGTGATAGTAGTTCACCGATAATCCAAGAATTTGCTTGTCGAATACTTGCATGGAAACCATCGACATTGCAAGTATGATCCTTCAAGAAAATTCAAACCACCAAATATTCTCATTTTTGCATCTTAAATGCAGGTAATTTGAATTCACACTCGTCATCCTTACATCTGACCTCATATCGTGCTTGCTAAACCTTCTAATTCGGACTTCAAAATGCTCCTTCAAAGTATACATATGCATCGTTCGCTTAAGATCTTTCTTGCATTGCAATAGTCTACCTTGTATAAGCAGCCATCATTTGAAATTGATTCCTCCGTGCTAATGGGTTCAAAGGAATACCTTTCAGATCCAAGAATAATCCAAGCTCGTGGGGTTACATGTTCACAACTTTGATCAATATCGTCATCCAATTCATCCTCTCGAAAGTAACCACCCATAAATGTAGCAAAACCCGATGGACTAACACATCCATGTCCTCCAACACTAGCAGAACCAGAACCAAAACCCACCCTATGATTGCAATCTTCATCTTTGTGAGTACCTCTATCAACGTCAGGTATCGAGACATCATCCGTGTTATCAGTATCCGACGACTGATTATTCTTTTGATCACCAATGGTTACCTCATTACATACAATTAGGTCTGATATTGGAATGGACCCACATACTGCACTGCTTTCATGAGCATATGTAAACCATGCAACGAGTTGCTGGAGAAAGCCGTTATACATGGGTTGTGGAGTAGGTTGGTTACATTGTTGAAGAAAATTTGACTGTAGTATGTTGTCATCTTGCTCCACTATAGTACCATTCTGCACACATTTTGTTGCTACCATCTCAGAAAAGGTGACATAAACCTTAGGTAATAGCTTATCTTCATCCATTATACTTGTCATGTCACTGTCATTCTCAATTCCCGGTCGAGTGGCCCCACTATTCGTATAGGCCAATGAGCATAATTCTAGGGTGTACCTAGCAGCATCAACTTTGGCAACATCTTGTTCCAACTTCACCAAGGCATCATAAGTCAAGCATCTAGGAACATGGACCCACTTTATCTGACCACCCTCATAACAATTGTCACACCTAACTTCTACTGTGATAGGTGACTAATCTCGTTGCATCCATATTCCTGCATGTAAAGGTCAAATAATAATAAAGATATTTAAAGTATTTGACATGAAACATTTAAAGTGTCTTGGAACTGACATGTAAATTTATAACTAACCAGTATGTAACTTTAAAATGAACTGACATGTAACAAAATAATAACTGATGACATGTAACTTCAAAAATAACCAATTGATATGTAACTTACAAATAAACAAGTATGTAAAGTCTGCAATAACAAGCATGCAACTTGGAAACGATCTGGCATGTAACCTCAATACAAACAATGATAGTAGCTAGGATTCACTCTAAATCAAATCAATTATTTGTCTTTATACCAAACATCATGATTTTTGTGAAAAAAATCAAGTGGGAAATGGATACATACCTTCAAGAATGTCGTTTGGCTTCGAATCTACTTCAAGAGAGAGAGACGTATTCCGGTCCAAAATGTTTTGGATCTACTTCAAGAGAAAGAGAGAGATGTTCCTAGGTTTCAGTTGCAGAGAGGGAGACAAGAAGAAGGAAGGAGATCTGGGTTGAAGAAAAGAGAGAGTCGAAATGTTGTTGGGTTTCGATTGAAGAGAGAGATGTAACGGATGACAAATTTTTATGGTTGAGAAGAGAGAGAGAGAGAGAGAGAGAGAGAGAATCTAGGCCAAATTATCTGGGTTGAAGAGATAGAGAGATAGAGAGAAGAGAGAAAATCACAAAATGGAGAACATCGTGGTTGAAAAGAGAGATGATCTGGATTTTGAAATGTTAGCGGTGGAGAAAGAAAGAGGAAAATTTTTGGATGGGTGAAGTAAAGACAAAATGGAAGGCAATTTTATCCGTTCAAGTCTAAAAGTGATAAGTATAATAAAATATTAGGATGTGGCTAAAAACAATAAACAATAAATTTTTTGATTACATCTTGCAATTTCCTCTTCTTTTATTCTTTAGTGTTACTTTCACCAGATTTATTCAGATTGAATTTAGATTTTGAAAGCTAAAACACATAAAGTTCTTATAAAAAAAATATTCCTTAAAGTATTTCTAAAATCATTAGCCCAATTTGTAGGTTTTTTTTTATATAAAAAAAAAAATTCAAGTAAACATACATGAAGAGTTGAAAGCCTCATTCTCATAATTCGTCTTGGTTCACAAAAATCTCATGGTTAACCCTGCGTGATCTTCACATCTCCATGCACGTCATGGATGAATTACTTATAGAGTATAATTTCACCATTTGGTCACACATATTTTTTTTTCACGTGGAGTTGTACTAGAAACAATCAATTTAATATCTTACTAACTCATCACCCGTAAGCTACAAATTGCAAGTTGCGATCTTAACTTGCGAGATATGACCTGCAAGCTACAAGTTACAACTTGCAACTTGCTTATTTGCCTAATAAATAACTATTTTTTAACTTGATTTTGGAAAACTTCAAACTTCGTTGAATATTATCAATTGACTTTCCCAAGTACGGTAAAGAAATATAGTCATGAAAAAAGTTTTCAACTTTCAAGTGTTATACTGTTATTTTTTTAACTTTTTAATATGAAGTGTTTAAAAATAGGAAAAATATAGGAAACTAGAATATATTTGTTAATTATTAACTGTAAATTCCATTCATGCTGAGATAAAATATCATGTAAGCAAAATTTGAGTGTGTAAAGTTTTATTCCCTAATAATTGTTTATAGGACATTAAAGCTACTCTTTTAAACAACATTAAAGCTCCTCCTTTGTTATTAAGGAACTCATAATATTGCCACCAATGAAAATCTATGACTATAGATTTTATCCTTCTCTAACAGCACTACAGTTTTAGCCTTGGCATCATAAAAGATGTTGATGAGAGAGAAATTTAGTGAGAGATTCTCTCAAGTTCTCAAATGTGAAGAGGGAAAGGATTTCAAGGAAAATCTCTTCTCAATCTTTGTTGACAATCTGAATCTTAATGTGGATTTAGTATGTTTATAGGGTTTTTTTCAAGTCTTTTGGTAAGGTTAGAGATGTGTTCTTATCTTTGAAGAACAACTTTAGAAGGAGTTGCTTGACATTTATTCGATTCGAGACGATGGATGAAGCCTAGAGAGTGGCAAAGGTAGCAAATAGGAGATAAGTTTTTGGGTGGCCTATATCTGCGAAAATGGCAAAGGTTGGATGGAATAGTAGAAAGGTGACTTCGGTCAGACGGTTTCTTTCCAGAGATGAAGATGTTGTGTTGTGTGGGGAAGGTCATTGTGGTCAAATTCAGAAGGCAGAGATGCGAAACAAAAGAACTAGACTGCTTGTTGAGGTGGTTAAAGGTTTCGAGAAAGGGAATCAAGAAGAAGGTGTAGAAGGGAATATGAAGCCCTTAGCTATGTCTTGGGACAGCAAGAGAAGTGGAGATGGTTGGCTTTCTAAGTGTGCAACAAGTGTTCTCAAGAGATTCGCTAACGTGTCTACCTTGAATACTAGGTTGAGTTCGAGGGGTTTTCGTTTTCTTCTTCTTATTTGGGAGATAAGAGTTTTGTTGGTGCTTTGACTCTGAAAATCAAAAGGAGGCATTTATCTCGAATAAATTCTTGTGGGAGGATTGCTTTTCTTCTATGCTCAGGTGGTGTAATTCCCTAGTTTCTCATGCAAGGCTGGTTTGGCTAGAATGCAGAGGTGTTCCTTTGAGTGTATAGTGTAGCTCCTTTTTTTATAAAGATATGTTGAATGCTTAGTGAACCTCTGTTGTTAGATGAGGATTGCACTCTTAGAAGAAGATTGGAAAGAGGAAGAATCCTTTGTTTGATTCCTTCCGATCGTTTTTAGTAGATACAATTTGAAGGATGGTGATTTTTCTTTTGTGGTTAGGGTGGAGGAAGATCAGGCGTCGGTGGACATGCCATGGCTTGTCCGATTTTTGGGTTTGAGGATGTGTTCCTCTGCTTCTGATTCAAATTTGAATTCCTTGCCTGAAATGGGATGTTCAGACTCCTCATCTAAGTTGGAGGCCTATAAGTGTCCTTTTTCCTTAGCCAAGGAGAATTGGCTTTGAGAGTTGGACTGGGAAATTGTGGTGAAGAAGGGGTGAGAAAGAAAGTTAGTTGCAACCTTTCTAAGCCAGTCCTGGACAAGAAAGTTAATGGGGTTTGTCACAAGCCTTGCATGTTTTCTAGTTTCTCGTCATACCAAAGATAAATGGCCTTAGGAGTCGGTTTGGTCAATGTTTTGATCAAGAAAAAAGATAAAAGAGACAAAAAGGCTTCAAAAGGTGCAGAGGTATCAGAGGTACAAGGGATTACTAAGAAAGGAAAAAGTGGAGAGGTAGGGGGTGAGAATGGAGGTCAATTACTGCCTCTTTAAGTCTATCTTGGACTATGCATTTAATGGGGCCTGTCTCAAATCAGTTGGTGATAAGAGGAAGAGTTGTGGGGTTCAAAGTTTAATAGTAATGTCTTGCTTTTCCTTTTTAGGAAGTGCCCAGCTGGATTTTGATGAAGCAAGAAGCCTTGATCGTAGAAAGAAAAGAGATAAGTCTGGTGGTGGAGGTGGTCCGAATTCATGCTTGATTGAGGGGCTTAGGGGATGCAACAATGTTAACATTAGTTCTAGTAAGGATTGTGAGGAATCATCAAGCAATTTTTATATTGAGTTGCTTCCCTTTTCTTTCCCAATAATTTGAAAGATAAGAAATCTTTTTTTCTTTTTTTCCGGTTAAGAGTCATAGCGTGAAGACAAAGAGCTCCTAGCTCTTCGATAAGTTGTCTTGGAATCTAGAGAAGGATTTGGCTAAGTTAATTGAGACCGGTGAGGCTAGGGACATTGACCTCTTTGGCAAGGTGGTGGAGATGAAAGATGTTATTGTGAGAAGTAAGGGTTCAAGGGTTGGCAGGGTGCAAAAAGGTGTTGGCACATAGCTTTTTTGTTCTGTTTGGAGAGGCGGGGATTGGGTTTTCTTTGATGAGTGTTTTTTTTGTAGCCTTTGGCTTTTCTGGTGTTTCTGGGTTCGTGTGGCTTGATTGTGGTTGGTTTGGTTTTGGTTAGAGGATTCACAGTCTTTTTGTCGTTATGGACGACCGCGGAAAGTTTACTTTTTATAGGTAAAATCTCATTCTTCGGTGGTTTTCACATTCGACCTTTCGTCTAAGTTGTCAGTGAACTTTTCCTGGTCTCCACTGCAATTATTGGGTCAATGAATTTCGCGGTCCTTCTTTCGTCTTGAAGAACCGTAAATTTTTGCTTGTTCGATAACGACTTTTTCAGTTTCTGCTGTTTGTCTTTGGGTGGGGTTGTTTTGTGTTTCTCTTTTGTTTCGGGGAGTTAGAGGCTTCTTAGCAGCGTTTTCGTTGTGTGCTTGCCCAATGGGCCTCTTGTTTTGTCGATGCGGTTTTCCCTGCTTAGCTTAATCAAATTTGCCATTCAAAAACAAAATAGCATGTAAGCATGAATCCTTAGGTTTAGAATAGAAGAATGTACAAATTAAAGAATGTAGAAATTAATAATGTCAGTTAAGTAGATATAATATGATATTATATATATATATATATATATACAATTTTTCTATTGTCAGTTCGTCCTAATATAAAATATATCAAGACGAAGAATGTGGACCATTAGATTTACATGCTTTGACTTAAAGTGTATGCATTTGTCAAAACTTCTCCATAATCTGTGGTCCACATTCTTCGTCCTGATATATTTTATATTAGGACGAACTAACAGTAGAAATACTGTATATGTATATGTATATATATATATATATATACAATTTTTCTATTGTCAGTTCGTCCTGATATAAAATATACTAGGACGAAGAATATAGACCATTAGATTTACATACTTTGACTTAAAGTGTATGCACTTGTCAAAACTTTTCAATAATCTGTGGTCCACATTCTTCGTTTTGATATATCTTAAATCAGGACGAACTGACATTAGAAAGAATATATATATATATATATATATATATATATATATATATATATAACATCGGATATGTTGCATATCTAGAAAGATTGAAGAGAAGGTGCATGTCCAAATTGATGCATGAACATCGGTAAACACATGGATTTTTAATTATAAAAACACATGGATTTTTAATTATAAAAACGGAGACATCACAAAAGACAACCCCCCCAACCCCCCCCCCCCCCCCCCCCCCCCCCTCTTGACCAACTTGCATCTCCTCTCATTCATTCAATGAACCGCCCCCAACTTTAATTTCCACCACCTTTCTGCCCTAATAAACAAATTAAATCATGTGGAAATCTTCTCCTATATATATATATATATATATAGAGAGAGAGAGAGAGAGAGAAAGTATGTATATACATCTTCTCTCATCTTCTTCAAATAAAATCTTTCTGTGAAAATTAAATGGTGATTTGTGGTGATAATTACACAGAAGAGATGTACCTGTTTGTTGCATTATCTATACTTACCTTTCTCTATCTGTTGTTGGTGGTTTTGGAGTCTCCATGGACAAATCATGGACTCGGTTGCTTGCCCCAAGAATATTACTTTCATTTTCCACCAATATCATCATCAATCATCAATTCATCATCATCGTCATCTGTACACATCATTGATTCTAACATCTCCAAACATCATCAGATCCCAATCCTATATTGATGTTTGCCGAAGCTGCTGATCATGATTGGGGATTAGCTACGAATTGGGAGATTCTTCTTCTACTTTAGTTGCTCATCAGACTCTTGATAAATTATTTTCTTGTATATATGCAACAAATTAAATTAGTTATTCTAACTCAATTTATTATTTTATTTATATTTGTTATTTCTTTTGCTCATTAATTAGTTTTTTGTTCTCGATGTTTCTAACTTAATTATATTATTTATTAATTAATTACCTCTTCCAATTTGGGGATGTGTCAATTATAGTGTATATGTATGTAATAAGTTTAATTTTGTTATCTGGATTTATCAACAAAATTAATTCCTTCACAATCTTAATCTAAAATAACAGAGAACTTCATTTGACCAATTGTTTCAACAATTTCAATCTATTTTTAATTTACCAAGTGCAACCAAGGAGCCACATACCGTTGTGAAAATGAAACAGTATATTTTCTTTGAAATAAAAAATTAATATACTTTAATATAATTAAATTTAGGCACTATCTATCCGGTATTGCTTTTATGTAGAGTTACACAAAACCACACGGTCTATCCCCCATTTATGGGTGAAATTCCCACCTCCATTTGGGGGTAAATTTCTCACCCCTAAATGGGAATGGGGTGGGAGCATGGAAAAATTTCACCCTGATCTAAATGGGATGGATCTTCTCTCAAACCTTTATTTTATTTATTTAAATACTTGATTATTTAATTATTCTAAATTATCTTTAATTAATTTATAATATAATTATTCTATATTAATTTAATTATTTATAATTTAGTTATTAAAATTATTTTAAAATTTGTTTGAACTTTTATCTATTGAGTACTTGTATTTACTTCAGATTAAATTTTAAAATTATTTACTTTAGATTGGAATAATATATGCTTGTATTTATATGATTATTTTTAATTTCAAATCAAAGTGAAGTGGAGAAATGGGGTCGAACGGGTTCAATCGAGAGATTGTGGACAGTGGAAATGGAGGAATTTGACAAAATTAATATATAAAAGAGATTATTAATATATAAAATTTATACTACGAGTAATGCAGGCTAATTGCTAAATATCTCACTTTGTATCCCACCTTCTCACTTTGTATTCCACGTTTATCTCGACTAATGATGTGACTATTAATGAGGATCAAGTCCGGTTAGAGGACAGTCTTCCTTGTATAAGCAGTGTTCTAGTAAGCGCTATGCGCTAGTCGAGCGGGTCTAGAGGACAGTCCTCTTTGTATAAGCAGTGTTCTAGTAAGCGTTAGGCACTAGTCGAGCGGAGACCCAGTGCCTAGCGTCTTGGCCGATTAGTCGTCGATTAATCGGGGATTAATCGAAAAACACAATTACAAACAAATTCCAATTAGAACTCCAAAGAAAATTATTTCCAACAAATTATTTCCAAATCCAATCATTAACCAATCCAAATCCCCAATTATTAAATCCAAAAAATATTCTTTCCAAATCCACAAATGCCAAATTACGCATCAAACGGATCGTGAGTGCACATTGAGTCAAACTTTATCCAATTAATTTTTTTATTATATATATATATATATTTACTGTGCTACAGTTCGGTTTTAATGGGTTTCCTACTATGAGGATTTTGTTTTTAATGGAAGAAATTTAAACAGACAAGTTATTGAATGAGTATGCACAAGCAATTTCATTGTGTGTTTTTCACGGATTGAAGTGTTCTGAGAATTTTGAAAAGTCTAAGTCAAGGAACAAAATCAGAGCACTTGTTGAACACAACACACAAGGTCTGGAGGATCATTCAAAATTTCAGAACAGACCAACAAAAGAAATACCACGCCAACATTTTTTTTTGAACTGCAAACGATATGTATTGAAGGCTAAAGTAGTCGAAAATAGAGCCACCTCCAAATAGAGGGATCAATAGACCAATACACGAAAACAAGTCCCCATAAAAACATCAATAAAGACAACATCAAAACATGAAAAACAGACACTATACATCAGACTTCATTGCCAGAGCGGAGCAAGAAACACTCTGAGAAACCCAGAAAACAGAGAAAGTGAAACCGAACAAACACCACTAAAACGTAAAACCTCATAAATATCCCCAACTAACCAAGTCCCCTTCCCTGCTCGAACCTTTCTTTGCCAACAAATTTGCATAGCCATTGCTTGCTCTTGGACTGAAGCTAACCACAGTTCTGTGATTTCCCACGCACAGAAAAGAAACAAGACCACAAGAGAGTGAAACACAATGATTTCAATGATTTTCCTATTTGAATTGATTTCCCCACTCAATGATTTCCCCACTTGAATTTAATCCACTACACAAACCATAAGAAACACCCAAACCCACCAAAGCTCCCGCAAAAATCAGTGAAACACCCAACAAGAACCAAAAACAGAGAGCAAAAACAGACATGAAAACAAAAGAGATGAGAGGGTACATATTGGCAAACTAGAGACAGCTTCGACCTGGCGACGGCGACGGTGACGGAAGATAGAAGCTTACGGTGGCAGGAGCAATGGGCGATCTGTTTAGCCGTTTTGGTTTGTAAGCTATTTGGTTGAAGATGAAAGGAAAAATTGGTTTAGATTTGGAAGTTTGATGTTGTAATTGTTGATGATCTGAAAAAGAGGTTGTTTTCAATTCCTTGCAAAAAAAATTTTTAAACAGGTTAGGCGGTCAACGGTTTTGACCACAGCCTGGCCGCCTAGCCGATTAGTCGCCGCCGTGAACGAGTAATCGGAAACCGCGGAATGTGGCCTATTTTCACCTTTTCTCATCAGTTGCCAGCCGCCTAGAGGAATTGGAAATATTAATTGGCCGCCTAGGCCGATTACTAGAACACTGTGTATAAGGCGGTTTTTGCTGGCTGATAATCTAGAGAATTTGTTTCGTTTAATTAAGTCTTTTTGTCAATAAATTTTTTGTTAAAAAAGATGTGACTATTGAACTGGTATGGTATGTGACAAGTGAATTAAATCATCGTTTATTTATATCCATGTGTTAGTTGGACTGATAGGATATGTGACAAGTAAATTAAATCATCATTTATTTTTATCAATTTACCGATTCGCACCTCATCGGTTTAGATAGATATAGGTGAGATACTATGGGATATGTTTAGCATTAGTTTCGTGCTACTACAACGTAGCGGAAGTGATACATTGTCGAATCCACGATAAAGAAAGTTGTCTAAACGAACAATTTTATTAATATCTCAAAAACTGAATCACAATGTCAATGACTCCTGCTTAAATAGAAAAATAAACATGTTTCCACTAGGGGAGCTCTAATTTGACTAAAAAATAAACACCCAAACGGGTAATTTCCAAAAACTAAAAAATATTATTCCTAAACAAACTCAAAGAAACAAAAAGGAAATAAATAATAAAAACGCCTAAAAATATCAAAACGGAGGTCAAAACGGTGACTGGTTACAGGGTAAACCCCCAATAACAAATGTAGGTCTCGTCGATACGTTCCAACGACATAATATGAGCCCAAAAGCCCCTCCAAAAGGATCTCGCAGTGTGTCCTACATCATACTAGACAGGGTTAATTGCACCAATGTCCCCTGAATTATACAGTAGGTAGTAATGTGCCTCCTGAACTTTTATTTTTACAGTAAACCCCTCAAACTTTCATTTATTGGCAGAAGCTCCTGGAATAGTAACGGAACTTCATTTCCATCTATTTTTTTATCACATGCTATTCACGTGGGTTAGTACTAAGGGACAAATATAGAATAACATAAAAAAATTGTTGTAATATATGAGTTAACAACACCATTGCCCCCTGAACTATTCACGAGTTTGCAATTACCCCCTAAACTTTTTTTTAGGTGTTAAACCCATTGAACTCTCTTTAATTGGCAACAAGTGATGAAATGTTAACGGAATCCAGTTTCTATCCATCTTCTCGTCATGTGTGCCTCACGTTTGTTTTGTAAGTAAGGAAAAAATTGGAATTAAATAATTAAAAAAAAAATTTAATTTAAATGTGGAGATCCAGATTGGATCTCCACCGTCCATCTTATTCAAATGGACTGTGGAGATTGAATCTAGATCTTCACCTAATAAAAAATATAAAATTGTAAAAAATAGAAAATAATCAAGAAAATAAATAAATTGGGTCATAGATACAGAACCCAGATGTTTATCATCAACTAAAGAAAAAGTAATAAAGATTTTTTTTTTGGAGATCTAAATCTCTATGACTCTATCATATTTGATTAACAATTAAAGAAAAAAAAATTTTGAATTACTTAGTTCTGCATTTTGGTTTTCTTCTAGCACATCATCATCAACAAAAACTTTTCTCTACATCCATACCGACAATACCTTTTCTCTCCATCATCATTATCATCCATTTTTTTCTCGTAAAAACACCATCTTGTTCTTCTTCATTCTCAAATAAAACTTAAAATCTCCATTGGAGATCTCCCCTACCAAACCAACAAAAAATCCCCCAAAAAAAAAAATTACGTCTCCAACTTCTTCATTCTCAAACAAAACTCAAAATCTCCATTGTAGATCTCCACCTACCAAATCAACAAAAAATCTCAAAAACCCACTCTTCTCTTCATCTCATGCTATGTACATGTCCCGCAGGCCTCCCATGGCAAGCTCCGATCTCCTCAAATGAGAGATCGGGTTGGCCTCCTTATAGATATCTCCATATCTCCAGTTTTTTAAAAAAAAATTAATTTCTTTTATTAGGTGGAGATACAAGCTGGATCTCCACATTTAAATTTAAATTTTTTATTCCAATTTTGCTCTTACTTAAAAAACACGTAAGGTGCACGTGACGAGAAGATGGACGGAAACTGGGTTCTGTTACCATTCTGTCACTTATTACCAATTAAAAAGAGTTCATGGGGTTTAACGCCTAAAAAAAGTTTATAGGGCAATGGTTCTGTTAACCCATATATTATAGCAAAAAAATTTATGTTATTCCAGATTTGCTCCTTGGTACGAACCCACGTTATAAAAAAATGGACGGAAATGAAGTTCTGTTACTATTCAGTCAGCTTCTGCTAATAATTGAAAGTTTAAGGGGTTTACTACAAAAACAAAAAGCAGTTATGAGGGCACATTGCTACCTAACATATAATTCAGGGCATTGGTGCAATTAACACAGAGAAAGTCAAGGCAAGAAGTTAAAAAAAAAAAAAAAAAATTCAAAGATTGTATGTTTTTAGAACTATCAAGCTTTAGTATCACCTTTATACCTAGAAACTTTTTTTTTCAAAAATCGAATAAAAATTATTTTGACCTCTAAAAAATCATTAAACATCCAAATCACAAAGGATATTCCATCCTATGTTTCTTGTTGAAAAGAAAAAGGTAAAAGGAAAAAAGAGAAGAGAAAAGAGATATTCCATCCTATGTTTCTTGTTGAAAAGAAAAATGAAAAAGGAAAAAAGAAAAGAGAAAAGAGATATTTCATCCTATGTTTCTTGTCGAAAAGAAAAATGAAAAAGGAAAAAAGAAAAGAGAAAAGAGATATTCCATCTTGTGTTAAAGGAACAAATTTATGGTTTGGAGACTAAGTTTAAAGAGTCAAGATCAAAAGTAAACAAACAATACACATTTCATCAACCGTTAAATTAACGCTTTTCGAATTTCCCATACAACAAATGTGTCTATTGATCCGTTAAATGAAACGGCTTTCAAACATGTTCCTAAATAAATGGCAGGACAGACAAACCAAAAGACAGAGAAACATTAACTACTTTTTCAAACATGTTTTAACTCTTCTTTTCCAAATTTAGCTTCTCTATCTTTTTTTCCTGTCAACATTTTCATTTTCTTTCTCGGGAAAAAAAAACATTCAAGGGAAAATCCTTTTTGTACTATTTCTCTCTGAATCTCTTTTTTTTTTCCTCTCCCAGCTTCCCATGGGATGTTTATTACCTGTAATTTGAATTGAATTGAACAGAATCGAAAAAAATAAAATCAAAAATCAGTCAGAATACATAAATCATCTTCATGGGAAGCTGCATATCCGTGCCGAAAAAAGGTATCTTGTTATACAAGAAAACTCAGGGCAACCATAACACGAACAAGAAGCTTGCGGTGCACGACATCGGTTCAGCGAGGAGATCGGCTACGTTCAACACAGCATCGGTGCTGGCAAACCCGTGCCATGGAAGCATATTCGATACGTACAGAGTCGGGAAGGAATTGGGGAGAGGGGAATTCGGGATCACCCACCAATGCATTCACATAGAGAGCGGCGAGACATACGCTTGCAAGAAGATAGCGAAGCAGAAGCTCAGAACAGAGATTGATGTGGAGGATGTGAGGAGGGAGGTGGAGATCATGAGGCGTCTGCCCAAACATCCGAGCATTGTCAGTTACAAGGAGGCGTATGAGGATAGAGAAGCCATTTATTTGGTCATGGAGCTCTGTGAGGGCGGTGAGCTTTTCGATAGGATCGTCGCTAGAGGCCATTACACTGAACGTGCAGCTGCTAGGGTTGCCAGGACAATTTTAGAGATCGTCAAGGTTTGGTTTTTCTATTTCTTTGGTTTTACAAAATGGATTTTGTATGTTAAAGTCAAGACTAGTCTGTGGTATAAATAAACAGGACTCCTGCATGATTTTAATTTCTTGAATACGTACTAATTGTGCAGGTATGCCATGACAATGGAGTAATACATCGAGACCTAAAGCCTGAGAACTTCTTGTTTGCAGATACAACGGAAAATTCCCCATTAAAGGCGATTGATTTTGGCCTCTCCATATTCTTTGAAAATGGTATATATACAGCTAATGCACTCATGAAAATGGTATATATACAGCTAAAATGTGGATTATCGTATATAGACATTTACGATATGATGGTAAATCGGCAGGTCAACGTTTTAATGAAATTGTTGGAAGTCCTTATTACATGGCGCCGGAGGTCTTGAGGCGTAATTATGGATCAGAAGTTGATGTTTGGAGTGCAGGAATTATTCTTTATATCTTACTTTGTGGAGTTCCTCCGTTTTGGGCAGGCAAGTTTCTTGAATATGTAGAGGTTTTTTGTTTTTTCCACTTAACACTTCATTGGTCTGAATCATAATTATTAAGTTGTTTTGTTTGTTTTTTTAAGTGGTCAAACAACTTAAAAATACCAAAAAACAACTTAAAATAAAAAGTAAAAAATTCTGACTTTTCACTTAATTGTAAATCACTTAATTGCATTAAATGCAATCTAAAATGTTTTCTTCCGATACTATCCACTTATATAATATATTTTCAATTTCATCATAATTATATATGGTACATAAATCTTTATTTTAATATATTGCTTATTTTAAATAGATTTAAAAATAAATAAAAAACCCTAATCACTTCTCATATTTGTGTTTAATATCAATGCTTTATTATGATATTATGGTGATGTATTTATATATTGCTTTTTATAGTGTTTTGTGTGAATTTTCCTACTGACATTTTTATTTTTTGAAAAAAAAAACATTTTCTTCTCTTAGTAAAAATGAAGTTTATTTGTAATCAAAGAAAAAGATTATGATCATATGTGTTCATATATAATTATTATTTTTTTATTGTTTTTATTCCATATTATATGTATAATTGTTTAACATTGGTATAAATGTAAAATTATTTAGTTTCAGACAATTTTACTTTTAAAAAACAAATGTGTTGACAATACATTCAGATGTGAGAAATAAAAAACAAACATATCATTCAAGTTCAAATTTCAGTCTCTATTCAGTCTTCAGGAAAATTCAGGACTGTTCAGTCTTCAGACAAAAAAACAAACGACCATATGTACTCTGATTTGGTAATTTTGATCAAGATTGAAGAATTGCTTTACTTGGAATTCATTTATCAATTATTAGAACTCGATCTGACATGTGGGGTTTTTGCTATAATGAGTGCAGAAACTGAAGAAGGAATTGCACACGCTATAGTTCGAGGAAAGATAGATTTTGAGAGGGATCCGTGGCCCAAGGTTTCATCAGAAGCGAAAAAACTAGTTAAGAATATGCTTGATCCGAATCCTTACAGCCGGCTGACAATTCAAGAAGTCCTCGGTATGTATCTTCAACTTATTATCATCACTGATGTCGAAGGCTAAATAAGCTAATATTCGTTTGTATGTGTGCAGAGCATCCATGGATACAAAATGAGAATCATGCTCCGAATGTTAACCTGGGAGATCATGTGAGAACAAGAATTAAGCAATTCTGCTTGATGAATAAGTTCAAGAGGAAAGCTTTAAGAGTACGTTTTTCTTTTTCAACACTTTTTTGTGCATCATATTTGAACTTTGAAATGAAGTTTCTGATGATTCTTTGATTGCAGGTGGTAGCAGATAAGTTACCAAATGAGCAACTAGATGGACTGAAACAGTTGTTTTATATGATGGACACAGACAACAATGGAGACTTGACATTTGAAGAGCTAAAAGAAGGCCTCAAAATGATTGGACATAAAATGTCTGATCCTGATGTGCAAATGTTGATGGATGCTGTGAGTGTCTTTCTCTAGTCTCAACTCTTGTTATCTGAAATATCCTACAATTAATAGAATCCTTTTGGTGTTTTTTTGGAACAAAAGGCGGATTATGATGGAAATGGAACTTTGGACTGTGAGGAATTTGTGACAATGTCTGTTCACCTGAAAAGGATTGGCAATGATGACATTCTCCAACAAGCATTTGAATTCTTTGACAAGAACAAAACTGGGTACATTGAGTTTGATGAATTGAGAGAAGCATTGCTAGATGAGATTTCTGATCCAAACAATGAGCAGATAATCCAAGATATTATATTTGATGTTGATTTGGACAAGGTAAATCCTCAAAACACATATCATTCTGGGTGTATCATTTACTTCTTTTTTACTTGGTCTCTACTGGGTATACAGGATGGAAGAATCTGTTTCCAAGAGTTTAAGGCAATGATGAAAACCGGGACGGATTGGAAGATGGCTTCCCGACAATATTCGAGAGTGATGCTTAATGCATTGAGCATCAAAATGTTCAAAGATAAATCGTTGCCACTGAGTGGTGAACTTCTCTCGCCCAGAAAAAGCATACCCATACAAAAATGAAGACAATCGTGTAACTGCGATATATAATGTGTATGATTTGTCAGGTTCATACTATACAGAAAGGATATAGAAGGGAGAGGATATCTTGAGAGAATAAGGAGAAAATCTTGTTTATGTTTCTATATGTTGAAACTTGAAATGTAGATGGTTTCAATTGTAACCCCGAGTAGAACCATTTTTATGTGTTTCTTTTGGCATTTAGCTAAAGCTCAAATTGTTTTTGCACATAATGGAATTATTTGAGATTGCTTCTGCTATACTACTATTGCTTTTGAAAAGAAAATTAAAAAATCATTTTATGATCAAATTTGCAATCAGGGAGGAAAAAAACTTGACAAAACATGAAAACTTAAGCGGGCTCATATATTATGCTTTCACGAATGAGAATATTTGCATTCAGGGCTAACAAATTCGGTAATATTATCACAAGTTTACTAGAGCTGTTTATATAAAACAAGATAATAAACTATATACACTAAATCACAGTTTTAAAAGCAAAGTTGTTTTCATCACTTCTTCCACCACCACA
Organism: Dipteronia sinensis; assembly: GCA_033220585.1. Taxonomy (NCBI): domain Eukaryota; kingdom Viridiplantae; phylum Streptophyta; class Magnoliopsida; order Sapindales; family Sapindaceae; genus Dipteronia; species Dipteronia sinensis. The sequence continues at coordinate 20,039,216 of CM065641.1, forward strand.
CCTTCTATGCCAATAATTTTCTCCAGAATTCCCCAACCACATTAACCAGGTTCCCATTCCACGGAGAATTCCAAAAGCACAGACTAATAAAACTTTCACAGAAAATGCTGCCACAACAACTGGTATATGTACTGGGCGGGCATACCTGGAATCAAAGAAGGTACAACGGGTGACCGGATTATCTACCCGTATCATGGGCACCGCCAGTTCTGCTGCTTCCCTTTCCCCTTCCACCTTTTCCCTTGCTAGCCCCACCTACATATTTTGAGCTAGTCGTCTTGCTACAAGCTGCTGCATGGGAGTCCACATCTGCTAGCCCATTTTCCAAGGCTCTAACCAGGTTCTCAAAGTAATTTTTTGTCACGCTGTCCCAATTGATAGAAATGGGAAAGTTAATTACAGAAACCTTTGTGATCAAATAACGAAATAATTCCAGAAGAAAGGTAAAAAAATAAAGGAAAATTAATATACCATTTGTCAAATCTACATCATCAAATTCAAACACTACTACATGGAAAATCTACATGTACACATAAAAGCAAGGATATGTTCATGAGTCAAAAAATAAGCAGATACAACAAGAGAAATCAATAACAAGCCCAAATGCAAACTTAAGAGATGATCGGATAGATTAAAAATATTTGGGAATACAGCCAGCACAAGCAAACTGTAAAGACTTATGTCTACATCCAGTGAATTGATTTTGAGAAAAATATATATCTCCACAGCATGCAGATGTTTTGAAAAGATGACTGGATAGAACTCTAAAATTATCCAAGCATCAATGATAACATTTCCAGAACTAAAGGGAAAAAACACTCATCCTAGAGTATGTTGAAAAACGAAATAAATAATGATGACAAGTTATGAATTCTATATGTTTTCTCTTGAAAAAGACCAACTCTTTATATGTATTTTGTAAGAAAGCAAAGGAAAAAGCTACAGAGGTGTTATCAATTGACCATATTTTGATGCAATAAGTACCTGGTAAGCCCGGCTAACTTTGTACGGAAGTCATTAAACTCTTTTGATGGGCTGTCATCTGTGAGAAATTGCTGTAGTTCCTTCTCTGCACATTGATGAAGCCTTTCCAAACCTGACTCTGCCTCACCTACACATAAAGCGAAGGATGTTGTGTTTCTGATAGTAAAGTGATCACACTAAAGCACAGAAATTTGATCTAATTCCTGCCAGGCATTTGAAGTATAGATACCTTGCAAGTACTCAAAAAACTGTCTCTTGGCATGCTCATGTTCAGGTAGGTAATATCCATATGCATATGTCCATTTTAGAACTCTTCGACATTCAACTATCTGCAGTAGTATATTAATAACGAAACACCACATAGTTAGAAGCAACAGTAGACAAAATATGTTTCATCAAGCAAATCCGATTTTGTGGACACATATTCCTATATAACTGGACAATTTCTTATCACAAAAAGGTATTAGAAATAACATAATAAATCATAAAAATATGAGCAGAAAAAGAAAGTAAAGTATGCAAAGAGAGCAGATAAGGACCTAGGATGATGGATGTGTGTGTGAGTGTGCATGTACGCATGCACGTGTGACAGTGTCCACCCAACTTAAGTACGCATAATTTAAGTCCACATTCATCAGATGTGCATACGCAAACCACCTAAAAATCACACAATCTAAAAGTAAATGAGAGATCTATCTTTCTAAATAAATCACAAAAATGCAGGAGGGAATATACAAATATCATGCCTTTAAACTTTAATCTTCCCAGACAAATGATAAACCAAAAATTCTGCATATCACTATAATGGAATTAATAGATTCACCTGAAGCCATGCCTCTATGATGAACTTGAGCTGAGATTCAGGTGTGCATTGGATGTCACTAAGCTTCTCAAGCTGCCAAAAAAGGGAAAAAATATATATTATTTAGTCATTAAGACCCTTGGAGCACAGAAGCTATCCAAAGGTAGCTATAAGGTCAGATGGCATAAGCTAAAGACACCATCCCATGCTTCTTAAAAGAACGACAACCAAAAGTTTAAAATGATTCAGCCAACCATTGTAAAAATAATCACACATTACTTCTATTGCTTCTTTTCTTACCAGATCTCAAAATTTGAACACAAGGCATTTTTTATTCGACCACCTGTCTCTTAAGGAATTGCATGACAAGATTTTTTAAATGTTAAAGAAATATACTACCATAAAAGATTAAAATAGATTAGTTTTGGAGCTCGGCACATAGTAGTATGAATTAGCCAATTTTAATTTAGTAAAATGATACAAATAGAAAGAAAAACATGGTACAAATCACTCCAATTTACAGATGAATTCTGAATATCACCCAAAATAACCAAAATGAAGAACAAAGGAAAACTTGTCAGAAGATGACATACATAAGACATGTTTGGTCATCAAAAACATAGGATACAATGTTTAATGGTCTAACCACCTCAAGAAGATGAGGGATGATTAACAATGGTGTTATAAGATCAAGGATACTTACATGCACAGTCTGCATTTGATGTAAATCCGCCAGAGCTTTTTGCCTTGACTGCCAGATAATAACACAGATAATAGATTATATTAAGATACTGAAGAGAAACATGAGAAATTCATTTTATTTAACTTAATTGAAACTGTGAGCAACTGCTCCAATAAATACATTGACAGTAGGTCCAGCCTACCTTAAAACTAGGAAACTAAACTAGTTTGAATTTGGAGGTAAGGAAAAAACAGAACCTACTCTAGAGATAAGAATTAAGTAGCATCCTACTTAACTCTCTTTTATTTCAAAAAACTATCCAACAAACTAAAACAGAAATGTTCAACATGCCTAGCTTGGATTTTAGCTCTTCAAACCTCATTAGAGGTAGAGCTTTGGTAAGTATATCAGCTGTCTGGACTGTAGTAGGAGTATACCAGGTTGATCACTCTCTCTTCAACTTTCTCTTTAATAAAATGTCGGTTGATCTCTCATGTTTGGTCTTGTCATGATGAACAGGATTTTTAGCTATACGTATAGCTGCTAGATTGTTACATTTTAGCTCTATAGCAGGTTCCATAGGGACCTTAAGTTCTGTCAATAGTCTCCTCAACCAAATTCCCTCACAAAATCCATGGGCAATTGCCCCTGCTTCTGCACTACTGCGAGATACTACAGACTGTTTCTTGCTTCTCCATGTGACCAAATTTCCCAAAACATATGAACAATATCCCGATGTTGACCATGCTATTCTGTGTCTTCCACAGCTTGTAGGCTGAGTCCTTTCCTAGTGACTCGGCTATGCCAGTGAGGAAATCATCCTTTCCTTTGCCACAAATGAACATCATTACTGACCGGGACCCTTGGAGATAGTTATTCTCATTCAGCTTGCGACTAGTGATTGGTAGATGAAGAAGATTATTGTTGTTGTTGTTGTTCCCAGAACCTCCAGAATTATTAGAGGAGGATGGTTCAGGGGAAGCGGTAACAGAAGAGGGTGGTTTGTCCATTTAATCGGCCAATCTGTAGTTTGGAGTGGGAAAATTTTAGGTTCAGAGGCGGCTCTGATACCATGAAGAGAAACATGAGAAATTCATTTTATTTCACTTAATTGAAACTGTGAGCAACTGCTCCAATAAATACATTGACAGTCATTCCAGCCTACCTTAAAACTAGGAAACTAAACTAGTTTGAATTTGGAGACAAGGGAAAAAAGAACCTACTCTAGAGATAAGAATCAAGTAGCATCCTACTTAGCTCTCTTTTATTTCAAAAAACTATCCAACAAAATAAAACAGAGAGTTATTCTGTTAACAAACATCAACAGATACAATTTACATCAATAGTATGTTAAAATTAATCTAAATATTATCCAAAGGTCCTTGTAAGTGGAAAAAAGTGCTAGTAAAAGCAACAATACTTGATTAAAATAAGGGGAACCTAAGAGCCCGAGAACTAAAACAAGCATTTCTGTAATGATTACACGATTTACACTCATGATGTCAGTTCCATATTTATATAAAAAAAACAATGATCTGTTTTAGTAAATAAGTTCAATTGGGATAACTTACTACCAGAAACGACAATGAAAGGGTTTCTACAGTGTAACTAAAATAAAGCCTTGAAGATTAGGTCCAACAACATGCCTAAGGTTTACAAGAATTATTTGGTACAGACATTTTCTAAATTTCCCTCTTTCCACAATCACAGTTAATCGTTTCAACTTGATATCAAAAGAAAGTAGATATACACCATTAAATTTTCAAACATGGTGTTTTGAATAACAAAAGTTCCCTCAAAGGTTCAAATTAGTATATGTTCAACACTATTGACAATATCCAAAGGAGGAATCGTATGTCCTATGTATGCCTCGGTGATGTGTGATGGGTACAAAGTATGTGAAGACTACTAATCATTTGTTCAGCTTGGAAGCTTTGGTCTACCCTGACATCAATGACTAAATATTATCACATAGGTTATACTTTCTTCATGCTAAGAGATTTTGGTGCAGATATATTTAGCTTTCAAAGGGGATAGGAAAGCTAAGTTCTTAAACAAGGTTCTGTTACGGTGGTCTTTTAGGTGGTTTGCTAAAAAAGAAACATGATAATTTGTTTAAGACTTTATGGGCTAGGATAATTGTTCTCTTCGGGAAAAGATTGCCTAATAGATTTTGGGATCTCTTTGGGCTTCACTGTCCTCTGAGTTCTGAAGTTTCTTTATATTTCATTCTTAACAGTAGGCAACAGTAAGGTAAATAGAATGGGTCTCATTTAGGGGTAACATAGCTTTTGTCAACTGTGCAATGTAAGATGAAATATTTTTAGCAGATTTGCTTCTTTCTTATGGATGGTTCACTGCATTTTTGTTATGATGTACTTATCAATTTTAGCAGAGATTTTTAAATATATATATATATATATATATATATATATATATATTGTTTCAAAAGAGGAAAAAAAAATTCAAACATGGTACAGATCTACAGATACACTATGATCCTATCTGACCCGCACACCATAGCATGAGGTGACACAGATACTTGGTCATTTACATTGTCCTACAAAAAGCAGAACAAAGCCAACTAATAAACACCTATTGTACTAGAATAATGTTCCTGGCAGTTTTTGGGTCCTTGAGTCATTTTTATATTCTATGATTTGTAATATACTTCTCCTTTCTAAAATTTGTATCTTGAACACCAAGCAACATGACCCATATGGCGATGGAATTAAAAGACAAACTATGAATTTGAGTTAAAGATTATTTGGAAAAGAAATAAAAAGCAGAGATGTAAAATTTTTGAGTCAGGAAATTAAAAAAGGAATCAACTTTACTACATATGACAGAAACAGAAATAGATTAGAAAGAAAATCCACATACTGTTTGATTGCTTGCCCAACGTTCATAATAATGAGTGTATTTCTCTAAAGAATTCTTTGCCATCTCTCTCCTCCTCTCAGCTTCATCATACTACAACCATCGATGTGAATTCGTAAATCAAAAGAAAAAATTTAACCATTTTCAAAATAAAAAGCACATATTTAGCAGCTACAGGCCTACAATAAGCAAAATAACAAACAAAAGATTATTATTCTCTTACATCTCCCTGTTGCTTAGCTGACTCATATCTATTACAAGCATAGAAACCACCAGTTCTCTCCCCATGATCAGACCATGCACCAAGACATAGCCTGTAAACAATAATTAAGTATCAAACTCAACAACACTCATCCAAAGCAAGAGATATTACCTTTAAATTATGGTTTCAGCAGAAGATTCAAAGCTTACCAGCAAAATTCAAATTTACAAGGTGGTGAGCATGTCATATGCATACAGCCTTGATTTTTCTCAATTGGTCGCTTGCACTTTGGACAAGGCTTGGAATTGGCTAGTATCCTGCATGGTATTACATTAAAAATAATAATGATAATAATAAATATAAATAAATAAATAAAGAAGATAAAGAAGATAGTACAAGAAAATTAAAACATTAAAAAATCCACAATCCACTATGGCCCGTTAGAGTTAAATAATTTAGAAAAAACTCTATAACAATAAGTATATTAGATAAGTAGTTGTCTAGTTTGTCAACAAATGCTGTATACATATAACAATTCAATACAAACAAAAAGGATGAAATTTTCCATGTGATAAGCTCCATAAATCTTTATCTCAAGTTCTCTCAAAATCTTGTAAAAGGGTAAAACCAATTTGCCTCATAGCTCATAATTATATGTTTTGAACACAATCATGAAATTGTCGGTTAATTTTGTTTGCAATTTTAATAACTGGTTAAAACTTAATAAATTCTTCCAGATTCTTTATATATTTTGTTGCATGCTAATAAATACAAAGTTAAACTTGCCGCATCAAAAGTTTATAGGGAATAGCCAAAAAAACATATACGACGTCTAAAAATTAAATCTCAATTGATTGTGATTAGAATTCTAAAAGCATAAATATATATATGCCCTACCAGTTCATGTTTTCAGACTCAGCACAGTTCTTCAAAATCCACTTTTCCACAGTGCCGCAATCCACAGGACGATGAGCTTCCTCAGTGCACTGCATTCAGATCCAATGGAGCTTATCAATCCAATTTGTTATACAGCTAATAGTTTTTACAGAATCTAATCATAATGCTTTTAGAAATATTAAACATACATTCCAACAGAAACTATAAGAGCAGAAGCACGAGACATCAAAATTTCCACTTCCAGCAGCAAAATCAACAGCATTCTCACACCCTGGTGCAGGACACCACTTGGTCTAGTAGTACACAAGAAAAACAAACAGGGGTAAGAACTATATGGGTAAAATTAGAGGAAATATGGAAGGAAGCCAACTCGAATCTTAATTTGGGTTAAAAAATAATCTCATATAGAGACGAATAGGGAAATATTACCAAATTCTAATTCGATTGAAAGAAATAATACAAAAAAAAAAGTAAAATAAATTAGAACCGTAATCTTGCTTATGGAAAAACAGGGTTCATGCTCTTGTGAATTTTAAACATCCAGAATTTATAAATGTGTCCAAACATCCACTATTTCAGAGGATATCGCATACAGAAATAGATCAAAAGATGTTATCAGTTATGAAGATTTAATGAGGAATCACTGCATGCCCATCAGTATGTGATTAAAGTTGGTGGGGCATAACCACTCCATTAATTTTCACCTATGGAAGTGGGACAAAAGAGTCTATAGCTATAGCTTCTAAATTTATGGAATAGATTGTTCAAAGAAAAATTACTGGGGTTAGAGATGATTGATTTAGTGGCAAGTCAGGAATTCAAATCCAAGGGTGTACCTTCCTATTGTCTTCGACATAAGATCTAAGGAGGTAACGAGAGTACTTTGCCTTATCTTCACCAGATGCCAAGTTGTTGATCATGTCTTGACCAACAGCAGCTTCACAAGATGGATCGGGGCATCTCAGCGTCAAACATCCAGGACCATCATTAATCGTTGTGCTAATAAAACCTAAAAAAATATACAAAACGTTTTCAAAGTATTTCATAACACAGATTTAAATTGTTCTTAAATATACATCGAACGTGACTTGACTAACAGCATCACATCAAGTACAGTAAGAATGTTATCAGAAAAAAGAATGGCACTGAATGTCATTAATAGAACCATGATTCAGAACATATTCAGATTTGAAACCTTGAAGCATGAGAAAAAAAGAAATTGTGTAAAAAGTAAAAACAAAAAGAGCATGAGAACAGAACAAATTTTAAAATATGGCATGTAAGACAAACCTCTCCAGCATGCACTACAGAAGGGGTGACCACAAGCAGCTGACAGAACTTCATCACGAGGATAGGAATCAAAACAAATCCCGCAAGTTAACTGGGCACAAAAACAGTTATCGTATTGTAAGGGACAAAAACAAGAAAAGCAGTCGAGCAAGATACACAATCAACATAAAATATTTGTATTCATAGAGCCAGAGGACTGACTTCTTTTGCATTGGGAAATTGAACAATTGGTTTTTCCAACAAGCCAACTGATTTCCGTACTCCATCTTCATCAGCAAACCATGCATCGTGCACTTTACTAACACACCTGTAATGACAACTTTGTTCAGAACATCAACCTGAGCGGCAACTAAAGTGGACAAACCCAAAGAGTGAGTAACTTACCAATTAAAATAACGGAGTAAGATGCTTGCATCTACTCTTGATATTGAAAGGACGGTGGAAACTCTTGTAATATCATCCTCCTGATGTTGATGTATATCTTCTTCTCTTAAGACGGTATAACTTTGCTGAAAGAAAAAATAACACATAAATATGCAAGAGAAAGAATCAAGGAAATGGTATACACCAAAACCAATTAACCAGGACCAGTCACAATAATTATAACATATTAAAAATCATATTCATCGAATCAGGCAATGCATTTTCTGACAATCATAGTTCTGAAAAGGACATCTGTGCTTATAATTTTATCCAACTTGATGGTTATATGTTCTAAATGGATACTTCGGGCATAATGAGTCCTAATATATAAACATTAAAAATGAATACACACATTCAGCTTGCAAGCAATCCTGTGCTTGATGATATAAAGTGACCATAAGATTCAGCTCCTTATATTTTTCACTGGTTTGCCAATGAAAAATCATTTTTTTTGGACTGATAAGTCCATAAGAGGGGGTAATAAGCTAAACATTATCAAGTCAGAAGCCCACCCAAAGTTAAACCTAACAGTTTAAAAAAATAATAATAATTAACTCAGCCCTCATACAAAATACACAGAACTAAACAACACCTTGCAAATCCAAAGCCAGCAATGTGCTGTCTGCCATAGTTGACTGGGAACTCGACTTACAGGCTAAACTATCTACAGAAATGCAAGCCAATCGGACTTTAAAATAAATAGGTCCAAAAATCCAATTGTGGCCACCATTCCACCGCATCAAATTTTCGCAGTATCCAAACAAAAAATAAAAAATAAAAAATAAAAAAAGTGTAATCATACGCATTATCAAGTGAAACCAAACAGGGCTGAAGTTCAACCGCTCAAGTTCCAAACCAAAACCAAAATTCAAGCCAGTAGAATCCAAAGCAGCAACAATCAGTCACTATCTAAGCAAGCAAACAAACAAAGTAAAACGAGAAAAGGCACGAACTTGAGCGATCAACCTCAAAAGAAACCGAATTCAATAAAACAGAAAACAAGAAAAAGAAAAAGAAACCTGCTGGCGACGGGAGGTGCTGTTATCGATATCGTCTTCGGGATCCTCCTCAATGAACTCGTAATCGTCGTTGCCGTCGGCGTTGTCGGAGTTGTAGCAGTCGTAATCGTCGTCCATTGCCTCACCGCTGTAGAAATCGTCATCTGAAGAATCCATACCTAATTCGATAGATAAACCCTAGCTCGATTGATTGATTTTCTTACAAAAAAGGAGTGTTTGGACGGAGAGAAACTACAAGAAGAGCAAAAGAAAAACAAAGTAAAGTTGTTGAATGGGATTAGAGAATGTTTAATGTTTTTTTTTTTAATAGTTTAAATAAAAATTGATTTTGTCTTCGTTTTTTCTCTCTCTATCCTCTAAAGACTGGGTTTTTATATGCACAGCTAACTCAGACCTGGAAGTTGTAGGAAAAAGACACTCTATGACTCTAAGGGTGGTTACGTCATTTTACCGCAAACGGATTTGCTTTTTGATGGAGCATTTTTTTTTAATTATTATTATTGAACAATTAGAAAATGGAAGAGATTTGAAACATTTGCTGTCTTGTAGACTCGTGGTTAGGGGGTGTGCAAAAAACCGCTAAACCGAACCAACTCGTCTAACCCAACCAAAACTTCATAGGTTGGTTTGGTTTCACATATAAAAAAATTATTAATTGGTTTGTCATTTAACAAACCGATCAAAGAATGAGTCGGTTTGGGTTGCTAAAAATAAAAACCATATAACCCAAACCAACCCATATATTTAATAAAAGTCAAATCCATATTTTTCGGAGTTTTGTAACTTTTATTTATACTTATTTGTCTCTCATATAAATAAGTTTTTTTTCTTTCTCATTCATAGTCTTCAACCATTTGGTATTGTACCACTCATCTTTCTTTTATATATTCTATTTTTTTAATAAATAAAATATAATTACTCCTCCCTTCCGATGCATGTTAGAGTATGAGTTTTATTATGTTTTATTTTTTATTTTTCTGCTATTATATATGTTATTGTTAATATTAATTATATACTATTTTTAATTTTTAAAATAATTAAATAACACCTATATTTCATATTTTTATATTTAAATAATTTTTTATAATAATACAAAAAATAATTTTTGGGCTTAAACCTAAACCGATAAATCAACACAAACCAACCCGACTTTTTTTAGTTTAGTTTGAATCGGTTTGATAAATCACATTGTTTTGGTTTGGGTTGAAATATAGTCAAACCGAAACATATTGGTTTGGTTTGACATTGAGCTTCAACCCAAACCAAACCGAAAATGCACACCCCTACTAGTGGTTATGTTTGAAAAGATTGGATCAAAAAAAAGGAAATGTCATAATTATAAATTTTATTTTTTTTTTTTGAAACATTATAAAATTTATTATATTGTTTATAGAATGATTAATATTATACAACTCAAATAATTCAATACAAATGGTGTGACAAATGAGTTGTCATTCACCATACAAATCATGGGATGATGTGGTTAATGAATAAACCACTTACCACATCATTTGAGTTGGTTTTTAAGCTAATTCATTAGGTTGTCTAGCATTAGTATTGTAAAAATTATTCATCCTGGTATATGATCATTCGCGTAAGGTTTGATGCTTTATATGAGTCGGATTTGATCTTGAAACCTCTTTTCCGATGACAAAAATGGTGAAGATATATGTTTAAGTGTTTAGATATTTGTGATAGGTTCACATAAGACTGATAACGACTAATGGTGATCAATAATGAGTAATAGATACCAGTAATGACTAATGACTAATGGAGACCAATAATGACTAATGAAGATCAGTAGCGACTAATGACTAGTGAAGACTAATAACGACAGACAAAGATCAGTAACAACTAACAGACTATTGAAGACCAATTATGACAAACGAAGATTAGTAATGACTAACAACTAAAGGAGACCAATAACGATTAACAGAGATCAGTAACGACTAACTATAAACGGAGACCAATAACGATAAACGGAGACCAGTAACGACTAATGGAGATCAATAACAACAAACAGATATCAATAACAACTAATAAAGACCAATAATGACCAACGAAGATTAGTAATGACTAATGACTAATAGAGACCATCAACGACTAACGAAGATAAATAATAACTAACGATTAACGGATACCGGTAACGACTAATGACTAACAGAGATCAATAATGACTAATGACTAACGGAGACCATTAACAATTAACGACTAATGAAGATCAGTAACAACTAAAGACTAATGTAGACCAATACAATTGATGGAGACAAGTAATGACTAACAGAAACCGGTAACAGATAATAATTGAGGTGAAGTTAGTTAAGATAATCACAACGGTATTTTTGTTTTTTTTTTAACAAGACATTGATAGCACCTCGAACTATGTTTAGATCTATCTTATGTATCAATTTTTATTGTTATTATTTATTTGTTATCTTGACAATAAGACTCATTCAAAAGTCTATATGTACACCTATTTGGATTAAGAGTCAGTTTGGTATTGTTGTAACTATTAAAATAAGTGAAAATTGCCACACACAAAAAATTAACCTAATCAAAATATGCATTATTGTTTTTGGCCAAATCCATTGTCTTTTTAACCATTTATCATAATTTTCTTTCACTATGTAGTCAGTAAATTATAATGCTACCATATCATCTTTTTCATTTCACAAAGCTTCATGTTTAATCTGAAACATGATTACTGTATTGAAATTCAACATTTCTGATGTTTCATGTTAAACATAAAATGTGACTAATGTGTTGAAATTCAAGAATTCCAAAAGTTTGATGTTTCTTGTTAACATCAGAAAAGGTTGAATTTCAATATAGTAGTCATGTTTCATGTTTAACATGTGATGTTTCATATTAAACATGAAACATATGGAAATCTTGAATTTATACCCATTTCAACAACAATCAATCTAGGTCTTCCAAATCGATTGGCCACCGAATCGATGTCGGAGAGCAACCAAATCTTCTTCACCGGTGTCACGTGACGTTTTCCGGCCCCAATTGGGTCTCATCCTCTCTTTTTCTCTTTCTCTTCATCTTCTTCGTTGGCGTCTTCTTCGATCAACTTAATCGTTGTCACTCTGAGCTTGTCGCCATCACTCTGAGGACGTCGCCGGCACTTCGACTGCCGATCACCTCTTCTCTGATCGATAACTTCTCTCTCATCTCTCTCTCCTCTCTATCCTCACTCTCTCCACTATTTTTCTTCACAAAACGATTTAGGTTTTTTTATATTTTTAAATAAGGGCATTTTAGATTGTGTACCTTACACTTGGTTACAAACAATCACACTAATACTTTTTGATTAAAAAGAATAATGCATATTTTGATTATGTTACTTTTGCAAATGATCTTTAAAATAATCATTATAAGTTGTACTGAATAAATAATATGCTATGAAGTTAATCTGGCAGTTGTTTGGTTCACAATATTGTTATTAACATTGCTGTTAGATGGTCACATTGTTTTTAACACTCCTTTTAGACTCAAAATGATATGATTTTTTTTTCAAATGAAATGTATGGAAATTGAACATTTTTAATTTTTAATTGGATCAAACCATTATTTAATTCAAATGTCAAAGAAAAAGACAAAATAATTATATAACATTTAATTCAAATGTCAAAAAAAAATATATCAATTTTTTTTATAATTCACATTACCAATTAGCTAGTAGGTACAAAACACTGGTTGTTGTATTTTTTGTAGTTATAGTCTATTTCTATTTAATGTATTTTTTGAGTAGATAAAAAAAATGGTCTACTAGTTATTATAACGCTAGATAAAAAACTTATAAACCAAAAATTAAAAAAAAAATGACCATTTAAAAATGATTATAAAAAAACTCAAATTATAAATTTTTTTTGACATTATCTATTTATCCACTTTTTTGAAGCTTTTTGTCATTAGTAGAATTCGAGCTGCTGACTTGGCAATCATTTGCTCAAGCCCTAAGCTCGATCATCTACCAGCTGAGCTACGCCCCTAGGGCAAAAAAAAAAACTCAAATTATAATAGTAAATAATAACAATAGATTTATATGAAATAAAGTTTAGGACAAAATATCTTTATGTTAAATTAACAAAGATAATTTGGTCATTTAAAAAATTCATTAAATCTCATAGCAGATTATTTCATAACCACTTTTCAGGAGTAATAATCACTTTTAGAAAATTTACCAAACATCTCTTTATGTGCTTCTTCTTCCAAGCAGGAATTGGTTGGATTTGCAAGTGCCTATTGAAGGCCTCACTGAAAAGGAATCTAGTTTGGAAGGCTGAAATAATTGGCAGCCAAGCCAAAATAGCAATTGGTACATAATGAATAATTTATTTTTATTTTTTCGGTTTGTATTAGGTTTTTGAGTCATGTTGGCATAATTCCATATGAAAATAATATTTCCTTTGTATTGATTAATTGTCTAGGTTCATTGAGATTCAAGCTTCAAGGAATAATGGCAACTCATCTAGCAAAGAGAAGTTTTGAAGAAGAGTAAGCTTTGTTGCACATCAATGGTATATTAAGACCCCATTCCTCTTGCAAGGAGTTTAGGCACACACACACACACATATTGCATCCATGCGTGTCCTTACATTGTTGTACTCAATTGGTATAACACATACACACATATATTATTGTATGCACATGCATTAGATTTAAATTGACAAATTTTGTAAAAATGCATGTTCTAGGATTATATCTAGGAAATGGCATACTTGTGTGTTCTTGTGTTTGTTTATTTGTGTTTTATTGATATCGAACTTGCATGTGTTTTCATATTGTTCCTTATTGAGTTCTGAACGTTTCGGTTACTCATTCATTAGTATTCGAGTTCCGAGTTGGAAGTTACAAGACTTTCCGTGTGTTTAACGTGATTGGTTTTCGTCTTTGTATATCAAGTTGATTTCCATATTTTTGTGAAAGTTTTATAGATGTCCATGTTCGTAAGAAAGTCTCTGTTCGAAATCCGAAAATGGATTCAAAATCGGAGTTTGGAGACTGGGGAACGATCAAAGAATGCGAGAGATGCGCGAAGGAAAAGGAGATGGCAAAATTGCCATTTGCACACCTTCCCTGTGTAGGCACATTGCCTCCATAGGAAGGAGCCTCCTCTGCCCCCATGGAGGCCATGCGCCTCGACGAAATGCTGAGGTGGCGTGGTGACTGGTGCCATGCGTGATGCTCTCCTCTCCACCTCACTATCCCTCCCATTTCTTTTAAATACCTATATGTCTCTTTCTCTCTCTCTCATATTTTGATTTTAAGAAGACAAAAAGTGCAGAAAATTTTCAGATTTTTCTCTCAACTTTCAAACACCATATCTCACTCATTTCGTATCGAAATTGAGTGATTCAAAAGGGAGAATCTTTTTCTTAAAGTCCTCTATTATCTCTAAGCAACTTCAAAGTCTTTTGTTCAAGTATTTTGGTAGTTCTACACCAATTTCGTGACTGCACTCTTTTTACAGGGTATTTGATTATCTTTTGATTTTTGCTTTTAAAATGTTCAATTTACTTGGGTTTTCTTCTCATTTTAGTGTATGTGACTTGAACAAATGTTGATAAGAGATAGAGCTTCAATTATAAGCTAGTTTTGCTTAATTAGAGACTTGTATATGAGTTAGGTTTTCTTAAATCTATGTTTTCACATGCTTGTGAGCGTATTGTAACTAGCTTATAATCTATGACTATTTATACTTTAATTGATTGTATTTTGATGTTTGATAGCCTTTACATATGCTAGGACTCTTTAGTTGAATATATTTAGGATTAGCACAATTAATTTTATATTTAGAGTCTATTGTGTTTTAGTTGATTATTTTTGTGAATATGTGCTTTAAATGATTGCTAGAGAATTTCAATGATCATATGTTTTGATTCTAGCATTTTTGGTTTTAGTTCTAAATTCTTGAATATGTGCTTAATGAACATGTTTTAAAGCTTTAGTTGCATGAATAAAATCTAGAATTAAAATGTATTTTTTGGTGTTTTGTATGTTCTAGGTTTTTATTCATGTATAAGATCTAGACAACATTGTTTTGTGGACTTTGATGCCTATGTCTAGTTCTTCATGGAGTGTACCTAATCCATACATTTTATATGTTACATGCATCATTTATGTGATGTTATGTGTTTGGATTGTAAATTAGAAAAATATACATTGTGTGTTCATTGATCATTTCTAGTTTCCATAGGTTATATTGATCACATATTCTATGTTTCATATGTTTGCATTTGCATACGTTTGATCACATTTAGGAAGTCTTTGCAAAAGGCATGAAGTCTCTTATTGGAGTGTGAAGGTTCAACTTGAGCAAGAAGTCTTAACTAGGATTGTGAAGATCCGGGTAGTTAAGCGAGGAAGTATTGGCTAGGATTATGAAGATCCGGATAGTCAAGCAAGGAAACTTTCTAGAGACATGTGAAGTGTCTTGGATAGAAAGTAGGCAACTCTTTCATTAGTAAAAGGCCCCGAGGGTAGGATAGGAGGGATATCCAATAGAGGGTGTATCATGTGAAGTGGTATTTTTGAGGGTGTACTTTTATCCAACTAGTGAAAGGTGGTGTTATCGGTGGTTGTGGAATCAACATGAGGAGGTTTTATCATGTAAAAATTACGTGTCAAATGTGAATGTGCATTTTGCGTGAATGCAATAATAAAACAAATTTAAAATCCCAAGATGCACTAAACAAGAATAACAAGAATAAACCTAGTATATGGCAAACATGGGTATCGTTCCACAGAGATCGTAAAATAGTTATGACCGAATTCTACTATAGTACTAAATACACTACAAGTGAATTAAAATTGATGATGATAAAAACTAAATGAAAATGTAAATACTACTAAACTAAGGTAACTAAATATAACTAAGATAGTAAAGATGTGTGCGTAAAGGGTATGATGATAGATATGAGAGTTGATGCAATATAGACACAAATAGTGGGAGTTCCGCTTATGAAGCCCGACTAGATTTAAATATATGGCTTATCTTCCGAGTTCGAGTTTCCGGGATTGCTCGGATTGGAATGCTCATAATCCACTCCTTTCACTTTTGCTTTGGATAGATGTAGGAAGGCTGGGATGGCTTGGATTGGAATGCTCTCACTCCACCAATTTTCCTAACCGGGATATGTTGGATTGGAATGCTTACAACATACCCCTTCAAATTCAATTGAGCTTGGTTAACACCTTAAGTGTAGATGGTTAAAATATAATTTGATATCTCATGTAAACCAAGAGTTGGAATGCCTACTTGACTCACAAAGAAACCACAATTCAATCTCTACAAAGGGTTAGGAGTTGGAATGCCTACCGAACCCAAAGTGAGTATTAAATGCATTTAAGAGCAAATTCAACCACTAAGTTAAATGGGTGTTGGAATGCCTATCCATTTCACAAAGATTTCAATTAAAGATTAGTTACTCTAATAAGTTCAATTAATCCACAAAAATCAAGAGTTGGAATGCCTACTTAATTCAAGGGATAATCAAACACAATTAAGTAAATTGAATGGAAATATATTAATCAAGTCAAAATGGTGGAAATCCCACAATCTATGAATTAATTACATCAACCCCCAATTTGGGTTTAGCTAATCATGACAAATGTAAAAAGATAACAAAGAGGAGAGAAATAAAAAAGACCCATATGAGACCTTCTTTCTTCAAGCTTGATTACACCTCTAATGTCCTCTTGAGTAGCAAATTGATGAAGAAAATGGATGGGTTTGGATGATTTTGGGAGAGAATGGGTTTTTAGATTTAGAGAGAGAAAAATGTGATGTGAATGGGTGTGTGGTCGTGTGGCTGGCGCAACACATGATTCCATATATAGTTTCCCCAAAATAAGTTTGAAACAAATGACGTGGCTGCATTTGATGCACGTAGTGCATGGGTAACTGCACGGGTAAGGTACCCGTGTAGTTGGCTCTTGCCCGATGATCTGCTCCCTGGCTTGGTGAATTGCACGGGTAGTGTGCGGGTAGGGTACCCGTGCTATACCTGTGCTATCTCTTCTTTCTTTCTGGTTTGGTACAATTGCATGGGTAGTGCACGGGTAAGGTACCCGTGCAATACCTGTGGACTGTGGCCTTCCCAAAATCCATCTTCCGGTGCATAGGTAGTGCTCTGGTATGCTACCTGTGCACTATGGCCTTCAATACACCCATTTTTACCCCACTTGTCTCATTTTTATCCCGCTTCTTGATTTTTCACCTAATGCCTGCAATATCAACAAAAGAGCCATAAATACACATAAAAACACCCAAGAATGAGACAAAGGATAAGATTATGATGGCCAAAATATTTAACAATTTTGACGCGATCAAAATATAGTATTGCAAACTCTCTCTTGATCAAAGTTGTACATATCATTTATCTTTGTAGATTGACTTACTTGTATATAGTCATTTTTGGTTAGTACTTATGAATATTAGACATACATATATATTAATTCAAGTACTTGTTGATTTTAGTTTTTAGTTTGATTTCTTCACTTGTAAGCTATAGACTTTAATTAATGTGATTAATTGAATATGTCTTATTCAGTAGTCTATATGTGCTTCCATATTGTTAATGTATTGTGATACAAGTTATCTAGAGGGACAAACTTTTGTTTGTTTCAAGGGATTGAAAAATTGTGTAAAAACATATTCACCCCCTCTAGGTTAGCTTTAAACAATTTAACCGTGCTTATATTTTCAGTTTGAATGTCGGGTTTTTTTACGTGGGGGCCCTTATTTAGGGTTCTGCTGGCATGACTTGATAATCCCTCTTGGTGAATGAGGTTGTTTGACTTTGCTGCATATTGGATCTGCTTTATTGGGCAGTGTGTGGTGGGACCTTGTGATTAGGTTAGTTTAGTTCTCTCTTTTTGTGATTTCGTTTGTAATCTGGTGGGTTCGTCATTTCTTGGTCCTTTTGTTGGGTTTGCTTGTTGTGCTCATAGTCGGTGTCATGGCTTCTTCTTTTTTGCATGGTCAATCCTCAATAGTGATAGGGTTGGTTTCCGTGAATTGCAATTTATCTAATCCGATGAGCTTTACGGTGGCGTTATTTTCCTAATTGCCTAATGAGATTTTTCCTTCATCAGCCAACTCTTTGAGGACTGATTCAGATGTTCTGATCTCATTGGATGTTGCTTATGCTACATTGAAACTTGTGGGTGGGCTTCCAGTTGTTACTTCTGCATTGAGTAATCCTCTGGTGGATTTGCATGGTACTAATTTTAAGTGTGTCTGTGTTGGCTCAATTGATTTGACGCTTTCAGGGGGACCTTCACTTGTTCATGCTCGTGTTAGACCGGTAGTGCCCTATTCCTTGACTCTTTTAGGGAATTATGTCTCATCTTTTATCAACTAATGAGGTACTTTTTATGCTGATCTTTTGAAAGCTCATTCTGTTTAGGTTGAGAATTTGAAGGCTAATTCGACACCGACGAAAAATGGTGGATACGTTGCAATTCAGGTGGATCTCGTTACTTATCAGTCTAGACTCGATAACTATAAACATGCTCTTATTGAAAGGGTCATTGTTTTCAGCTGTGAGAAACCCTAGAAACTGGTTGATCTTAAAGCTAAGCTTAACTCTATATGGAAATTGAGTTTTGCCTGGTGTCTCATATCTTTGGGATGGGGGTACTTTCAAATTATTTTGACTTCTCCAGCAGAAAAGAATCTAGTTTAGAGCATGGGATCTCTTTATCTGAAGTCAGGTATTTTACGTCTCCAACAATGGATCCCGTATTTTAATCCATCCTCGTATAAGTCTACTAGTGCCTAGGTTTGGATTTAATTTTACGATCTTCCTTGGGAATATGGGCACCCAAAGATTATTTCTGATTTAGCTAGAGGGATAGAAGTTCCTTTACGGTTGGACAGTGCCACACTTGACGGAGATTTTAGGCATTTTGCTAGAGTTTTGGTAGATGTTGATGTTTCTTCCCCGCCTCTGATTTCTTTACTTTTAGAGATGAATGGTCATCATAGTATTTGGTGAGTATGAAAATCTCCCTGCTTTTTATACTACTTGCTCTTCCATTGGTCATTTACCTAATACCTACCGATGGAACAAGCCCAGTAATGCTTCTTCTTCAAGCATTGGTAAGAATTTATCGAAACGTGATGGCTCTTCTCTGTCCACGGTTGATGATGGGTTTCAGTTTCCTCGCAGTCGCTCTACATCTCATTTGGAATATTGCATAGTCTCTAAGTCGTATACAGTAGTTTCAGTGTCCAATGTTTTTACGGCTATCCATCACGATATGGTTGATACGGTTGTGGTTCATTCCTCTATGGAAACTGGGTCGGTTCTGGGTTCAAGATCGGGTCCTTCTGATAGTTCGTTCATTCCTTCAATACATGCTACTTCTGATGGATCTGTTGATGTTGCCATTTCCACTCTTCAAGATTCACTTATTTTGAGGGTTATGCATGAGTAGCGGGTTGAGCAAGATAACACAACTACAGTTGTGACTTCTGCTCCGGTTAGTTCCGTTGTTCTTATAGTTTCTTTTCAAACGTCTTCTCGACAGGGTCTGATTCATTGGTTTCGGTTATTTTGATTGATCAACGATCTTTGAGTGATGGATCTGGGTCATATTTGCCATGGTCTTCGGCTACATGCATTGTGGATTTTGTTAAAAGACCGGAGGCTTCGCTTTCCAAGTCCCTGGCTAAGCTTCGTCTTATTACAGATTCTTCTTGGACTTCTCAACTTGAAACAGATGATCTAGATTCTAATACAATTACTAGGAAGAACAAAATGATCCTTCGTAGGTTGGCTATATATAAGTCCGGTTTTTGCACTCCAATCGCTTCTAATGATTAGTGTACTTTATTGGAATTGTCGTTGGATAGGGAATGGTTCTACAAGACGAGTCCTTAGGGATCTTCACTTGTTGCACCATCCTTCGTTGGTTTGCATTGCGGAACCTATACCGGATTTTGATTCGATTTCTCTCGGGTTTATGTCTTCTTTGGGCTGATACTTGGTTGGTGTGAATGATATGAGGATTTAAAACCTTCTATTTGGTTTTTTTGCCTTTGAGGCGATTTCTGATGTTCATGTGGTTTTTTCTCATGACTGTTTTGGTTAAGGTGGACTCGACTATTCACTGGTACTCTTTTGTTTATGCTAGTACCTCTTATTTAACTTGTCGCTCCTTTTAGGTTTCTTTTGGTAATTTGGTCCATCGGGCTTCGCTCTCTTGGTTGGTTGTTGGGGATTTCAATACAGTTTTGGAAGCTCATGAGAATAAATGTGGTAGCCCTCCATTCATAAAGTTCTTGTGATGATTTCAAAGCAATTATTGACAAATGTGAGTTTATTGGTCTTTCGACTTAAGGTAATCTGTTCACCTAAGTCAAAGGTAATAGTGTAAGCACTAATGTTGAGAGACGTTTAGATAGAGCCCTAGTGTTAGACATTTGTCTTAATTATTGGAAGGATGACACGTGCTAAAACAAGCAGCAATTGTACAACACATGTAATATAGAGAAAGTAGAGTATCGTCCACAAAGATTGAGATACTAAGTACCGAAATTGATCAAGCTTACTGCTATTTAGACAGTCAATTAATAGGTGATATGATTACCAAAAAACTACAATTTAAACTAAATTAATGCCAATTGTAAATTATGCAACTGATTTAAAAACAAACGAAGAACATAATTAATTCAAGCAATGAGATGAGAGACTGGGGTTTCCAATTTCACCAAACTAATCCTATCAAATGAGATTAAATGCCAATTCAAATAGATAAACAAGTCAATGTTGAAAGTAATATTCACTTAATTATCACCAATATTATCTCTCAACAATAAAGGATATACTTACATGCAACAATAATCTATCTTTCGATGACTATTAGAAATACACACAAGTTTATTAAGATCAATGATACACATTTAAAGACTATACATGCAAGCTCGCATAATTCTATCTCACTAAACATGTAGTAGACATTTCATCGAGCACGTTGCATGCGTCACCTCTCGGTCCTTACCATAATAACAAAAGTTCATTCAAGTGATGGCCAATCACTCAAAAGTATTGCGAACATAAATATCTACTCAACAATTAACAAGCAATCTCAATATAAAGGCATTCTTCATTTAATATTCATAATAATGATCCATTGTAACCCTAGCACAAATAACTTACTTCATGTTCAAAGTAACAAAAATACAAGCTTTGATTATAAATCTAAACATGACTATGTGGAAGTAAAAGAGATAGAGAGTAGAGGATTAGAAAAAACTATATTGAAGAAAACTCCCTTTTTTGTCACTTGATCTCTACTTCTCTCCAGCTTCATCTTTACATTCCTTGCCAAAATGATGGAAGACGGTGGTGGATCTTGGTGATGTAGGGTGGAATATGGTGTTTTGGTGATGGAAGAATGTTTAAAAATGGAATATTGGGTGTTTTTGGCTGGGAAGTGGTTGTTTTTGGTGTAAAATGGAAGGCATTTATATGTGGGACCATTTTAGGGAAAAATCTTTCCACTTGGTTGAGTTGGACAGTCGTCTGGGCGACGTGGTCAGGCTACATGCCCAAGTCCCTCACCAGGTCGCTCAACTCATTGGAGACAAAATTTCAACTCTGACCACTAGTTACTAAAACAGACATAACTTCCTCTAGAAAATTCGGAATCATGATTCATAAAGTTTTTTGGATACTAGACTTCTAGAGATTTCCAAATATATGTGGCTCGCAACCCAATTCAATTTGAGGAGAGATTTATGGCCTCCGCAAGTTGGACATTCTGCACATGCTATTTTAGCCTCCAAACTTCTTCGTTTTCGCTCAAACTCCAACTCTAAACCTTAATCCTTACACGAGCTTATTAAACATATCAAAAACATCGATTTTACTCAAGAACCAAAGCGAAAAGAATCGGAAATGGTGGCCATGATTACGTACAAAATGGCTTTAACAATTCTTATTTGGTTCTTCCTCATAGATTTTCATATCATTGTCCTCTATTTATTAGGTTTTCTGAGATTGATATCTCTAGTCTTAGGCCTCTTAGATTTCAAAGTATGTGGTTGGATCATGATGATTTTCTTACGATTGTTAGCCGAGTTTGGGGTTCCCCGGATATGGGTATGCCGGTGCATAATGTTATCCGCAAGCTCAAAAATTTGATGAAGGATTGGAATTGAGATTTGTTTGGGGATCTTAATTCAGAGATTAATAAAAAGACTGTGGAGCTTTAGACTATTCAAACTCAACTTTCCAACTCTGATTTTTCTAAAGATTTTTTTACGTCTAAATCTCACTCTCACCACGAACTAGGTGTTTTGTTTTCTTCAGAATTGTTCTAGGATGAAATGGCATCAAGGTGGGGATCATAATTATACTTTCTTTCATGCTTCTATTAAATGTAAGCAGTCCCGAAAAGCTTTGTCTTCTCTTTCTATTGACGGGGTTATCACGGATAATCAGAATGCAATCAACGATCATATTATCAGCTAATTGATCTTTTTTCTACTAATTCTACTCGGACGGTGCGAGATTTCTCAGTTATTTATTCTGTAATTCCTAATATGGTGATTGAGGATGAGAATGCCAATCTGATCATGGTCCCCTCTTCTAAGGAAATTAATGATGCGGTTTTCGCCATGGATGCTTACTCCGCTCCATGCCATATAGTTTTACAGGTAAATTCTGTCTGCAATATTGGGAGGTTCTTGGTTGTGATGTTTCTCTAGTAGTCCAGGGAATTTTTCGCATCAGTGTTATTTTTTCAGATCTCAACTCTAGCTTTATCCTCCTTATCCCGAAATTAAAGGATTCTATCTTTATCGATCAATTTCGTATAATTGTCATCAGTGATTTTCTTTTCAAGATTTCTTCTAAGATTTGGCAGATTGGTTGGCTTTGGTTGTTGCTCGAATTGTTTCTCCTCATTAGTTCGGTTTCATTTGGGACTGACATATTAAGGATTGCATTGCATTGACTTCTGAATGTTTGAATGTGTTGTATAAGAAATGTTAAGGGGGTAACTTGGCAATGAAAATAGATATTCATAAGGCTTTTGACACCATGGATTGATCCTTCTTTTGCAGAGTTCTTCAGGCTTTTGGGTTCTATAATGTTTTTACGGATTTGATCGACAACATTTGAAGTTCAGCCATGCTCTCGGTTTTGATTAATGGTGCTCTGGAAGGCTATTTTCGCTGCTTTAGGGGGGTTCACCAGGGAGACCTGCTTCCCCCCTTTTGTTTGGTATTGCAAAAGATTTTGTTTGCAGGTTTATTTCTTAGATGTAAAATATACAAATGTGGTTAGATTGCTTTAAGCTAACCTAAAAGGGGAAAGGGGGAAGGGGGGGGGGGGGGGGGGGGGGGTGAATAGGTTTTTATACCTTTTTCAATCCCTTGAAACAAACAAGAGTTTATCCCTCTAGCTAGTTTGAATCACAATACTTTGAATAATAAATCATATGTAGACAATCAATAAGCATTTTCAAACAAGGCATTGTCAATCAAGTCTACAAGTTGATAGTGAAGGAATTATAATAAAACTAAAAACAAAGAATACTTGTTTTCTCAACAATGTCCAATATGTACAAGTACTAATCGAAATATGATTATTCACAAAAAAGTCTAAGTTGTAAAATGATATTTACAACTTTGATCAAATGAAGCGCTTGCCTCTCACACATTACAACAATTTTGTTTACAAAAATACCTAGATATGAAGTTTGTGAAACAAGATACAACCATACACATAAAAATATAAAAGATAGAAATGAGGGATTGACATAAGGTTTTCTTATTATGGTAAAACCTCCGAAAAGAAAACCTCCGAAAAGGAAACCTCCGAAAAGGAAACCTCCGAAAAGGAAACCTCCGAAAAGGAAACATCCAGGAGTTGAATACAACCATCAGGTACTTTTATTATAAGAAAGTAGATAAGAAATTCCTCAAAAGTGACCAACAAATGATACACTCCCTATTGGACTCTATGTCTACCCAATCCCTATTGGCAGATTGGAAATTCCACAAGAGTGGTCAACCCATTGAAACACTCTCTATTGGACTCCACTTCTACACAACACTATTGAGAGATTGGAAATTCCTCAAGAGTGATCAACCCATTGAAACACTCTTTATTGGACTCCTTGTCAACTCAATATCCCAGGTCTACAAATAATATAGGCCGCTTTATATCCAAGGCACTCTTGCCTCTAGAAAGTCTCCCTTGCATAGCTATCTGGATCTCCCCTATCCTAGCCATGACATGTTGCTTAACTATCCGGATCTCTCAATCCTAGTCAAGACTTCTTGCTTGGTTATCCGGACCATTTGTCCTAACCAAGACTTCTTGCTTAGATATCCGGACCACATGTCCTAGCCAAGACTTCATGCCTTTTACAAGGACTTCCTAGTGTGATCAATGAATACAAAATGAAAAAAAGCACTCAGCATAGAATACGAGATCAATACATTCTATGGGAACTAGACATAAACATGTGAGTTCATAAATCAAAATTGTCTAGTTACTATACATGAACAAATTCTAGAACATGTGAAACACCTAAACACATTTAATTCCTAGAATCATTCATGCAACTAAAACTTGAATCAATCATATACATTAAGCACACATTCAAGGTTTTAGTACCAAAGTAAACATGCTAGATTCACAAGACATGATCAATGAATATTCTAGCAAATATTTTGAGCATGTATTTATGCGCAAAGCAATTAAATCCTAATTAGCTCTAAATATGAAATCAAATGTGCTAATCCTAGATATGTTCAACTAATGAGTCCTAGCACATGATAAATCTATCAATCGTGAAAATAAAGTCAATCAAAGAACAAATAGCCATAGATAATAAGCTAATCACAATATAACTCACAAACATGTGAAAACCTAGATATCAAGAAAAACTAGTTCACATTCAAGTCTCTAATTAGACAAGATTAGCCTATAATTGAAGCTCTACTTCTCAATTGCATTTTTCCAAATAACACATACATATAGAAGAAGAAAACCCAAGGTAATTGAAGACTTTGAAGATCAAAACACAAATAATAGATCAATACGTTGTAATCTCGTGCAGTTTCGGTTTTGAGTGTAGAACCACTAAAAAACTTGAACAAGTGGCTGCAAACTAACTTGGAGAAGGTAGGTGACTTCAATACAAAGATTCTCCAACTTGAATCACTCAAATCAGATATGAAATGAGAGAGATATGGTGTTTGGAAGATGAGAAAATTGGAGAGAAAATTCTGCAAATCTAATTTTCATGTTTTCTTCTTTTCTCAACTTATGAAAAAATGAAAGGGAAAAGAGATATTTAAAAAAGAGGGAAGAGAGGTTTCGAGTGACCAATGGCCATGCGCCACCTCAGCTCCTTGAGGAGAGCGTGGCCATCTCGGGGGTGGGAAGGGTTCCTCCTCGAGATGGCCACGCGCCTCCTCGGGGAAGGGTGGCTTGATGGCCTTTGGCCACTTCCTTTCGTGCTCATCTCACGTTCTTCGACCGTTCTCTGGCCTCCAAACTCCGAATTGAAATCCGTTTTTGGATTACGAACCGTAACTCCCTCATGGACATGGATGACTATGAAACCTTGACCAGAAATTAGGAATTCAACTCGATACACAAGAATGAAGACCATGAACAATAAACACGCGGAAAGTTTCGTAACTTCAAACTTAGAACTTGAAAACTAATGAATTAGTACCCGAAACGACCGAAACTCAATAAAGAATAATATAAGATCAAATTCAAGTCCAAAGTCTACAAAAAATAAACAAACAAACACATGAACACATAAGAATGCCGTTTCCTAGATATAGTCCTAGAACTTGCAATTTACAAAATTTATCAATTTCAATCTACCAATTGAGCACAACGATGCAGAGACACATATGGATGCAATGTGTGTGTTTGCCTAAGCCTTGTAAGAGCAATGGGGTCTAAATATACCTTTGTTGAGCATTGAAGCATATTCCTCTTTGAAGACTCCATATTACTTGATAAGTTTCCAAATCTTCTTTGAAGCTTGAATCATCGTCAATCTAAGACAACTAATCAATACAAGTGAAATATTGTTTTGATATGGAATTTATGCCAACATGAATCAAAAACCTAACAATCTCCCCCTTTGGAAAATTCCATGTCAAAACCCCTATACATAAACTAAAACAGTTACAAAGAAGATTGGTCACAATGAATTACAATGAGTTACACGTTCCTAGACTAATCTTCAGCGAGTCTTGAACTTCCTCTTGATCTTCTCTTGATATTACCTAAAATCAACTTGAAGTACAATGTATATACAAGAGACAACACATATGGCAATGTACATTCTTAGGCAAGAATAAAGCATTTAAAGTTCAAATGGATCATGTATGCTCCCCCTTAATACATGCTAAGCCAACCAAACAAAGAATATTCTAACCAAGTTCAATACAAATTATTACATGCCACAAAAGTTCAAGCTTCCAAATGAAACATAAAACAAAGACATAAAACAAAGATTGAAACTAAGTATGCTAGAAGGTATCACATATTTCTCCCCCACTTTGACATGATATGAAGCCAAAAAGGAAAAAAACTGAAATATACCTCGTGATCATTCTACTAGCTCATTGTGTCACCAAGGAACTTTATATGATTGGTCGATCTCACATCATGCTTTACAGTAGTTGTTTTGCTTGAGGAGATGCTTCCTTCCAATTCTTTAATCCTATCATCGTTCCAAACTACCTTAGCATTAAGATCTTCGATTTTCCTTTGTGATTCCTTAATCTTCCTTCTTGACTCTTCAACCTCATCCTTCAATTATGCAACTCATTCAGGAAGACAAGTTGTGCTAAATACAAGGCTTGAATCTTGAGAATCACTGAAGAGCCTAAAAGTATCACAAGACCTACCATTGTCTTTGTATGACATAAAAGCCACATGTTTATCACTAAACTTCTCTACGGGAGGTAATAGCACATTTTCCACATGTTTCTTCACACCTAGAGCAAAACATATGTGAGTAATAAACCCTGGGAGTGCCAACTTTTTGTCTAACGGAGTTGAACAAGCCGTAATATCAATATGTTCTATAAGGACTTCTCTAATGTTTAAGGGTTTGTTAGTCACTAAGGCATACACAATCTTGATCTTCTCCTTAATTAGCTCGGTAGTATTAGAAGATCCCACAAGATTTGTACAAATAAAAAGATGCCAAAATGCACTAACCTTTGTCAACTCACTTTGGCTAATGAAAGCACGTTTACCCCACTAAAAATCATTATCATCACATAGAGTTTTACCCATCACATTAAGATTCTCACTAGTTTCAACATCAAGAAAGTCTGACTCAATATCATTGGATAACCCAAGGAATTTATTGATGTTCTTCGAGTTAACTCTTGTTAACAGGGTTTTCTGGCAAGGGACCAAAGGAGAATTTTCCAACAAGTATCTACCTGGTAGGGACCAACTCGGCTCCCAGATACCTAGCAGGATCGATGCCACGACCTAGAAGAAATCAATACTTGGTAAGGCCAGAACCTCGACCATCTACCTACCTAGATAAAGCACCGGAGATACTAGCCAGGAAGAGTAGGTACCACGCTTTGCATCCATTCTGACATCTGATGAAGAGGACACCACGATAGCATTTATCTAATACCTCGTAGGTACCCGATACCTCGTACCCCGGTACAATGACATGTACCCAGTGTCCTAGAATGCCTCGACATCAGCCCAGAATCAATACAGGCGTCCTACCTGCCCAACTAGATGAATATCGCTATAAAATCACCAGCATGATAGAACAAACGCCATGCTAGTAAGTAAAGTCAATACACTAGTATACCACGCCACCAGGGTATAGAATCAGTGTACCTCTCCAAGCCACACAATCAAGGAAAGTTGACTTCTTTGCCATTTAAAGCGCTATAAATGAGACCAAACGGTCAACCAAATCATGGTTTAAATACGACAATGATTAACAGGATCAAATCCCGCGCCTTTAGCCTCACTCAACTCCTTTCAATGCCTAAAAAAAGACTCCAAATAATCCTTATTAATACAACCTAATTCTAAGGGATATGAGGGGTCTACATATACGGCCATGAATTATGAAGAATCTCCTTCTGAGTTTTTGAGGCCAGTGAGAGTTTGAGACAATCACTGGGAGTACAATAGCCACTTATCGACATAAATGCATTCTCCGCCACCATCTTGTGTAAAAAAGAAAGAAAAGAGAGGAAATAGTGGGTTGTAACATTGATATAGCAAATCTTCATTAAAACAATATTTTCTATACCCTGCTGGTTCCTTTTTATCTGTTTATATTATTCTCTAGTATTAGCAGGAACCTCATTACCGAAGGTACCTACCCAGCTACCACCTACTGGTAGTGGACGAAGGTGTTAATAGGAATTTCCCTCCCTGAGTGGATTTTACGGTTAACACTTTTTGGCGCTGTCTGTGGGAAACACCACACCCTTAAAAGAAAGCCTGTTAATCTCGTTTTCTTGTATCATTACCACTATGAAACTTCGGTCTTCTTAAGATCATCCCGATCCGTCAGGACATCAATCAAATGCTTCAATCTAGAAGGGTCAGAAGAGAAAGAAGGAGGGAAGAGTCGTAACCCCCCTCCAAATCCATCAGCTACCGTGCGGGCTACCCCCTAGATGTTAGGATTATGCTCAATAGCAAGAGTGTAATATTGTAATTGACAATCTTTTCATATAAATAAAGTGATTTCTGATTCTGCAAAATCTTATAGCATTTATAATTATAATTGTCAAGGTAAATAATCATTAGGTCAAAAGACTATGAGATATGAAGAATTGTTTGTACATCCGGATATGTGTGAGGTAGACACAATTCTTTAGTTAGTTTTGAATAACGTTCACAACTTGAGTTAAAGGTTGGGCACCTCTATCTTGATAAAGTTGTAGAATTCTTTTACTAGCATTTGAGTGGGATCAAATGAGTTATGATGAGTCTAAAATCATTGAAAGGTTTTCGAGTAAAAGAATCTAGTGCACTGGGTGCATTGAACTGGATCACAATGAAATACTTTATCTAGAACCGTCACTAGATATAAGTCTTTTCATTATCAGGACAATCGGAGAGTCTATCTAAATCCTGAGATAAATGATGGACTTATGGTTACAAGTGTTATCATTTGAGCTATCAATGAGTACGATTATATAGCATAGTCCATCCTCGATAGTTTGGTGGTATTCATTTGTTAATCGATAGAGGACTTCATTTATAGATATGGACATCGTGGCTCCATTTATTAAATGAGAGTATAATATCATCATATGGATGTTTTGAGGTATTGGATACTAAATCTCAACGTTGAGTTTTCAATAATGATTATTGAAGACATGGCTTCTGGACAAGTCAAAATATCCAAGTTCAAAATGTGGTCATATGAGGAAATATGGTAACTTGGAGAGCTATAGGCGGTCTATGAGCTCTTGGCGATTACTGATATTATTCACGACGATACACCATCTCCTATAAGATTGTCTAGGGTAGGAATGAGAAACATCTCCTTATTCTATCTTTATTTAAGAGTTCAATTTTAGCTCTTTAGTGGAATGAGTTAAAATTAATAGATCAGACCTAAATGAATCATTTGTTGATTGTGATTAGGTTATGTCTATTGAAGCTTAAATTTAGATAGCCCGCCAAGATCCACAATCCACACGTACTTGTATGGATCACTTGATATATTCTACCGGCCCAACTTATGGGTCCATCTAGAATTGCATTTAATATATTAAGAATATAATATGTCTATTATTTATTTAATGGGCTGCACTATTATATTAATATATTAAAATGAGACATGTAGGCTTGTTTCTTTTAGTAAGAATAAGTCTGGTTCACTTGTGGGCTTTTATTTAAAGTCTAATGGATTAAATAAAATAAGAAAAATAATATTGAGCCCATATATACATGGTGTGGGCGGCAAGGCTAAATAAAATAGCCCAAGATATTATTTTATTTTATTGTTTTGATTAAATGGGAAGTAATTAATTATTTAATTAATTAATAGTTTAAATCAAAATCTTTTCCTGATCAGTAAATTAAATACTATGTGTTGGATTAGGGTTGGAATTCTTTTAAGTGATAGGAGTCCTAATGTGGTAAGGATTAAGTCCACATACACTCCTTATTATACAAAGAATTCGGCCACCACTAGTCCTACAAGGGTTAGGATTCTTGAATTGATAGGAATTAGGGAAAAGGACAATTCCTTTTCAAGTAAGGAAATTAACCAACCCTAGATTTCCTATTCAATGAATTCGGCCAACCCTACTTGGTGAAGGAGAAAATTCGGCCAACCTATAAATATAAGGTTATGAATTTTCGGCCACCAAGAAGCAAAATAGAGAGAGATTTTTGTTTATTTTGAAAATAAAAAATCCTACTCTATACACATAGATTTTCGGCCAAGAGAGAAAAAGAAAATAAGTTCTCATTCGATAGTGCACTTACAAGCCTTTAACATCAAAAGGTTTTGTGCACACTTTCGATTTAGGGTTACGCGAGTTTCAATCATATTGATTGTGAATTCAAAAGTGACCGGAACTATTTTTTTAGGCTCTTGGTGTTTTACTATTGAAGATCAAGATCAGAAATTCTATACATCCATTCTAAGGTAAGCAATTCAAAAAAAAAAGGGAGACCACGCTCCTAGGTGATTCACGTATGTGCTAGGTGTTGGAACCCCGTTCACTGGTAACGCAGCGGAAATAGGTTTTAAAATTTTTATACATATCATAAACGATCTGAGACCAGTGAACTTAGGATCGCAATTCTTTTACCAGAACTAATACATACAATATGTAAACACAGGAAATTGTAATCAATATATTAAAAAGAAATTTGGAACCTTACCAACGTTTGGAGGCTCCTTCACTTCACGATATGCTCCTGGTCTGTACCACTGATCTTCCTAGCTATTCCCGGAACTGGTAACTGCGTGTGGGCGCGTCACGTACTCAGGAACTCAGGAGGATGTAGAGAGAATGAAGAAGAAACAATTTCTTCCAAGAGAATATTTCATAGAACAACTCTTGTTCTTAAAAAAAAATATTCACAGCATGAATATTTTTAATGGTGCACAGCATGAACCCCTTTGTTTTCTTTTTCTCTTTTTTTGTTACACACAATATGAGTTTGTATCATATACAAACACTTGTGTATATCCTTTGTGTGCTATATTTTTGTTATCAATATATATCATATATATATATTATTATAACTAAAACTCTTTAATTGATATCTCTTTAGATTTTAAAAGATAATTAAATATTTATTTTGAATTTAAACATTTTAAATTCAATTTCAAATATTTAATTTAATAAAATAAAATAATCATATTATCTTATTCTATTTAAAATCAAATATCAACTAACATCCTCCATTTAGTGATTAATAACAAAATTAAATAATCTTATTATTTAATTTATTTAATTACCATTATTCATTAATTAAATAATCTCATTATTTAATTATTTCCCGAATAAATACGTGTCACTTTCGTAACACAATTAATTGGACAATCCAATTAATTAACCGTGACCCTTGTTACCTAAATCGATCGGGCTAGCAAGGGGACCTAATGGACCTACAGTATTTTGAGCTTCAATAATCCTCGGAATTATTAATTAAACTCTTTAATTAATATTCCTTGATTATTAACTCCGGTGTTATTCCACTAAAAACCCGAAGCTGCACTCTCTCAACTACAGACGTTTTTACACAGGCCGATACAACTCGGTGTCCATCGATATAGCTATTACACATGGTGTGATCCTCCACAGTAGTTCATAATTAGAGCTGGGTCATAATGTCCGTTATACCCCTCTTATTACATATATCCTTTAAGTACCGTTGATTCTCTAATGAACAATAAATCCTATTTCCTCATGGAATTAGGAGAGCACTCATATTGTCCAAGCCCCGAATCAACCCTTAAGGGAACTACCATCTACTTCTCACAAGATGGAGTGGATTCCACTATTGTGTACATACCTTCCCATCCACAATCCAAACCGCAATCCCAACATACAGAGTATATTGATCAGGAACTGCATCTGACCTCACCCATGGTATATCAAAGACCACGATCTAACTTGAAGGAGTCGATAAGACACTCAGGATTAAGATCACCCACATATAGCCATCATTAGTTGATATATATGAATCTCATCAGTAAACGGATCTTGGTGAGAGATTCATATAGATCATGGCCCAGTCCTATATGATCACATCATACAAGGTGCCTCCATTCCCATATCTCATATGAATGATTCAGGATAGAATCACCATACATTACGGAATGGACCGCAGCTATAGATTAACCACAAATAAAGTACCCAGATTTATTTGCTATCTATAGACTCTTTAGATTGCACGTCTCTTACTGTATCCATCCGTATATGACACTCATATACACAGTTCGAGATTACATCCGGCAATCCAGGATGTTAATATATGCACAAGTTATAAAATAAACAACATAACAAGAATGAATTGAACTTTTCTTTTTATTTATTTCATAAATCCGTTTACAAAATACATCTTTATGGCATAAACCCCAACACTAGGATTGAAGATCTTGCGGATTACCATCGACGTAAGTCAATCGGATCACGCGACAAGAGGTATTTAACTCTAACTGTATATTTGAGTTTAATTAATTAAAGGGTTAAGGTTCATATCTTTAGAAAAATTTCAAACTATATGAAAATTATTTTTTCGCCTTCCGCTGCGGTTTTAAGCAATTTTTCCCTACAATTGGTATCAGAGCCTGGTTGTTCCCTTTAATTAATTAACATATATATATATATATATATACGTGAATCTATTTCTTTTTATTGTGATTATGCATGTTTTAGAAAGAGATGGCACTCTAGGTATTCGCATATATAATTACATGTGGAATGTATGGATTTATATATGTTGTTATAAAGTGAATTGTTATTGCTCGATTTTGGTCCTAGAATTTCAATGTATTTTTTGTTTCGGAATTGTAACAAGAAGGGTGGTCTATTATCGCCATAAGTCCTTCTTGGTAGTTGCTAAGTTCTTATTAATTTTATTGTAAAAATACTGCAGTTTTTTATTGTATTAAAATTTAGTGCAGTTTTTTATTGTATTAAAATAAGTGCAGTTTTTTATTTGTAAAAAATACTGCAGTAGTTTAAATAAATAAATAATAATAATAATAAAAATATATATATATATTTCTGCAGTATTTTATTGTATAAAATAAGTTCTAATATATTCAAGATTCGAAGACTCGAAGATTTGAAGAAATTGGAGCATCCGGAACCGAGCTTGGCACCCGCACGCACCGAGACAACAAGCGCGCACGCAACCAAGCGTGCAGCTGCGCTTGTTGCGGTGCAGCAGCGCGCGCGACCCATGCATGGGTTGGCCATGCGGCAGCTCATGCCCTTGCATGGGCTAGGCGTGCGCATGGGCTGCTTGGTGATCTTCGGGCGCGCGAGTTACGTGCGCGAGATGGTCGCTTGAAGTCTTGTTCGCCAAGAAAGGAGTTTTTTGTATTCCGTTCAATTGTAATTTACATGCTTTTCTAGGATGGACTAAAATTGTGGCTATTTTTTTATATGTATAAATATTACAATATTTGTTATTGTATGATAACATGTCATATAGAATAGGAGTGCCACTCATATATCTCTTTTGGTATGAACATGCATTGAATGATTTAGGTATCTAATTGGCATCTAGATAACTTGGTAACATCATTCTTTGGAATTTAATCACACGCCTTAAATAATTGAGTGGGAGAAGGTGTGTTAGAGCACCTATGGCCTCCAAGGTTAGTTGAGCTTTATTATTTATTGGTAATCCCCCCGAGGGGCGTCCATAAATGGAATTTAGCAAAATACTTCCTTACAAGGATAGACTAGACAATTGACTCAAACGAGATCTACTCCCAGAGGAGGGATTTTCGTGAGAGAAAATTGAGGGTCGATATCTTGGTAACACACTCAATGTAATTTTATTAATATCCTCCCGAGAGTTCTTGTTAATAAAATTGCAAGGCTAAAATTGAAAACGCTAGTTGTTATGTTAACAATTAGGTGAGACCTAGTTCAACTAGTAAATGGTGCGAACTCCCGAAGGAGGCGTAACATTTATGGGTGTTGGATCACTGTTGAATTTTTCACGATTGAGTTATTTAATTTATTCAAGATAAATATTCGAAAGTGCTTTATCATGATTATTTACTTATATATGCTTTTTGTTTTATTCAGAAATCATGACCCCATCACTTATGAACATCCTGAAAGATAACACTTTAACTGGAGATAATTATGTCACATGGAAAAGGAAAATTGGGTTGTTGCTGCAAAGTGAAAAACATAAGTTTGTTCTAACTACTCCTAAACCACCTGCTCCTAATAATGAATCAAGTATTTTGCAAAGAGATAAGTATCAGCAGTGGAAGACATCAGATGATATGGCCAAATGTTACATTATGGCTACTATCTCCGAGGTGTTGCAACAGCAGCATGAAGGAATGAGGTCTGCTGCTGATATTATGATGTCTCTGGAAGAGATGTTTGCTATGAGGTCTAGGACGACTAAGAGAGAGGCAGTGACTGCTTTTATGAATCTTAGGATGAAACCTGGATAGGCTGTGAAAGATCACATGATGAAAGTCATATCACATCTAAATATTGCAGAATTAAATGGCGCTGAGATAGATGGTGAGACCAAAATTGACATGGTTGTCAACTCACTATCAGATTCCTTTGATCAGTTCAAGTTGGACTACACCTTGAACAAAAAGGAATACACCTTGCAGGGCCTGATGCAAGATGTTCAAAGCGTTGAAAAGATCCTTGTGAAAAGCAAATGTCAAGAGATTCATATGGTTGGTAAAGTTGCTACTGTTAAGACCCATCAGAAGGTCAAGAAACAACAGAAGAAAAAGCAACTTGGGCCTACCAAGAAGGAGACCAAGAAAGTAACCAAGATCAAAGGGAAATGCTTCCTTTGTGGTGAAAAGGGACATTGGAAAAGAAATTTCCCAAAGTCCCAGAACAAGAAGGAAGAAGGTAATATTAATTATCTTGAAACATGTTTTCTGGCAGATTCTACAGATTCTTGGATCATAGACTCTGGAGCCACTAATCATGTTTGTTATTCCTTACAGGGGTTCCAAGAAAGGAGAAGGCTGAATAAGAACGAAATCAATTTATGCTTGGGCAACGGATCGTAAATGTCTGCAAGTGCAGTGGGAGATATTAGAGTTATTATAGATTCTAGTAGGCATTTAGATTTAATAGACGTTTATTATATACCTCAATTCAAGAGGAATTTAATTTTAGTTTCTTGTTTAAATAAATCTGGATATTCGGTTACTTTTAATAAAGCTTTTATTATTAGTAAGAATGACAAAATTGTTTGCAAAGGTACATTGGAAAACGGTCAATTCTTTTTGCATAGAAATATCTCTCACTCGTTAGACACAGAAATAACGGAACCTAATCATAAAAGAGTAAAATTATCAAAAGATGAAACCTATCTTTGGCATTTACGCCTAGGTCACATTAACCTTAATAGGATTAAAAGATTGGTATGTGACGGACCTTTAAGTGACTTAAAGGTTGATGATCTACCAACTTGTGAATCTTATTTGGAAGGTAAAATGACCAAAAGGCCATTCAATACCAAAGGTGCAAGAGCCACTGAATGTTTAGGACTAATACACACTGATGTATGTGGTCCTATGAGCATTCAAGCTAAAGGTGGATATGAGTACTTCATCACCTTCACAGATGATTACTCAAGATTTGGTTATGTGTATCTCATGAGACATAAGTTGGATGCTTTGGACATGTTCAAAGCATTCAAAGCTGAAGTAGAAAATCAGCTTGAGAAACGCATAAAAATCTTGAGATCTGATCGTGGTGGAAAATATCTATCTGGTGAGTTTCAGCAATATCTTATTGATAATGGGATAGTTTCTCAGTTTTCTGCACCAGGTACACCTCAACAAAATGGGGTAGCAGAAAGGAGA
Source organism: Dipteronia sinensis (assembly GCA_033220585.1). Lineage (NCBI taxonomy): Eukaryota > Viridiplantae > Streptophyta > Magnoliopsida > Sapindales > Sapindaceae > Dipteronia > Dipteronia sinensis. The sequence continues at coordinate 20,075,470 of CM065641.1, forward strand.
AATAGAACTCTTTTGAACATGGTTAGGTCTATATTGAGTTATTCAACACTTCCTATTTCTTTTTGGGGATATGCTCTACAAACTGCAATATATATTCTAAACGTGGTACCATCGAAGTCGGTTCCTGGAACACCATATGAGTTGTGGACTGGGCGAAAGCCTAGTTTATAACACATAAGGATATTTGGTTGTCCTGCACATGTGTTAAAAGGAAATACAGAAAAGATGGAGTCCCGTTCGGAAACATGCATATTTGTGGGGTATCCAAAAGGAACTAAAAGATATTATTTCTATAGTCCTTCAGATCTAAAAGTGTTTGTTTCAACAAATGCTACATTTCTGGAAAAGGACTATATGAATGATTTTGTTCCCAAAAGTAGAATTGTCATGAATGATATGTCAGGAGATACAATTCCACAAGAGGTTTCACAACCTAACCCAATTGTAATTTCCACTCCAACACAAAATCAACAACCTACCATTCCTCGTCGTAGTGGGAGGGTTAGAACCCAACCTGAAAGATACATCGGTCTAGGAGAATCTGTTGAGAATCTCCTTGACGACGATGATCCCTACACGTACAAGGAAGCAATTGAGGATGTTGATTATCACCATTGGCAAAAGGCAATGCAATCTGAGATTGAATCCATGTTCGAGAACAAAGTCTGGTCCCTTGTAGACTTGCCTAAAGGGATAAAACCCATTGGGTGCAAGTGGGTATACAAGAGGAAAAGAGGTATGGATAGAAAGGCGGAAACTTTTAAAGCTAGATTGGTAGCTAAAGGTTACACACAGAAAGAAGCTATCGATTATGAGGAAACCTTCTCTCCTGTGGCCATGCTTAAATCCATTAGGATACTCTTATCCATTGCAGCATCTTTAGATTTAGAGATTTGGCAAATGGACGTCAAGACAGCTTTCCTTAATGGAAGTCTTGGCGAAAGCATCTATATGATGCAACCAGAAGAATTCATTGAAAGGGCCAAATGGAAAAGGTATGCAAGTTGCAGAAATCAATTTATGGATTAAAGCAAGCATCCAGATCCTGGAACATAAGGTTCGACCAAGCTGTAAAAGGTTTTGGATTTTTACAGAACCTTGAAGAACCTTGTGTATACAAAAGGATCAAAGGTGACAAGTTGGTTTTCCTTATTCTTTACGTAGATGATATATTACTCATTGGAAACGATGTGGGAGTATTGACATCAGTAAAAGAATGGTTAGCAAAACAATTTGATATGAAGGACTTAGGAGAAGCAAGTTTTATTCTAGGTATCCAAGTAATAAGGGATAGAAAGAATAAAACGATTGCACTATCCCAAGCTTCATACATAGACAAAATCTTGTCTAGGTTTTCCATGCAAGATTCCAAGAAAGGTATGTTACCTTTTAGGCATGGAATCAAACTTTCTAAGGAACAAGTTCGTAAGAATAAGCATGAAGAGCAATTCATGAGTAGAATTCCATATGCCTCGACAGTTGGAAGTCTCATGTATGCAATGCTCTGTACTAGACTAGATATTTGTTTTGCTGTTGGCATAGTTAGCAGGTTTCAATCGAAACCTGGTCCTGATAACTGGACGGCAGTCAAGCATATTTTCAAGTATCTTAGGAGAACGAAAGATAATATGCTTGTATACTCTGGAGGGGATTTAATCCCCGTTGGGTATACAGATTCTGATTTCCAATCGGATTCTGACTCTAGAAAATCCACATCAGGATCTGTGTTTACTCTTGGAGGAGGAGTAGTCATTTGGAGGAGTATCAAGCAATCTTGTATTGTTGACTCCACCATGGAAGCAGAGTATGTAACTGCATGCGAAGCTGCCAATGAGGCTGTTTGGCTTCGCCAATTCTTGATTGACTTAGAAGTAGTTCCTAGTGCGAATAAGCAGATCACTATCTACTGTGACAACAGTGGAGCAGTGGCTAATTCGAAAGAACCAATAAGTCATAAGAGAGGAAAACACATTGAAAGAAAGTATCATCTTTTAAGGGAGATTGTTCATAGGGGAGACGTGACGATTACCAAAATCGCGTCGGCAGAAAATCTAGCAGATCCCTTCACAAAGGCTCTACCTTAGAAGAGTTTTGATGGGCACCTAGAGAACATGGGAATGAGAGATATGACACATTTGCTATAGCGCAAGTGGGAGATTGTTAGGATTATGCTCAACAGCAAGAGTGTAATATTGTAATTGACAATCTTTTCATATAAATAAAGTCATTTCTGATTCTGCAAAATCTTATAGCATTTATAATTATAATTGTCAAGGTAAATAATCATAAGGTCAAAACACTATGAGATATGAAGAATTGTTTGTACATCCGGATATGTATGAGGTAGACATAATTCTTTAGTTAGTTTTGAATAACGTTCACAACTTGAGTTAAAGGTTGGGCACCTCTATCTTGATAAAGTTGTAGAATTCTTTTACTAGCATTTGAGTGGGATCAAATGAGTTATGATGAGTCTAAAATCATTGAAAGGTTTTCGAGTAAAAGAATCTAGTGCACTGGGTGCATTGAACGGGATCACATTGAAATACTTTATCTAGAACCGTCACTAGATATAAGTCTTTTCATTATCAGGACAATCGGAGAGTCTATCTAAATCCTGAGATAAATGATGGACTTATGGTTGCAAGTGTTATCATTTGAGCTATCAATGAGTACGATTATATAGCATAGTCCATCCTCGATAGTTTGGTGGTATTCATTTGTTAATCGATAGAGGACTTCATTTATAGATATGGACATCGTGGCTCCATTTATTAAATGAGAGTATAATATCATCATATGGATGTTTTGAGGTATTGGATACTAAATCTCAACGTTGAGTTTTCAATAATGATTATTGAAGACATGGCTTCTGGACAAGTCAAAATATCCAAGTTCAAAATGTGGTCATATGAGGAAATATGGTAACTTGGAGAGCTATAGGCGGTCTATGAGCTCTTGGCGATTACTGATATTATTCACGACGATACACCATCTCCTATAAGATTGTCTAGGGTATGAATGAGAAACATCTCCTTATTCTATCTTTATTTAAGAGTTCAATTTTAGCTCTTTAGTGGAATGAGTTAAAATTAATAGATCGGACCTAAATGAATCATTTGTTGATTGTGATTAGGTTATGTCTATTGAAGCTTAAATTTAGATAGCCCGCCAAGATCCACAATCCACACGTACTTGCATGGATCACTTGATATATTCTACTGGACCAATTTATGGGTCCATCTAGAATTGCATTTAATATATTAAGAATATAATATGTCTATTATTTATTTAATGGGCTGCACTATTATATTAATATATTAAAAGGAGACATGTAGGCTTGTTTCTTTTAGTAAGAATAAGTCTGGTTCACATGTGGGCTTTTATTTAAAGTCTAATGGATTAAATAAAATAAGAAAAATAATATTGGGCCCATATATACATGGTGTGGGCGGCAAGGCTAAATAAAATAGCCCAAGATATTATTTTATTTTATTGTTTTGATTAAATGGGAATTAATTAATTATTTAATTAATTAATAGTTTAAATCAAAATCTTTTCCTGATCAGTAAATTAAATACTATGTGTTGGATTAGGGTTGGAATTCTTTTAAGTGATATGAGTCCTAATGTGGTAAGGATTAAGTCCACATACACTCCTTATTATACAAAGAATTCGGCCACCACTAGTCCTACAAGGGTTAGGATTCTTGAATTGATAGGAATTAGGGAAAAGGACAATTCCTTTTCAAGTAAGGAAATTAACCAACCCTAGATTTCCTATTCAATGAATTCGGCCAACCCTACTTGGTGAAGGAGAAAATTCGGCCAACCTATAAATATAAGGTTATGAATTTTCGGCCACCAAGAAGCAAAATAGAGAGAGATTTTTGTTTGTTTTGAAAATAAAAAATCCTACTCTATACACATAGATTTTCGGCCAAGAGAGAAAAAGAAAATAAGTTCTTATTTGATAGTGCACTTACAAGCCTTTAACATCAAAAGGTTTTGTGCACACTTTCGATTTAGGGTTACACGAGTTTCAATCATATTGATTGTGAATTCAAAAGTGACCGGAACTATTTTTTTAGGCTCTTGGTGTTTTACTATTGAAGATCAAGATCAGAAATTCCATACATCCATTCTATGGTAAGTAATTCAAAGAAAAAGGGAGACCACGCTCCTAGGTGATTCACGTATGTGCTAGGATTGAAGATCTTGCGGATTACCATCGACGTAAGTCAATCGGTTCACGCGACAAGAGGTATTTAACTTTAACAGTATATTTGAGTTTAATTAATTAAAGGTTTAAAGTTCAAATCTTTAGAAAAATTTTAAACTATACGAAAATTATTTTTTCGCCTTCCGCTGCGGTTTTAAGCAATTTTTCCCTACACTAGATACCTGCCATCCCGGCAGTTAATCCTGCCAGTCTGGACCAATAAGTGGCGACCTTCATAGAGAGTATCCGCCTCCGAATGGTTACGGAAGGTGGAGCCAGTCAGCCTGCGGTACCAGATACCATGGGAGATACAAGTCGGTAAGGTTAGGATACCCCCATTTGACAGGTTAGGACCACAACCTCCAATACCGGTCCACGACAGGCTCGGGCCCGTGCCCCTGATACCATCGGTCCACGACAGACTCAGGCCTATGCCCATGAGTTAGGGACAACCTGAAGGATACCGACCTCGACAGGTGAGATCCGCCATCGACCTCCCCCTAGGGAGCGCCACTACCCGGTTCAACCGGAAGCTGCTTCTAGACGACCTCAACTAGAAGCGGCCAGTAGGCAACCTCGGTCAGTGGCAGTAGGTACCATTAGAAGCACCTGAGAAAACCCTTCCCGGGGAGAGAACCAGAACAAAACTTCAGTAGCATTAGATGGGTCTGATGAAAGAGACTTTGAAGTAGAATCCGGGAATGTTGGTAACAAGCGCCTCTAGAACCAGGTAGCCAGAATGGCGAAGGAGATTCAGGAATTAAAGAATGGTAAACACCAGAAAATCAGAAAGATCCCTTGGGAGAGATGAATGCTCCCTTCTCCAGAAGAATCAGGGAGGCGGAACTACCTCCCAAATTCAAGAGGCCAACTGATAAATATTCTGGAACTGAAGATCCCCTGAGCCACCTACAGAGCTTCGTTCAATAGATGGATGTCCAGAATACTACCATGGCCGCCATGTGCAGGATGTTTCCAACCACGCTAACTGACTATACCAAGACTTGGTTCAGGAAGCTACCAGCAGGGAGCGTCGACTCATTCACCAAGTTGACTACCGACTTCTGCGCCCAGTTCCAGGGCATCAAACCTCGCTCAAATGATCCCGTTCACCTTTAGTATGTGATCCAGGAGCGGGGTGAATCACTCAGAACCTATGTGGAGAGATTCCACAAGGAAGTAATTCAGATGGGGGTCTTCGCGGAGAAGGAGACTTTGGCCAATTTTAGAAGAAATTTATGGGCAGGTAAACTATTCAGATCCTTTACCAAGCATCCACCAGAAGGCCTACGATAGGGCTCTTGAACAGGTGGAAATAGATAAACAACTCCGTGTCAAGATGGAGCATGACGACATGAGATCTGCCAAGCGCCAAAAGAAGGAGGCGCTCAAGCCCGCTCAAATTCGGAAGAACTAGAATAAACCTCCAAACAAGTCTATGTACCGAATACCACCTTACCAACCTTAGCGTAACCGGTACCCAACTAGGCGGTCTCCTCCTAGAGCTACACCTTCACCTAGGGAAGTTGCACGGGTAGCTAGAGAAGAAGAGGCTACACCTATTATACCCCTCTGAATGCGTCCCGCGAGACTATCTACCTTGTCGTTCATGACAATGGGTTACTAAGGAAGCCTGGTCCAATAAAGGCATCAGCCGATCAACGAAACCGCTACAAGTACTGAGACTTCCACGAGGTTGTGGGACACAACACCTCGGAATGCTACAGCTTACGCACGAAGATTGAGGCACTGGTAAGGGGAGGTTGCTAGACAGAATTTCTCCAACAGGTACGTGATAACATTCAAACCGGGAAGAAGGTACAAACAGACATTAGAGCAACCGAAGAGAGAAGGAAAGCAAAATGAAAGGATCTGATGGAGCAGATCCATATAGTCTACACCATCAGTGGAGGTCCTACCCTGGCAAGAACCTCGAACAATTCCAGAAAGAACCACGCTAAAAAGGTGCCCAGTCTAGATGCAGGCCAAGATGTCTTCAAGGTCACCATAGAATGTTCTAAATCTCCTCCTTCAGCACAGATTACCTTCACTGAGGAGGATGTGTACAACACTGTGCAACCCAATGATGACCCCATGGTTGTCACTATGCAAATTGTAAATTGTCTGGTCCACCGTGTCCTGATCGATACTGGCAGCAGTGTGGACATTCTTTTCAAGGGCGTTTTAGAGCAATTCAACTTAAAGAATCCCCGCTACAACAGCTGTACCACCCCGCTGTATGGGTTCACCGGGGACTCACTAATCCTTACCGGGTCCATGATCCTACCAGTGATAGTAGGTACAACACCGCTCCAACAGAATCTCATGACATATTTCATCGTGGTAGACACTCCATCCGCCTACAACGCCATCCTTGGGAGACCTTACTTATCTGCCCTTAAGGGTGTCCTGTCAATCTACCACAATGTCCTGAAATTCCCGGTAGGAGACAAGGTAGGTGAGGTACGGGGAGATCAGCAGGCAGCGCGCAAGTGTTACGTAGTGTCGGCCAACCCCGCGGCGCTTGCCAAGCAGTGTGCATAGATAACTATTGTGCAGGATCAGACCTTACCAGAGGAGGACCTTGAAGATGAGATATGTGCAGTATAACCCGAGGTAGTTCCAGATAAAGAAGACAGAGATGAGAAAGACAGGGGGTGGGCCAGTGGTCACCCTGTAGAAGATTTGGAAGAAATACCAATCAGGAAGGATGATCCTTCGAAGGTGATCAAGATAGGGGCAACGTTGGAAGCATGAGTGAATGAGGGATTGATAGGACTTCTTCAGGAATTCAACGACATCTTTACCTGGAGCCACGAGGAAATGCTGGGAATTCCTATCACCCTAGCGGCTTACTGATTGGCGGTTGATCCCACCTATAAGCCTGTCAAACAAAAGCAGAGGTGTTTCCACCGAGAATGATATGCCGCGATTCAGGAGGAAGTTGATAAGCTTCTAAGGGCTAAATTCATTAGGGAATCCCGGTACCCAGAGTGGATCGCCAACGTAGTGATGGTGACCAAGGCAAATGGGAAGTGGCGTATGTGCGTTGATTACACTGATCTCAACCGCGCCTGCCTGAAGGATAACTTCCATCTACCAAAGATCGATCATCTGATAGATTCAATTGCGGGTAACAAGCTCCTAAGCTTCATGGACGCATTCTCGAGGTATAATCAAATGATGATGCACCCTGCAATCAGGATAAGACCAGTTTTATGACCAGACAGGGTCTATATTGCTACAGGGTAATGCCCTTCGGACTCAAGAATGCACATGCTACCTACCAACGCCTGGCTAACCATCTGTTCAAGGAGCTGATAGGGAATTCAATGGAGGTGTACATCGATGATATGATCACCAAGTCCCAGGTAGCCTAGCAGCATCAGGACCACCTCCGTCAAACTTTCTAGATAATCACAGAAAACCAGATGCGGTTAAACCCCGCTAAATGCGCATTCGGAGTAATAGCCGGGAAATTTTTCAGGTTTATGGTCTATGAGAGAGGAATAGAAGCGAACCCGGAGAAGATCAAAGCCATCCTAGATCTTGAGTCTCCTACTTTGCTCAAGCAAGCACAAGGCTTTACCGGACATATAACAGCCCTGAACCGCTTCATATCAAGATCCACTGATATGTGCGTCTCCATTTTCAAAACTATCAAACAAGGGATGAATATGAAGTGGGACCAAGATATCAAGCTAGCTTTCCAATCATTAAATGGATACCTCGCTAGCCCACCACTGCTAGTTAACCCGCTACCAGGAGAAGAATTGCAACTGTACCTGGCTGTATCCGAAACAGCTGTTAGTGGAGCCTTGGTAAAAGAATGTGGAGATGGAATTCAACGACCTGTCTACTGTTAGGATTATGCTCAATGGCAAGAGTGTAATATTGTAATTTACAATCTTCTCATATTAATAAAGTGAATTCTGATTCTTACAATTACTTATAGCATTTATTATTATAATTGTCAAGGTAAATAATCATAAGGTCAAAAGACTATGAGACATGAAGAATTGTTCATACATCCGGATATGTATGAGGTAGACACAATTCTTTAGTTAGTCTTGAATAACGTTCACAACTTAAGTTAAAAGTTGGGCACCTCTATCTTGTTAAAGTTGTAGAATTCTTTTACTAGCATTTGAGTGGGATCAAATGAATATGATGAGTCTAAAATCATCGAAAGGTTTTCGAGTAAAAGAATCTAGTGCACTAGGTGCATTGAACTGAATCACAATGAAATATTTTATCTAGAACCGTCACTAGATATAAGTCTTTTCATTAAAGAGGACAATCGGAGAGCCTATCTAAATCCTGAGATAAATGATGGACTTATGGTTGCAAGTGTTATCATTAGAGCTATCAATGAGTAGGATTATATAGAATTGTCTATCCTCGATAGTTTGGTGGTATACATTTGTTAATCGATAGAGGACTTCATTTATAGATATGAACATCGTGGCTCCATTTATTAAATGAGAGTATAATATCATCATATGAATATTTTGAGGTATTGGATATTAAATCTCAACGTTGAGTTTTCAATAATGATTATTGAAAACATGGCTTCTGGACAAGTCAAAGTATCCAAGTTCGAAATGTGGTCATATGAGGAAATATGGTAACTTAGAGAGCTATAGGCGGTCTATGAGCTCTTGGCGATTACTGATATTATTCACGAGGATACACCATCTCCTATAAGATTGTCTAGGGTATGACTGAGAAACATCTCCTTTTTCTATCTTTATTTAAGAGTTCAATTTTAGCTCTTTTGTGGAATGAGTTAAAATTAATAGATTGGACCTAAGTGAATCATTTGTTGATTGTGATTAGGTTGTGTCTATTGAAGCTTAAATTTAGATAGCCCGCCAAGATCCCCAATCCACACGTATTTGCATGGATCACTTGATATATTATACCGGGCCGATTTAAGGGCCCATCTAGAATTGTTTTTAATATATCAAGAATATAATATGTCTATTATATAATTAATGGGCTGCACTATTATATTAATATATTAAAAGGAGACATGTGGGCTTGTTTCTTTTAGTAAGAATGAGTCTGGTTCACATGTGGGCTTTTATTTAAAGTCTAATGGATTAAATGAAATAAGAAAATAATATATGGCCTATTTATATAAGTGGGGCGGCAAGGTGGATATATTAACATAATATATTATTTTGTTTCATTGTTTTAACTAAATAAGAATTAGTTAATTTATTAATTAATTGTTTAATTAAGAAACAAATCTTTTTCTGATAAGGAAATATCTTTCCTAAAGTTATACTATTGGTAGTAGTATATTAAAAGTAAAAGACTTGTTTGATAAGAAAATAAATAAATAATTTTATTTATTTAATCAAATAAGAAGTCTTTTTATTTAGTCAATAAAAGAATAAAAATATCTATGAGTTGGATTAGGTTTTGAAGTCTAAAGGTTGATGGAAATTAGGGTGCAACACAAACTCTTTTTGGTATGTGATTTGCGGCAACCCTAGTCCATTTAGAGGAAGATTTCGGCAATCCTAAATAGAAGAGGAAGCAAAATTTCGGCCACCTATATAATACCACATATAGAATTCGGCCACTATAGTTGATTGAATGATTCAATTTTTCTTCTGTAAAGTTAATCAATGGATTTAGACTACCATAACAAATTGTGAGATAACTAAGTTCATGTCAAGTTATAGAGAGACAAAGCTAGTAAGCTAGGTTCCTCAACAACTTGACACTAATCTTAAAGCTAACTCACATGTGCAACTAACGCTAATAGTAAGAGCACTCACCCTTGACCCATTTGGTCTTGGGTGAACTTACGCAAACACTATCAAGATTTTTCTTAACAACAATGTTGAATTTAAAATAAATACCTTCTACAACTTGGTCCATAAGAATATCATTGATACTCTTCTTTTTAACATTGGCAACACATGATTTGTCAAGATTAACAAGGTTTGCTTTCTTCTTATTCCAAACACTCTTAACATGCTTTGCAACAACATCATGCTTTTCAACATTAAAACCCTAGTATGCTTGAAATAAAGTTCAATCTCTTTAGCATTTCTTATTTTGCAGTATTCAATGTATTTATAACACTTAGTCTTGATATGGCCTATGGTATTGCAAAAAAGACAAACATGAATGAAAGATGAGATTGTACCTTCTGGAATTGAAGTAGCAAGTAGTGAGAGCTTGTAAGGATACTTTGTCCTTCAATTTTCTTTTGGTTTTGGATCGTTTCTTCTTAGGAGGTTTCTTGTTAATGATGACATTTTCCTCGCTTGTAGGAAATGATACTTCTATGAACTTCTCCTCAAATACCAAGCCACTTGAAACTCCTTGAGGACTTTCCTCTCTATCCTCCAAAGTAGAAATGATCTTCTCTTTCTCAAGGATAATCTTTTCAACCTCTCTAAGCTTCTTAGAATTTTCATTCTTTTCACACAAGAGCTTCCAAGTGATTGCTACAAACTCATCCACTTGTATCTTGATCAAATCATCATTCTTCTCAACCTCTCTCAAAGCTTCATCTTTTTGCTTTTCAAGACTCTCTATCTTAATTAAAAGTTCAAGAATGGTTGAATTAGAACTAGTGCTCTCTTGATGATTTGGATCAATTTCCTTTTCCAAAGATGCTTGACAATTTTCCTTTAGCATAGTGTTAACTGAAATTTTACTCAGGGTGAGAAATCTCAATTAACACCCTCAAAACCACTACCACAAAGGTGGTGGTCAAGGTAGAATGTATTCTAGTCAGTGCTAGTTAAAAATGACAAAAAATACTATTATCGATACCATAAAAAAGAATGAACAAAGGAGAACGAAAATGTTTTCTTTATTCTTATCAATGGTGTATTGTTCACAAATATCTCTCAATTGCTCTCAATCTCTCTAGGGTGTAGTAAGGTTGTTGTCGTATGCCTGTCGAAAAGTAGTCTCTTCTTCTCTTTTTCTTTCTCTCGATTTATACATAGTTTTGTAGGTTAAATCAACTGATTATCCCCTTGATTTTCTCAGTCTCTCCCCTCCTTATCGAGCAAGATTTCTCGTTTAAATGTCATTGACTTTGAGTTAATAGCCGAATTGGGAATATCTTGGTGGAGATCAGTTTGTTTCCTCTTTGGACTCTATTACTTATTCTGCACGTACGTAGATATGATCCGGTGTATCTTTGTATCTTCACAGCATGATCCTTTATAGAGGTCATTGAATATGGCATGTATGGCCAGGTAGATCAGATAGCGAGGTAGATCAGTGTCTTGGTTCCAGTATTCAGGTGCTTAACCTAGCTAGGAGCTCGGTCTGACCTTCCTTGATTTCTTGGAGCTTGATGTGGCCCCATGCAGACACTCCTCTATGATATTGGGGTTTAGGCGAGCTTCTTGAGAGGTTGTGAGGTAATCTCGATCCCGGGGGAGCTCCCTGATTTCAGGTTCGTCAACGCGGGCTCGATCTGATCGTGTCAGGCTCTACTCTGGGTGTTTCTGGAGCTCGCCTTTATTTTTGTGGGGTGGTATCGTAGCTCGGCTTTGGGAAGCGTGATCTCCTGGTGGATGACCTTGGGCCTGGAGTCAGACTAGGAGGGTGAAAAAAATTTCCCTTTGGTCCCTAGCCAAATTTGGCTATTAACACATAGTGTGAGAAGTTGTAAGAGCAACAAAGTTGCTAACTAACTCTTCCTCGCTTGAGGACACATCACTTGAGCACTCATCATCACTATAGTCATCATCACTCCATTTGGCCGCCATATCTTTGCCTTTCTTGTCCTTCATAGTCTTCTCATTTGGACAATCTGAGGCATGATGACCATACATTTTACACTTGAAGTATTTAACCTTGTGATTGCTCTTAGCTTGACCACTCTTCTCATTACTTGGAGTGATTGATTTCTTGACTTCTTTTTCCTTAGAGAATTTGCCACTTGGCTTGGCACCTCTTCTCATAAACTTCCTAAACTTCCTAACCAATTTTTCATCACTTTCTTCATTGATGGCCTTAAGAGCTATTCCCTTGCTCTTGACTTTAGGTTTTAAGCTTGACTCATAGGTTTGAAGTGCTCCAAGTAATTTGTCAATGCTCATGCTATCAACATCATTGTTTTCTTCAATAGCCGTCACCTTAGCCTTGAACCGTTTAGGTAAAGATCTTAAAATCTTCCAATTAAGGCGCTCTCCGGAGATTGGTACACCAAGTGCTTGACATTGGTTGGCTATGTTTAGAAGCTTGAATTAGAAGTCATCAAACTTATCCGCTTCACTCATTTGCAACATTTCGAATTGTGATGTGAGCATTTGAAGCCTTGACTTCCTCGCTTTAGTTCCCTCATTAGTAACTTGGAGAGCATCCCATGCTTCCTTAGCGGTCTCTAGATTTTGGATATAGGAGAATTGCCTACTATCCACTCCTCTAAAAATAGCATTCACCTCCTGATGATGCCATTTTGCCAACTTAAATTCATTTGTGTTTCATTCACTTCTAGGCTTAGAAACTATAGATCCATCTTCGTGCATCTTGTTAGGAGAATTGTAACCTTCCTCTACCATCATCCATGTTATTTTGTCAATCGAATGGATGTAAGCTTTCATCCAGAGTTTCCAAAAATCGTAGTTATGCCCTTTGAGTAGTGGAGGTCTAGAGTTAGTAGCTCATTCTGACATTGTCTCTTCTTGAAGGACCATGACTTCAAAAACCTTGCAATCAATAGTGAGTGTATCATGGATCTCGTTAATTCCCTTCTAACGACCCACTCTGATACCAATTGAAATATACAAACACGGTTAAATTGCCTTAAGCTAACCTAGGGGGGTGAATAGGTTTTTATACATTTTTCAATCCCTTGAAACAAACAAGAGTTTGTCCCTCTAGCTAGCTTGAATCAAAACGCTTTCAACAATAAAGCATATGTAGACAATCAATAAGCATTTTCAAACAAGGCATTGTCATTCAAGTCAACAAGTTGGTAGTGAATGAATTATAATAAAACAAAAAACAAAGAATACTTGTTTTCTCAATAATGTCCAATATGTACAAGTACTAATCAAAATATGATTATTTACAAAAAAAGAAGTCTTAAGTACAAATAAAATGATATTTACAACTTTGATCAAATTAAGTGCTTGCCTCTTACATATTACAACAATCTTGTTTACAAAAATATCTAGATATGAAGTTTGTGAAACAAGATACAACCATACACATACAAATGTAAAAGATAGAAAGGAAGGATTGACATAAGGTTTTCTTAATGTGGTAAAACCTCCGAAGAGGAAACATCAACGGGTTGAATACAACCATTGGGTACTTTTATTATAAGAAAGTAGATAAGAAATTGCTCAAAGGTGACCAAAAAATGATACACTCTCTATTGGACTCTCTGTCTACCCAATCCCTATTGGCAGATTGGAAATTCCACAAGAGTGGTCAACCCATTGAAACACTCTCTATTGGACTCCACTTCTACACAACACCATTGAGAGATTGGAAATTCCTCAAGAGTGATCAACCCATTGAAACACTCTTTATTGGACTCTTTGTCAACTCAATATCCCGGGTCTACCAATAATATAAGCCGTTTTATATCCAAGGCACTCTTGCCTCTAGAAAGTCTCCCTTGCATAGCTATCCGGATCTCCCCGATCCTAGCCATGACATCTTGCTTAACTATCCGGATCTTCTCAATCCTAGTCAAGACTTCTTGCTTGGTTATCAGGACCATTTGTCCTAACCAAGACTTCTTGCTTAGCTATCCGGACCACGTGTCTTAGCCAAGACTTCATGTCTTTTACAAGGACTTCCTAGTGTGATCAATGAATACAAAATGAAAAAAAACACTCAGCATAGAATACGAGATCAATACATTCTATGGGAACTAGACATAAGCATGTGAGTTCATAAATCAAAATTGTCTCGTTACTATACATGAACAAATTCTAGAACATGTGAAACACCTAAACACATTTAATTCCTAAAGTCATTCATGCAACTAAAACTTGAATCAATCATATACATTAAGCACCTATTCAAGGTTTTAGTACCAAAGTAAACATGATAGATTCACAAGACATGATCAATGAATATTCTAGCAAATATTTAGAGCATGTATTTATGCGCAAATCAATTAAATCCTAATTAGCTCTAAATATGAAATCAAATGTGCTAATCCTAGATATGTTCAACTAATGAGTCCTAGCACATGATAAATCTATCAATCGTGAAAATAAAGTCAATCAAAGAACAAATAGCCATAGATAATACGCTAATCACAATATAACTCACAAACATGTGAAAACCTAGATATCAAGAAAAACTAGTTCACATTCAAGTCTCTTATTAGACAAGATTAGCCTATAATTGAAGCTCTGCTTCTCAATTGCATTTTTCCAAATAACACTGTTAACGAAAATTTTACTCGGGGTGAGAAATCTCAATTAACACCCTCAAAACCACTACCACGGAGGTGGTGGTCAAGGTAGAATGTATTCTAGTCAATGCTAGTTAAAAATGACAAAAAATACTATTATCAATACCATCAAAAGAGAATGAACGAAAATGTTTTCTTTATTCTTATCAATGGTGTATCGTTTACAAATATCTCTCAATTGCTCTCAATCTCTCTAGGGTGTAGTAGGGTTATTGTCGTATGCCCCTCGAAAAGTAGTCCCTTTCTCCTTTCTTTTATACATAGTTTTTGTAGGTTAAATCAATTGATTCTCCCCTTGATTTTCTCAGTCTCTCCCTTCCTTATCGGGCGTGATTCCTCGTTTAAATGTCATTGACTTTGAGTTAATAGCTGAATGGAGAGTATCTTGGGGGAGATTAGTTTGTTTCCTCTTTGGACTCTAATACTTGTTCTGCACGTACGTAATGTTTCCAGATATGATCCAGTGTATCTTTGTATCTTTATAGCATGATCCTTCATAGAGGTCGTTGAATATGGTATGTATGGTGAGGTAGATCAGATAGCGAGGTAGATTATTGTCTTGGTTCCGATATTCAGGTGCTTAATCTAGCCAGGAGCTCGATCTAACCTCCTTTGATTTCTCGGAGCTTGATGCGACCCCCTGCGGATACTCCTCTATGACAGCGGGGTTTAAGCGAGCTTCTAGAGAGGTTGCGAGGTAATCTCGACCTCGGGGGAGCTTCCTGATTTCAGGTTTTGGTGACGCGGGCACGATCTGATTGCGTCGGGCTCTACTCCGGGTATTTCTGGAGCTCGCCTTTATTTCTGTAGGGTGGTACGGTAGCTCGACTTTGGGAAGCGTGGTCTCTTGGTGGATGACCTCGGGCCTGGAGTCAGACTAGGAGGGTGAAAAATTTCCCTTTGGTCCCTTGCCAAATTTGGCTATTGACAGAAGTCCCCTCTGACTTGAACGCCGGTGATTGAGTTTAGGGTTGGAGTCAGATTTCCTAGTTTATTTGGGGAATTTTTCCTTCTTTACCATTACAAGTACCTAGGGGGAAATCTTCCCATTAATTGCACAAGTGATGTGGCAAAAGCTGACCGGTTTATTCCCAAATTAATCCGGCTACGTTACGGCAGTTTCCGCGATTCGAGGCGATCTTAACCGAAGATTTCGACGGCCCATGCTGCTGCTATATTGCCTATTTATACTTGGTTACTCCAACGCCTTCCTCATACCTTTCAAATTTCAAATTTTCTCAAAAAAAAAAACCTTCTTTTGAGCATATTTCTTTTCTTGTTCTTCATCCTCCCAGACTTCATTCCATTATGTCTAAAGCCAGTCACGACTCCATTAACTCCATTGTCGATGGTGAGTAGGTCATCAGCCTTGCCCACGGAACGCGGGCACGAAGTAGCCTAGATAACGATGATTCTCCACCAAATCCGCAACGTTGGCGTTCGAACAGGAGCATGTCCATTGGGACCGGGTTTTCTAATCATCCTGACCATCCTCTGGAGTAAGTCGATGAAGATTCTGATAGAGAAGTCGGTGGCGATGCCGCAGGGGAATGCCGAGTCCTAGCTCCTGGTCCCTCTTTGGAGAGGCTTCCTCCCTATGACTTCAGGGTTGTCCCTGACTCTACCGTTGATCCAAACTCGATTGATCGTTTAAGGTCTAAGTACCGCATTCCTAACAGTGTTTCTATCTCGGTTCCTTGATTGGGCCAAATATGTTGTATATTTAGGCCCTCAGATCCTTACCTTATGTTCTGTTTTCGTGCGTTTTTGTATCTCTTATGGGTTGTTTTGTGCTTATTTGTAGGAAATGATGTAGAGATAGGCTTGGAAGCATATTGTGGTGATTCCAGCAGAAAAGGGGTGAAAGCAAAGGCAAAGGAGCACAAACAACTCTACAGTGCGGGTCCAGTGCGGGTCGCAGCGGCACTCCAGCCGCACTCATGTGCATAGCCGGGGCAGAATGCAAGTACATAGATAAAGTGCGGGTACAGTGCGGGTCAGCCAACCGCACTCCACCCGCACCGTTGCCAAACCAGAGAAACTGATGTTGCACCTGACGATAAAGTGCGGGTACTGTGCGGGTCATCCAACCGCACTCTACCCGCACTAATGCCAAACCAGAGAAGTTGAAGAGGCACCTGATATTAGAGTGCGGGTACTGTGCGGGTCATCAAACCGCACTCCACCCACACTTGCACCAAGAATAGAAGAGCAGAATTGCACCTGACGTTAGAGTACGGGTACTGTGCTAGTCAACAAACCGCACTCCACCCGCACTTGCACTAAAGACAGAAGAGCAGAATTATACCTGACATTAGAGTGCGGGTATTGTGCGGGTCATCAATCCGCACTTCACCCACACTTGCACCAAGAACAGAAGGTAGATTTTGCACCTGACAGGGAAGTGCGATCAAAGTGCGATCAAAAGTGCGATTCCAAGTGCGGGTCAAGTGCGAGTGATTCAACCGCACTCCACCCGCACTAATGCCCTGATCCGAGAACTGAAGTTGCCGACAACCCATACAGTGCGGGTACAGTGCGGGTAATTCACCCGCACTCCACCCGCACTCCGAGCGCGCCGGTCTGATTTTCAAAGCTTAAGTGACCTACTTTTGTATCTAGTATAAATAGAAAAGTATAGAAACGTTTTAAGGAGCTTTTGACTCCGTTTAGCAGAGATTAAGCATTCTTAGATCTAGTTTTCTCTCTCTCTCTCTCTCATCCTTACATTCTCTACTGAACTTCAAGGAAGTTAGGAGATTGGAGCCATTTCAAGGAAGGAGATGTTCTCCAAGGGTTATTTCTTTCTCCTTTCTCTTGGTTTCCTAGTTGTAATGAGTAGCTAAATCCCCTCTAAGGGGTTGATGGAGTAGTTAGTTAAATATTGGGCTTGTACATAAACTTGATATTATATTGATATTCATGTCTATCTTCCATTGATCTATTCTTGTTGTGAATGTTTATCATTGATTTCTTGTGTAGATACATCCTCTTTGCAAGATATCTTTGTTTTATGTATGAGTATTGCATCTAGATATACATCCTATTTAGTTGTTTAATGCTCTAAAGAATAGACGGAAAATCATGAATTCCGACTCTTGAACCGCGGTTTTAATCTAACCTCGATCGTGTTTTCCGGCACTATACATCCTAGGTCGGAATCCGTGAGAGAGTTAGAAGTCATCACTATACATCCTAGGGTGACTATTTGTAATCGGTTGAGTCATTGTTAGGTAGATGAGCTTCATTTCTAGAATCCGATAAACAACCAACTCTATACATCCTAGGTTGGTAGTTTACAGGGATTAATCCCTAACAGGTGGTCCGCACTATACATCCTAGGTTGGCCACCTTATAGGGATAAATAACCGACTCTATACATCCTAGGTCGGTTACCTTGAATAGCCATGCTATTGACAAGTTTGTTGCATTGCCCAGTATTTACTTTCGTATCCATTAACTCCTTAGTTTCCATCATCTCTATATATTCCTCATTCCATTTCCCCCTTCATTAATTTGCATAATTAATTTAGTGTTATTTTTAGTATAATTCACCACCACCATTTTCACCAACTCATGTTTAGCTATTATATATATACATATCATTACTTTAGCAATAACTAATTTAGCTAGCTCCGCTCCCTGTGGACGACACCCTACTTGCCACTATATCTATGTTTTCAACTTAAATTAGGCTTGTGAGGTTTTATCAAATATTGTTGACGGACTGATCTTTTTAAAATGACTATAAGAGAAAAACGTAACTGTCATTCCTCCCAAAGGCTATGAATTTTTCAATCCCTCCCATGGCGAGCTTCCGATTCATGTGGCGGCTCTCGAGAATTGGGTCAGGCTTCCTCTTCATCCTACCATTCGACGAGCTCTCAATGCCATCTAGCTCGCCCCTCTCCAGTTGACGCCTGGCTTCTGGAGGCATTTGATTGGCTTTCTCATGCTGTGGAGGGAACAATGCTAGCTGAGCAATGTGATGAAGGAGCCCGGAGCAAAGGAGCTGGCCTACCATTTTCAAATCGGGAGCCTCTCCGGGACTCCCTGAGTTCAGTTCTATGTGAAAGCCAAGAACAAGCTCAACTTTGTCATTCCTGGTGCTTCGAAGAAAGACCCCGCCTAGACGGAAGAGTGGATCCTGGCTGGGGGTGATTGGAGGAGCTCGATTTTTATCGGAGGGAATGAGTTTGAGGTCCTCACTGTTTTTAGTGACAAACCGTTGTGGGACCGGGACTCCCTACCATCTGAGTCTGAAGCTATTTTTAAAGCTATCCTGGCTAGGAACTACTTGAACCTGAAGTTTCCCACTGCTGAAGCTTTCGATCCTCGTAGGGTGAATCAATACCTGCAGATCTCTGATGCTATTCCTCGTTAGTAACATTAAATCACCTTGCTTTGTGTTGTTGACTGGTTAGTTCTGAAGCTTCCCATTTTGTTTCATTTACTTATAGTCTTTGTTGTTGAGCCAGCTTTGGAAAGCTCGCACTCCTCCCCCATCCATCACACTGACGCGGGGGGCTTCTCCTGCCACCTCGGAGAAGGAAGGGCTGATTGTTTCGGTCGGGATTACGCCTGCTCCTACTTCATCGCCCTCCTAGGCGAAATCCAAGATGGATACCTTTGCGTCGTGGGCTTCCAAAGCGATAAAAAGAGGGGCTTCCATTTCTCGGGCAGCTGGTATTACTACTCATGTTTTTTTCGCTCCCTCTGCTGCTACTGTTGCCCCATCTATTCATCTAGCTGATGCCGCTGCAATTCCAACCCCCTGAGCTTCTGAGGACTTTGAAGCGGGTGTCGCAAGGATTTCCCCTAGTCGCTCTCGATCTCAGTCGAGCTCGACGGGGCAGGATGAGGTCTTGGAACAATTTATCGCATCCTGCCCGGACGGCGGGCTCTCTGGGATGGCCTCGATGCCTGTGATGTCTTGCTTACCAAGGGGTCTGATGTCTTAGCTGAGGTAATTGTTCTTTCTCTGTACTACTTCTGAGACTGCCAACTTAATTGGTTTCTAACCTTGGCTTTGTATCTCATAGGCCTTCAAGTTTAACGTGGCTATGGGCCACTAGGTAGCCCTCCTTCGTGATCGGGCTGCCAAAGCTGAAGCCGAAGCTGAGAGAGCTTTTTGATTACTCAAGTGGGCTCAAAAATTAGTGGAAGAGATGACCTCCAGCCAAGGAAAAATGAAGACCGAGCTGGCAGAGCTTCGCTGTGATTATGAGAGGATGAAGCTGTCCTTTGATCAAGAAATTCTCAAGTCTACCCGGAGGGCCAAACAGAGTGACTCTTGGAAAACCGAAGCTAAGAGGTTGGACCTCTAGAATCATGATTTGATTGCTCAGGTGGCCAAGCTGCAGGCTGATGCGAAGACCTCTTTTAGTGATGGATATTTCTATGCTTCCTTTTAGGTTGCAGAGGCTCTCCCTCTTCCCTTTGATCTATCCTCTATCGTCTGTTGGGATAGAGAGGAGATAATGACCAAAGCTACTGAACTATCTCGCCCTGAAGATGGCGAAGCGGTTCCTTCTAGCTAGGCATGTACTGGAAAGCAGCCCGTCCAGGCAGACCCTCATCTTCCTCCTCTTGTCTTTATTACTTCAGGTCCTGGGAGTCTTCAAGTAAGGTTCTGCCCGCGCAGTCCAAAGAAGATCACCCAAAAGCCGAGGAAGGAACAAAGAGCCTGCCTGAGGGATCCTCTGGAATGGAATTAGATGTTGATAGGAGCCAGACGGGGTCCATGGCTGCTCTTCTTTATACGGCTATCCCTCATGAGGTTATGACAGTGATTAACAAAGTCTTGGAGGAGGATCCAGCTGATCAGCGGGAGGAACCTCTGGAGGGAGTGACAACTGGCGAGGGTAACCAAGATGGGCAACCACCTGAAGGAGGAGTCGAATGCGGGGATCGGCATGAGGGATGAGGAGTAGCAAGGGGAAATCAAGAGGGTTCCGAAGCTACCGGTTCATGATTTGTCTTGATTGCCCGTAAAGGGGGGTGGGCACCCCACTTTACTCATGATTAGTTTAGTCGATCTTTTTTCTTTTTCATGTAGCCCGAAATTGGGGTTTGGGCTCCCTTATGGTTAATAAAAGTTTAGTTGTGATTTCCTTCACATTTGTTTTGATCGACCTTGATTTACGAGCTTCTACCTCGATTGAGAACTTCTTGCTTTATTCATGTTCCTGACCAAGAGTCAAACCTGCATCTTTGATGATGATTCATTCATACTTCAATCTGGCTTCATAGGGAACTCTTATCGAGATGATATTAATCATTTCTTGGGGGTGGTAGCCCGACCAAGGCATCAGAAGGGCTGTCTAGCTATTTCCCGGTCTCGAGGTCTGGATGGCAACCATGCTCTTACACTTAGACCCTTCTTAGAGGTGGTAGCCCGACAAAGGCATCAGGAGGGCTGTTTAGCTATTTTCTGGTCTCGAGGTCAGGATGGAAACTATGCTCTTACACTCAGACCCTTCTTGGAGGTGGTAGCCCTACCAAGGCATCATGAGGGTTTTTTAGCTATTTCCTGGTCTCGAGGTCAGGATGACAACTATGCTCTTACACTCAGACCCTTCTTGGGGGTGGTAGCCCGACCAAGGCATCATGGGTAACGAGGGGCTTCCCTGGCTAGTCCCTGGTCTCGAGGTCCTACTGGCAACTATGCTCTTACGCTTGGACCCTTCTTGGCGGGGGGTGGTAGCCGATCAAGGCATCAGAGGCAACAAGGGGGTTTCCCCGGCTCACCTCTTGTCTTGAGGTGATGATGTCTAATTTTCCAGTCGAATATGTAGATACTAAGGTTGAACATAATCGGAGATAAAGAAAAAACACAGACTTTATTGATGATCGAGATGTAGTTTATCGTTATTAGGGATTTTATTGAAACCTAAATGGGGGTAATCGGCTTGAAAGCTCCCTGCTCATGGGTAGACATTCCTCAAGTGATCCGTGTTCCAGGTGTGGTGGATGGGTCGTCCATCCATGTATTCTAGCTTGTAGGCTCCATTGCGAGCTACTACCTTTATCAAGTATGGCCTTTCCCAATTGGGGCCTAGGACTCCATCTGACCTTTTCCGAGTATTCGAGGTCACTTTCCTTAGCACCAGATCCCCTTCTTTGAAATTCCGGGCTCAAACCTTTCGGTTGAAATACCTAGATATCTTGCTCTGGTAGATCGCTACTTTCTCAGCTACCCAGTCTTGTTTCTCTTCTAGGAGGTCTAGGTTAGCTCGGAGCTTGACTTCGTTGCTTTCAGGTTCAAAATGCTGCACCCTGAATGAGATCAATTTATGCTCAATGGGGAGGACCGCTTTAACTCTGAAAGCCAGAGAGTAAGGTATCTCCTCGGTAGCTGTCCTCTTTGTAGTTCGATATGCCTAGAGGACCTCGGGCAGTTCTTCGGCCCATTTGCCTTTTTTCTGTTGTAGTTTCTTCTTTAGAAGCTTCTTGATAGTCTTGTTGGTGGATTCCACCAGCCTGTTGGTCTGAGGATGGGTTACTAAAGAGAGTCTGAGGTCGATTCCCAATCCTTTGCAGAAGTCTTTGAATCGGGCGTTGTCAAACTGCTTGCCTAGGTCGGCTACAATGATGAGAGGGGTCTCGAATCTACAGACCACGTTAGTTTTGATGAACTTGGTCGTATTCTTTTCTAATATTCGAGAAAGAGGCCCTGCCTCGACCCATCTTTTTAAATAATCGATAGCAACGATAGCATATTTAACTTGTCCAGGAGCGGTGGGAAGCGGTCTAATCAGGTCGATCCCCCACATGGCAAAGGGATAGGGTGAACTAAGAGAGGACAGTCGCTCTGGTGGCAAGTGGTTCAAGTTTGAAGACCTTTGACATGGCTCACAAGATCGTACAAAGCTTCTTGCGTCTTGGTGGATGGTCGGCCAGTAGTACCCCATATGGAGCACTTGATACGCTAAAGCTTCTCCACCGATGTGGTTCCCGCAGTCCCTAGAATGAACCTCTCTTAGTGCTCATATAGCGTCATCAGGATGTAAACACCGAAGTAAGGGGAGGGATCTACCCCTCTTGTAGAGGTACCCATCTACATGGCAATATCGGACAGAGAGCCTTTTAATTCTTTGGGCTTAATCGGGCTCCTCGTGAAGCTTTCCCTCTTGGAGGTAGGCAACGATCAGGTCCATCCAACAAGGCTGATGATCCAGGGAACAGATTTCCTTACTTGCGGCTATGCTTGGTTGGGAGATCACTTGGAGGGGAACTCCTCGTGGTAAGGATTGACCTTCATTTGCGGTTATCTTGGCTAGAACATCTGCACGATGGTTTTGGTGTCGAGGCACTTGATCGATCTTGAATCCCTGGAATTTATTTTTAAGTGACTAAGCTAGCTTTAGGTAAGCGGCCATGTTATCTCCCTTTGCTTGGTATACCCCAGACACCTGGTTGACTACAAGTAATGAATCGCTTTTGATTTGCAGGTAGTCAGCCTCCAGTTCAATAGCTGCTTTCATTCCAACTAGGAGGGTTTCGTATTCCGCTTCATTATTGGTAGCTTTGAATTGGAATCTGAAGCAGTGACAGAATCCAGTCCCCTTTGGGTCTATTAAGACCACACCAGCTCCTCCCCCAGCTTGCCCAGATGCTCCATCTGTATAGAGGGTCCAAGGCTTGCAATCTTTCGGCCAATTATCGATCTCGAAAATCTTCTCAGGGACCATATTCGATGCTGCGGGGTTCACTTGGCCTGGGAGCGCTGAAAATTTGGCAACGAAGTCTGCCAAAGCCTGCTCTTTAATCGTGGTCCTAGGATTATACTATAAGTCGAACTGAGTGAGCTTTAGGGCCCATAAGACTTGCCTTCCGGACACGTCCGGTCTTTGTATGAATTGGCGGAAAGGTTGGTCCGACACCACTGCTATTGAATGAGCTTAAAAATAGGGACATAGCTTTCTCACCGAGGTCACCAGAGCATAAGCGAGCTTTTCCAAAAGAATATAATTTTTTTTCTGACTTGGTTAAAGCATGACTCACATAGTATATGGGCCTTTGAATCCCGTCACCACACTCCTTGGCCAAAGCTCCGCTTACTACAGTTTCTGAGACGGCCAGGTAGATTTGCAATTCCTCTCCGGGATCGGGCTTGACTAACAATAGTGTGCTTGTTAGGTATTTCTTTAAGGCTTGGAAAGCTTGCTCACTTTCCGGGCTCCATTTAATGTTTCTCCCTTGCTTGATGGGCTTTGAAGAACGGGAGGCACTTATCGGTGGAGCGAGAGATGAACCTGTTGAGCGCTGCTACACACCCAGTCAAAATTTGCACCTGTTTGAGTGATGTGGGGGATTCCAAGTCCAAGATAGCTTTGATTTTTTTCTGGGTTGACCTCTATGCCTCTTTCATGAACCATGAAACCTAGAAACTTCCCCGCTGTTACTCCGAAAGCGGACTTTGAGGGGTTCAACCATATCTGGTTTTCTCTTAGGATTAGAAAGGTCTTGCGAAGGTCTTCCCGATGTCCTTTTGCAGTTGGTGATTTTGTGATCATGTCGGCGATGTATACCTTCATCGTCTTTGCGATCTCGGGCTTGAACATCTTATTATGATGATCGTCTTCAACATCGTGTAACCTCATGATGATCCCATGGTAATCACAATACAGATTGCCAACTGTCTAGTCCATCGCGTGCTCATAGATACAGGTAGCAGTGTAGATATCCTCTTCAAGGATACTTTGGAAAAATTAAACCTGAAGCAATGTTGTTACAATAGCTGTACAACTCCACTTTATGGGTTCACTAGAGATTCGATCATACCAGTGGGGTCGATGATCCTCCCAGTGATTATCGGAATCACCCTTCTCCAACAGAATGTTATGACCAACTTTGTTGTGGTTGACACCCCATCGGCCTATAACCCCATCCTAGGGAGACCATTCATGTCCTCCTTGAAGGGAGTCTTGTCCATATACCATAATGTCCTGAAGTTCCCGGTTGGAACCAAGGTAGAAGAAGTACGCAGAGACCAGCAGGCAGCTAGGAGATGCTACGCAGTGTCTGCTAATCCTACAGCTCTAGCAAAACAATGCGTACATGTGGCATTAGTCCAGGAAGATATGGAAACATCCCGGATAATCCAGGAAGAGATGGAGCCAGCAAAGCATCCTGAGCATCCAGAAAGTGAACCTATTATGCCTTATGAGGAGGAACGGAGCAAGGAGTTGGCCAGCAGACAACCCGTAGATAAACTAGAAGAGATACCCATCAGAGATGACTATCCCTCCAAGGTTGTCAAGGTCGGGGCCACCCTTGAACCAGAAGTGAAAGAATGTGTTAACAGTGTTTTTTGCAGGGGTCCAAAGAAGAATTTTCCACCAAGTAACCACCTGGTAGGGACCATTCCCAGCTCCCAGGTATCTAGCGGGATCGATACCTCGACCTTGAAGGAATCAATACATGGTACGGCCAGAACCTCGACTACCTATCTACCTAGATGAAGCGCCAGAGATACGAACCAAAAAGAGTAGGTATCACACTATGTATCTACTCTAAAGCTGGTGCCACGATACCCCGTACTTGGTACCTCACGGTACCTGGTACTTCTCTTATGGAATCCAGTTACCTCGACACACTCCTAGTACCGGAGTATCTCGATAGCGGCCTAGCACCCAGGTACCTCGACATCTACCTAGTACCTGGGTACCTCGCTATCCACCCAGAACCCGTCAAAGATAGGTATCCCATCCACCCCAAACAGGTATCCTACTCGTCGAGTAGGAAAAATTGTACCATAAAGATACTAGCATGCTAGAACAAGTGCCACGCCAGCGAGAAGGGACTGGTACACCAGAATACCTCGCCTGAAGGGAAGAAGCATGCAACACCATCTGACCTCATTAATGGCCATTCATAACTCCATTAATAAGGGAATCAGTCAACTCCATTAATGGCCATTCACAACGCCATTAATAAAGGAATCAATCAACTCCATTAATGGCCATTCACAACGCCATTAATGAAGGAATTAGTCAACTCCATTAATGGCCATTCACAACACCATTAATGAAGGAATCAGTCAAATCCATTAATGGCCATTCACAACGCCATTAATAAAGGAAGCAGTCAACTACATTAATGGCCATTCATAGTGCCATTAATGAGAGAATATTCAACTCCATTAATGCCGTATCAACATTCCTTTGATTACGTATTAATTAATGGAGTGGGCAACAAGAATGAGACATATAAATATGACCGAGTTCTCTCCAAGGAGGGGGTTGAGTCCAAAAGACAGTAACCACAGCCTATAGCTGGGTTCGAACGATAAAGAGAGTTCACCAGCTCAGGGTCTAACTTCGTCACCATGCTCGGGCTCTAATCGCAGAACCCATGTCCGATATCTCCACTCTCCGATGGTCAACAATATACCTCTAAGCTCTCTCATATCTCCAAGGTGTCTCCGATACTAGATTTCGCCCACTTCTTCACCAGAAATACAGTTCGACATCTCTTATCATTGTATCGACTATTGTACATGTCAATTTTCTCTATGAATGTATCGGTACCTAATGGTATCCCTCTAACGGTGACCTACCAAGTCCCAGATTGTATTTATGTAAGCTCTCTAGAGCACCTCTCGAGATATATAAATATAAAGAAGGATCTTTCTCCTTCCTATGGATACTGCCTGGAGGTTTTTCAGCATGTGATCAATTGTGATGCTTTTTCCCCCCAGGTCAGTCAACCTCTACCAAATGAGTTATCATTCTCCCTTTTATCTCATTCATTATGCAAGTATATGAGCTAGGTATCGACCTCGCTGGTCCTAGCCCTCATGTACCTCTCTTTGCACGTTATCTAGGTCAGGGAATTATAGAGGGCACCTAGAGAGGTAACCAGGTACCTGGATCAGATACCTAGACCGGGTACCAGCCTACTACACCAGATGGGCGGGATGATGGTTCTCTTACCTACCTCTCCCTCACCTTGCCTCTCTTAGCTATACAAGAGCCACGGTACCTCGAGATACCTACCACACCTTGCTGTATCACCTTGTCAGAACCATGGTACGAAGTACCTACCCCCCGCTGCGACCTCCGGGGTAGCGGGTTGAGGGTGTTAATTGAGATTTTCACCCCGAGTGAATTTTTCCGTTAACAGAAGGTTTAATTAATCTTCTTAGAGAATTCAGCAACATCTTCGTTTGGAGCCATGATGAAATGCCTGGAATCCCGGCATCATTGGCCGCCCATCGACTAGCGGTAGATCAAACAGTCAAGCCCGTCAAACAGAAGAGGTGACACTTCAACGCTGAGAGGAACGCTGCGGTACAGGAAGAGGTAGATAAATTGATCAAGGCAGGGTTTATCAGAGAAGTACGCTATCCCGAATGGATCGCCAACGTGGTCATGGTTACTAAGGCGAATAGGAAGTGGCGTATGTGTGTCGATTACACCGACCTCAACCGGGCCTGTCCAACAGACAGTTTTCCTTTACCAAAGATCGACCAGCTGGTTGACTCCACGTCCGAAAATAAACTCTTGAGTTTTATGGACGCGTTCTCAGGATTAAACCAAATTAAAATGCACTCGGCTGACCAAGATAAAACCAGTTTCATTACTGGGTAGGGATTGTATTGTTACAAGGTGATGCCGTTTGGTTTGAAGAACACAGGGGCGACATACCAGCGGTTGGTTAACAAGTTGTTCAAGCCCAAGATAGGAAGGACGATGGCAGTATACATCGACGACATGATCACAAAATCACCAACCGCAGAAGGATGTCGGGAAGACCTTCGCAAAACCTTTCTCATACTGAGAGAAAACCATATGCGGTTGAACCCCTCTAAGTGTGCCTTCGGGGTAATAGCGGGGAGGTTTCTAGGCTTCATGGTTCATGAGAGAGGCATAGAGGCCAACCCAGAAAAAATCAAAGCTATCTTGGACCTGGAATTCCCAATATTACTCAAACATGTACAAATTCTGACTGGACGTGTAGCGGCGCTCAACAGGTTTATCTCTCTCTCCACCGATAAATGTCTCCCTTTCTTCAAAGCCATCAAACAAGGGGAAAACATGAAGTGGAGCCAGGAGAGTGAGCAAGCCTTCCAAGCCTTGAAAGAATACCTAACAAGCCCACCGTTATTAGTCAAGCCAGTTCTCGGAGAAGAGTTGCAGATTTACCTGGCCGTCTCAGAAACTGCAGTAAGCGGAGCTTTGGCCAAGGAGTGTGGCGATGGTTTTCAAAGACCCATCTACTATGTGAGTCATGCTTTAACCAAGTCAGAGATGAATTACATTCTCTTGGAAATGCTAGCTTATGCTTTGGTGATCTCAGCGAGGAAGCTCCGTCCCTACTTTCAAGCTCATACAATAGCAGTGGTGACAGACCAACCTCTCCGCCAATTCTTACAAAGACCAGACGTGTCCGGAAGGCTAGTCTTATGGGCCCTAGAGCTCATTCAGTTCTATTTAAAGTACAAGCCTCGGACCACAATTAAGGCACATGCTTTGGCTGACTTCGTGGTAGAATTTTCAGCGCTCCTAGATCAAAAGAATCCCTCAGCACCAAATGAGACTCCTGGAAAGACATTTGAGATCAACAATTGGCCAGAAGGCTACAAGCCGTGGACCCTCTTTACAGATGGAGCATCCGGGCAAGCTAGGGGAGGGGCTGGCATAGTTTTAATAGACCCGGAGGGGACTGAATTCTGCCACTGTTTCAGATTCGAGTTTAAAGCCACCAATAATGAAGCAGAGTATGAAGCCCTCATAGCCGGGATGACGGTAGCCATCAAACTAGAGGCCGATTACCTGCAAATCATGAGTGACTCATTGCTTGTTGTCAATCAGGTGACTGGGGTGTACCAGGCAAAGAGAGATAACATGGCTACCTACCTAAAGCTAGCTTAGTTGCTAAAAAATAAGTTTAAGGGGTTTAAGATCGATTAGGTGCCTCGACACCAAAACCACCGCGCAGATGTTCTGGCTAAGATAGCTGCAAATGGAGGCCAATCCTTACCACGGGGAATTCCCCTCCAAGTGATCTCCCAACCAAGCATAGCCACAAATAAAGAAATCTGCTCCCTAGATCGCTAGACTTGCTGGATGGACCCGATCGCTGCCTACCTCCTTGAGGGAGAGCTCCCCGAAGAGCCCAACCAAGCCCGAAGAATTAAAAGACTCTCGGTCCGATATTGTTTATTAGACGGGTACCTCTACAGGAGGGGCAGATCCCTCCCCTTACTTAGATGCTTGCATCCTGATGATGCTAAATGGGCACTAAGAGAGGTCAACTCTGGTGGCTATGGGAACCATATCGGTGGGGAAGCTCTAGTATATCAGGTGCCTTGTATGGGGTACTATTGGCCAACCATCCACCAAGACGCAAGGAGTTTTGTTCAATCTTGCGAGCCATGTCAAAGAACTTCAAACTTGAACCACCAGCCACCTGAGCTACTGTCGTGCCTCAGTTCACCTTACCCCTTTGCCATGTGGAGAATCGACCTAATTGGACCACTCCATACCGCTCCTGGATAAATGAAACATGCTATCGTGGCTATCGACTACTTCATAAGATGGGTCGAGGCAGGGCCTCTTTCTCGGATATATGAAAAGAATACGACCAAGTTCATCAAAACCAACGTGGTATATAGATTCGAGACCCCTCTCATCATTATAGTTGACTTGGGGAAGCAGTTCGACAACGCCCGATTCAAAGATTTCTGCAAAGGATTGGGGATCGACCTTAGGCTCGCTTCAGTAGCCCATCCCCAGACTAACGGGCTGGTGGAATCCACCAATAAGACTATCAAGAAACTTCTAAAGAAGAAGCTATAGCAGAAAAAAGGCAAATGGGCCGAAGAACTGCTAGAAGTCCTCTGGGCATACCGGACTACAAAGAAAACAGCTACAGGGGAGACACCTTACTCCCTGGCTTTCGGAGTTGAAGTGGTCCTCCCTATCGAGCATAAATTAACCTCGTTCAGGGTACAGCACTTTGAGCCCAAAAGTAACAAGGTCAAGCTCCGTGCTAATCTGAACCTCCTAGAAGAGAAACTAGACCGGGTAGCGGAGAAAGTGGCAATTTACCAAAGCAAGATCGCTAGATATTTCAACCGAAAGGTCAGAGCCCAGAATTTCAAAAGAGAGGATCTGGTGCTTAGGAAAGTGACCCTGAATACTCGGAAAAGGTCGGATGGAGTCTTAAGCCTCAATTGGGAAGGGCCATATTTGATAAAGCTAGTTGCTTGCAATGGAGCCTACAAACTCGAAGACATGGACGGACGACCCATCGACCACACTTGGAATGCAGATCACTTGAGAAATTTCTACCCTTGAGCAGAGAGTTTTTCAAGCAAACTACCCCCATTTAGGTTTCATTAGAATCCCTAATAAAGATGTACTACATCTCGATCATCAATAAAGTCATTTTTCTTTTTCATCTTTATCTCCAACTATGTTTAACATTAGTGTCTACATCATTGAGTGGGAAATTCAACATGGACACTTCAAGACCAGTGATTAGCCGGGGAAGCCCCCTCGCTACCTCCTGATGCCTTGGTTAGGCTACCACCCCCAAGAAGGGTCTGAGTGTAAGAGCATAGTTGCCATCCATACCTCGAGACCAGGAAATAGCTAAATAGCCCTCCTGATGCCTTGGTCGGGCTACCACCCCCAAGAAGGGTCTGAGTATAAGAGCATAGTTGCCATCCAGATCTCGAGACCAGGAAATAGCTAAATAGCCCTCCTGATTCCTTGGTCTGGCTACCACCCCCAAGAAAGGTTTGAGTGTAAGAGCATAGTTACCATCCAGATCTCGAGACCAGGAAATAGCTAAATAGCCCTCCTGATGTCTTGGTCGAGCTACCACCCCCAAGAAGGGTCTAAGTGTAAGAGCATAGTTGCCATCTAGATCTCGAGACCAGGAAATAGCTAAATAGCCCTCCTAATGCCTTGGTTGGGCTACCACCCCCAAGAAGGGTCTGAGTGTAAGAGCATAGTTGCCATCCAGATCTCGAGACCAGGAAATAGGTGAACAACTTTCCTGATGCCTCAATCGGGCTACCTCTCCTAAGACGAATTTAAAAACAAATATTTATTTTCGTGTGCAGGATCAAGATCATCATAATAAGAATTCCCTACCAGAGTTTTAATGAAGTATGAACAAATTGTTGTTGCGGATGCAATTCTGGTTCCTATTCAAGACCAGGAATGAAACAAGTGTTCTCAAAGCGAGTTGATTTCTCATTAAAGATAAGAGGAGCCTATCCCCCGGTAAGGCTACATCTATCCAACGGGGAGCCCAACCCCCGAGCTCGGGCTATATAAAAAAAAGCTAAACTAAATAAGAGCAAAACGAGGTGCCCACCCCCTTTTCTAGGCAATCAAGACAAGTCATGAACGAACTGTTTCAAGCTTTGGAACTCTCTTGGTTTTCTTCTGCCGATCCTCCTCCTTTACGCCGATCCTCGCCATCGACCCCCCCTTCAGGTAGTTGTCCATCTTGGTTATCCTTGCCAACCATCCCTCCATTTAGAGGCTCCACCTGTTGGTCAGCGGGATCTTCTTCCAGGACTTCATTAATCACTTCCATAACCTCAAGCGGGATAGCCGCATCAAGAAGGGCAGCCATGGACCCCGTCTGGCTCCTGTCGACCTCCATCTTCATTATAGAGGGTTCCTCAGACGGACTTCTAGCCCCTTCCCCAGCTCTTCACTGGTCCCCCTAGGATCGAGAAGACAGACCGTTACTGGAAGACTCCCCGGGACGTGAAGTAGTAAAGGTAGAAGGAGGAAATGAAGGATCTGTCTGGACGGGCTATTGATGAGAAGGTTTTTGCCGTCAGAAAACCGTCCGTCAAAACAATTTATAAAACCTATGCGATGCGTTCACAAGTATAAATACAAGCAAAGTGGCAAGCACGGGTGTCGTCCACTGAGATCGGGGTAGCGGTGATAAGATTAGGATTAATATAACTAGCAAGCATAAAGGTAAAGTGATAGTGAATGAAAATACAATATAAACTAAACTATGAAAGCAAATAAATGGGATGACAATGGAGGGATGAATGAATGATGATGGAACTATGGAGTTGATGGACTCGTAAGTGAATATTGGTGGCAATTGCAACAAACTCTCAATTAAGTACGTTTTGACAAATGTAACCAACCTAGGGTGTATAGTGTTGGTATATACCTCTAGCAAGAGGTCAACCTAGGATGTATAGTGAAGACCTCCTACTGGCGATTAATCCCTCTTAAGAAACCAACAGTGGCTAGTTACTCAATTGGGACTTGTTCCATGAATGCTCATCTATCTAGCTATGGCTCAACCTATTATTAATGTAGCCATCCTAGGATGTATAGTGATGGCTTCCAATTCCCTCACAAGTGGCCGACCTAGGATGTATAGTGAAGGCCACCCGTTTGGGATTGGATGAGGCTCGAGGTTATCAACCGAATTCTACTTGAAGGTTAGTTCTCGTAGAATCACTAAAGTAGCCAACCTAGGGTGTATAGTGGAGGCTTCTAATTCTCTCACAAGTGGCTAACCTAGGATGTATAGTGAAAGCCACTAATTCGAGATTAGATTAATGGCATGGTTATACAGCCGGATTTCTGAAAATCCTTCCATTCAATGGAGCAATAGACAACCTAATTGCCTACTCAAGTAATCCAAATCAATCATGCAAAGAGGGTGTATCCAAGCAAATCAATAATGGAAATCAATTAATGCAATGGAATAAAACATAGAGATAGAATAAATATAACATATAGAGTTTATTTACAAAGCCCAATATCCATTATACAAATAACATCAACCCCATAGTGGGGTATTTTAGCTACTCATGTTCTATTACAAACAAATAAACTAAGAGAGAGAGTAGAGATAACCCTTGAAGATTGATCTCTTTCCTTGAAGCTTGAATCCAAGTCTCCTAGTTGCCTTTGATTGAGTAGAGATGGTTTGGATGATAGGGAGATGTGTTTCTAGCTTAGAATACAAGTGTTGAGAGGTATGGTGATATTTGGTTTGTTCCCATCCTTTTCTATTTATAGAGGATGGAAAATAGGTCACTTAAGCTTGAAACCAGAAGCTGTCACGTGCGGAGTGCGGGTGGAGTGCGGGTGAATTACCCGCACTGTACCCGTACTGTAAAGGTGTTCTTCATCTTCAGTTCTCTGATCTGGGCAATAGTGCGGGTGGAGTGCGGTTGAATTACCCGCACTTGACCTGCACTTGACTCGCACTTGACTCGCACTTGAATCGCACTTCCCTGTCAGGTGCAAAATCTACCTTCTGTCTTGAGCAATAGTGCGGGTAAAGCGCGGTTGGATGACCCGCACAGTGCCCGCACTCTAATGTCAGGTACAACTCTGCTCTTCTGTTCTTGGTGATAGTGCGGGTAGAGTGCGGTTTGCTGATCCTCACAGTACCCGCACTCTAACGTCAGGTGCAACTTCAACTTCTCTGGTTTGGCATTAGTGCGGGTTAAGTGCGGTTGGATGACCCGCATTGCACCCGTACTTTATCTTCCACTTGCATCCTGTCTCGGCTATGGACATGAGTGCGGTCGGAGTGCGTTTGCGACCCGCACTTGACCCGCACTTGACCCGCACTGTAGTGCTGCTTATGATCCTTTGTCTTCCCTTCTTGCCCCTTTTCTGCCGGAACCACTGCAAAGTGCTTCTAACACCCGAATTACAACCATTGCCTGCAATTAGCACAAACGAGCCTATTAGATATGAAAGACATAAAATATATAGAAAATACTTCCGAGAACGGACAAAAGAATAGGAATGAGGGCCGAAATATACAACATTTTAGGCACGATCAGCTATTTTCCAGCTCCTACTTGGCTCGAAGGAACCGCCTCGTTGCCATCAGGGCAAGATAGCTTAGTAGCCTTATTCATTATTTCATGTCTATCCTAGCCGGCAATAGATGACAGGTCAAAGGGAAGAGGGAGAGCTTCTGCGGCCTGAAAAGAAGCATAGAAGTATCCATCGCTGAAGGAGGTCTCCGCGTCAGCTTGCAGCATGGTCACCTGAGCAATCAAAGCCTGATTCTCGAGGTCCAAATTTTTGGCCTCAGCTTTCCAAGAATCCCTCTGTCTGGCCCGCCGGGTAGATTGAAGACACTCTTGATCATAAGATTGCTTCGTCCCCTCATGGTCACAACGAAGCTCAGCCATCTCGATCTCAACCTTTCCCTGGTTGGAGGTCATCTCTTCCACTAAAGACTGAGCATGCTTGAGCAATCCCATGGCTTTCTTGGCTTCGGCTTTGGCTTTTGCAGCCCGGTCGCGAAGGAGGGCTACTTGCTGGCCCATCGCTACATTAAAATTGAAGGCCTACAAAAGACAAAGCCAGAATTAGAGATTGAACAAATTAGCAGAAGCAGTATGAGGGAAATGCAATTACCTCAGCTAAGATAGCAGACCCCTTGGTGATCAGGACATCCACAGGCATGGAGGCCATCCTAGAGATCCCACCGCCTAGACAAGACGCAATGAATTGTTCCAGGACTTCATCCTACCCCATCGAGCTCGATTGAGGGCGGGAACGGCTGGAAGGAATCCTTGCGACACCCCTTCTAAAATCCTCTGAAGCTTGGGGGTTGGAAGCCCAGCGGAATCAGAAGGGTGAATCAAAGGGGTAGCAACTTTAGCGACTACAGCAGAAGGGGCAGAAGCAGTCGGACCAACAGCCTGGGGATCTTTACCTAAAGCCCGGAAAGCCCGCGACGCAAGGTTGGCCATCTTGGACCTAGCTGGGGAGGTAGATGGAGCAAGAGCTGGTGCGACCCCAGCAAAGGGAAGAGGAATTTTAGCTGGAGGAGAACGTTGGACGTCGCAGGAAGCTGGTTCAACGAAAAAAACTGTGAGTAAACAAATCAAAAAGAAAAATGTCAGAACCAAACTAATCAATAAGACAAGGCAAGGCAATTCAATGACACTTACGAGGAGTAGCGTCTGAGATCCGCAAGTATTGGTTCACCCTACGAGGATCGAAGGCTTCAGCGGTTGGGAACTTCAGGTTCAAGTAGTTTCTGGCTAAAATAGCCTTCAAAATAGCCTCAGATTCAGAGGGCAGTGAGTCCCGGTCCCACGAGGGTTTGTCACTGAAAGCTATGGGAACCTCGAACTCATACCCTCCAATGAAAATCGAGCTCCCCCCAATCATCCCCCGTAAGGATCCATTCTTCCTTCCAGGCGGGGTCCTTCTTCGAAGCTCCTGGAATAACAAAGTTGAGCTTGTTCTTGGCCTTAGCGTAAAACTGACCTCGAGAAGCGCCAGATAGACTCCCGATTTGGAAAAGATAGGCTAGCTCCTCCGCTCCAGGCTCTCTCGTCACCTTGTTTTGCTGGCATTATTCCCTCCATAGCACGAGGAAACCGATCAAATGCATCCAGAAGCCGGGTGTCAACTGCAGGGGAGCAAGCTGGATGGCGTTGAGGGCTCACCGAAAAGTAGGATGAAGGGGGAGCCTAACCCCATTCTCGAGAGCCGCGACATGAATTGGAAGGACGCCCTTAGGGGGGTCGAAGAACTCATAACCCTTGGGAGGTACAGAGATGGAAACGCTGTCGGGAATACCATACTTCGACCTCAAATGGTCAATCACGACCAGATCGATGATGGAATCAGGGATAACCCTGAAATCATAAGAAGGAAGCCTCTCCAAGGGGGGGGGGGGGGGGCGGAAGCTGGGACTCGATGCTCCCCCGCGGTGTCGATGCCCACCTCTCTATCATAGTCGTCATCGGCTATATCCAAAGGGTGATCAGGATGGTTAGAAAACCCGGTCCCAATGGAAACATTCCTGTTTGACCGCCGATGCTGCGGGTTGGGCGGGGAATCATCGCTGTCTAAGCTCCTCTTTGCCCGTTTCCCCAGGGTAAGGCTAAAGACCTTCTCACCATCAACTATGGAGTCAACTGAATCATGGCTAGTTTTTGACATGATGAAGTCAGTAAGGATAAAGAATGAAGAAAAAGATAAGCTTGAGAGAAAGGCTGTGAGAGAGTATATCTTAGGAAAAATTTGAGTTAAAGAGATGTGAGGAAGACGTTGAGATAAACAGGTATATATAGGCAAGAGGGCAGCATCTCGAGCTGTCGAGATCTTCGGTTGAGATCACAAAGAATCTCGGGGACTGCCGTATTGTAACCGGATTAACTCGGAAACAAGTTAGTCAGCTCACGCCACGTCACTTGCGCAGTTAATGAGGAGATCTCCCTCAGATTCTGGTAATGGTAAAGAATCTCGGGGACTGCCGTAACGCAACCGGATTAATTTGGAAATAAATTAGTCAGTTCACGCCACGTTACTTACGCAGTTAATGAGAAGATTTCCCAAATATTCTGGTAACGGTAAAGAAGGAAAGATTTCCCAAATAAAATAAAAAATCTGACCCCAACCCCAAGCTCGAAAACCGGTGTTCAAGTCAGAGGGGACTTCTGTTAATAGCCAAAATTGGCTAAGAACCAAAGGGAAATTTCTACCCTCCAGGCATGGCTCCATGCCTGAGATCATCGACCAGGAGACCATGTTACCTGAAGCCGAGCTACGGTACCGCCCCGCTAGGAACAAGGACGGGCTCTAGAAACATCCGGAATAGAGCCAGGAATGATCAGATCAAGCCCGTCACCGAACTTGAAAACAAGAAATCCCCCCCTTCCTCCCGAAGTCGAGATTACCTCGTAACTTCTTCAGAAGCTCGCCAGTACCTCTGCTCTTAGTATTTCGACCTTGATCTCTGAGAAGTTTCATCCAGCTTGGAGCTAAATCTAGCTTTCATTGACCTTTTCGAAGCTAGGTGTGGCCTCGACTGACCTTTTGAAGCTAGGTGTGGCTTCGACTGACCTCGCGGCCTTTTAGGGACATTCTTCTGTGTCAATCGAGGTACAGACGAGTCTCTGGAGCACTTACGAGATGACCTCGACTTCGGGGTGCTTCTAGTTTTGGTGATGCGGGCTAGATCTGATCGTTTCGGTCTTTATCTCAGATGTTTCCGGAGCCCGTCCTTGTTCCTGGGGTGGTATCGCAGTTCGGCTCTGGATAGAGAGGTCTCCTGGTGGAAGCTCTCGGGTCTGGGCTCTATCCTGGATGTTTCCGGAGCCCGCCCTTGTTTCTGGGATGGTATAGTAGCTCGGCTCTGGATTGAGAGGTCTCCTGGTGAAACTCTCGGGTATGGAACCAGGTATGGGAGGTGGAAAATTTCCCTTTGGTCCGTAGCCAATTTTGGCTATTAACAGAAGTCCCCTCTGACTTGAACACCAGACGTCGAGCTCGGGGTTGAGGTCAGATTTTCACTTTATTTGGGAAATCTTCCTCATTTTACCGTTACCGAAAATTGGGGAAATTTCTTCATTTGAATGACTTGTTGCGAACAGACTAATTTATCTTCGAATTAATCTGGTTGCGTTACGGTAGTCCCCGAGATTTTTTACCGTTACCAAAATCTTGGGGAGATCATCCTCTTAACTGCGTAAGTTATGTGGCATGAGATGATTAGCCCCCTTTCGAGTTTAATCCGGTTACGTTACTGTAATCGATTTTTTATCATTACCAGACGAGTATCTCGGTGCTGTTGCCCTTCTGCCTATATATATGTCTGTTTTCCTCCTCATCTTCCTCACACCTCTTCGAGCTAAAAAAATTTTGCTGAGAAATATTTCTATAGCTTTTCCTCCGAGCTTGCTTCTTTCTTTATTCTTCATCTTCTATAATGTCGAAAAACAGTTGTGACTCAACGGATTCCATATTCGATGGCGAGGAGGTCGTCAGTCTTATTCTGGGGAAGCGGGCTAGGAGGAGTTCTGACGGCGATGATTCCCCGCCCACCTCACAACGTCGGCGGTCAAGTAGGAATGTATCTATCGGGACAAGGTTTTCCAACCATCCCGACCACCCTTTAGATATCGTCGGTGATGACTCCGACAAAGAAGCGGCCGGTGGCGCTGCGGGGGAGCGTCAGGTCTCGGTTCTTGGTCCCCTTGGGGAGAGGCTCCTTCCCTACGATTTTCGGGTTGTCCCAGATTCCACCGTTGACCCGGTGTCGATTGATCGCTTGAGGTCAAAGTTTGGCATCCCCGACAGCGTATCCATCTCGGTGCCTCCCAAATATTATGAGTTTTTCAACCCCCCCAAAGACGTGCTTCCGATTCATGTGGCCGCTCTTGAGAACGGGGTTAGGCTTCCCCTCCATCCAACCCTTCGGTGGGCTCTCAATGCCATCCAGCTCGCTCCCCTCCAGTTGACGCCTGGCTTCTAGAGGAATCTGATTGGTTTCCTTATATTATGGAGGGAATAATGCCAGATGAGTAAAGTGACGAGGGAGCCAGGTTCAGAGGAGCTGGCTTATCTCTTCCAGATTGGGAGCTTGTCTGGGGCTCCTTGAGGCTTGTTCTATGCTAAGGCTAAGAATAAGCTCAACTTCATCGTTCCTGGTGCCTCGAAGAAGGACCCCTCGTGGAAAGAGGAATGGATCCTAGCGGGGGATGACTGGGGGAGCTCGATTT
Organism: Dipteronia sinensis; assembly: GCA_033220585.1. Lineage (NCBI taxonomy): Eukaryota > Viridiplantae > Streptophyta > Magnoliopsida > Sapindales > Sapindaceae > Dipteronia > Dipteronia sinensis. Next base: position 20,113,614 of record CM065641.1, read on the forward strand.
TCATCGGAGGGCCTGAATTTGAGGTTCCTACGGCTTTCAGTGACAAGCCCTCTTGGGACCGGGACTCCCTGCCTTCTGAGTCCGAAGCCGTCTTAAAGGCTATTCTAGCCCGGAATTATCTGAATCCGAAGTTCCCTACTGCTGAAGCTTTTGATCCTCGTAGGGTGAACAAGTATCTGCGGATTTCAGTCGCTATTCCTCGTAAGTGTCATTGAGTTGCTTCTCCTTTTTACTTGGCTTGGTTCTAACATTTTTCTTCTTCTTTTTTTTAATTTTTTTTACAGGTTTTGTCATGGAGCCGGCCACCTGTCACGTCTCACGCTCTCCTCAAGGTGGAGCTTCTCTTCCCTCCTCTGGGGTCGAACCTGCCCTGGCTTCGTCTATATCTCCGGCTGGGTCTAAGATGGCCACTCTTGCCTCGCGGGCTTTCCGGGCTTTGGGTAAAGCTCCCCAGGTGGTTAGCCTGGCTGTTTCTGCCCCCTCGGCTGTGGCCGCTAAAGTCGCTACCCCTTCGGCTCAAACACCTGATTCCGCTGCGCTTCCAATAACCAAAGCCTCAGAGGTTTCTAGGAAAGGTGTTGCTTCTGGGAAAGGTGTCGCGAAGGTTCCTCCCAGTCGCTCCAGGCCTTAGTCGAGCTCGACGGGGCGAGATGAGGTCCTAGAGCAGTTCATAGCGTCATGTCCGGGTGGCGGGATCTCCAAGATGGCTTCTATGCCTGTGGACGTCCTTATAACAAAGGGGTCTGCTATTTTAGCTGAGGTAATTGTATTTCCTTCACGCTACTTTTGTTAATTCGTTTAGTTTCTAACTCGGGTTCTGTATTTTGTAGGCCTTTAAGGTTAATGTCGTGATGGGTCAGCAGGTAGCCCTTCTTCGTGATCGGGCTGTAAAATTTGAGGCTGAAGCCGAGAAAGCCGGGGAACTGCTCAAGCAGGCTCGGTCTTTAGTGGAAGAGGTTACTTCCAGCCAGGGAAAAATCTAGCTCGAGATGGCTGAGCTTCGCTACGATCATGAGAGGATGAATCAATCTTTTGATCAGGAGCGTCTTCAATCTCTCCGGCGGGCTAGGCAGCGGGATTCCTAGAGATCTGAGGCTAAGAAGCTGGACCTCGAGAACCAGTCTCTGATTACTCAGGTGGCCAAGCTGCAAGCTGATGCGGAGACCTCTTTCAGTGACGAGTATTTTTATGCTTCCTTTCAGGCCGCGAAAGCTCTTCCTCCTCCTTTTGATTTATCATCTATTGCGGGCTGGGACAGACAGGAAATAATGCTCAAAGCTGCCGAGTTATCTCGCCCTGAGGGCGATAAGGTGGTCCCTTCTAGCCCAGCAAGAACTGGGAAGCAGCCCGCTCAGTCAGATCCCTCATTCCATCTTCCTTCCTTTATCACCTCGGGTCCTAGGGAGTCTTCCAGCAAAGTGATGTCTTCTCGATCCGAGGAGGACCAATCGGGAGCTGGTGAAGAGGTTAGGAGCCCATCTGAGGATCCCCCTTTAACAGAGATGGAGGTCGACAAGAGCCAGATGGGGTCCTTTGCTGCCCTTCTTGACGCAGCTGTCCCTCCTGAGGTTATGGACGTAATTAATGAAGTTTTGGAGGAAGATCCAGCTGATCATCCGATGGAGCCTCTAAATGGAGGAGCGGTCGGCGAGGATAACCCAGATGGACAGCTACCTGCAGAGGGGGTTGATGCCGAGGATCAGTAGGAAGGAGGAGGGCCAGCGGAGGGGAGCCATGAGAGTCCCAAAGCTTGAAATGGATGACTTGTTTTTGATTGCCTGGAAAAAGGGGTGGGCACCCTGTTTTGCCAATATCAATTTTTCATTTTTCTTCTTCATTTTGTAGCCCGAGTTCGGGGGTTGGGCTCCTCATTTGGATGTAGCCTTATCGGGGGATAGGCTCCCCTTGTCCTTAATGATAAATCGAAGCGCTTTTTTAAGAGCTTTTATTCTGTTTCTGGTCTTGCATGGGATCCAGAGTAGCATCTGTAGCAACAATTAAGATTCATGTAGGGAATTATGATGATTTTGATCCTACATACGAAAGCAAACATTATATATATATATATATATATTGGTGATAACCCAACCAAGACTTTAGAAGGGCTACTTAGCTTTTTCCTAGTCTTTGGGATCTAGTGGGCAACTATGCTCTTACACTCAGATCCTTCTTGGGGGTGGTAGCATGACCAAGGCATCAGGAGGGCTATCGAGCTATTTCCTGGTCTCAAGATCTGGAGGGCAACTATGCTCTTACACTCAGATCCTTCTTGGGGGTAGTAGCCCGACCAAGGCATTAGGAGGGCTATCGAGCTATTTCCTGGTCTCGAGATCTGGAGGGCAACTATGCTCTTACACTCAGATCCTTCTTGGGGGTGGTAGCCCGACCAAGGCATCAGGAGGGCTATCGAGCTATTTCCTGGTCTCGAGATCTGGAGGGCAACTATGCTCTTATACTCAGATCCTTCTTGGGGGTGGTAGCCCGACCAAGGCATCAGAAGGGCTATCGAGCTATTTCCTGGTCTCGAGATTTGGAGGGCAACTATGCTCTTACACTCAGATCCTTCTTGGGGGTGGTAGCCCGACCAAGGCATCAGGAGGGCTATCGAGCTATTTTCTGGTCTTGAGATCTGGAGGGCAATTATGCTCTTACACTCAGATCCTTCTTGGGGGTGGTAGCCCGACCAAGGCATCAGGAGAGCTATCGAGCTATTTCTTGGTCTCGAGATCTGGAGGGCAACTATGCTCTTATACTCAAATCCTTCTTAGGGGTGGTAGCCCGACCAAGGCATTAGGGGGGCTATCGAGCTATTTCCTTGTCTTGAGATCTAGAGGGCAACTATGCTCTTATACTCAGATCCTTCTTGGGGGTGGTAGCCCGACCAAGGCATCAGGAGAGCTATCGAGCTATTTCCTAGTCTCGAGAGGTTTACGTCGAATTCCCATACAATGGTATAGTCACTAATGTTGAACATAGTTGGAGACATAGATGGAAGAGGAAAGGAAAATTACTTTATTAATGATCTAGATGTAGTACATCTTTATTAGGGTCTTGTAATGAAAACTAAGTGGGGGTAGTCTGCTTGAGAACTCCTTTCAAGGGTAGAATTTCTTCAAATGATCTGCATTCCAAGTGTGGTTGATGGATCGTCCGTCCATGTCTTCGAGTTTATAAGCTCCATTGCGAACAACTAGCTTTATCAAATATGGCCCTTCCCAATTTGGACTTAAGACTCCATCCGACTTTTTCCGAGTGTTCAGTGTCACTTTCCTAAGTACCAGATCCCCTTCCTTGAATTTCCGGGCTCTAACCTTTTGGTTGAAGTATCTAGCGATCTTGCTCAGGTAGATCGCTACTTTCTCTGCTACCCGGTCTTGCTTTTCTTCTAAGAGGTCTAGACTAGCCCGGAGCTTGACTTCGTTACTTTCTGACTCAAAGTGCTGTATCCTGAATGAGGTTAATTTATGCTCGATGGGGAGGACTGCTTCAACCCCGAAAGCCAGGGAGTAAGGTGTCTCTTCGGTAGCTGTCTTTTTGTAGTCTGGTATGCCCAGAGGACTTCTGGTAGCTCTTCGGCCCATTTACCTTTCTTCTGCTGAAGTTTCTTTTTCAGAAGTTTCTTGATTGTCTTGTTGGTGGATTCTACCAGCCCGTTAGTCAGGGGATGAGCCACTGAAGCGAGCCTGAGGTCGATCCCTAATCCCTTGCAGAAGTCTTTGAATCGGGCGTTGTCGAATTGCTTTCCTAGGTCTGCTATAATGATGAGAGGGGTCCTGAACCTGCAAACCACGTTAGTCTTGATGAACTTGGTTGTATTCTTTTCTGATATTCGAGAAAGAGGTCCTGCCTCGACCCATCTTGTGAAGTAGTCGATAGCCACGATAGCGTGTTTCATCTGTCCAGGAGCGGTAGGAAGTGGCCCAATTAGGTCGATTCCCCACATGGCAAAGGGATAAGGTGAACTGAGGGACGACAGTCGCTCGGGTGGCTGGTGGTTCAAGTTTGAGGTTCTTTGACAAGGTTCGCAGGATTGCACAAAACTCTTTGCATCTTGATGGATGGTCGGCCAATAGTACCCCATACGAAGCACCTGATAGGCTAGAGCTTCCCCACCTATGTGGTTCCCACAGTCCCTAGAGTGGACCTCTCTCAATGCCCACTTAGCATCATCGGGATGCAAGCACCTAAGTAAGGGGAGGGATCTGCCCCTCCTATAGAGGTATCCGTCCACCATACAGTATCGAACTGAGAGTCTCTTAATTCTTCGGACTTGGTCGGGCTCTTCAGGAAGCTCTCCTTCAATGAGGTAGGCGAAAATTGGGTCCATCCAGCAAGGTAGGCGATCCAGGGAACAAATTTCTCCATTTGTGGCTATGCTTGGCTGGGTGATTACTTGGAGGGGAATTCCCCTTGGTAGGGATTGGCCTCCGTTCGCCGCAATTTTAGCCAGAACATCTGCGCGATGGTTTTGGTGTCGGGGCACCTGATCGATCTTGAATCCCTTAAATTGGCTTTTCAGCAGCCGAGCTAGATTTAGGTAGGCAACCATATTATCTCCCTTTGCCTGTTAGACCCCAAACACCTAGTTTACAACAAGCAACGAATCGCTCTTGATCTGCAGGTAATCGGCCTTTAGTTCGATGGCTACCTTCATCCCGGCTAGGAGGGCTTCATATTCCGCTTCGTTGTTGGTAGTTTTAAACTCAAATCTGAAACAGTGACAGAATTCAGTCCCCTCCGGATCTATCAAAACTATGCCAGCTCCTCCCCCAGCTCGTCCGGATGCTCCGTCTGAAAAGAGGATCCATGGCTTGCAGCCTTTCGGTCAATTTTCGACCTCGGATACCTTCTCAGGGACTTCGTTTGATACTGAGGGATCATCTGGATATGGGATCGCTAAGAATTCTGCCACGAAGTCGGCCAAAGCCTGTGCCTTAATCGTAGTCCGGAGCTTATACTTTAGGTCGAACTGAGTGAGCTCTAGTGCCCATAAAACTAGCCTTCCTGACACATCTGGTCTTTGCAAGAATTGACGGAGGGGTTGGTCTGTCACCACTGCTATTGTGTGAGCTTGAAAATAGGGACGGAGTTTCCTCAATGAGATCACCAGAGCATAAGCGAGCTTCTCTAGGAGAATGTAGTTCCTTTCTGATTTGGTCAAGGCATGACTCACATAGTATATGGGTATTTGAAAGCCGTCGCTACAATCCTTGGCCAAAGCCCCGCTTACTGCAGTTTCTGATACAGCCAGGTAAATCTGCAACTCATCTCCGAAAACAGGCTTGACTAACAAAGGGGGGCATGTTAGGTACTCTTTCAAAGCCTGAAACGCATGCTCGCTTTCCTGGCTCCATTTTATGTTCTTTCCTTGTTTGATGGCCTTGAATAAAATGAGACATTTATCGGTGGAGCGAGAGATAAACCTGTTGAGTGCCGCCACCCGTCCAGTCAAAATCTATACTTGCTTGAGCGAGGTCGGGGATTCTTGTCCAAGATAGCTTTGATTTTTTCTGGGTTGGCTTCTATACCTTTCTCATGAACCATGAAGCCCAGAAACTTCCCTCCCGTTACCCCAAAGGCATATTTGGAGGGGTTCAAACGCATCTGGTTTTCCCTCAGTATGAGGAAGGTTTTGCGAAGATCTTCCTGATGTCCCTTTGTGGTTGGGGATTTCATGATCATGTCGTCGATGTACACTTCCATCGTCCTTCCTATCTCGGGTTTGAATAGTTTATTAACCAGCCTTTGGTATGTGGCCCCTGCATTCTTCAAACCAAACGGCATCACCTTGTAGCAGTATAAGCCCTGCCCAGTAATGAAACTGGTCTTATCTTGGTCAGCCGGGTGCATTTTAATTTGGTTGTATCCTGAGAATGCGTCCATAAAACTCAAAAGTTTGTTTCCGGACGTGGAGTCAACCAACTGAGTGATCTTTGGTAAAGGAAAACTGTCTTTCGGACAAGCCCGGTTGAGGTCGGTGTAGTCGACACACATACGCCATTTCCCATTCACCTTCGTGACCATGACCACGTTAGCGACCGATTCGGGGTAACGTACCTCTCTGACGAACCCCGCTTTGATCAATTTATCAACCTCATCCTGCACCGCCGCGTTCCTATCAGCGTTGAAGTGATGCCTCTTCTGCTTGACGGGCTTGATTGTTGGATCTACTGCTAGCCGGTGGGTGGCCAACGATGCCGGAATTCCAGGCATTTCATCATGGTTCCAGGCGAAGATGTCACTGAATTCCCTGAGAAGATCAATCAGTCCTCTTTTTACTTCTGGATCAAGGGTGGCTCCGACCTTGACGACCTTGGAGGGATCGTCATTTCTGACGGATATCTCTTCTAGTTTGTCTACGGGCTGCCCGCTGGCCCATTCCTTACTCCGTTCTTCCTCGTAGGGCATGATAGGTTCATCCTCCGGATGCCCAGGATGTTCCGCGGGCTCCTTCTCCTCTTGGATTATCCAGGATGTATCCATGTCTTCCCGGATTAATGTCACCTGCACACACTGCTTCGCTAGGGCTGTAGGATTGGCAGATACTGCGTAGCATTTCCTGGCTGCCTGCTGGTCTCCGCGTACCTCTCATACTTTGGTTCCAACCGGGAATTTCAAGACGTTGTGGTGTATGGACAAGACTCCCTTCAAGGAGGACATGAAAGGTCTCCCTAGGATAACTTTGTAGGCCGATGGGGTATCCACCACAACAAAGTCGGTCATTACATTCTGTTGGAGCGGGGTGACCCCGATGATTACTGGGAGGATCATTGACCCCACTGGTATGATCGAGTCCCCAGTGAAACTGTAAAGCGGAGTGGTACAGCTGTTATAACAATGTTGCTTCAGGTTCAATTTTTCCAGGGTATCCTTAAAGAGGATATCTACACTGCTACCTGTATCCACGAGCACACGATGGACCAGACAGTTGGCGACCTGTATCGTGATGACCATAAGATCATCATGAGGTTGCACAGTATCGAAGACATCTGCTTCAGTGAATACGATCTGAGCTGACTGGGAGGGCTCTGTCGGGCTCTGGCTGACTTCGAAGATCCCTCGGCTCTCTCCGAGGTGGGGAACCTTTCTTGCGTGGTTTTTCCGGGAGTTATTGGAAACGCCGGCCAATGTAGGACCTCCGCTGATAGTGTGTATCACTTGGATCTGTTGCATTAAGTCAGCCTGCTCCTCTTTCCTCTTTTCTGCGTCCTCGCGGATTTCAGCTTGTACCTCCCTTCCAGTCCTGATATTATCTCTGACCTGTTGTAAGAACTCAATAAGGCATCCTCCCCTTATCAGGGCCTCATTCTGGTTGCGCAAGTTATAGCACTTCGAAGTGTTGTGGCCCACGTCTTCGTGAAAGTCGCAGTACTTGTACCAGTTTCTCCTGTCAGCTGGAGCCTTCATGGGAGCGGGCTTTTGGAGCAACCCTTTATCTCGTGTGGCAAGGTAGACTGTTTCCCTGGAAGCATTCAAAGGGGTTTAGTAGTCATACCTTTTTTCCCCTTTCATTACTGGAGCCACGGTCTTGGGAGGCGGCGAAGCCCGGGGAGGGGTTCGTTTTGCTGGATATCTTTCTTGCCTATGCGGAGGAGCAGGGAGGCGATAGGTCGACCTGTTGGGAGGTTTATTCTGAGCTTTCTGCACTGGCTCAAATTTGGGGGCTTCTTTCTTCAGACGCTTTGCCGTTCTTATGTCGTCATGTTTTATCTTTACCTTAAGTTGTTCGTTGATCTCGACCTGCTCCAGAGCCCGGTCATAGGCCTCCTGGTAAGTCTCGGGAGGTCTCTTGGCGAAAGAACGGAAAAGCTTTCCTGCCTAGAGGTTTCGCCTGAAGTTGGCGAGGGTTTCTTTTTCAGTGAAAACTCCCATTTGTATGACCTCTTTGTGAAATCGCTCCACATATGATCGAAGAGTTTCACTCCGTTCCTGGATCACATATTGGAGGTGTATGGGATCTTTTGGGCGAGGTTTAACTCCTTGGAATTGTGAGCAAAAATCGGTTGATAATTTTATGAAAGAATCCACGCTTCCAACGGGTAGTTTCCTGAACCAGGTTTTAGCGTAGTCGGTCAAGGTCGTTGGGAACATTCTGCACATAGCTGCTCTAGTAGTGTTCTGGACCTCCATCTGTTGAACGAAGCTCTCTAGGTGGCTTAGAGGATCTTCTGTTCCAGAGAACTTATCTGCTAGCATTTTGAATTTTGGGGGGAGCTCTGCTTCCCGGATCCTCCTAGTGAAGGGAGCGTTCATCTCGCTCAGGGGATTCTTTTTGTCCTTCTTACTCTTTCCCTTCCTTATCTGCTGGACCTCTTTTTATAGCTTTGCCAGCTGATCCCTCAGTCGCTTGTTCCCAGGTCTCTTCGAGTTAACCTCAGATTCCTCACTGTCGAATCTTTCTGATGAACTGGCAATTTCTATCCGGTCCTCCTCCTGGACATGATCCACTCGGGGAGTTTGTCTACTTTCCTCCTCTAGGGACCGGGTAGTTCTCCTAGATGTAGTTGGATGAGATAGCCCTCGAGGGTTCCGGGTAAAAGCATCCGCGACAGACTTAACTAGCCGGGATTGATATTGTGAAAGTCTTCTCGGAGCTGGGGGCATGGGTCCCAGCCTATCCCGGATCGAACGTTGGGGCCTGATCTATCTCGAGCCGGCTCTAGAGGAGGAGGTCCTAGGCGATCGAAAGCAGGTGGCCTAGCTCCGAGCCTGCTCGGCTCTCCTTGATCATTCAGGTTGGTTGGCAGGATTGTGATGCCTTCAGCGAGGAGGCGGACGCGGACGGATTCTACGAAGGCCGCCGCTTGTTGGTCGAGTGCTGCCTGGCTCACTATGGGGTGGCCAGTAGCCCGCGTATTGGTTGTCTGGATCGGAGCTTGACTACTATATCCAGACTTTCTCCCCCTTCCTGGGGCTTTTCGGGTTGGCCTCGCCGGAGATTGCTCTGGGACTCTTTGTTGGCCTTGGGAGGAGCGGAGCCTCATAGTTCCTGTAAAACAATGAAAATATAAATGCAAACGATTGGTTAGTTGGGTGTAATTTCCGACAGACGGCGCCAGAAAGTGTTAACGGAAATTTTGCTCGGGATGAGAAATCTCAGTTAACGCCCTCAAGACCACTACCACGTAGGTGGTTGCCAAAATTTATTGTATATGTAACAGTGATTTATAAAGTGACAAGTAAGCAAGAATATTTTTATTGAACATGCATGGTATACAAATACAGAGGTTCTTCTCTCTTTTCTCTCTACCCTCTCTAGGGAATGGTCGATTGTTAGTCGTATGCCTGTCGAATAGTAGTCCCCTTTTTTCATTCCTTTTCTTTTCTATTTATACATAGTTTGTAGGTCAACAGATTGATTCTCCCTTGATTTTCTCAGTCTCCTCCTTATCGGGCGGGATTTCTTGCTTTAATATCATTGACTTTTGGATTGACGTCCGAATTGAGAGTATCGTGGTGGAGATCAGTTTGTTTCCTTTTTGGATTTTATTACTTGTTCTCCATGTAGGTAACGTTTCCAGATATGATTCAATGCATTCCTCATATCCTTTCAGTATGATCCTTTATGGAGGTCGTTGGATATGACGATATGGTGTGGTGCATCAATCAGGGAGGTTGATTAGTATTTCAACCTTGATCTCTGAGAAGTTTCATCTAGCTTGGAGCCAAATCTGGCTTCCCTTGACCTTTTCGAAGCTAGGTGTGGCCTCCACTGACCTTTTGAAGCTAGGTGTGGCTTCGACTGACCTCGCGGCCTTTTAGGGACATTCTTCTATGTTAATCGAGGTACATACGAGTCTCTGGAGCACTTGCGAGATGACCTCGACTTCGGGGAGCTTCTAGTTTTGGTGATTCGGGCTAGATCTGATCGTTTCGGGCTTTATCCCGGATGTTTCCGGAGCCCGTCCTTGTTCCTGGGATGGTATCGCAGTTCGGCTCTGGATAGAGAGGTCTTCTAGTGGAAGCTCTCGGGTCTGGGCTCTATCCCGGATGTTTCCGAAGCCCGCCCTTGTTTCTGGGATGGTATAGTAACTCGGCTCTGGATTGAGAGGTCTCCTGGTTAAAAAACTCTCGGGTATGGAACAATGTCTGGGAGGTGGAAAATTTCCCTTTGGTCCTTAGCCAATTTTGGCTATTAACAGTTTTGATATGGAATTTATGCCAACATGACTCAAAAAGCTAACAAGGTAGTAGTGTCTTCTCATCTATTGCCTATCTCCCCCCAAAGGGTTTTCGGCTCCGACTCACTTGCTTTATGCGGATGATTGACCACTCCAAAATAAGGGCGCTCGCAATTGTCCGCGGTCGAGAGTGTAGTATAGAGTAAATAGGAATTCGTTCCCACGAGGACTGTGTGGTTGATTACCGAAATTGATTAGCCAAATTACTATTTGAACAACGATTAAAGATGATTTCCAAAATAAACACTAAAATTAATCTAAATTAACTAACAATGCCACTAATGTTAAAGCTTTAAACCACAGACAAAATGAGTAAATGTAATAAAATGATGAATGATGCTAAAACTAGAATCCACATCACCCTCCTAATTAAGCACTAGACTCTCCTTATCACTCAAATGTGTAACTGTAAATTATAGGCTCATGTCCCCTTTGTTAGGATTATGCTCAATGGCAAGAGTGTAATATTGTAATTGACAATCTTCTCATATTAATAAAGTGAATTCTGATTCTTACAATTACTTATAGCATTTATTATTATAATTGTCAAGGTAAATAATCATAAGGTCAAAAGACTATGAGACATGAAGAATTGTTCATACATCCGGATATGTATGAGGTAGACACAATTCTTTAGTTAGTCTTGAATAACGTTCACAACTTAAGTTAAAGGTTGGGCACCTCTATCTTGTTAAAGTTGTAGAATTCTTTTACTAGCATTTGAGTGGGATCAAATGAATATGATGAGTCTAAAATCATCGAAAGGTTTTCGAGTAAAAGAATCTAGTGCACTAGGTGCATTGAACTGGATCACAATGAAATACTTTATCTAGAACCGTCACCAGATATAAGTCTTTTCATTAAAGAGGACAATCGGAGAGTCTATCCTAATCCTGAGATAAATGATGGACTTATGGTTGCAAGTGTTATCATTAGAGCTATCAATGAGTACGATTATATAGCATAGTCTATCCTCGATAGTTTGGTGGTATACATTTGTTAATCGATAGAGGACTTCATTTATAGATATGGACATCGTGGCTCCATTTATTAAATGAGAGTATAATATCATCATATGGATATTTTGAGGTATTGGATATTAAATCTCAACGTTGAGTTTTCAATAATGATTATTGAAAACATGGCTTCTGGACAAGTCAAAGTATCCAAGTTCGAAATGTGGTCATATGAGGAAATATGGTAACTTGGAGAGCTATAGGCGGTCTATGAGCTCTTGGCGATTACTGATATTATTCACGAGGATACACCATCTCCTATAAGATTGTCTAGGGTATGAATGAGAAACATCTCCTTATTCTATCTTTATTTAAGAGTTCAATTTTAGCTCTTTAGTGGAATGAGTTAAAATTAATAGATTGGACCTAAGTGAATCATTTGTTGATTGTGATTAGGTTGTGTCTATTGAAGCTTAAATTTAGATAGCCCGCCAAGATCCCTAATCCACACGTATTTACATGGATCACTTGATATATTCTACCGGGCCGATTTAAGGGTCCATCTAGAATTGTTTTTAATATATCAAGAATATAATATGTCTATTATTTAATTAATGGGCTGCACTATTATATTAATATATTAAAAGGAGACATGTGGGCTTGTTTCTTTTAGTAAGAATGAGTCTGGTTCACATGTGAGATTTTATTTAAAGTCCAATGGATTAAATGAAATAAGAAAATAATATATGGCCCATTTATATAAGTGGGGCGGCAATGTGTATATATTAACCTAATATATTATTTTGTTTCATTGTTTTAATTAAATAAGAATTAGTTAATTTATTAATTAATTGTTTAATTAAGAAACAAATCTTTTTCTGATCAGGAAATATATTTCCTAAAGTTATACTATTGGTAGTAGTATATTAAAAGTAAAAGACTTGTTTGATAAGAAAATAAATAATTAATTTTATTTATTTAATCAAATAAGAAATGTTTTTATTTAATCAATAAAAGAATAAAAATATCTATGAGTTGGATTAGGTTTTGAAGTCTAAAAGTTGATGGAAATTAGGGTGCAACACAAACTCTCTTTGGTATGTGATTTGCGGCAACCCTAGTCCATTTAGAGGAAGATTTCGGCAATCTTAAATAGAAGAGGAAGCAAAATTTCGGTCACCTATATAGTACAACATATAGAATTCGGCCACGATAGTTGATTGAATGATTTAATTTTTCTTCTTCTTCTCAATTCATAGAAAAGGATAATTTTTATTCTACTAAACATAAAAGAGAGAAGAGATTATTCTTTGATAGTACACTGATTGCTTGTTCATCAATAAGCTTGTGTGTACAACATCGAATTAGGTTCACGCGAGTTTCGATCATTAGATTGAGAACTCAAAAGTGACCGGAATAATTTTTGTTTTCTTTTGATTGTTTTGTGACTAACAAAAGAAAAAGAAAACTTTGTTCATCCATTCTCAGGTTTGCAATTCAAAGAAAAAGGGAGACCACGCTCCTAGGTGATTCACGTACGTGTTCGGATTGGAAGATCTCGTGGTACTGTTCACAATCACTGTTCACGCGGGTACTGTTCACGGGCATCGGAAAAGATTTTGCGGATTACCAATCGACGTAAGTCAATCGGATCACGCGTCAAGAGGTATTTAACTCTAACCGTATATATTTGAGTTTAATTAATTAAAAGGTTAAGGTTCAACTTTGAGAAAAATTTTAAAACCATACGAAATTTATTTTTCGTTTCTTCTGCTGCGTTTTATATTCAATTTTCCCTACAATTGGTATCAGAGCCAGGTTGTACCTTTTAATTAATTAACGTATATATACGTGAATCTATTTCTTTTTTATTGTGATTATACATGTTTTAGAAAGAGATGGCACTCTAGGTATTCGCATATATAATTACATGTTGAATGTATGGATTTATATATGTTTTATAAAGTGAATTGTTATTGCTCGATTTTGGTCCTAGAATTTCAATGTAATTTTTGTTTCAGATTTGTAACAAGAAGGGTGGTCTATTATCGCCATAATTCCTTCTTGGTAGTTGCTAGGGTTTGTTTTTTTTTGTATGTAAAATAAGTGCAGTATTTTTTTTGTAATCAGGTGCAGTATTTTTTTTGTAAATCTTACTGCAGTAAAATAAAATAAAATAAAAATTTGCTGCAGAAATTTATTCGTAATATGATGTAATGTATTCGGGTATTGAAAATTCGAAGACACGAAGAAAAACGAAGCAACCGGAACCGAGAACGAGCACCGTGCACACCCTAGGACTGGATTGGGTTGCGCATGGCAAGCCCAATCCTTGGTGGGCTGCGCACGGTGGCCTTATGGGCTGCGCAAGGCAGCCCCTTTGTGGGGTTGTGGGCTGTGCACGTCCATGGGAGGAGGCCGAGGGATGAGCGTATGGTTGATGGCCACCTGAAGATCTTGTATTCCTAACAATTGTAATTTACTTGCTTTTCTAGGATGGGCCAAAATTGTTGCTATTTAATTTTTGCTTAAATATTACAATATTTGTTGTTGTATGATAACATGACATTTTAGAATAGGAGTGCCACTTATATATCTCTTTTGGTATGAACATGCATTGAATGATTTAGGTATCTAATTGGCATCTAGATAACTTGGTAAAAATCATTCTTTGGGATTTAATCACACGCCTTAAATAATTGAGTGGGAGAAGGTGTGCAAGAACGCCTATGGCCTCCAAGATTAGTTGAGTTTTATTATTTTTGGTAATCCCCCCAAGGGGCGTCCATAAATGGAATTTAACAATATACTTCCTTACAAGGATAGACTAGACAATTGACTTAAACGAAATCTACTCCCCAAGGAGGGATTTCCGTGAGAGAAAATTGAGGGTCGATATCTTGGTAACACACTCAATGTAATTTTATTAATATCCTCCCAAAAGTTCTTGTTAATAAAAATTACAAGGCTAAAATTAAAAACGCTGGTTGTTATGTTAACAATTAGGTGGGACCTAGTCTAACTAGTAAATAGTGGGAACTCCCAAAGGAGGCGTAATATTTATAGGTGTTGGATCACCGTTGAATTTTTATGATTGAATTATTTATTTTAATTCAAGATAAAATTTTAAAAGTGCTATTATCATGATTATTTACTTATATATGTTTTTGTTTTAATCAGAAATCATGACCCCATCACTTATGAACATCCTGAAAGATAACACCTTAACTGGAGATAACTACGTAACATGGAAAAGGAAAATTGGGTTGTTGCTGCAAAGTGAAAAACATAAGTTTGTTCTGACCACTCCTAAACTACCCCTTCCTAATAATGAATCTAATGTGATGCAAAGAGATGAGTATGAGCAGTGGAAGACTTCTGATGATATGACAAAATGTTACATTATGGCCACTATCTCCGACGTGTTGCAACAGCAACATGAAGGAATGGAGTCCGCTGCTGATATAATGATGTCTCTAGAGGAAATGTTTGCTATGAGGTCTAGGACGACTAAGAGAGAGGCAGTGACTGCTTTTATGAATCTTAGGATGAAACCTGGACAATCTGTGAAAGATCACATGATGAAAGTCATATCACATCTCAATATTGCTGAATTAAATGGTGCTGAGATTGATGGTGAGACCAAAATTGATATGGTAGTTAACTCACTGTCAGATTCCTTTGATCAGTTCAAGTTGGACTACACCTTGAACAAAAAGGAATACACCTTGCAGGGCCTTGATGCAAGATGTTCAAAGCGCTGAAAAGATCCTTGTGAAAAACAAAGGTCAAGAGATTCATTTGGTTGGCAAAGTTACTACTGTTAAGACCCGTAAGAAGGTCAAGAAAGAACAGAAGAAAAAGCAACTTGGGCCTACCAAGAAGGAAACCAAGATCAAAGGGAAATGCTTCCTTTGTGGTGAAAAGGGACATTGGAAAAGAGATTGCCCAAAGTCCTAGAAAAAGAAGGAAGATGGGTTTCAGGAAAAGAGAAGGTTGAATGAAGATGAAGTCAATTTGCACTTGGGCAACGGAACGTTAGTGTCTGCAAGTGCAGTGGGAGATATTAGAGTTATTTTAGATTCTAGTAGGCATTTAGATTTAATAGACGTTTATTATGTACCATAATTTAAGAGGAATTTAATTTCAGTTTCTTGTTTAAATAAGTTTGGATATTCGGTTACTTTTAATAAAACTTTTATTATTAGTAAGAATGACAAAGTTGTTTGCAAAGGTACAT
This sequence comes from Dipteronia sinensis, assembly GCA_033220585.1. Classification (NCBI taxonomy): domain Eukaryota; kingdom Viridiplantae; phylum Streptophyta; class Magnoliopsida; order Sapindales; family Sapindaceae; genus Dipteronia; species Dipteronia sinensis. Next base: position 20,128,991 of record CM065641.1, read on the forward strand.
TGGAAAATGGTTTATTCTTTTTGCATAGAAATATCTCTCACTCGTTAGACACAGAAATAACGGAACCTAATCATAAAAGAGTAAAATTATCAAAAGATGAAACCTATCTTTGGCATTTACGCCTAGGTCACATTAACCTTAATAGGATTAAAAGATTGGTATGTGACGGACCTTTAAGTGACTTAAAGGTTGATGATCTACCAACTTGTGAATCTTGTTTGGGAGGTAAAATGACCAAAAGGCCGTTCAATACCAAAGGTGCAAGAGCCACTGAATGTTTAGGACTAGTACACACTGATGTATGTGGTCCTATGAGCATTCAAGCTAGAGGTAGATATGAGTACTTCATCACCTTCACAGATGATTACTCAAGATTTGATTACGTTTATCTCATGAGATATAAGTCGGATGCATTTGATATGTTCAAAGCATTTAAAGCTGAAGTAGAAAATCAGCTTGAGAAACATATAAAAATCTTGAGATCTGATCGTGGTGGAGAATATCTATCTGGAGAGTTTCAGCAATATCTTATTGATAATGGGATAGTTTCTCAGCTTTCTGCACCAGGTACACCTCAACAAAATGGGGTAGCAGAAAGGAGAAATAGGACTCTTTTAGAGATGGTTAGATCAATGTTGAGTTATTCAACACTTCCTATTTCTTTTTGGGGATATGCTCTACAAACAACAATATATATTCTAAACGATGTACCATTTAAATCTGTCCCTAAAACCCCACATGAATTATGGACTGGGCGAAAGCCTAGTTTACAACACATGAGGATATTTGGTTGTCCTGCACATGTGTTGAAAGGAAAGACAGAAAAGATGGAGTCTCGTTCGAAAACATGTATATTTGTGGGGTATCCAAAAGGAACTAAAGGATATTATTTCTATAGTCCTTCTGATCTAAAAGTATTTGTTTCAACAAATGCTTCATTTCTAGAAAAAGACTATATGAATAATTTTGTGCCCAAAAGTAGAATTGTCCTGAATGAGATGTCAGGAGATACAATTCCACAAGAGGTTTCACAACCCAGCCCAATTGTAAGTTCCACTCCAACACAAGATCAACAACCTACCATTCCTCGTCGTAGTGGGAGGGTTAGAACACAACCCGAAAGATATATCGGTCTTGGAGAATCTGTTGAGAATCTCCCGGACGACGATGATCCCTACACGTACAAGGAAGCTATGGAGGATGTTGATTGTCGTCATTGGCAAAAGGCAATGCAATCCGAGATTGAATCGATATTCAATAACAAAGTCTGGTCCCTTGTAGACTTGCCTAAACGGATAAAACCCATTGGGTGCAAGTGGGTATACAAGAGGAAAAGAGGTATGGATGGTAAGGTGGAAACCTTTAAAGCTAGACTAGTAGCTAAAGGTTATACACAGAAAGAAGGTATCGATTACGAGGAAACCTTCTCACCTGTGGCCATACTTAAATCCATTAGGATACTCTTATCCATTGCAGCATCTCTAGACTTAGAGATTTGGCAAATGGACGTCAAGACAGCTTTCCTTAATGGAAGTCTTGACGAGAGCATCTACATGATACAACCAGAGGGATTCATTGGAAAAAGCCAAGAAGAAAGAGTATGCAAGTTGCAAAAGTCCATATATGGACTAAAGCAAGCATCCAGATCCTGGAACATAAGGTTCGATCAAGCTGTAAAAGGTTTTGGATTTATTCAAAACCCTGACGAACCTTGTGTATACAAGAGGATCAAAGGCGACAAGTTGGTTTTCCTCATTCTTTATGTTGATGATATACTACTCATTGGAAACGATGTAGGTGTATTGACATCAGTGAAAGAATGGTTAGCAAAACAATTTGATATGAAGGACTTAGGAGAAGCAAGTTATATTCTTGGTATCCAAGTAATAAGGGATAGAAAGAATAGAACGATTGCATTATCCCAAGCTTCATACATTGATAAAATCTTGTCTAGATTCACCATGCAAAATTCCAAGAAAGGTATGTTACTTTTTAGACATGGAATCAAACTTTCTAAGGGTCAAGCACCTAAGAATGTGCATGAAGAGCAATTCATGAGTAGAGTTCCATATGCCTCGGCAGTTGGAAGTCTCATGTATGCAATGCTCTGTACTAGACCAGATATTTGTTTTGCTGTTGGCATAGTTAGCAGGTTTCAATCGAAACCTGGTCCTGATAATTGGACGGCAGTCAAGCATATTTTCAAGTATCTCAAGAGAACTAGAGATTATATGCTTGTATACTTTGGAGGGGATTTAATTCCCGTTGGGTATACAGATTCTGATTTCCAGTTAGATTCTGACTCCAGAAAATTCACATCAGGATCTGTGTTTACCATTGGAGGAGGAGCAGTCATATGGAGGAGTATCAAGCAATCTTGTATTGCTGATTCCACCATGGAAGCTGAGTATGTTGCTGCATGCGAAGCTGCCAAAGAGGCTGTTTGGCTTCGCCAATTCTTGATTGACTTAGAAGTGGTTCCTAGTGTGAATAAGCAGATCACTATACACTGTGACAACAGTGGTGCAGTGACTAATTCGAAAGAACCAAGAAGTCATAAGAGAGGTAAACACATTGAAATGAAGTATCACCTTTTGAGGGAAATTGTTCATATGGGAGACGTGACGATCACCATAATCGCGTCAGTAGAAAATCTAGCTGATCTTTTCACAAAGGCTCTACCTCAGAAGAGCTTTGATGGACATCTAGAGAACATGAGAATGAGAGATATGACACACTTGCTATAGAGCAAGTGGGAGATTGTTAGGATTATGCTCAATGGCAAGAGTGTAATATTGTAATTGACAATCTTCTCATATTAATAAAGTGAATTCTGATTCTTACAATTACTTGTAGCATTTATTATTATAATCGTCAAGGTAAATAATCATAAGGTCAAAAGACTATGAGACATAAAGAATTGTTCATACATCCGGATATGTATGAGGTAGACACAATTCTTTAGTTCGTCTTAAATAACGTTCACAACTTAAGTTAAAGGTTGGGCACCTCTATCTTGTTAAAGTTATAGAATTCTTTTACTAGCATTTGAGTGGGATCAAATGAATATGATGAGTCTAAAATCATCGAAAGGTTTTCGAGTAAAAGAATCTAGTGCACTAGGTGCATTGAACTGGATCATAATGAAATACTTTATCTAGAACCGTCACTAGATATAAGTCTTTTCATTAAAGAGGACAATCGGAGAGTCTATCTTAATCCTGAGATAAATGATAGACTTATGGTTGCAAGTGTTATCATTAGAGCTATCAATGAGTACGATTATATAGCATAGTCTATCCTCAATAGTTTGGTGGTATACATTTGTTAATCGATAGAGGACTTCATTTATAGATATGGACATCGTGGCTCCATTTATTAAATGAGAGTATAATATCATCATATGGATGTTTTGAAGTATTGGATATTAAATCTCAACGTTGAGTTTTCAATAATGATTATTGAAAACATGGCTTCTAGACAAGTCAAAGTATCCAAGTTCGAAATGTGGTCATATGAGGAAATATGGTAACTTGGAGAGCTATAGGCGGTCTATGAGCTCTTGGCGATTACTGATATTATTCACGAGGATACATCATCTCCTATAAGATTGTCTAGGGTATGAATGAGAAACATCTCCTTATTCTATCTTTATTTAAGAGTTCAACGTGGAATGAGTTAAAATTAATAAATTGGACCTAAGTGAATCATTTGTTGATTGTGATTAGGTTGTGTCTATTGAAGCTTAAATTTAGATAGCCTGCCAAGATCCCCAATCCACACGTATTTACATGGATCACTTGATATATTCTACCGGGCCGATTTAAGGGTCCATCTAGAATTGTTTTTAATATATCAAGAATATAATATGTCTATTATTTAATTAATGGGCTGCACTATTATATTAATATATTAAAATGAGACATGTGGGCTTGTTTATTTTAGTAAGAATGGGTCTGGTTCACATGTGGGCTTTTATTTAAAGTCCAATGGATTAAATGAAATAAGAAAATAATATATGGCCAATTTATATAAGTGGGGCGGCAATGTGTATATATTAACCTAATATATTATTTTGTTTCATTGTTTTAATTAAATAAGAATTAGTTAATTTATTAATTAATTGTTTAATTAAGAAACAAATCTTTTTCTGATCAGGAAATATATTTCCTAAAGTTATACTATTGGTAGTAGTATATTAAAAGTAAAAGACTTGTTTGATAAGAAAATAAATAATTAATTTTATTTATTTAATCAAATAAGAAGTCTTTTTATTTAGTCAATAAAAGAATAAAAATATCTATGAGTTGGATTAGGTTTTGAAGTCTAAAGGTTGATGGAAATTAGGGTGCAACACAAACTCTTTTTGGTATGTGATTTGCGGCAACCCTAGTCCATTTAGAGGAAGATTTCGGCAATCCTAAATAGTAGAGGAAGCAAAATTTCGGTCACCTATATAATACCACATATAGAATTCGGCCACGATAGTTGATTGAATGATTTAATTTTTCTTCTTCTTCTCAATTCATAGAAAATGATAATTTTTATTCTACTAAACATAAAAGAGAGAAGAGATTATTCTTTGATAGTACACTGATTGCTTGTTCATCAATAAGCTTGTGTGTACAATATCGAATTAGGTTCACGCGAGTTTCGATCATTAGATTGAGAACTCAAAAGTGACCGGAATAATTTTTGTCTTCTTTTGATTGTTTTGTGACTAACAAAAGAAAAAGAAAACTTTGTTCATCCATTCTCTCGTTTGCAATTCAAAGAAAAAGGGAGACCACGCTCCTAGGTGATTCACGTACGTGTTCAGATTTGAAGATCTCGGGTACTGTTCAAGATCACTGTTCACGTGGGTACTATTCACGGGCATCGGAAAAGATTTTGCGGATTACCAATCGACGTAAGTCAATCGGATCACGCGTCAAGAGGTATTTAACTCTAACTGTATATATTTGAGTTTAATTAATTAAAAGGTTAAGGTTCAACTTTGAGAAAAATTTTAAAACCATACGAAATCTATTTTTCGTTTCTTCCGCTGCGTTTTATATTCAATTTTCCCTACACCCTTAATTAATCTCTACTCTCTCTCGAGCAATAGAAATCACACCATAATCTATCTCTCAATGACTACGGATTATATGCATGAATTCATTAAGTGCTGTGGCACATAAACAAGTGTCCTAAAAGCTAGCCTCACGTATCTCTACCTTACTAGTCATATAGTGGACATTTTGTCGAGCACGTTGAGTGTATCTCCTCTCGATCCATAGCTAAACAACTAATATTCATTCACAAGGTGATCAATCAAGTAAAAACATTAAGCACTTAAAATATCCATACAATAATATAAGCACATGTAAAGAAATTAGGTGGTCTTTATAAATGAATCAAGGGTTCGGTTTCATCATAGTTCTAGCATAAAAGGATTTAGCTTATATTACACTTCAAAGTCATAGAAGATATAAAATGAATGAAAGACATAACAAATACAAGACTCAAGCAGTAAAGATGGAAGAAATAAACAAATGTGTAGATCCTCTTTTTCTTGCTAGTGCTTGACTTCGATGGCTTCTTCTCTCCAAGACTCCTTGCTGCTCCAAAGTGAAGGATGGTGATGGGTAAAGGTTTGAAATGATACATATGTGTTTGGAAATGATGAATTTGTATTATGAGAGGGGGTTGATGGTTAGGTTTGGTGAGATTTGTGAAGGTTTGGTGTAAAAGATGGCTTATAGGGTGTTTTTATAGGTTAAGGGTCATGGATGAGGTGAGGAGCACGAGTGGGGATGAGGCATAACTAGGTAGAGGAAATTAGGGCATAAAACCTAAAATTTGCTGTGCTGGAGGGCTAGTTCACTGGAGGATTTTGCGAGACAAGTAGACAAAGTCTGTCCCGTAAAATTCTCTGGAATGGTCTTCAATTATTTCGTAGGAGCTTTTTCGCGGGACAAGTATACAAAGTTTGTCCCATGAAAATCTCTAGAAATCACTTCTTCTTTTATTGCGGGACAACTAGACGAAGGTTGTCCCGTGAAAATCTATGGAATTTTCATCGTTTTCACCTTTTCACGGGACAACTGAACGAACTGGTCAGCCTCTTTCTTTTAATAGTCTGAATTTACGCTTTTGCCCAAAAACTTATTCTTTTTTGCACTTAAGCCCTCATGAATGTGAAAAACCTGAAAAAAATTATTTCAATGGTGAAATACATGATTTTACTCGGGATTCGAATATAAAAAATAAGAATGCGAGGGTTATACTGCGTGTAAAGATGTGGCTATCAAATACCCATAACCTACATTTTTCTCGCCCCCTAGCAAAACCGAAAAAATAAAATTAAAAAAAACTAAGCTATGACATCAAACAAAACAAACTAACAAACTAACAAAACAAAACATCGCTTTCGTGGGTGACACGAAGACACTTAGCACGTGCCACTAACCTTTTAAACCCCTAGGGAATCCCTAATGGACGAGTGAAGACTCGTGAAGGTTTACAGAACAATAACCACAAATGTATTTTCTGCCAAGTCAACTATAAAATGAGATAAGACGTTAGGTGCACCAAAATAGAGGCACATGCATGCTAAGACCACTAAGTGGAGGCAAGAATTATGCAAGTTAAGGTGCTACAACAAGAGAGATTGCAATTCCATACTTCTTAGTGAACTTAGCTTCAAAAGCATTGAACACAAGAGTCTCATGATAGCATTTCGCCTCGACTCTAACCTTTTAGGATCTCTCTCATTTTACCACTCAGAACCTAGGCTCACTCATCAAACATATGCGGTTGGAAGTTGTGCATAAAAAATTTCAAATTATACATGCATACCATAGATTTTGAAAAACTGATTGAGTTTTAAATTCAATTGGACCACAAGAACGGAATTGAATATTAAAAACAAGCACATAGCACCATAGGACACCTTCATCTACAAGCTAAGACCCTTCCTAAAGATCAATTAAGACTTCTTTAAAGTTTAAGTGAGGTTATGAGTTATCGATGATGGAGAGGCTAGGTGGATATGGTATTGTGGGTAAGCTAGTGATTATGCTAAAGAACTTCACTTGGCAAACTTTTCAATTCAATTGAGTGTATATGCACGAATTTTGACTTTAAGCACTTCGTTCTATTTGTAGTTGCTTTACATTTGAGCAACTTTTTACAATATAAGCTTACAAGGCTTTTGTGCTTTTCTTTTTAGCACTTATTAATTATTTTATTTTCAGCCTTTTTCTTTGCACATAACACACTTTTTACCTAAGTACACGCTACTTTCCAATTTTTTTTGACTTCTTTCTTTGAGCTCTATTTCTTTATGTTCTCTAGCTATAACCTTAGCTAAGAGGGGTGGACTAGTGTTTGGGAATAATGTGGTAATATGTATATGATATGGGTAGGTACGGTGATTGGGTTTAGTGTGTGTAGGTCTACATTGTTATGACATTCAAGCACACACACAAGGCTTACAGACGTGTTTGGGTCATATATAAGTGACTAACACACATAGACTAAGTTATCTCTAAAGGCACGGTTCAAACAAGCAAACGAAGGTGAAACTAAGGTGATGCCCTTAAATGGTTGTTCTTTAATGCCCAATGTAATGGAGTGAGGTTGTTTTTTATTTTTATGCTTATTTATCTACAAGGAGAGTGTTTAAGATTTGACATGAAAATTTTCACTCATAAGGACGCTTTTTAGGCTCTAGCTTCATATGGATAGTCTCTACTAATGATCTAGACATCTTAGGCCCGATACCCCATTCACTTAGGCACCTTAGAGTTTGGTAAGCTGTGTGCAAGCAATGTGGTGTAGATTTAACTAACACCACCCTAGCCTAGACTCAGTGAAGCAAAGCATACAACAATCGCCTCCAACGGCACAACCTAAAAGCATCTCAACAAGTCTGATAAACGTTGTAAATTTTTCCTCATTTGTAAAAAATGGACGAGAACTCGACTCAAAAACACACAACACACGAAAAAGAAAAACTTTTTAACACACAATGCATACAAAACTAAAAATACGAAAGACACTTGGTCAACAAGTGGCGGCATCCACAAACCTAAACTAAGCATTATCCTCAATGTTTGCATATTTAGAGAAATTGGACAAAGCTAGCTTAGAGATGAGAACAAGGCCAAAGGCAACCTGCATCAAAACTAACAAGCAAAGCTAACTAACAAATTAAACATATAAATCTAAGCACAGTACAACATCACACTCTTAGTTCTAAGCAAGAAATATAAATATCCACAGAACTAAAATTAACAAAAGAAATCCAACAAAATTAAAATTAAGCTCAACTAAAAACCCAACACAATATTATCCAAAAGAACAAGTAGTAATATCCAACATAAAGTATTGAAATTAAATAAAAAGTTCAAAGCTATTAATTCTAAGGTACTGAAACAAAAAGCAATAGGTAAATGGCTAGCTAAAATGTGGATGGCTACATGGATCCCTTAACCTTTTTCTTCTGCTTTGGGTCTTCAGCTAAAGCCCTTTCTTAGGCCGCCTTTCTAAGCCTCTCTCAAAGCAGTAGCAGTCTCAGAAATAGGTGTTCGAGGCAAAATTGTTATAAATTTTAGCACTCATTCCTTATTTGTTTTCTTGTTTTCAAGCATGTTTTTACGTCTTATGGGAACTTTTTATCACATTTGCAGGCAATAGGTGAAATCCCGGTCTTGGAGAAGAAGCAGGGAATTCAGACGTAAAAACCAACAAAATGAAGCTGAAAGAAGAGTGCCAGTGCACTGGTAGCTACCCGCGCAGTTCAAGGCTTCACACCTTTGCTGGTCCACATTAGCGAAGCCACCCTCGAACTGAGATCAGAAGTCACCCAAAAAGACCAAAGTGCCCAGCTTGCTGGTACTACGCGGGTCCTACTGGCGCACTTACTAGCGAACTGAAGAAAGAAGCTGCTGGAGGGAATATGCTTGGGTAACTGCACGGGTCCTTACCTGTGCACATGTACCCGTGTACTACATGTTCCAACTATGCAAAAGTCTCATTTCAGCCATTTTATGAAGGACAAGGTCATCATTTCAAGCCCCGATCGTACCCTAGCTTTCCAAGCATATAAATACACCATTTTTCTCATTGAAAATCTCTCTTCTCTTCTCATACACACACCATCATTTTCTCTCCCAAGAACACTCTTTTCTAACCCCTAACCACTAATTTAGATTTAGGAACCATCATCACCCACTTATCTACTCAAGGACACATTGGAGATTGGATTTAAGCTTAAAGAATGAGGAGTTCTACATGTGTCTTCTCTATCTCTTTTCTCCTATTTATTTTCATGTATTTGTCATAAGTAGTTAAATATCCCACTAAGGAATTTAAGTGAAACACTTGTGGATGTTGGGCTTTGTAATGAACTTTATATTTTCTATCAATCTATCTATTCTGTTCTATTCATGGTTTTTAATTGATTTCAGGAATGATTTGTTTTAGATTGTACATGACTATCTTTGCAAGTTGTTTGAGAAATTATGTGAGTAAAGAATTAGGTATACATGATGCTTGGTCCTCTTAAGCTCTTTTGAATGGGAGGATTAAACAAGAGTACATGACTCGAGTGAAATCCGGACACTTTAATCTCATATCTATCTAATACTTAATGGGTAACCAAAACTATACATCTTAGGATTGGTTGCTTGTAATAGATTAAGCATCAACACTATACATCATAGGTTGGTGAATTTAACAAAGAGATTAGTCACATAGTTGATAGATATTCATTCATTGCACAACCATTTGTGGGTGGCCAATACTATACATGATAGATTGGACACTCATAAGTGGTATACAACCAATTCTATACATCCTAGGTTGGCTACATTAGACTAATGTTCATTCATGTGAGTTCCTATATTGCCCATTATTCATTTGTTGGATCCATCAATCCCTTAGTTCTCACTAATATCATGCTAACCTAATTGCATTTAGTCTAGCTTAACTTAATTGCATTTTAGTTTTGACCTTTCCAAGCCAACCATGATATTTAACTTTTATGCATTTTTATAGTATTAATCCTAATCTACCCATCGCTACCCCTAATCCCTGTGGACGATATGCTTATGTGCCATTGCTCTTGTTTTGTAAACATTTTGAGGCATTTCAGGTTCTTATAAATTACTTTTGACAGGGCATTTTCTAACGATAAAAATGCTCTCCTCAAAATAGCGCCGCTGCTGGGGATTAGCGAGCGTAGTAGTGCTTAGATTAGCTTTAATATTACTTGTTTCGTAGTTTTTGTTTTTAGTCTTTTTGTTTCTTTTTACTTCTTTTGGTATTTTTGTTTTTGGTTTTTCAGGTTTAGGACTCTATGGATTTCTCAATGCTAGACTCGAGGCCAAGCTACCGACCTATGAGCAGATCATTCGAAGATGAGATGAGAGAGCTCATGTGGGATGGGTGTCGAATTAATAAGGAAATTATAGCATCTCATAAGGCAGTCGAGCAGAATTTCAACACATATGTGCTACCTAGCTGGCCATAACAACGAATAGAGTTCAATTTCGAAGGAAGTCTCAACTCCTCCATAATAGCATCAAGTCAAGGTTATAAGATCATCTCATACCTACCTAGGGATGAACCACAAAGGAACCTTGAGGAAGATAAAAGCACAATGATGGAAGTGATGTGCAAGAAGATGATGGATGCCAAAAAAGAGTTAATGGCATTAATGGAGTTGTTGAAGAAGGAAAATGATGCACTTCATGTCAAGGTAGAAGAAGTCTCCCGAGAAAAAAAGGATATGAGGGAGGATTTTAAGAAGAAAGTGCACCTTTTGAAGAAGGAGCTAGAAGGCAAAAAAGCCGTAGAAGTGTCAAAGATAGAGAAGCTCTAAGAGCTAAACAAGAGGCTCGTACTTGAGGTGAAATCGCTCAGAGCGGAAAATAATACTCTCATGAAGAAGAATGGCGAAGTCTCCAACAGAAACAAGGACTTAGAGGAACAAGTTGAGGGCTAAAAGTCACAAAAACCACAACATTGGAGGAATTTTTGAACTTCACAAAGGCATCAAAGGAGTTTGAAGATGTTAACAGAAATTTTGCTCAAGTTGAGAAATCTCAGTTAACACCCTCAAGACCACTACCACGTAGGTGATGGCCAAGGTTTATTGTATGTGTAGCAATGATTTATAAAATGACAAGAAAACAAGAATATTTTATTGAACGTGCATGGTATACGAATACAGAAATTCTTTTATCTTTGCTCTCAACTCTCTCTAGGGAATGGTTGATTGTTTGTGTTTGTCGTATGCCTGTCGAATAGTAGTCTTTTTTTTTCATTCTCTTTCTTTTCTATTTATACATAGTTTGTAGGTCAAACAGACTGATTCTCCCCTTGATTTTCTCAGTCTCTCCCCTCCTTATCGGGCGGGATTTCTTGTTTAAATGTCATTGACTTTGCCGAATTGAGAGTATCGTGGTGGAGATCAGCTTATTTCCTTTTTGGATTCTATTACTTGTTCTGAATATAGGTACCGTTTCCAGATATGATTCAGTGTATCCCTCGTACCTTTCAGCATGATCCTTTATAGAGGTCGTTGAATATGGCATGGTGTGGTGCATAGAGGTCGTTTGAATATGGCATGGTGTGGTGCACCAACCAGTGAGGTTGGTTAGTGTTCTGACCTTGATATCTGAGAAGTTTCATCCAGCTTGGAGCCAGATCTGGCTTCCCTTGACCCTTTCGAAGCTAGGTATGGCTTTCCCTGACCTTTCGAAGTTAGGAGCGGCCTTCCTTCATCCAGCTTGGAGCCAGGTCTGGCTTAGGTATGGCTTTCCCTAACCTTTCGAAGCTAGGTATGGCTTTCCCTGACCCTTCGAAGCTAGGTGCGGCCTTCCTTCATCCAGCTTGGAGCCAGGTCTGGCTTCCCTTGACCCTTTCGAAACTAGGTGTGGCTTCCCCTGACCTTTCGAAGCTAGGTGCGGCCTTCTAGGGACATTCTTCTGTGTTAATCAAGGTACAGGCGAGTCTCTGGAGCGTATGCGAGGTGACCTCGACTTAGGGGAGCTTCTAGCTTTGGTGATGCAGGCTAGATCTGATTGTTCTGGGCTCTATCCCGGATGTTTCGGGAGCCCGTCCTTGTTCCTGGGGTGAAATCGTAGTTCGGCTCTAGATAGAGAGGTCTCCTGATGGAAACTCTCGGGTATGGAACCAGGTCTGGGAGGTGGAAAATTTTCCTTTGGTCCTTAACCAATTTTGGCTATTAACAGAAGTCCCCTCTGACTTGAACACCAGACGTCGAGCTCGGGGTTAGGGTCAGATTTTTACTTTATTTGGGAAATCTTCCTCTTTTTACCGTTACCGAAATATTGGGGAAATTTCTTCATTTGGGTGTCGTGATGCGAACCGATTAATTTATCTTCGCATTAATCTGATTGTGTTACGACAGTCCCCGAGATTTTTTACCGTTACCAGAATCTTGGGGAGATCTTCCTCTTAACTGCGTAAGTGATGTGGCGTGAGATGATTAGCCTGCTGTTGAGTTAAATCCGGTTACGTTACTGTAGTCGATTTTTTACCGTTACCAGATGAGTATCTCGGTAGCTCGTGTTGTTGCCCTCCTGCCTATATATATGTCTATTTTCCTCCTCGTCTTCCTCACATCTCTTCGAGCTAAAAATTTTTTTGCTGAGAAATATTTCCATAGCCTTTCCTCTAAGCTTGCTTCTTTCTTCACTCTTCGTCCTTTTTGGCTTTTACAATGTCGAAAAACAGTCGCGACTCAGCTGATTCCATACTCGACGGTGAGGAGGTCGTCAGTCTGACTCTGGGGAAGCGGGCTAGGAGGAGTTCTGATGGCGACAATTCCCCGCCCACCTCGCAACGTCGGCGGTCAAGTAGGAATGTATCCATTAGGACTGGGTTCTCCAACCATCTCAACCATCCTTTGGATATCGTCGATGATGACTCCGATAAAGAAGCGGACGGTGGCATCGCGGGGGAGCGTCGAGTCTCGGCTCCTGGTCCCCTTGTGGAGAGGCTCCCTCTTTACGATTTCCGGGTTGTCCCAGATTCCACCGTTGACCAGGTGTCGATTGATCGCTTGAGGTCAAAGTTTGGCATCCCCGACAGCGTATCCATCTCGGTGCCTCCCAAAAATTACGAGTTCTTCAATCCCCCTAAAGGCGTGCTTCCGATTCATGTGGCCGCTCTTAAGAACGGGGTCAGGCTTCCCCTCCATCCGACCCTTCGGCGGGCTCTCAACGCCATCCAGCTCGCTCCCCTCTAGTTGACGCCTGGCTTCTGGAGGTATCTGATTGGTTTCCTTGTATTATGGAGGGAACAATGCCAGATGAGTAAGGTGACGAGGGAGCCGGGTGCAGAGGAGCTGGCATATCTCTTCCAGATTGGGAGCTTGTCTGGGGCTCCTCGAGGTCAGTTCTATGCCAAGGCCAAGAACAAGCTCAACTTCATCGTTCCTGGTGCCTCGAAGAAGGACCCCGCGTGGAAAGAAGAATGGATCTTGGCGGGGGATGACTGGGGGAGCTCGATTTTCATCGGAGGGCATGAATTCGAGGTTCCCACGGCTTTCAGTGACATGCCCTCTTGGGACCGATACTCCCTGCCTTCTGAGTCCGAAGCCGTTTTAAAGGCTATTCTAGCTCAGAATTATTTGAATCCGAAGTTCCCTACTGCTGAAGCTTTTGATCCTCGTAGGGTGAACAAGTATTTGCGGATTTCAGACGCTATTCCTGGTAAGTGTCATTGAGTTGCTTCACCTTATTACTTAGCTTGGTTCTAACGTTTTCTTTTTTAATCTACTTATTCACAGTTTTCATCGTGGAACCGGCCACCCGTCACGTCTCACGCTCCCCTCAAGGTGGAGTTTCTCTTCCCTCCTCTGGGGTCGAACCCGCTCTGGCTTCGTCTATCTCTCCGGCTGGGTCTAAGATGGCCACTCTTACCTCGCGGGCTTTCCGGGCTTTGGGTAAGGCTCCCCAGGTGGTTTTCCCGCCTGCTTCTGCCCCCTCGGCCGTAGCCGCCAAAGTTGCTACCCCTTCGACTCAAGCACCTGATTTCGCTACGCTTCCAACAACTAAAGCCTCGGAGGTTTCTGGGAAAGGTGTTGCTTCTGGGAAAGGTGTCGCGAAGGTTCCATCCAGCTCTCCCGGCCTCAGTCGAGCTTGTCAGGGCGGGATGAGGTCCTGGAGCAATTCATAGCGTCATGTCTGGGTGTCGGGATCTCCAAGATGGCTTCTATGCCCGTGGACGTCCTTATAACCAAGGGGTCTGCTATTTTAGCTGAGGTAATTGTATTTCCTTCACGCTACTCTTGTTAATTCGTTCAGTTTCTAACTCGGGTTCTGTATTTTGTAGGCCTTCAAGCATAATGTCGTGATAGGACAGCAGGTAGCCCTCTTCCATGATCGGGCTGCAAAAGCTGAAGCTGAAGCCGAGAAAACCGGGGAACTGCTCAAGCATGCTCGGTCTTTAGTGGAAGAGGTGACTTCCAGCCAGGGAAAAATTGAGGTCGAGATAGCTGAGCTTCGCTGCGATCATGAGAGGATGAAGTAATCTTATGATCAGGAGCGTCTCCAATCTCTTCGGCGGGCTAGGCACCGGGATTCCTGGAGATCTGAGGCTAAGAAGTTGGACCTCGAGAACCAGTCTCTGATTACTCAGGTGACCAAGCTGCAAGCTGATGCGGAGACCTCCTTCAACGACGAGTATTTCTATGCTTCCTTTCAAGCCGCGGAAGCTCTTCCTCCTCCCTTTGATTTATCATCTATTGTGGGCTGGGATAGACATGAAATAATGTTCAATGCTACCGAGTTATCTCGCCCTGAAGGCGACAAGGTGGTCCCTTCGAGCCCAGCAGGAGCTGGGAAGTAGCCCGCTCAGATAGATCCCTCATTCCCTCTTCCTACCTTTATCACCTCAGGTCCTAGGGAGTCTTCCAGCAAAGTGATGTCCTCTCAATCCGAGGAGGACCAATCAGGAGCTGGTGAAGAGGTTAGGAGCTCATCTGAGGATCCCCCTTTAACAGGGATGGAGGTCGACAGGAGCTAGACGGGGTCCTTGGCTGCCCTTCTTGACGCGGCTATCCCTCCTGAGGTTGTGGAAGTAATTAATGAGGTTTAGAAGGAAGATCCACCTGATCAATCGATGGAGCCTCTAGATGGAGGAGCGATCGGCGAGGATAACCAAGATGGACAGCTATCTGTAGAGGGAGTTGATAGCGAGGATCAGCAAGAGGAAGGAGGGCCAGTGGAGGGGAGCCATGAGAGTCCCAAAGTTTAAAGCGTTTCATCAAGACTTGTATCTGATAGAGCCCAGAAAAGGGGGTGGGCACCCCGTTTTGCCCTTATCAATTTTTACTTTTTCTTCTTCTTTTTGTAGCCCGAGTTCCGGGGTTGGGCTCCTCATTTGGATGTAGCCTTATCGGGGGGTAGGCTCCCCTTGTCCTTAATGATAAATCGAAGCGCTCTTTTGAGAACTTTTTATTTTATTTCTGGTCTTGAATGGGATCCAGGGTAGCATCTGTAGCAACAATTAAGATTCGTGTAGGGAATTATGATGATTTTGATCCTGCACACGAAAGCAAGCATTATATATATATATGTATATATATATATATATTTATTATTTTTTTATTTTTTTATATGGGGTGATAACCCAACCAAGACATCAGGAGGGCTACTTAGCTATTTCCTAGTCTTTGAGATCTGGAGGGCAACTATGCTTTTACACTCAGATCCTTCTTGGGGGTGGTAGCCCGACCAAGGCATCAGGAGGGCTATCTAGCTATTTCCTGGTCTCGAGATCTGGAGGGCAACTATGCTCTTACACTCAGATCCTTCTTGGGGGTGGTATCCCGACCGAGGCATCAGGAGGGCTATTGAGCTATTTCCTGGTCTCGAGATCTGGAGAGCAACTATGCTCTTATACTCAGATCCTTCTTAGGGGTGGTAGCCCGACCATGGCATCAGGAGGGCTATCGAGCTATTTCCTAGTCTTGAGATCTGGAGGGCAACTATGCTCTTATACTCAGATCCTTTTTGGGGGTGGTAGCTAGACCAAGGCATCAGAAGGGCTATCGAGCTATTTCCTGGTCTTGAGATATGGAGGGCAACTATGCTCTTACACTCAGATCCTTCTTGGGGGTGGTAGCCCGACCAAGGCATCAGGAGGGCTACTTAGCTATTTCCTGGTCTCGAGATCTGGAGGGCAACTATGCTCTTACACTCAGATCCTTCTTGGGGTGGTAGCCCGACCAAGGCATCAGGAGGGCTATTCAGCTATTTCCTGGTCTTGAAACGTTTATGTTGAGTTTCTCATACAAGGGTGTGGTCACTAATGTTGAACATAGTTGGAGACAAAGATGGAGGACAAAAGGAAAATGACTTTATTGATGATCGAGATGTAGTACATCTTTATTAGGGTCGGTAATGAAAACTAAGTGGGGGTAGTCTACTGGAGAACTCCCTTCAATGGTAGAATTTCCTCAAATGATCTGCATTCCAAGTGTGGTTGATGGATCGTCCGTCCATGTCTTCAAGTTTATAAGCTCCATTGCGAACAACTATCTTTATCAAATATGGCCCTTCCCAATTGGGACTTAAGACTCCATCCGACCTTTTCCGAGTGTTCAGGGTCACCTTTCTAAGTACCAGATCCCCTTCTTTGAATTTCCAGGCTCTAACCTTTTGGTTGAAGTATCTAGCTATCTTGCTCTGGTAGATCGCTACTTTCTCTACTACCCGGTCTTGTTTTTCTTCTAAGAGGTCTAGATTAGCCCTGAGCTTGACTTCGTTGCTTTTGGGCTCAAAGTACCGTACCCTGAACGAGGTCAATTATGCTCGATGGGGATGACTGCTTCAACCCTGAAAGCCAGGGAGTAAGGTGTCTCCCCGGTAGCTGTTCTTTTTGTAGTCCGGTATGCCCAGAGGACCTCTGGTAGCTCTTCGACCCACTTGCCTTTCTTCTGCTGTAGCTTCTTCTTCAAAAGTTTCTTAATAGTCTTGTTGGTGGATTCTACCAGCCTGTTAGTCTGGGGATGAGCAACAGAAGCGAGTCTGAGGTCGATCCTCAATCGAATTGCTTTCC
Source organism: Dipteronia sinensis (assembly GCA_033220585.1). Classification (NCBI taxonomy): domain Eukaryota; kingdom Viridiplantae; phylum Streptophyta; class Magnoliopsida; order Sapindales; family Sapindaceae; genus Dipteronia; species Dipteronia sinensis. The sequence continues at coordinate 20,146,073 of CM065641.1, forward strand.
TAGGTTGGCTATAATGATGGGAGGGGTCCCGAATCTGCATACCACGTTAGTCTTGATGAACTTGGTTGTGTTCTTTTCTTATATTCGAGAAAGAGGTCCTGCCTTGACCCATCTTGTGAAGTAGTCGATAGCCACGATAGCATGTTTCATCTGTCCTGGAGCGGAAGGAAGTGGCCCAATTAGGTCAATTCCCCACATGGCAAAGGGGTAAGGTGAACTGAGGGACGACAGTCGCTCGGGTGGCTGGTGGTTCAAGTTTGAAGTTCTTTGACAAGGTTCGCAAGATTGCACAAAACTCTTTGTGTCTTGCTGGATGGTCGGCCAATAGTACCCCATACGAAGCACCTGAAAGGCTAGAGCTTCCCCACCTATGTGGTTCCCACAGTCCCTAGAGTGGACCTCTCTCAATGCCCACTTAGCATCATCGGGATGCAAGCACCTAAGTAAGGGGAGTGATCTGCCCTTCCTGTAGAGGTATCCGTCCACCATACAATATCGAACTGATAGTCTCTTAATTTTTCGGGCTTGGTCGGGCTCTTCGGGAAGCTCTCCTTCAAGGAGGTAAGCGACAATTAGGTCCATCCAGCAAGGCAGGCGATCCAGGGAACAAATTTCTCCATTTGTGGCTATGCTTGGCTGGGTGATTACTTGGAGGGGAATTCCCCTTGGTAGGGATTAGCCTCCGTTCACCGCTATTTTAGCCAGAACATCTGCGCGATGGTTTTGGTATCGAGGAACCTGATCGATCTTGAGTCCCTTAAATTTGCTTTTTAGCAGCCGAGCTAGATTTAGGTAGGCAGCCATATTATCTCCCTTTGCCTGGTAGACCCCAGTCACTTGGTTTACAACAAGCAACGAATAGCTCTTGATCTGCAGGTAGTCGGCCTTTAGTTCAATGGCTACCTTCATCCCGGCTAGGAGGACTTCATATTCCGCTTCGTTGTTGGTAGCTTTAAACTTGAATCTAAAACAGTGACAGAATTCAGTCCCCTCCGGATATATTAAAACTATGCCAGCTCCTCCCCTGGCTCGCCCGGATGCTCTATCTGAAAAGATGATCCATGGCTTGCAGCCCTCCAGCCAATTGTCGACCTCGATGTCTTCTCAGGGACCTCATTTGATACTGGGGGATCATCTGGATCTGGGATCGTTGAGAATTCTGCCACGAAGTCGGCCAAAGCCTGTGCCTTAATCATAGTCCGGGGCTTATACTTTAGGTCGAACTAAGTGAGATCTAGTGCCCATAAGACTAGCCTTTCTGACACGTCTGGTCTTTGCAAGAATTGGCAGAGGGGTTGGTCTGTCACCACTGCTATTGTGTGAGCTTGAAAATAGGGACGGAGTTTCCTCACTGAGATCACCAGAGCATAAACGAGCTTTTCCAGGACAATGTAATTCCTTTCTGATTTGGTCAAAGCATGACTCACATAGCATACGGGTCTTTGAAAACCGTCGCTACAATCCTTGGCCAAAGCCCCGCTTACTGCAGTTTCTGATACGGCCAGATAGATTTGCAACTCATCTCCGAGAACCGGCTTGACTAACAATGGGGGGCTTGTTAGGTACTCTTTCAAAGCTTGAAATGCCTGTTCGCTCTCCTGGCTTCATTTCATGTTCTTCCCTTGTTTGATGGCATTGAAGAAAGGGAGACATTTATCGGTGGAGCGTGAGATAAACATGTTGAGTGCCGCCACCCGTCCAGTCAAAATCTGTACTTGCTTGAGCGAGGTCGGGGATTCCAGGTCCAAGATAGCTTTGATTTTTTCTGGGTTGGCTTCTATACCTCTCTCATGAACCATGAAGCCCAGAAACTTCCCTGCCGTTACCCCAAAGGCACATTTGGAGGGGTTCAAACGCATCTGGTTTTCCCTCAGTATGAGGAAGGTTTTACGAAGGTCTTCCTGATGTCCCTTTGTGGTTGGGGATTTCATGATCATGTCGTCGATGTACACTTCCATCGTCCTTCATATCTCGAGCTTGAACAGATTGTTAACCAGCCGCTGGTATGTGGCCCCCGCATTCTTCAAACCAAATGGCATCACCTTGTAGCAGTATAAGCCCTGCTCAGTAATGAAACTGGTCTTGTCTTGGTCAGCCAGGTGCATTTTAATTTGGTTGTATCCTGAGAATGCGTCCATAAAACTCAAAAGTTTATTTCCGGATGTGGAGTTAACCAGCTGATCGATCTTTGGTAAAGGAAAACTGTCTTTCGGACAAGCCCAGTTGAGGTCGGTGTAATCGACACACATACGCCATTTCCCATTCGCCTTCGTGATCATGACCACGTTGGCGATCCATTCGGGGTAACGCACCTCTCTGACGAACCCTACGTTGATCAATATATCAACCTCTTCCTGCACCGCCGCGTTCCTATCAGCATTGAAGTGACGCCTCTTCTGCTTGACGGGCTTGACTGTTGGATCTACCGCTAGTCGGTGGGTGGCCAAAGATGCCGGGATTCCATGCATTTCATCATGGTTCCAGGCGAAGATGTCGCTGAATTCCCTGAGAATGTCAATCAGTCCTCTTTTTACTTCTAGATCAAGGGTGGCTCCGACCTTGACGACCTTGGAGGGATCATCATTCCTGATAGGTATCTCTTCTAGTTTATCTACGGGCTGCCCGCTGGCCCATTCCTTACTCTGTTCTTCCTCGTAGAGCATGATAGGTTCACTCTCCGGATGCCCAGGATGCTCCGCGGGCTCCTTCTTCTCCTGGATTATCCGGAACGTATCCATGTCTTCCTGGACTAATGTCACATGTATAAATTGTTTCGCTAAGGCTGTAGGATTGGCAGATACTGCGTAGCATTTCCTGGCTGCCTGCTGGTCTCCGCGTACCTCTCCTACTTTGGTTCCAACCGGGAATTTCAGGACGTTGTGGTATATGGAAAAGACTCCCTTCAAGGAGGACAGGAATGGTCTCCCTAGGATGGCGTTGTTGGTCGATGGGGGTGTCCACCATAATAAAGTAGGTCATAACATTCTGTTGGAGCGGGGTGATCCCGATGATTACTGGGAGGATCATTGACCCCACTGGTATGATCGAGTCCCCAGTGAAACCGTAAAGCGGAGTGGTACAGCTGTTGTAACAACGTTGCTTCAGGTTCAATTTTCCAGGGTATCCTTGAAGAGGATATCTACACTGCTACCTGTATCCACGAGCACACGATGGACCAGACAGTTGGCGATTTGTATCGTGATTACCATAGGATCATCATGAGGTTGCACAGTGTTGAAGACATCTGCTTCAGTGAATACGATCTGTGCTGATTGGGAGGGCTCTGTCGGGATTTGGCTGACTTCAAAGACCCCTCGGCTTTCTCCGATGCTGGGAACCTTTCTTGCGTGGTTTTTCTGGGAGTTATTGGAAACGCCAGCCAGTGTAGGACCTCCGCTGATAGTGTGTATCACCTAGAGCCTTCTCCCCTTTCCTCTTTTCTACGTCCTCACGGATTTCGGCTTGTACATCCCTACCAGTCCTGATATTATCTCTGACCTGTTGCAAGGACTCAATCAAGCATCCTCCCCTTATCAAGACTTCAATCTGGTTGCGCAAATTATAGCACTCTGAGGTGTTGTGGCCTACATCTTCGTGGAAGTCGCAGTACTTGTACCGGTTTCTCCTGTCAGCTGGGGCCTTTATGGGAGCGGGCTTTTGGAGCAACCCTTTATCTCTTATGGCAAGGTAGACTGTTTCCTTGGAAGCATTCAAAATGGTGTAGTAGTCATACCCTTTTTCCCCTTGCATTACTGGAGCCACGGTTCTGGGAGGCGGCGAAGCCCGGGGAGGGGTTCGTTTTGCTAGATATCTTTCTGGCCTATGCAGAGGAGCAGGGAGGCAATAGGTCGACTTGTTGGGAGGTTTATTCTGAGTTTTCTGTACTGGCTCAAATTTGGGGGCTTCTTTCTTCAGACGCTTCACCGTTCTCATGTCGTCGTGCTCCATCTTGACCTTGAGTTGTTCGTCGATCTTGACCTGCTCAAGAGCCCGGTCGTAGGCCTCCTGGTAAGTCTCGGGAGGTCTCTTGGCGAAGGAACGGAAAAGCTTTCCTGCCTATAAATTTCACCTGAAGTTGGCGAGGGTTTCTTTTTGAGTGAAGACTCCCATTTGTATGACCTCCTTGTGAAATCGCTCCACGTACGATCGAAGAGTTTCACTCCATTCCTGGATCACATATTGGAGGTGTATGGGATCTTTCGGGCGAGGTTTGACTCCTTGGAATTGTGAGCAAAAATCTGTTGATAATTTCATGAAAGAATCCACGCTACCAACGGGCAGTTTCCTGAACCAGGTTTTCGCGTAGTCGGTCAAGGTCGTTGGAAACATTCTGCACATAGCTACTCTGGTAGTGTTATGGACCTCCATCTGTTGAACGAAGCTCTCTAGGTGGCTTAGAGGATCTTCCGTTCTAGAGAACTTATCTGCTAGTTTTCGCGTAGTCGGTCAAGGTCGTTGGAAACATTCTGCACATAGCTGCTCTGGTAGTGTTATGGACCTCCATCTGTTGAACGAAGCTCTCTAGGTGGCTTAGAGGATCTTCCGTTCTAGAGAACTTATCTGCTGGCATTTTGAATTTTAAGGAGAGCTCTGCTTCCCGGATCCTCCTAGTGAAGGGAGCGTTCATCTCGCTCAAGGGATCTTTTTTGTCCTCCTTACTTTTTCCCTTCCTTATCTGCTGAACCTCTTTTTGTAGCTTTGCTAGCTGATACCTCAGTCGCTTGCTCCCAGGGCTCTTCGAGTTAACCTCAGATTCCTCACTGTCGAATCTTTCTGATGAACTGGCAATTTCTATCTGGTCCTCCTCCTGGACATGATCCACTCGGGGAGTTTGGCTACTTTCCTCCTCTAGGGCACGGGCAGTTCTCGTGGATGTAGTTGGATGAGATAGCCCTCGTGGCTTCCGGGTAAAAGGATCCGCGGTAGACTTAACTAGCCTGGGTTGATATTGTGAAAGTCTTTTCGGAACTGGGGGCATAGGTCCCAGCCTATCCCGGATCGAACGTTGGGGACCTGATCTATCTCGAGCCGGCTTTGGAAGGGGAGGTCCTAGGCGATCGAAAGCAGGTGGCCTAGCTTTGAGCCTGCTCGGCTCTCCCTGATCATTCAGGTTGGTTGGCTGGATCGTGATTCCTTCAGCGAGAAGGCGGACGCGGATGGATTCTACCAAGGCCGCCGCTTGTTGGTTGAGCGCTGCCTGGCTTACTATAGGGTGGCTAGTAGCCCGCGTATTAGTTGTCTGGATCGGAGCTTGACTACTATATCCAGACTTTCTCCCCTTTCTTGGGGCTTTTCGTGTTAGCCTCGCCGGAGGTTGCTCTAGGACTCTATGCTGGCCTTGGGAGGAGCGAAGCCTCATAGTTCCTGTAAAACAGCTGAAATGTAAATGCAAATAATTGGTTAATTGGGTGTAGGGTAATTTCCCATAGACGGGGCCAGAAAGTGTTAACGGAAATTTTGCTCAAGGTGAGAAATCTCAGTTAATACCCTCAAGACCACTACCACGTAGGTGGTGGCCAAGGTTTATTGTATGTGTAGCAATGATTTATAAAATGACAAGAAAGCAAGAATATTTTATTGAACGTGCATGGTATACGAATATAGAAATTCTTTTATCTTTGCTCTCAACTCTCTCTAGGGAATGGTTGATTGTTTGTGTTTGTCGTATGCCTGTCGAATAGTAGTATCTTTTTTCATTCTCTTTCTTTTCTATTTATACATAGTTTGTAGGTCAAACAGACTGATTCTCCCCTTGATTTTCTCAGTCTCTTCCCTCATTATCGGGCGGGATTTCTTGTTTAAATGTCATTGACTTTGCCGAATTGAGAGTATCTTGGTGGAGATCAGCTTATTTCCTTTTTGGATTCTATTACTTGTTCTGCATATAGGTACCGTTTCCAGATATGATTCAGTGTATCCCTCGTACCTTTCAGCATGATCCTTTATAGAGGTCGTTGAATATGGCATGGTGTGGTGCACCAACCAGTGAGGTTGGTTAGTGTTCTGACTTTGATATCTGAGAAGTTTCATCCAGCTTGGAGCCAGATCTGGCTTCCCTTGACCCTTTCGAAGCTAGGTATGGCTTTCCCTGTCCTTTCGAAGCTAGGTGTGGCCTTCCTTCATCCAGCTTGGAGCCAGGTCTGGCTTCCCTTGACCTTTTCGAAGCTAGGTGTGGCTTCCCCTGACCTTTCGAAGCTAGGTGCGGCCTTCTAGGGACATTTTTCTGTGTTAATCGAGGTACAGGTGAGTCTCTGGAGCGTATGCGAGGTGACCTCGACTTAGGGGAGCTTCTAGCTTTGGTGATGCAGGCTAGATCTGATCGTTCCGGGCTCTATCCCGGATGTTTCCGGAGCCCGTCCTTGTTCCTGGGGTGATATCGTAGTTCGGCTCTGGATAGAGAGGTCTCCTGATGGAAACTCTCGGGTATGGAACCAGGTGTTGGAGGTGGAAAATTTTACTTTGGTCCTTAGCCAATTTTGGCTATAAACAGAAGACAAGACAGCTCACTAGTTAAAAGAAATGCAAATGAAAATTGAGCTGAAGGTCACCGCCCTGGATGAAGTCAAGGATGCACTAAATAAGAAAGAAGAAGCTCTCAAAATAGCCAAGGCGAGAAAATGTGACTCCATCATGAAGTTGGGAAGAGTGGAATATGCGGTCAAGGCAATATCAACGAACTCCCTGGATGAAGTCAAGGATGCACTGAACAAGAAAGAAGAAGCTCTCAAAATAGCTAAGGCGAGAAAATGTGACTACATCATGAAGTTGGGAAGAGTGGAACATGCGGTCAAGGCAATATCAACGAACTTTCGCTCAAAGCCACAAAGTCACCAATTGAAAGGGAGAATTTCTAACTCTTCCCTCATGTGTTAGTTTTGTTCAAAGAGAGAGCATTTTAAAAATGAATGTTGTACAGTGCATAGAAATAGGAAGATGAGAAGTCCTAGGAATAAGAGGAGTCCACGTAGGATTAAGTAAATATGGGTGATGAAAGATTTAATGAACCAAGTGAGAATCATGGGTAAGGAAAAGATATTGAAACAATCTACACTTGTTTGGGTTGTGAAAAAACGTGAATTTCCTAATTTGGTCAAACCACCCTTAGTGGACCCTAGCCCCTCACTTAGTGCATCACATTGAATATTTTTGATGCATTATTAAATTGCACAATCTATTTTTCCTTCTTTAATCTACTATTTCTCGTTCCCTTTTATGTGTGAAATTGTGCTTGATAATTGCGAGGAGAGAAAGAACTAGGTTTGGGGATAAATTATATTGTGGGATTTGTTTAGTTTCCTTAGTTTGTTTCATTTCAATAAAGTTATGGTGTAACAAACTCTGGTTGGGCACGCGCAATTGTTTAGAAAAATGTAGTTTTCATGAATTTGCTAATATGTGTTTTAGTGTGACAGATAAACTTAAGCTTCTAGAGGAAGTGAATTCTTAAAGCTTGTGAATCAATGCATGGCTCTTTATCACTTGGTAGGAAACAACAACAACCTGTGCTTCTGGAAGGGACAAGCATGCCAAGAGTGCTCATAAAAAGAGCAAGAGTCTTACGTTAATAGGAGAAGCTTGCAAGGACACATCCCACCTTTGTTTGAATTCTTGAACTTTTTATTTCTGCACCTTTAGCTTACTTTTTGTTTACTTTTGTTTTATCCAATAACTCTTGGTGGATGATTTGGAGTTGGTGATTTTTGATAGGGCTTGGAAGATATTTTGATATATGGATGATATATATGGTGCATATTGAGGATTATTAAATTTTGCATTTATTGATTCATTCATTTTTAGATTTGATTAGCCGAAGGCTCTTGTGGATACATATGAGAGTGTACACGTTCATATTACACATATATAGCCCTACTCGGTTTGGGGGTTGTTTTTGATTACTCACATTTTTGATACAGGTCTTGTGCATATAGTGACACGCGGTTTAGGGGTCATCATGTCCATACTCCGTCATTCTTATTAAAAGAAATGCTTGATGTTGATTTGTGCTTAAATGTCAAAATTGCATGATTGCCTTATTTTATTATAAGCCTATTTTTGAGTCTTTTATTTGTTGGGCATTGATTGCACGTGATTAGTGCCTAGCTTGTTATGTTTTGAGTCGAGTTAAGTGCGCGCCTCTAGGCCGGGCTCTCTTGTCTTCAACATTGAGGACAATGTTAGGTTTGGTTTGGGGGTGTAGACGCCTTGTTGAGTAATTTTTTTTTGTTTTTGAGTCATTTTTGTTGTCTTTTTGGTCCAATGTTTTTCAAATTTGTCGCATTAGCCAAATTTTCGAGATTTAACTAACTTGGTGGTAATGCCTTGAGCGTGTGCTTTTGGCGAGTTTATGAATGCATTGTGTGCTTGTGTAACAAATCGTTGTCACTCTCGGGTCTTACTTGCTTGTCATGAGTTAGTTCCATCCTTTGTGTGTTTAATTTGAGGGGACTAGATGCTCTTGCACCTTGTTCTAATAATGGAGACTACTCGTGAGTTCACAAACACAAGCCTATTAAAAAGTGCATTGAGTGTACAATTTGTTCTATTCTTTAAACACTCTTCTCCTCATATGTGTCACATGCCATATGACATGTATCATACTTATAGTGGACTGCTTGTCGAATGCAGTCATTCTCTTGAGAGACTAATTGTGGAAATGATTTTAGGCAATGTGTGTGCATTTAACCACTTAAATTAGCCTAAACACATTCCTAATCCCTTATGTGTGCTCCAAAGCCAATTTTGTGGCCAAATACTTACCTGTTTCTTTTGGAACCACATTGGACCATATAACAATAAGCCAAACACAAACCAACCCGTTAGTTGCAGAAAAGAGAAAAAGGCAAAAGCAAAAAGGAAAAGAAAGAAAAAATCAATGCAAAAGAAAAAAGAAAAGAGAATGAGCCTTGAAAGTAATTGTAAAGTACTCACAAAGTGAGTGCAATGGTGCAGCACAAATGTGTATGTATTTGAATATGCTTATGTATAAATTATGATAAATAGAGCTTGGTATGGGGTGCGTGTGTTTTATTGCATGATTGGTGATTTTTGAACTCATATTTTTCCAATTTCTTTGATTCACCACCTCTAACCCCATGGCCCTATTACAACCGAAGGGAAAGACCTATTTGATTTATGATATGTCTTGATTGGGAATGTTTGTTGATGCTCGATCTTCCACGTTCATGGCATTGTGAATCTTTCTTAGGCTAGTTCACAAACAAATAGCGGTCTTTCATTGACAAATGTATGCAATGCATTAGATTCCTATGCATAAATTCTATCTTTGCATACCTTGCATGAGCGTGAACTTAGGACTTAGAGTGGAAAAATAAGAGTGAATCCAGGTGAGAATTAGAGTTAAAGCGAATTATGCTCAGGGTGTGAGAGTTAGTAGTACCCAACATAAGAGCACTCTTAGGTGTGAGATTTGTGATATGCGAGTTTCCATCTAGTGCCTTCGAGTTGTTTTAGAACGTTATGCATAAGTCTACTTCTCTCTATCACACATCCTTGCATCCCATCACCGGTTGGACATGCAACAATTTGAATTATTTTTTGTTGAGTCTAAGAAAAATTTTAGATTGAGTCATTATTGTTGTGCTGTTTGTTTTGTTTAGAGTTCGCTCGAGGACGAGTAAATGTTCGGTTTAGGGGTATTTGATCGAACCAAAATTGTTATATATTTTGGCCCTTATTCCTTATTCGCTGTCTTGTTTTCGAGCATGTTTTCATGTCTTAAGAGCACTTTTTTATCACATTTGCAGGCAATAGGTGAAATCCCGGTCTTGGAGAAGAAGTGGGGAATTTAGTCGTAAAAACTAGCAAAATGAAGCTGAAAGAAGAGTGTCTGTGCGCTGGTGTGTGTGCGGGTAGCTACCCATGCACATACACCCATGCAATTCAAGGTTCAGACCTTTACTGGTTCACACTTATAAAGCCACCCACGAACCGAAGATCAGAAGTCACCTAAAAAGACCAAAGTGCCCAGTTTGCTGGTACTGCGCGGGTCCTACTGGCCTACTTACTAGAGAACTGAAGAAAGAAGCTGCTGGAGCGAATGTGCGTGGGTAACTGCATGGGTCCTTACCCATGCACATGTACCTACGTACTACATATCCCAACTATGCAAAAGTCTTGTTTCAGCCATTTTATGAAGGGCAAAGTCGTCCTTTCAAGCCCAGATCGTACCCTAACTTCCCAAGCATAAAATTACATCATTTTTCTCATTGAAAATCTCTCTTCTCTTCTCATACACACACCACTCTCTTTGCAAGTTGTTTGAGAAATTATGTGAGTAGATAATTAGGTATACATGATGCTTGGTTCTCTTAAGCTCTTTTGAATGGGAGGATTGAATAAGAGTACATGACTCGAGTAAAATCCGAACACTTTAATCTCATATCTATCTAATATTTAATGGGTAGCCAAAACTATACATCTTAGGATTGGTTGCTTGTGATAGATTAAGCATCAACACTATGCATCCTAGGTTGGTGAATTTAACAAAGAGATTAGTCCCCTAGTTGATAGATATTCATTCATTGCACAACCATTTGTGGGTGGCCAATACTATACATGATAGATTGGACACTCATAAGTGGTATACAACCAATCCTATACATCCTAGGTTGGTTACATTAGACTAATGTTCATTCATGTGAGTTCCTATATTGCCCATTATTCATTTGTTGGATCCATCAATTTCTTAGTTCTCACTAATATCATTCTAACTTAATTGCATTTAGTCTAGCTTAAAGTAATTGCATTTTAGTTTTAACCTTTTCTAACCAACCATGATATTTAACTTTAATGCATTTTTATAGTATTAATCCTAATCTACCTATCGCTAGCCCTAATCCCTGTGGACGATACTCTTACGTGCCATTGCACTTGTTTTGTAAACATTTTGTGGCATTTGAGGTTTTTATAAATTCCTTTTGACGGGGCATTTTCTAAACGCTCTCGTCAAAATAGCGCCGCTGCTGGGGATTTGTGAGCGTAGTAGTGCTTAGATTAGTTTTAATATTACTTGTTTCATAATTTGTGTTTTTAGTCTTTTTGTTTCTTTTTACATCTTTTGGTTTTTTAGGTTTAAAACATCAATAAAAAATTATTTATCCACAATTAAACAACATTGAAGCATCATAGAATCAAAACCCCTCTATTTTCGGCACCCAATAGACAATTTCGAAGCAAGCCCTAACTCATACTCTATTCAATCATTGAAATTCAATTTTAAGCCAAGATGAAAGAAAGGGAGAGTTAAATCTCTCTAGAAAGTAAATAAGAGAAAAAAGGGATCATATTTACCTTAATGAATGTGCTTTTGGCCGAAATCTGCAAGGGAGAAACTTGGAAGTGTTTTTGAGAAGTTTTGGGAGGTTATGAGTAACCGTTTTGCTTGACAGTTTTTATCGCAAAAGTTGCCTTTTTCGAGGAAGAATTCACGGATCAAGTAGAAGAACTGTCCCTCAAATTTGGCAAAACTACTCCGTTTAAATTAGTTTGCTCTTTCGTGGCTCCCATTTTCGTTGGGCAAGTAGACGAACTTCCCACACGAACTCATTTCCAGGGGTGTTCGCGGGAGAAAGTTGAAGGCTCAACTAGACAAAGCCCCCCGTGACCTTCACTTTCCAGGGATTTTCGTTACTAAGGATTCGCGGGACAACTAGATGAATGTTGTCCCGTGAAAATCTCTATTTTTGTTCTCTTTCTTGATTTTGCATTATCGGCCCAAAATCCTGTAACGAGACTTGAAAAAAAATCAACTCCATACACACACTAACTCCAGAAAAACATCAAGTGCATTTGCTTGGAGAAAAATTAAACTAAGCTAAATACACAAAACAAAATATAACTAAACTAAAACTAAATACTTCACTAAAACTTTAAATACTACATAATGCACAAATATGATAACATGGAAATAACTAATTAAACATGCAAAAACTAGCTATTATGTACAAGGTGTACCTCCCTTTTTAAGCACAATCAAGTTGGTTCTTGTAGGAGCACCGTTTCCATGAGCTCCTCAACTTCTTGCTCCTAATATATCTTCAAATTGTTCGTTCACTTTGAACTTTTCCTTGGCACTATTCTCAATTTTGATGGCTTTATACGGGAATATTTTCGTCACTGTGAAGGGGCTCGTCTGTCAGCTTTTTAATTTGCCCGGAAACAACCTCAATATTGAGTTGAATAGGAGCACCTTATGGCCCACCTTGATGTCCTTCATCATAAGACGCTTGTCATGCCACCGTTTCATCTTTTCCTTGTAAATTCGCGACCTTTCATTTGACTCAAGCCGTAACTCCTCTAACTCGCTCATTTACAAAAGTCTCTTTACTCTACAGTTTGCATATCAAAGTTGAGCATTTTTATCACCCAGTAAGCTTTGTGCTCAATCTCGAATGGTAAGTGGCACATCTTCCCATAGACAAGCCTAAAAGGTGACATGCCTATGGGATTTTGAAGGTGGTTTGATATGCCCGCAATGCGTCTTCTAATTTCTACGCACAATCCTTTCTTTGACTCCCCATTGTCTTTTCCAAAATGCCTTTGATTTCTCAGTTCAAAATTTTCGCTTGACCATTAGCTTGTGGATGGTATGGGGTCGTTATTTTATGCTTGACCCCATATTTCTTCAGAAGAACCTTGAAACTCTTGTTGCAAAAATGGGAACCCCTATCACTCACTATAACCCTCAGTGTGCCAAAACGGGTAAAATTAAACTTCTTTAGAAACTTTGTGACCACCTTGGCATCATTTTTTGGTGAGGCCATCACTTCCACCCACTTGGACATATAGTCCAATATAACCACGATATACTGATTCATGTATGATCTCAGAAATGGGCCCATGAAGTCGATTCCCCAAACATAAAATAACTCCACCTCAAACATCATGTTCGTAGGCATCTCGTCTCTCTAGGTGATATTACTGGACCTTTGACACCAGTCACAAGATTCCACATAACTTCAAGAGTTACAGAACAAAGTGGTCCACCAAAAACCTGATTGGAGGATCCTTTTTTGCCGTTCTTGATGCCTCAAAGTGGCCTTCAAACTTCTTAGAGTGGCAATGGGTCAAGATCGCCTCCATTTCTTCCTCCGACACACACCTATGTATTACTCCATCACCACAAGCTCTAATTATTAGTGGTTCCCCAAAAATAATACTTGATGTCCGAAAGAAATTTCCTTCACCAATGAATGTTCATCTCAGGTGGTATCACATTACTAACCAAGAAGTTCACATGGTCGAAAATCCGCGGAACTGAACACTCCGCCACAGCTAGCAACTGTTCATCTGGGAAATTCTCATTGAGTTGCCCTCTAATCTCCTCGTTTTCATCTCTCTCTAGCCTCGAAAGATGACCTACTGCCAGACCCCTTTTTATCTCGAATTTCCAAATGAAACTCCTGAAGAAGTAAGACCCATCTGATCAATCTCGGCTTTGCATCTTTCTTAGCCATCAAATAGTTAACAGCCGCGTGATCTGTGTAGACTATCACCTTGGATCCCACCAAGTATGATCTGAACTTGTCAAAGGCGAACACTATAGCAATCAACTCATTCTCTGTAGTTGCATAGTTAATCTAAGCCTTATTCAATGTCTGACTAGCATAGTAGATAACGTGCAAACGCTTCTCTTTTCTTTGACATAACACGACTCCTACAGTATAGTCACTCACGTCACACATTAACTCAAATGGTAGACTTCAATCAGGGTCCAACATAGTAGGAGCTGAGGTGAGCTCTTTCTTCAATAATTCAAAGGCCCACAAACATTTTTCATCGAACACGAATGGAACATCTTTCATGAGTAAAGAGCAAAGTGGCTTTGTAATCTTTGAAAAATCATTTATAAATCTTCTGTAAAATCCTGCATGCCCTATGAAACTTCTGATCCCTTTGATTGAAATTAGAGATGGAGCTTTTCTATAACCTTAATCTTGGCTCTGCCAACTTCAATCCCATGGGACAAAATCTTGTGGCCAAGAATGATGCCCTCCTTCACCATGATGTGGCATTTCTCCTAGTTTAACATCAAATTTGTTTCTTCACACCTCTAAAGTAACATACCAAAATTCTAAAGACACCCAAAAAATGATGACCCAAATACTTAAAAGTCGTCTATAAATACCTTTATAAAGTTCTCAACCATATCTGACAATATTGCCATCATGCAACTTTGAAATGTAGCCGGGGCATTACACAACCCAAACGACATCCTCATAATAGCGAATGTTCCATATGGACATGTAAAGCTCATTTTCTCCTGGTCTAGGAGGTCTGTTAGAATATAGTTATAATATAAATATCCATCTAAAAAGCATTAGTACTGATGCCTTGCAAACCTTTCCAACATCTGGTCAATGAAATGTAATGGAAAATGATATTTTCTTATTATATTATTGAGCGAGCTGTAATCTATACACGTTCTCCATCCTATGACTGTCCGTGTTAGGATGAGCTTATTGTTCTCATTCGGGATTACATTCATCCTATCTTTCTTCGGTACCACCTAAACAGGGCTCTCCTACGAACTATCGATATTAGATAAATTATACTCGCATCTAATAGCTTTAACACTTCAGCTTTCGCCACTTCTTTCATGTTCCGATTTAATCTTTGTTATTGGTAAAATCCGAAAAGATGACACATCAACATAAACATTGTGTTTCGCGGAGATAATAAGTGACATGTCAACGAATGTCGACTAGATTAAGCCAATCTAAGGTGGCTAGAAGATAACCCCATAATGCTGGTCAGGTTACTTAGATGGTCGGGTGGAAAACATTTAACCAAGGTAATTAGATTGATCGAGTACAGAAAATGGTCGGGGAAACCCGAATGGTCGGGTCTAGTTATCTGACCGGGTGTAGATCCCTAGTCGGGGGATGAAAGAGGTTTGGTCGGGTTTGGTAGACGGTTGACTAAGCGACACGTGGATAACTTTGAGATACGCTCGGATGCCTGACACGTCGACAACGAAGAATTCAATATAATCATGACTCAAATACGCAAAAGAAGAATTGTATTCAAATAAGGTGTTATGAAGCATACTCAGACAAGGAAACAAACTTCCCTAGAGCTATCAGAGTCCAGAATAGGCAAAAGACCCGATGTGTTTAAAACACAAACAATGCAAAACAGGAAAGAAGATTAAAACGACTCCAACAAGTCAGAGTTTTAATAAGTTACTACCACATTTTCTTTTACTTGTACTCCAAGAATTAGTGTTCTATACATGTATAAATAGACCCTAAAAACACCCATAAAGGGGATGAACGAAACCTAAGATACAAGAGCATAAGAAAGATCGAGTTTGTAATAAGATTCATCATAGTGAAGCTTTTCCCTCGTCGTCACCGGCAACCGTGGTTTTTTCCTTTCTCGGGTTTTTCCACATAAAATTGTGTTTGCATGTTCTCTTTCTCTTTCTTATTCATAATATTATTGTCAACTCACCATAACTTGTTAGACGCGTGATCGAGTCTACATAATCCCAAAAATCACCGTCAACAATTGGCGCCAGAAGGAGGGAGGATCAACAAAATCTAAGGGAATTTGTGTGACAGTAACATGGCAAATATTAGAGATGGAAGCCAGTCCCCACATGAAATTGACACCTCGCATGGTGTCAATGATGCTGGTCTAACAAACACCAGCACTGCCGGATGAGATTTACCTTCTAGAACTCTGACTTCCATCGAACAAGATGTGATAACTTCTACAGATGCCATCCCCAGTATCTCCCTGGATGCTTTCCGGTAAATTCAGGAATCCCTACGGAGAGTCATCGAAGACGCTTCCAGACAGGGAATCAACATAACTGCTACCACCAACTTAACCTAACCATACCAGCTATCTACGCCAGTAGTAGCTCGAGACCCCAGGGTATGTTCTGAAATAGTGGTTACGACCTCAGGCGAGCAGCAAAAATATAGTAGAGATAGGGCGGATCATCGCAAAAGGAAGGAACATTTCCAAAAGAGAGATGATCGCCAAGATAACTAAGACCAGAGAGAGCATGAGGGTCGGGGAAACCAAGAAAGAAGGGAACAAAGGGAGCCCAGTTTGCAAGAGGATACAGTAAGGTACCATGGACGGGGAACGAGTTACGACAAAGATGACATGTATGACGATCACATGAGGAGATCCCGATCAGCTTCAACTGACAAGGAAGCTCTTCAGAGGAGGCGTAGGGAGACAACCCCCGCACCTAAGTACAACATTAGTGACGCCCAGGTCACAAGGCTAGTTTCAAGGGACCCCTATGTTAGGATTATGCTCAATGGCAAGAGCGTAAGATTGTAATTGACAATCTTCTCATATTAATAAAGTGAATTCTGATTCTTACAATTACTTATAGCATTTATTATTATAATTGTCAAGGTAAATAATCATAAGGTCAAAAGACTATGAGACATGAAGAATTGTTCATACATCCGGATATGTATGAGGTAGACACAATTCTTTAGTTAGTCTTGAATAACGTTCACAACTTAAGTTAAAGGTTGGGCACCTCTATCTTGTTAAAGTTGTAGAATTCTTTTACTAGCATTTGAGTGGGATCAAATGAATATGATGAGTCTAAAATCATCGAAAGGCTTTCGAGTAAAAGAATCTAGTGCACTAGGTGCATTGAACTGGATCACAATGAAATACTTTATCTAGAACCGTCACTAGATATAAGTCTTTTCATTAAAGAGGACAATCAGAGAGTCTATCTTAATCTTGAGATAAATGATGGACTTATGGTTGCAAGTGTTATTATTAGAGCTATCAATGAGTACGATTATATAGCATAGTCTATCCTCAATAGTTTGGTGGTATACATTTGTTAATCGATAGAGGACTTCATTTATAGATATGGACATTGTGGCTCCATTTATGAAATGAGAGTATAATATCATCATATGGATGTTTTGAGGTATTGGATATTAAATCTCAACGTTGAGTTTTCAATAATGATTATTGAAAACATGGCTTCTGGACAAGTCAAAGTATCCAAGTTCGAAATGTGGTCATATGAGGAAATATGGTAACTTGGAGAGCTATAGGCGGTCTATGACCTCTTGGCGATTGCTGATATTATTCACGAGGATACACCATCTCTTGTAGACTTGCCTAAAGGGATAAAACCCATTGGATGCAAGTGGGTATACAAGAGGAAAAGAGGTATGGATGGTAAGGTGGAAACCTTTAAAGCTAGACTAGTAGCTAAAAGTTATACACAGAAAGAAGGTATCGATTACGAGGAAACCTTCTCACCTGTTGCCATGCTTAAATCCATTAGGATACTCTTATCCATTGCAGCATCTCTAGACCTAGAGATTTGGCAAATGGACGTCAAGACAGCTTTCCTTAATGGAAGTCTTGACGAGAGCATCTACATGATGCAACCAGAGGGATTCATTGAAAAAGGCCAAGAAGAAAGAGTATGCAAGTTGCAAAAGTCCATATATGGACTAAAGCAAGCATCCAGATCCTGGAACATAAGGTTCGATCAAGCTGTAAAGGGTTTTGGATTTATTCAAAACCCTGACGAACCTTGTGTATACAAGAGGATCAAAGGCGACAAGTTGGTTTTCCTCATTCTTTATGTTGATGATATACTACTCATTGGAAACGATGTAGGTGTATTGACATCAGTGAAAGAATGGTTAGCAAAACAATTTGATATGAAGGACTTAGGAGAAGCAAGTTATATTCTTGGTATCCAAGTAATAAGGGATAGAAAGAATAGAACGATTGCATTATCCCAAGCTTCATACATTGATAAAATCTTGTCTAGATTCACCATGCAAGATTCCAAGAAAGGTATGTTACCTTTTAGACATGGAATCAAACTTTCTAAGGGTCAAGCACCTAAGAATGTGCATGAAGAGCAATTCATGAGTAGAGTTCCATATGCCTCGGCAGTTGGAAGTCTCATGTATGCAATGCTCTATACTAGACCAGATATTTGTTTTGCTGTTGGCATAGTTAGCAGGTTTCAATCGAAACATTGTCCTGATCATTGGACGGCAGTCAAGCATATTTTCAAGTATCTCAAGAGAACTAGAGATTATATGCTTGTATGCTCTGGAGGGGATTTAATTCCCGTTGGGTATACAGATTCTGATTTCTAGTCGGATTCTGACTCTAGAAAATCCACATCAGGATCTGTGTTTACCATTGGATGAGGAGCAGTCATATGGAGGAGTATCAAGCAATCTTGTATTGCTGATTCCACCATGGAAGCTGAGTATGTTGCTGCATGTGAAGCTGCCAAAGAGGCTGTTTGGCTCCGCTAATTCTTGATTGACTTAGAAGTGGTTCCTAGTGCGAATAAGTAGATCACTATACACTGTGACAACAGTGGTGCAGTGGCTAATTAGAAAGAACCAAGAAGTAATAAGAGAGGTAAACACATTGAAAGGAAGTATCACCATTTGAGGGAAATTGTTCATAGGGGAGACGTGACGATCACCAAAATCGCGACAGCAGAAAATCTAGCGGATCCTTTCACAAAGGCTCTACCTCAGAAGAGCTTTGATGGATATCTAGAGAACATGGGAATGAGAGATATGACACACTTGCTATAGAGCAAGTGGGAGATTGTTAGGATTATGCTCAATGGCAAGAGTGTAATATTGTAATTGACAATCTTCTCATATTAATAAAGTGAATTCTGATTCTTACAATTACTTATAGCATTTATTATTATAATTGTCAAGGTAAATAATCATAAGGTCAAAAGACTATGAGACATGAAGAATTGTTCATACATCCGGATATGTATGAGGTAGACACAATTCTTTAGTTAGTCTTGAATAACGTTCACAACTTAAGTTAAAGGTTGGGCACCTCTATCTTGTTAAAGTTGTAGAATTCTTTTACTAGCATTTGAGTGGGATCAAATGAATATGATGAGTCTAAAATCATCGAAAGGTTTTCGAGTCACTAGATATAAGTCTTTTCATTAAAGAGGACAATCGGAGAGTCTATCTTAATCCTGAGATAAATGATGGACTTATTGTTGCAAGTGTTATCATTAGAGCTATCAATGAGTACGATTATATAGCATAGTCTATCCTCGATAGTTTGGTGGTATACATTTGTTAATCGATAGAGGACTTCATTTATAGATATGGACATCGTGGCTCCATTTATTAAATGAGAGTATAATATCATCATATGGATGTTTTGAGATATTGGATATTAAATCTCAACGTTGAGTTTTCAATAATGATTATTGAAAACATGGCTTCTGGACAAGTCAAAGTATCCAAGTTCAAAATGTGGTCATATGAGGAAATATGGTAACTTGGAGAGCTATAGGCGGTCTATGAGCTCTTGGCGATTACTGATATTATTCACGAGGATACACCATCTCCTATAAGATTGTCTAGGGTATGAATGAGAAACGTCTCCTTATTCTATCTTTATTTAAGAGTTCAATTTTAGCTCTTTAGTGGAATGAGTTAAAATTAATAGATTGGACCTAAGTGAATCATTTGTTGATTGTGATTAGGTTGTGTCTATTGAAGCTTAAATTTAGATAGCCCGCCAAGATCCCCAATCCACACGTATTTACATGGATCACTTGATATATTCTACCGGGCCGATTTAAGGGTCCATCTAGAATTGTTTTTAATATATCAAGAATATAATATGTCTATTATTTAATTAATGGGCTGCACTGTTATATTAATATATTAAAAGGAGACATGTGGGCTTGTTTCTTTTAGTAAGAATGGGTCTGGTTCACATGTGGGCTTTTAAATAAAATCCAATGGATTAAATGAAATAAGAAAATAATATATGGCCCATTTATATAAGTGGGGCGGCAAGGTGTATATATTAACCTAATATATTATTTTGTTTCATTGTTTTAATTAAATAAGAATTAGTTAATTTATTAATTAATTGTTTAATTAAGAAACAAATCTTTTTCTGATCAGGAAATATATTTCCTAAAGTTATACTATTGGTAGTAGTATATTAAAAGTAAAAGACTTGTTTGATAAGAAAATAAATAATTAATTTTATTTATTTAATCAAATAAGAAGTCTTTTTATTTAGTCAATAAAAGAAAAAAAATATCTATGAGTTGGATTAGGTTTTGAAGTCTAAAGGTTGATGGAAATTAGGGTGCAACAAAAACTCTTTTTGGTATGTGATTTACGGCAACCCTAGTCCATTTAGAGGAAGATTTCGGCAATCCTAAATAGAAGAGGAAGCAAAATTTCGGCCACCTAAATAATACCATATATAGAATTCGGCCACAATAGTTGATTGAATGATTCAATTTTTCTTCTTCTTCTCAATTCATAGAAAAGGATAATTTTTATTCTACTAAACATAAAAGAGAGAAGAGATTATTCTTTGATAGTACACTGATTGCTTGTTCATCAATAAGCTTGTGTGTACAACATCGAATTAGGTTCACACGAGTTTCGATCATTAGATTGAGAACTCAAAAGTGACCGGAATAATTTTTGTCTTCTTTTGATTGTTTTGTGACTAACAAAAGAAAAAGAAAACTTTGTTCATCGATTCTCAGGTTTGCAATTCAAAGAAAAAGGGAGACCACGCTCCTAGGTGATTCACGTACGTGTTCGGATTGGAAGATCTCACGGTACTGTTCACGATCACTGTTCACGGGGGAGGGGGGAGGGAGGGGTTACTGTTCACGCGGTACTGTTCACAATCACTGTTCACACGGGTACTATTCACGGGTATCGGAAAAGATTTTGCGGATTACCAATCGACGTAAGTCAATCGGATCACGCGTCAAGAGGTATTTAACTCTAACCGTATATATTTGAGTTTAATTAATTAAAAGGTTAAGATTCAACTTTGAGAAAAATTTTAAAACCATACGAAATCTATTTTTCGTTCCTTCCGCTGCGTTTTATATCGATTTTTCCCTACACCCCATGGTCTTACCGTACATCAAAGGTTTGAAGAGCACAGTAAACGAAAGGAAAGCAGGAAATTCTGTTAGGAAGGATAGAGGCATTGGAGTAAAGACAAGGTTGCTGGAATCTGCTAATTGGTGACTCAGGGAGTCCATTCACTGCTTCCATAAAGCAAACTCGCTTTTCAGAAAAGTTTAGGATGCCACACGTGGAGCAATTCAAGGCCAACACTAACCCCCAATAGCACATCAGAAGATACCAAAGCGCGATGGTGCAATATGACTATGATGATGCACTCATATGTAGGATGTTCCCTCAAACATTAGGGCATCATGTGTCTAGATGGTTTGGTGGCCTCGCTAGTGGATTAGTCATGAATTTTGAAGAGTTGATATAGGCTTTCACCAGGCAATTCATGGGGAATATTCACCGTCGAAAGTCAATATATGTCCTTTCAACCTTGAAACAAAGAAATGATGAGAAATTAAAGGACTACCTCACCAGATTCTCTCAGGAAGTCTTGGAAGTGCAGGACCCCAACGACGAGGCGGTAGTGTCTGCATTTTTCAACAGTTTGTAGCACAGCCAGTTGTCACTCAGCCTAAGACAGAGGGGACCAACCACCTATGCAAATCTAGTGGATGATGAGGGAGGATACGCCATGGCCGAAGAAGAGTAGATAGCCTACGAAGGAGACCTTATACATGGCGGTCGACCGGGAGAATGCCAAAAACCCAAAGACAATGGTTCGAAGGGAAATACTAAAGGAGACCAAAAGAACAATTCTGGAAAAGGCAAGGAAGGTCACAAAGACGACGATCAAAAAGGCAATAGGACCTTCTAGAGGCAATACACTAAATATTGCCCAAAAGCAAGAAGAAATTTTGAACGTAATAAAAGACAAGAACCTGTACAAAAAGCCCCCAAAACAATCCAGTTTTACAAGGAGAGACACCTCTAAATACTACTGATTTCATCGAGAGAACGACCATGAAACTTCTAAATGCTACCAACTGAAGGATTATATTGAAAAGTTGATCAGAGAGGGGAACTTGAAAGACGTGG
This sequence comes from Dipteronia sinensis, assembly GCA_033220585.1. Classification (NCBI taxonomy): domain Eukaryota; kingdom Viridiplantae; phylum Streptophyta; class Magnoliopsida; order Sapindales; family Sapindaceae; genus Dipteronia; species Dipteronia sinensis. The sequence continues at coordinate 20,168,053 of CM065641.1, forward strand.
TTCTCAAAGAAGGGGACGATCGAGAAAATGACCCCGTGAAGAATGACCAAGACAAAAAAGGCAGTCCAAGGGGAAATTCAGGTGTCGAAGATATCAACACCATCTTTGGCGGGCCATGCACATGAAGAAGTAGCTGGGAGAGAATGACTGAAGTCCACGAGGCAATAAATGACCAGAAGAACTTGGAAGTAAACTCAGTAGGTCCCGACCAAAAGAAGCTCAAGCAAGGTTGGGACCCGATCATTTTTTCTGAAGCTGATGCCCACGGACTTGAAGTCAGACTAAATGATGCAATCGTGGTGTCAGTTCGTATTGGTCACAAAGAAGTAAGAAGAGTACTGATCGATAATGGAAGCTCGGTGGATATCTTAAGTGTCGGGGTATTTGATCAGTTGGGGCTACAAAGGAAAGATCCGCAGCCACTGACGATTCAGCTCAGAGGATTTGGAGGAGCAGAAGTGAGATCACTAGAGACGGTCAAACTGCCATTTGAGATATGGAGCTTCCCATGTCAGAAGATGGTGCTACTCAATTTCGTAGTTGTCGACACCAAGAATTGGCCCTACAATGCCTTATTAGGAAGACCATTCTTAAACAAGTCAAAGGCGGTCACGGCAACATACGCCATGACTGTCAAATTCCTGACTGAGGGAGGGGTCGCTGTCATGAAGGGCTCCTAGGAATCGGCATGGAAAGCCAATTTGGCTGTTTATAGAGAAAAAGCAGAGCCGGATGTAATGCAGATAGACCTCCCCGAGCGGGAAAAGTGTCCGAAGGTAGACGAAGAAGAGGAAAAAGTAGAGACACCGACCCACTTCGACCTGGACCGAAGGGAGTCATCTCCAAATGATGGGAAAGACCAAGAAGGGGAACCAACTAATGAAGTTGTGATAGACGACAAAAACCCCGAGTAGACATTGAAGCTAGGGGTGCAGTTAACATAATAAGTACAAAATAAGCTAGTCAACTTGTTAAAAGAATACAAGTTCGTGTTCGCTTGGAAGCGTGAATATATGCCGGGGATCGACTCCAAAATAATTTCCCATGCCCTGGCAGTTGATCTCGAATGGAAACCGGTTATCCAGAAGAGGCAATGATTCAACCCTAAGAAAAGCCAAGCGGTTAAAGATGAAGTCCATAAGCTACTGGCAGCAGGTTCAATCAAGGAAGTACGGTACCCGGAGTGGGTCACCAATGTCGTACTCGTAAAAAAGAAGAACAGGCAATGGAGAATGTGTGTGGACTTCACAGACCTAAACAAGGCATGCTCGAAAGATAGTTTTCCTTTGCCATGAATAGACCAGCAGGTCGATGCAATGGCGAGGCATGAGCGACTGAGTTTATGGACACCTATTTTGGCTATAACCAGATAAGAATGTTCAGACCAGATGAGGAAAAAACTGCTTTCACAACCGACCAGGGGCTTTACTGCTACAAAGTAATGCCTTTTGGCCTCAAGAATGCCGGAGCAACTTACCAAAGATTGGTAAACAAGATGTTCTATCGTCAAATCGGCAGAAACATGTAGGTGTATATAGATGACATGCTGACAAAAAGCATCACAGCTGAAAAGCATGCAACAGATCGGGAAGAAACATTTGGGGTGCTGAGAATGTATGGGATGAAGCATAACTAGAACAAATGTGTTTTTCCGGTACCATCGGGAAAGTTCCTTTGATTTCAAGTGCACCAGAGGGGATCAAGGTGAATCATGAGAAGATAAAGGCCTTGGAGAAAATAAGGTCCCCGGTTACTATAAAAGACATTCAAAAGTTAATGGGCTGTTTGGCCTTGTTAAACCGATTTATCCGCAAATCAACAAACATGTGCTTGCCTTTCTTCAAAGCCATAAGGAAAGGTAAAGGAGTGGAATGGAATGAAGAGTGTGAACAAGCCTTCCAGAAAATTAAGGAATATCTAGGTAAGTCCTCAATCTTGTCGAAGCCTCTGGACGGGGAAGTGTTATATTTATACATGTCAGTCACAGCTGTGGTCAGGGGGTCGGTACTAGACAGGCTAGACGAAGTAGTACAAAAACCGGTATATTACACTAGCAAGGCCTTGCTGCCAGCGGAAACGAGGTACTCGGCAACTGAGCAGATGGCATTAGAATTGGTGACAGCATCAAGAAAATTGAGACCCTATTTTTCAGGCTCTCAAGATTGAGGTTTATACGGAGTGTCCATTAAAGCAGATCTTGTCTAAACCAAAAATGTCAGGAAGATTGACAAAATGGGTGGTTGAGCTAAGTGAATTCGATATCACTTACTTGCCAAGGGCTGCAATAAAGGGTCAGGCAGTGATAGATTTGATCGCTGAGTTCACTGAACCAAACAGTGAAGTGATCAGAATGCTTGAAGATAATGAGAGGAATATTTTTAACTGGAAGTTGCACGTCGATGGGTCGTCCAATACGCACATTAGCGGGGTAGGCAAAATGGTATCCACCCCAGACGGTGATCAGGTAGAATGTGACTTGAGATTTGACTTCAGAGTTACCAACAATATGGCAGAGTATGAGGCATTGTTGGCAGGACTCAGGGTTTGCACGGCACTGGGAGTAGACGAATTAGAAATATTTAGTGACTCAAAGGTCGTGGTCAACCATGTCTTAGATGAGTACCAGGCGAAGGATAATAATATGGCCGTTAACCTAGAAATAGCCAAGGCGCTTCTCGAGAGATTCAAAAGTTTTAGAATCACCCGAGTCTCGAGAGAGAGAAATGAGAAAGCCGTCGCTCTATCAAGATTGGCATCATCAACCACTGGTATCTGGTCCAAAACGATCCTATTGGCTCATCTCAAGAGACCCAGTATCAAAGAAGAGGAAAAGTTAATAATCAAAATAGTCGAGGAAGGGCAGATCACCTAGATGACCTCGATAAGGAAGTACCTAAAAGATGGCACACTCCCGAAGATACGATCAAAGCAAAACGTATCAGGTACAAGGCAGCCTGGTATTCAGTAATAGGAGGAGAGCTCTACAGAAAGGGGTTTTCAAAGGCCTTGTAGAGGTGTGTTAGTCAGGCTGAGGGAGATAAGATTCTGGCAAGTATACACATATGTGTTTATGGAAACCATACTGGGGGAAAAATTTTGGCTCATAAAACCCTCAGACAAGGCTACTTTTGGCCAACCTTATTCCAGGAATTGTAATCAGTGGCTGAGAAGTGTAGTACTTGTCAAAGGATTACAAATTACATTAAGCAGCCACATGAGCACTTGAAGAATCTGACCTCTCCTTGGCCATTTGCAATGTGGGGATTGGATCTGATCGGCCCAATGCCAAAGGTGACCAAAAGAGGTGCAAAGCATGCCATAGTAGCAGTAGACTATTTTACAAAGTGGGCAGAAGCAGAGGTGTTGGTATATATAACTGAGGCTAATACCACCAGCTTCGTGAAGAAAAATATCATCTACCGATTTGGAATCCTGAATACAATCGTCATTGATAACGGGACCCAATTCGATAGTGATAACTTTAGGGAAATGTGTCAAAAGTACCACATTAAGAATGACTATGCCACGCCAGTCCATCCTCAGACCAATGGACAAACTAAAGCTTTCAACAAGATCATCAAGCACACCTTGAAGGCCAAACTTGATGATAGAAAAGGAAATTGAGCTGACAAGTTGCACGAGGTACTTTGGGCGTACCAGATTACTCACAGAACATCAACAGGTGAAACACCCTATTCCTTAGCATTCAGGGACTGAGAAAGTTATCCCGGTCGAAATAACCCACACTTCCCCCAAAGTCCAGCTATACCAACCTAATGCAAATGTAAGGACTCTAGAATAGAATCTGGATGGGTTGGAAGAAAAAAGGGACATTGTGAGAGTGAGAAACGCTGCCTATCAGCAAAGGGTCGCTAGATATTACAACTCGCACGTTCAGATAAGAAAATTCTAGCTCGGAGATCTGGTCCTCAGAAGAGTATTCTCGAACACTAAAGAAAAAGCGGTTGGATCTTTGGCAGATAAGTGGGAGGTGCCTTATCAAGTTGTCGGATTAGCTGAGCATGAAGCATATTACCTTACCCGACCAGAGGGGGGAGAATTGCCCTGACCTTATAACGCCTAGTGTTTGAAGACATTCTACCCTTAAGGGGATTTTTTCTTTCAGTTTATTTAGATGCTCTGGTAAATTTAGAATTAGTACAAATTTTATTTATTCCTGATTAGTTGTTGCTTTTTTCTAGTTTTTTGATCGAAGTTATCAATAAAAGCCCCTCGAGGGAAGAATAGTTCAAGAAAAGTGTTCTAATATTGCTTTCGTTTACAAAGGCAATCTCACTGAATGAGTGCTCGGGGGGTACAGTAATGGTGCCAAAAGTATATGTCATAAAGACAATACACATTCACCGAAACTAACTGGGTGCATATAAACATTGTTAGAGTGCCTTTAGATTATAGATATCTAACGAGATGCACAGAAAGTTGGATGGGGCAGTCCAATTCTCATACTTGAACACCAGTTAGCCAGATACTCGGTTGAGATAAGTTAAGTTAATGAGATGCAGATCATCTCCATTGCAACAAATCTTGAGCAACAAACTACTGGGAGACGTCCCATGACTTAGTTGACAGATAAAATACAAACGTCTATAAATTAGATACCATGCAAATGGTTCATGAAAAGAACACTACTTGACAAAATATACAAAAGCGACTGCGAACAGTCCAGACAAACAAGGTCAGAAAATTGTTCTTGCAGCAAACCAAAAAGGGCCAATTAATAATACAACTGGCCATACCAAGTTCGGTTAGTTGACAAGACACCTGACCGAGTATATGGCAATCAGTTAATAAGTTAACTGATCAAATCAAAACTAATGACCAGCAAAGATTATCAACTAAAGTATAGAAATCCACATGAGTAAATAAAGATCTATATTATCAAAAATGAAATAGTCTTTCATACAATGGTATAGAAAATTTACAAGATGTGTGACGATAATGAAAGAGTGATAAAACTAATACAGCCAATAGTCAAAGTTGCCAAATTAGGCTCCAAATGTGCTCGAGGGACCGTTGGGTCTAGAATTCCCGGGATGGTTGCTTCTATCCTCATAGCCATTGGTTAGGTCCCCAAAATCTGGCCAACGAATGTCATCCTCTGGATCATCAGTCATAAAGGGTGAGTAGTCGGTGTCAAGTAAGGGTCCAACATCAAATCCCTTGGCTGACGTACCACTTTCCCCACCCGCGTGGAAAGTCACCAGGGAAGATTTGGAGGGGAATTCTAGATGCATGATGTGAGGGTCCTTCCCGATCGGTTTATAGTAGGCTATCCATCTTATCCTTTGATTTTTTATTGCATCTAGATACTCGGCTTTGTGCTTTTGGATCGTCAATCCCATTTTTTGCAAGCCTCTCCGGAAGACCTCTCATTTGTCCCAAAGAACATTTGAGCGGTAACGAGCCCTCGATCTAGCTCCCTCAACATAACTGCTTTGAATGTAGAAGACCCGTTGTACCGATCAACACTCTAGACCTCGATATCCAGTTTGGCTTCCTGCAAAAGCACCTCTACGCTGACCTTCTGTTGCTTCAGGTCTTCAACCAACCTCTCATAACGAAGCTTGGCCTCCTCAGATTCCTGTTGGGCCACGAGCATGGATTGTTTGGAAGTAGCTATAGTTTCTTTAGCAGCACGAGCCTCTGCTTCTTGATTAGCAAATGTTTGCTCTGCTAGAATGATCTTTTGCTTCAACTCAGCACACTGCTGCTCGGCTTTAGACATGCTCGCTTTAAGTTGGGTACCCTTCTTAGCAAGGTCATTGAGATTTTCAGTGGCAGTATTAGCTCGGGTCTCAGCGTTAGCCACAGACCTCCTTAAAACAGCTTCAGTTACATCGTGCTGCCTCAGCTTTTCTTCAAACGATTCCTTGACCCATTTGCTGAGGCGGAATCTAGTGCCTTCTTCTTCCTTTCAAGTTCCTTCTTCAGTATGGAGGTTTCAGCAGCCTGCCTTTTTTGAGCAATCAAGGCCCAGGTTAACTTTTCCATGACCTGAAAAAGAAACAAAACATGTTATAATAGTGAGCCCAAAACCGGATGAATCGCTCAGAAAATGACACTTACGTATACGCTGTTGTTGAAAACTGCACAGATTCGCTCCGAGCTATTGGCATTTTAAAAGTCCTTCCAATAACCTTCCCCTAATATAGCCTTTTCTGACAAACATGGTCAGTAACATGTCAAGAGGGTCGATCGACGCTTCCCTAAAGTCAAAAAGGTCGGCAGGTGGTTGTATCACCTTATGACTTTGAGGCTGCTGACCAACCAGAAGTGTACCAATGGCGGACTGGGTTGCCTCAAGAGTAGCTTCCAAGGGTCTAGCAACAGTCTGCTCCTGATCAGTGGCTCCTGATAAACCCACTTCAATATTGCTTGCAATAGGGGCCACTTCAACATTTGACAACATCCCAGAGGGTCGACCCAACTGCATAGCAATTTTGTCGAAATGGTATACCCCATGGTTAGTCATGTTATCTTCTACTATAAGATAAAGAGGATCAGCTGGTTCCCTATCAGAGTTAGCCTGCCCCTCGTCAAAGTCTGAGTCAGTAAAGACTATCTGATGCTTGACCGAAAACTGCATCGGGGCCTTACCAGCACGCTGTACAGGAGGCTCAATGGGAACTTGACTTGTTGGGCGTTCGATTTGGAAGGGAGCCGATTCAGATAGAGGTGGGGGTTATATTTTTTTGGGGGATAGCTTGCTTACTGACCCCACTAGGGGCATGATCATCTACTCTAGGTTAATTAGATGGAGGAAAGGCAGATGTAGCAAAAACGCGATCAGTTCTCTTCTTCGATCATTGCTCCCTAAGAATCAGATAAGTTAACGTTTCTTGATCATCATTTTCCTTTACAGGGTCAATAAACCGGATCTCAGTTTGATGAGCCTCTGGTCCCACTACTATCTGAATTTCCTTCTTTTTTCGAGCTGCCTCAGTGGCGGAGGACCCATCAGCAGTTTTAGTCACCTTTCTGGTAAGAGACCTTTTAGAAGTTTTGGCCACCCTTCGGTCAGCCGTCTTCTTGGTGAACCTCCTCTTCGAACCCCTAGGGGAATTCCTCTACTCGTTATCCCTATCAGAGGATCTTCTCTCTCCTTCCCAATCACGAGCACCCGAAAATATATTGGGATCGGGCTCATAGGTATGCTCAACCATGTCTTGTTGAGGGGGAGCAATTCCTTGAACCAATTGGGAAGTGGCCTCCGCTCGGCTAACCATATCAAGGTTATTTACCTTCTTGGCTTGCTCACTAGCTACGATGTCCATCTCATACACAGAATAATTAAACCAAAGAACATTAGAAAAGGCAAATATATTTAAGGTAAGTCAAAATTGGGGGGAAGTAGTGCTTACAGCGTTTACGCCGGTTGAAACAAGCAACACTCGACGATCTCTGGCCTCCCAAGTTGTTTGGGTGGCCTTAATCACATTCTTGGCTTGATCCTCAGTCAGCATTACGGGAGCCTATTTCTACAGGTGAGAACTATAAAAGTGTTTGGGAACACTATTCTTAGCTATTTCCTGGCGAGGGTCAACAACCACAGTCTCGCCCTATTCATCTCGGATGAAGAACCAGCTGTTTTTCCAATATTTATTAAAAGAAGGAAAACCCCAAATGAAGCCCTTTGTGATCTTTGCTAGATACGGGGGTGGGCCGCTGGTTATACCTACTAGGAATCTAGTGGTTTATAGAACTGGATTGGAGAGGAAAGTACCCCCATTGTCCGATCGACCTAAGGTATAGAGGGGGGTCGGGGGGTACTTGGCACAAATCTGCTTCCACAGGTGCCATAAACTGATCAACGCCCGATAAGAATTTGGATTAAGTTACACATGAGCGATTCCAGCTTCAGCTAGGAATCTGGCGATGAAAGGCTGTAGGGGCAGCGTGACCTCAGACGTGAGCGAGGCCCCGTAAATTGCCACAGCGCCCTGATGGGGTTTCCAGATAGCGTGCTGATAGCTCATGAAAAGTTCAACCAATCGAGGGAGATCAAACCTCTCGTTGTATTTTATTATCTCCTACTCATCCACCACATTCACTTTAGAGTCAAAGACATTTGGTTACTCAGCAGAAAACCTCAATAAATGGGCTCGACGCCTCTTAGGAACGTTTTCTATTTATAGCAATTGGGAAGGAATCTTCAAATCAACTACTGGGGAATCTTTAGCAGCTGTTCTGCTTCCCTGACCGGATCCTGATGTCCTCGACATATCTGGGCATGTATTAGGAGAAGCATTGTTTAGGTTAGCAGCGTTTGGATCAAAATATGAAGGTTGAAACTCGGGATCAGCAACTGAATAATCAACGCTGAGAGATGTGGGTTGAGTTGTAGGGGTGTAATCTTAAGAACGTCCATGTAAAATAAACTCAATCCTATCAGCATTCTCTTTGTTTCCAGTTTCAATAGCACGCATTAAAAATTCAACAAAACGGTGACGGGTAATAGGGACCATACATGAATGATTAAAGTGGATGAAATATGAACTTTGTCGACGACGAAGTTGAAGGTCTAGAGAAGATGAACAGTTTGAAGAAAACTTAAGTGATGAAAATCTTCAAAATAGGGTTGCAGTTTTGAGAGAGAGAAACACAAAGATCGAGTGAGAGGGAAAATTAAGAGTTTTGAAAATATATATAGGTGAAAGTGACGTCATGCGAGAGTGGGGGTTAGTGTGCGAATCCCAAAGATCACGCGTCATTTGAAATTCGAATCAACCGCCATCAGTTACGTCATTCGCGTCAAATCACCTAGGCAAATCAAACTCTTGCAGTTAAAATTTAAAGCTTAGTTGTTAAACATTAATAAGCGCTAATGAGCTACAAGATAAAAATGCTCCCGGGTTAAACATATCTCACAGAGCGAGTTCTCTTTGTTGAGCAAGATGCTTGGTCTGAATGTTTAAGGTGGTATTGTTATCGGTGTAATCTGAAAAGATGACACGTCAGCATAAACATCGTGTTTCGCGGAGATAATAAGTGATGTATCAATGAATGTCGACTAGATTAAGCCAACCTAAGATGGCTAGAAGACAACCCCATAATGCTGGTCAGAGTTACTTAGATAGTCGGGTGGAAAACATTCAACTAAGATAATTATATTGATCGAGTAAAGAAAATGGTCGGGGAAACCCAAGTGGTCGGGTCTAGTTATCTGATCGGGTGTAGATCCCTAGTCGGGGGATGAAAGAGGTTTGGTCAGGTTTGGTAGACGGTCGGCTAAGCGACACGTGGATAACTTTGAGATACGCTTGGATGCCTGACACGTTGACAACGTAGAATTTAATGTAAACATGACTCAAATACGCAAAAGAAGAATCGTACTCAAATAAGGTGCTATGAAGCATACTCAGGTAAGGAAACAAACTTCCTTAGAGCTATCACAATCCAAAATAGGCAAAAGACCCAATATGTTTAAAACACAAACAATGCAAAACAGGAAAGAAGATTAAAATGACTCCAACAAGTCAGAGTTTTAATAAGTTACTACCACTGTTTCTTTTACTTGTACTTGTACTCCAAGAATTAGGGTTCTATACATGTATAAATAGACCCTAAAAACACCCAAAAAGGGGATGAATGAAACCTAAGATACAATAGTGTAAGAAAGATCGAGTTTGACAAGATTCATCATAGTGAAGCTTTTTCCTCGCCGTCACCGGCAACCGTGGTTTTTCCCTTATCAGGTTTTTCCACGAAAAATTGTGTTTTCATGCTCTCTTTCTCTTTCTTGTTCATAACATTATTGTCAACTCACCATAACTTGTTATACGCGTGATTGATTCTATATAATCCCAAAAATCACCATCAAAAATCTTCTGTGGTGCTCAACTGATGTCTTGAACTCATCCTCTATGAGGATCTTATGCATGCAAATTGACAGGCTCAATCCTTTGATATCTGAATTCGTCAACACAATTGCTCTTTTGTGTTCCTTTAAAACCCTTAATAACTTCTCCTCTTCAAGCTTAGAAAGGGATGATGAAATGATGACCGGTAGAGACGTTGTTTCCCTAAGGAAGGCATACCGCAAGTGTGCGGGCAATTGCTTAAGTTACAGGGTAGGGGCTTCTCCACGGATAGTGGTAATTTCGTCTTACCCACTCCTAACTTTTCAAAGCGCCATTTTTCTTTAAAATTTTTTAATGGAAGTGAATCGAGACGCATTGCACATTCGGCTACCTTATTATTCTCATTTTTCTTGGATGCACCATTGGTTATGCAAATTTGGAGTGGCTCTTTTGATTCATCTCCACTAAGGAGTTCTTCTATCAAAGGATTCATCACTTCTACCCTCATGCAATTTTCAGCTTCTATCGGCCTCTTTACCGCTTTTGACATATCAAAGATAACTTCTTCATCTATAACCCACAAAGTCATACTGTCATTCTTGAGATCTATCATAGCTCCTGCCATCTTCAAAAACTGCATTCCTAAGAGTATGGGTATCTCCACATCTTCTTCCATCTCTAGTATCACGATGTCTACCGAAAAGTACAAATTTTCAACCTTCACCAATACATCTTCCATAATCCCTCTTGGATACTTGGTCTATCTATCCATAAGTTAGAGAGTGACATTAATGGGTTTCACCTCCCCTACACCTAGCTTCTAGAACAATATCAAGTTGTTGCTTGCCCCCGAGTCAATAAGCGCCTTACTAAAATCTGAAGTACCTATAGTGCATGGGATTATGAACTTGTCCAGATCTTTTAACTTTGGTGGAATCTTGTTTTGTATGATCACACTACACTCTTCCGTCAAGGCCATCATCTCGAATTCTTCTAACTTCCTCGTATTGGACAATGACTCCTTTAAAGAATTGACATAAGTGGGCATTTGGGCTAAGGCTTCGGTGAAAGGAATATTGATGTAAAGCTTCTTGAAGATATCAAGGAATTTAGAAAAATTATGATCATCCTTATGCTTCTTCAACCTTTAAGGATAAGGAATGGGTGGTCCATAGGCTTTTACTTGTGGGGGTGGAGGCAAATCAAAATATGTGGTAGGAAGGTCCTCTTCACTCTTCTTTTCTTCAACAATCTCTTCTTCAATCACAACCTCTTTCTCCTTCCCAAAACCTTCGGGTAATTCTATCATCTTGCACTCCTTAAAGATATTACCTTGCACTACTCTTCAGGGTTGACCATTGTATCACTAGGAAGAGTCTCTTGTTGTCTTGCTTGATTTCGCCTAGCTAGTTAACCAATTTGAATCTTAAGATTTTGGATTGATGCTTGAGAGTGTTGTGCAACTTGGTCAATCTTCGAATCCAACTTCTTTAGTATGGCATATTGAGTGTCCATGTGAGAGTCCAACTTGTTCATGTATTTTGAAAACAAATCTTCAAGAATGGGTTTTCTATCTCGTTGGTTGTTTATAAACTGATTTTGGAAACTAGGTTGTGGAAAGGGTTGTTGTTGAAATCCAGGTGGTTGTCTAAAGTTTGCTTATGGTTAAGGTGGATTTCGGGGTTGGTTATCTTTCCACAAGAAGTTGGTATGGTTCCTCCATCCCGGGTTGTAGGTATTAGAGAAAGGGTTGTTTTGGGGATTTGCATTTTAGTTGTTGAAGTTCTTATTGTAGTTCATAAAAGCTACTTATTTAGAGGACCCAGGAGCAAATGGGTTCCCAACTTGGCAATCTACACTCAAATGCGGACCCGTATACAAATCACAACTCATTGCATTGACATGGCTTCCATTTTCTTCGTGAGCACTTCAATATGTTCACTTGCTTCGTGAGCACTTCAATATGTGCCTTCATATTTGTCACTCATCTACTTCAATCAAACCCAGAGCTTTCTTCTGTAATTGCCTATCATTTGCCCAATGGATGTTGTTGATTGTCATTTCTTCCAATAGGTTGTATTCTACGTCTATTGACTTGTTCAGGAGGGATCCTCCAACAGTAGTATCAACTAGATTTCTTATAGAAATTATGATTCCTTGGTAGAATGACAACACAAATTTCCACTTTGGTAATCCATTGTAAGGACACTTTCTAATGGGCCCCTTAAATCTTTCTCATTTTTCTTATAAACTCTTATTGTCAAATTGTGAGAATGAAGTGATCTCATTTCTAAGGCCGGCAACTTTCCCTGGTGGAAAGTACTTGTTCAGGAAAGTCTGTGCTAACTCCTCCCAAGTGGTGATCGAATCTGGAGGTAATGAATGTAGTCACACCTCGCTCTCTCCCTCAGAGATAATGAGAAAAGCTTCAATTTGACCGCATCGTCAGAAACTCCATTATATCTGAAAGTATCACAAATATCACTGAAACTATATAAGTGCAGGTTAGGATCATCACTTGGTAACCCACTGAACAGAACTGTTGTAGCAATCATATGAATCTCTGCAAGCTTGATCTCTGTAAGAACCTCATTTTCATGATTGGCTTATTTCATGACAAATCACATTGGGGATGTTGGTGTAACGTGTAGTATAGGTTCTCCAAGTGTGATTTTCTTGAAGACATGCTTTCGGCCATCTCATGAACTTCAAGAGGTAGTTCACTTGTGCTTAATTCTATTTGAAAAGGTTTAGTTGCATACACTCACATCACATGCATTTGAATTGACATGCATTTTTTCATTGCTTATATGTGTGCATCCATTACATATCTCACACTTGCACCTCTTTGTTAGTTCTAAGTGCGGTTGTGTTCTACACTTTCGTTTCCAAAGTGTGTTTGGAAACGTCCGCACTTGCATGATGGTGTGCTTGTCTAAGCACATTGTGTGACCAATAGAGAGGTCCATTTACCCTCTCTTGGATTGGTATTGGGTTACATGGTTTTATACCATGAGTTTGGGCAATCTTGTTGATGTCCGAATCTGACCCTTGGTCACTCAAATGACCATATCTCTTTCTACAGATATCGAAACTTCTTTCGGTAAAAAGGAGTAGAAAGTATACTTCCATACCTTTCTAATGGTATATTAACAAAAGGTTTCAATGTCGTTTGGTCATGTTTTGGGTCACTCAAAACTAGAGCTGTTGTGTTGTCACATTTTTTTACCCTAGAGCAAAGCGACCTGACCTCCAGGTCGCCCTAAGGTCGCTTTTTGAAGCCAGAAATCAACTTTGTCTTGTCCAAAAAGACGTGGCTTCACTTGTCATATAAATACATCATCTTCTTCCCCAAACAGACCTAAAGCTCTGAAATTTATTCCTTTAGTGAGAGAAAGTGACTCCAAGAGAGAGAGAGAGAGAGAGAGAGAGAGAGAGCTCCAAGACTTGATTTTTACTCAACCAAACACAAATCCCATGTGCATCTAGCATCTTTCGAGAATCATCTACTCATGTGTATTCATGCTTTCATATCCTTTTAAGTTGAACATGTCCTAGAACTTAATGGTTGCATATTTGTTCATCTTTGCTTCGGATTAGCAATTACTTTGTTGATTAATTGCATGGTTCTTTGATTAAGCATGTGTTTGAGTATGTTTGTGTTTTTGTCTATTGGTTGAGATTGCCCATTTATTGATAGCTTAATTGATTAGGTAATTTGTGACTAAAAGCTAGGTCGTAAATATTCATGTGTGATTTATTGATAACTAGGTTGAGAAATTGTGTTTGAAATCAACTAGTTAATGTTCATGAATATTTAATTGCGTTTGTATTGTGATAGCTTGTATTTAGGACATATTTGCCCTCTAACTAATTAGGACTCATTGATTGCATTTGTTAATTGCATTTAGTGTCATTGCCATGTTTAATGACAAATTTTGTTGATTGGCTTGTGTTTGATGACTAGAGTTTAGAATTGCATATTTATATCTAGTTAGGTCTTTATGAGCATTCATATAGACATTGATATCTAGGATTTGTGCTTATTGCCATCATACAATCTCTAGATAAGCATTTAGTGTTGCCTAGCATTAATTGCATTTTGAATATTCATATATTCACATAGGTTTTTTTATCTCTTCTTGAGAGTTAAGTCTTGTTACTACAAGGTGTAGTGCACAAGCAATTGAAGTTTTACATCCAAGATGTGGTGGGCAAGCAAAGTGATCTAGGATTCACTATAAAGGCTCGTTGGGTAGTAGTGGTGGGTTAGTGACCGAGAATGGTGTGACTAGAGGACAATCTAGGTTGTAAACATCATTACAATAGTAGATTTGAGGATCAGTGTGGCTAGAAGGATAGTTCGTGGTTTTTCCCTTGTTGAAGGGTTTCCATGTAGAATCTGCCAGAAAACATGTTGCTAGATAATTAACATTACCTTCTTCCTTCTTTTTCTGGGACTTTGGGCAATCTCTTTTCCAATGTCCTTTTTCACCACAAAGGAAGCATTTCCCTTTGATCTTGGTTACTTTCTTGGTTTCCTTCTTGGTAGGCCCAAGTTTCTTTTTCTTCTGTTGTTTCTTGACCTTCTTACGGGTCTTAACAGTAGCAACTTTACCAACCAAATGAATCTCTTGACCTTTGTTTTTCACAAGGATCTTTTCAGCGCTTTGAACATCTTGCATCAGGCCCTGCAAGGTGTATTCCTTTTTGTTCAAGGTGTAGTCCAACTTGAACTGATCAAAGGAATCTGACAGTGAGTTAACTACCATATCAATTTTGATCTCACCATCAATCTCTGCATCATTTAGTTCAGCAATATTGAGATGTGCTATAACTTTCATCATGTGATCTTTCACAGATTATCCAGGTTTCATCCTAAGATTCATAAAAGCAATCACTGCCTCTCTCTTAGTCGTCCTAGACCTCATAGCAAACATTTTCTCTAGAGACATCATTATATCAGCAGCGGACTCCATTCCTTCATGTTGCTGTTGCAACACGTAGGAGATAGTGGCCATAATGTAACATTTTGCCATATCATCAGAAGTCTTCCACTGCTCATACTCATCTCTTTGCATCACATTAGATTCATTATTAGGAAGGGGTGGTTTAGGAGTGGTCAGAACAAACTTATGTTTTTCACTTTGCAGCAACAACCCAATTTTCCTTTTCCATGTTACGTAGTTATCTCCAGTTAAGGTGTTATCTTTCAGGATGTTCATAAGTGATGGGGTCATGATTTCTAATTAAAACAAAAACATATATAAGTAAATAACCATGATAATAGCACTTTTAAAAATTTATCTTGAATTAAAATAAATAATTCAATCATAAAAATTCAACGGTGATCCAACACCCATAAATATTACGCCTCCTTTTGGAGTTCGCACTATTTACTAGTTAGACTAGGTCCCACCTAATTGTTAACATAACAACCAGTGTTTTTAATTTTAGCCTTGTAATTTTTATTAACAAGAACTCTTGGGAGGATATTAATAAAATTACATTGAGTGTGTTACCAAGATATCGACCCTCAATTTTCTCTCACGAAAATCCCTCCTTGGGGAGTAGATTTCGTTTAAGTCAATTGTCTAGTCTATCCTTGTAAGGAAGTATATTGTTAAATTCCATTTATGGACGCCCCTTGGGGGGGTTACTAAAAATAATAAAACTCAACTAATCTTGGAGGCCATAGGCGTTCTTGCACACCTTCTCCCACTCAATTATTTAAGGTGTGTGATTAAATCCCAAAGAATGATTTTTACCAAGTTATCTAGATGCCAATTAGATACCTAAATCATTCAATGCATGTTCATACCAAAAGAGATATATGAGTGGCACTCCTATTCTAAAATGTGATGTTATCATACAACAACAAATATTGTAATATTTAAGCAAAAATTAAATAGCAACAATTTTGGCCCATCCTGAAAAAGCAAGTAAATTACAATTGTTAGGAATACAAGATCTTCAGGTGGCCATCAACCATACGCTCATCCCTCGGCCTCCTCCCTTGGACGTGCACACCCCGTAACCCCACAAAGATGTTGCCTTGCGCAGCCCATAAGGCCACACAAGGCTGCCGTGCGCAGCCCACCAAGGATTGGGCTTGCCATGCGCAGCCCAATCCAGTCCTAGGGTGCGCACGGTGCTCGTTCTCGGTTCCGGTTGCTTCATTTTTCTTCGTGTCTTTGAATTTTCAATACCTGAATACATTGCATCATATTACGAATAAATTACTGCAGCAAATTTTTTTTTATTTTACTGCAGTAGGATTTACAAATAAAAAAATACTGCACCTGATTACAAAAAAAATACTCCACTTATTTTAAATACAAAAAAAAATAGAACCCTAGCAACTACCAAGAAGGAATTATGGGGATAATAGACCACCCTTCTTGTTACAAATCCGAAACAAAAATTACATTGAAATTCTAGGACCAAAATCGAGCAATAACAATTCACTTTATAAAACATATATAAATCCATACATTCAACATGTAATTATATATGCGAATACCTATAGTGCCATCTCTTTCTAAAACATGTAAAATCACAATAAAAAAGAAATAGATTCACGTATATATATGTTAATTAATTAAAAGGTACAACCAAGGCTCTGATACCAATTGTAGGAAAAAATCGATATAAAACGCAGCGGAAGAAACGAAAAATAGATTTCGTATGGTTTTAAAATTTATCTCAAAGTTGAACCTTAACCTTTTAATTAATTAAACTCAAATATATACGGTTAGAGGTAAATACCTCTTGATGCGTGATCCGATTGACTTACGTCGATTGGTAAACCGCAAAATCTTTTCCGATGCCCGTGAACAGTACCCGCGTGAACAGTACCCCCTGAACAGTGATCGTGAACAGTACCGCGAGATCTTCCAATCCGAACACATACGTGAATCACCTAGGAGCGTGGTCTCCATTTTTCTTTGAATTGCAAACCTGAGAATGGATGAACAAAGTTTTCTTTTTCTTTTGTTAGTCACAAAACAATCAAAAGAAGACAAAAATTATTCCGGTCACTTTTGAGTTCTCAATCTAATGATCGAAACTCGCGTGAACCTAATTCGATGTTGTACACACAAGCTTATTGATGAACAAGCAATCAGTGTACTATCAAAGAATAATCTCTTCTCTCTTTTATGTTTAATAGAATAAAAATTATCCTTTTCTATGAATTGAGAAGAAGAAGAAAAATTGAATCATTCAATCAACTATGGTGGCCGAATTCTATATGTGGTATTATATAGGTGGCCAAAATTTTGCTTCCTCTTCTATTTAGGATTGCCGAAATCTTCCTCTAAATGGACTAGGGTTGCCGCAAATCACATACCAAAAAGAGTTTGTGTTGCACCCTAATTTCCATCAACCTTTAGACTTCAAAACCTAATCCAACTCATAGATATTTTTATTCTTTTATTGACTAAATAAAAAGACTTCTTATTTGATTAAATAAATAAAATTATTTATTTATTTTCTTATCAAACAAGTCTTTTACTTTTAATATACTACTATCAATAGTATAACTTTAGGAAATATATTTCCTGATCAGAAAAAGATTTGTTTCTTAATTAAACAATTAATTAATAAATTAACTAATTCTTATTTAATTAAAACAATGAAACAAAATAATATATTAGGTTAATATATACACCTTGCCGCCCCACTTATATAAATGGGCCATATATTATTTTCTTATTTCATTTAATCCATTGGACTTTAAATAAAAGCCCACATGTGAACCGGACCCATTCTTACTAAAAGAAACAAGCTCACATGTCTCCTTTTAATATATTAATATAATAGTGCAGCCCATTAATTAAATAATAGACATATTATATTCTTGATATATTAAAAACAATTCTAGATGGACCCTTAAATCGGCCCGGTAGAATATATCAAGTGATCCATGTAAATACATGTGGATTAGGGATCTTGGCGGGCTATCTAAATTTAAGCTTCAATAGACACAACCTAATCACAATCAACAAATGATTCACTTATGTCCAATCTATTAATTTTAACTCATTCCACTATAGAGCTAAAATTGAACTCTTAAATAAAGATAGAATAAGGAGATGTTTCTCATTCATACCCTAGACAATCTTATAGGAGATGGTGTATCTTCGTGAATAATATCAGTAATCGCCAAGAGCTCATAGACCACCTATAGCTCTCCAAGTTACCATATTTCCTCATATGACCACATTTCGAACTTGGATACTTTGACTTGTCCAGAAGCCATGTTTTCAATAATCATTATTGAAAACTCAACGTTGAGATTTAATATCCAATACCTCAAAACATCCATATGATGATATTATACTCTCATTTAATAAATGGAGCCACGATGTCCATATCTATAAATGAAGTCCTCTATCGATTAACAAATGTATACCACTAAAACTATCGAGGATAGACTATGCTATATAATCGTACTCATTGATAGCTCTAATGATAACACTTGCAACCATAAGTCCATCATTTATCTCAGGATTAAGATAGACTCTCCGATTGTCCTCTTTAATGAAAAGACTTATATCTAGTGACGGTTCTAGATAAAGTATTTCATTGTGATCCAGTTCAATGCACCTAGTGCACTAGATTCTTTTACTCGAAAACCTTTCGATGATTTTAGACTCATCATATTCATTTGATCCCACTCAAATGCTAGTAAAAGAATTCTACAACTTTAACAAGATAGAGGTGCCCAACCTTTAACTTAAGTTGTGAACGTTATTCAAGACTAACTAAAGAATTGTGTCTACCTCATACATATCCGGATGTATGAACAGTTCTTCATGTCTCATAGTCTTTTGACCTTATGATTATTTACCTTGACAATTATAATAATAAATGCTATAAGTAATTGTAAGAATCAGAATTCACTTTATTAATATGAGAAGATTGTCAATTACAATATTACACTCTTGCCATTGAGCATAATCCTAACAATCTCCCACTTGCTCTATAGCAAGTGTGTCATATCTCTCATTCCCATGTTCTCTAGATGTCCATCAAAGCTCTTCTGAGGTAGAGCCTTTATGAAAGGATCCGCTAGATTTTCTGCTGAAGCGATTTTAGTGATCGTCACGTCTCCCCTATGAATAATTTCCCTCAAAAGGTGATACTTCCTTTCAATGTGTTTACCTCTCTTATGACTTCTCGGTTCTTTCGAATTAGCCACTGCACCACTGTTGTCACAGTGTATAGTGATCTGCTTATTCGCACTGGGAACCACTTCTAAGTCAATCAAGAATTGGCGGAGCCAAACAGCCTCTTTGGCAGCTTCGCATGCAGCAACATACTCAGCTTCCATGGTGGAATCAGCAATACAAGATTGCTTGATACTCCTCCATATGACTGCTCATCCTCTAATGGTAAACACAGATCCTGATGTGGATTTTCTGGAGTAAGAATCTGACTGGAAATCAGAATCTGTATACCCAACGGGAATTAAATCCCCTCCAGAGGATACAAGCAAGTAATCTCTAGTTCTCTTGAGATACTTGAAAATATGCTTGATTGCCGTCCAATGATCAGAACCAGGTTTCGATTGAAACCTGCTAACTATGCCAACAGCAAAACAAATATCTGGTCTAGTACAGAGCATTGCATACATGAGACTTCCAACTGCCGAGACATATGGAACTCTACTCATGAATTGCTCTTCATGCACATTCTTAGGTGCTTGACCCTTAGAAAGTTTGATTCCATGTCTAAAAGGTAACATACCTTTCTTGGAATCTTGCATGGTGAATCTAGACAAGATTTTATCAATGTATGAAGCTTGGGATAATGCAATCGTTCTATTCTTTCTATCCCTTATTACTTGGATACCAAGAATATAACTTGCTTCTCCTAAGTCCTTCATCTCAAATTATTTTGCTAACCATTCTTTCACTGATGTCAATACACCTACATCGTGTCCAATGAGTAGTATATCATTAACATAAAGAATGAGGAAAACCAACTTGTCGCCTTTGATCCTCTTGTATACATGATCGTGCCAAAATTGTTGTATATTTCGGCCCTCATTCCTATTCCTTTGCCTCATTCTTGTGTGTATTTTCTATATATTTTATGTCTAATAGGCTCATTAGTGTTAATTGCAGGCAATAGATGTAATTCGGGGTTTGGAAGCATGTTGCAGTGATTCTGGCAGAAAAGGGGCAAAAGGAAAGACAAAGGATCATAAGCAGCTCTACAGTGCGGGTCAAGTGCGGGTCGCAACCGTACTCCAACCGCGCTCCAACCACAGTCATGATCATAGCTGGGACTTGATACAGGAGAAGAGTTACAGTACGGGTCCAGTACGGGTAATCCAACCGCACTCCACCCGCACTGTTGCCAAAGCCAGAGAAGCTGAGTTGCACCTGACGTTAAATTACGGGTACAGTGCGGGTCATCCAACCGCACTCCACCCGTACCGTTGCCAAACCAGAGAAGTTGAAGTTGCACCTGACATTAGAGTGCGGCTACAGTGCGGGTCATCCACCAGCACTCCACCCGCACTATTCGCGCGACAGTTTCTGGTTTCAAGCTTAAGTGACCTATTTTTCCATCCTCTATAAATAGAAAAGGATGAGGACGAACCAAAGAAGAACCATACCTCCCAACACTTGTATCTTTAGCTAGTAACACATCTCCCTCTCATCCAAACCATCTCTACTCAATCAAAGGCAACTAGGAGACTTGGATTCAAGCTTCAAGGAAGGAGATCAATCTTCAAGGGTTATCTCCACTCTCTCTCTTAGTTATTTGTTTGTAATAGAACATGAGTAGCTAAAATACCCCACTATGGGGTTGATGTTATTTGTTTGATGGATATTTTGGGCTTTGTAAATAAACTCTATGTGTTATATTTATTCTATCTCTATATTTCATTCCATTGCTTGTATTGATTTCCATTATTGACTTGCTTGGATACACTCTCTTAGCATGATTGATTTGGATTACTTGAGTAGGCAATTAGGTTGTCTAATGCTCCATTGAATTGAAGGATTTCCGAAAATCCGGCTCTATAACCATGCCCTTAATCTAATCTCGAATTAGTGGCTTTCACTATACATCCTAGGTTAGCCACTTGTGAGAGAATTAGAAGCCTCCACTATAAACCCTAGGTTGGCTACTTTAGTGATTTTACGAGAACTAACCTTCGAGTAGAATTCGGTTGATAACCTCGAGCCTCATCCAATCCCAACCGGGTGGCCTTCACTATACATCCTAGGTCGGCCACTTGTGAGGGAATTGGAAGCCATCACTATACATCCTAGGATGGCTACATTAGTAATAGGTTGAGCCATAGCTAGATAGATGAGCATTCATGGAACAAGTCCCAATTGAGTAACTAGCCACTGTTGGTTGCTTAAGAAGGATTAATCGCTAGTAGGAGGTCTTCGCTATACATCCTAGGTTGACCTCTTGCTAGAGATATATACCAACACTATACACCCTAGGTTGGTTACATTTGTCAAAACGTGCTTAATTGAGAGTCTGTTGCAATTGCCCCAATATTCACTTACGAGTACATCAACTCCGTAGTTCCATCATCATTCATTCATCACTCCATTATCATCCTATTTCATTTGCTTTCATAGTTTAGTTTATATTGTATTTCCATTCACCATCATTTACTTTTATACATACTAGTTATATTAATCCTAATCTTATCACCGCTACCCCGATCTCAGTGGACGACACCCGTGCTTGCCGCTTTGCTTGTATTTATACTTGTGAACGCATCGCATAGGTTTTATAAATTATTTTGACGGACGGTTTTCTGACGGCAAAAACCTCCTTATCAAATGGCGCCACTGCCGGGGATCGATGTTCATAGTAGTGATTAGATTAGTTTTAATACTATTAGTTTATTAGTTGTTTTTAGTCTTGTTAGTTTCTTTTTATTATTTTGGTAGTTTTTGTTTTTGTTTGTTTCAGGACTCTATGGATTCCTTTTGGCAAAATTCAGGGTCAAGCTAAGAGCCTAACGAGAATGCCTACATCTCGTCATTCCAGTCAAATTCTGTTGAAGATCAACTACAAAATTTCATGAAGAATCATGTGCGGGAGACTGAGCAGATGATAGCATCTTAACAAGAGACTCAAGCCTTCATAGAAGAGAACACCACCCAAATGCTCGAATCCGCCCAGTAGTCCACCCCGGTAAATCAGAGTTGTTTCCAAGTTAAAGCAGCCAAACCAGTGGATTCCTCCAATTTCTCAAAAGAAGACATGTATAAGCTCCGAATAGAATTTGAAGTGGAGCGAAGCAAGAGAATGGATGAGATGGACAGGATGATCAAGATGAACCAGCAGCTTATGAGCGTGAGCACAGAGCTAGTGTTGGAAAGGGGTGTGTTGAAGGAAGAGAATGAAGCACTTCAAGAGAGAGAAGCCTTGGGAATGGAAAAGGCGAGTAATCTCCAAGAGTTGAACAAGAAACTATTATCTGAAGTGAAGATACTCAGGGTTGAGAATGGTACTCTCAAGAAGACAAATGGTGAAGTCTCTGACAAGAACAAAGAATTGGAGGAACGACTTGAGAGATTTGAAGCCGAAAAGAGTACCGCATCGAAGGCTTTGGAGAACTTAGTGAGGCTATCAAAAGATTTTGAAGATGAGATAGCTCACAAGTCCATGAAGATGCAAATGGAGGTTGACCAAAAAGCCAATGCCTTAGAGGAAGAAAAGGTAGCACTAAGCAAAAAGGAGGCGGAGGTCAAGGCGTTACAAGTGAAACAAATCAAACGTCCTCAAGACCACGCATCAAAGGGGAGTTTCTCTAACTCTCATATCTTTTGCTATGCATGTTCTAAGATAGATCACTTTAAGGCTAAAAATTACAAGCCAAATCAACATAGGAAAACTAGAGGTCCTAGGAATAGATGGAGTCCACCTAGGGTCAAGAAAATATGGGTAAGGAAAGACCAAGTACACATATATAGAAACATGTTAAAGGAAAAGATAATAAAGTCACCTAAATTTATTTGGGTAGTGAAGAATAGGGAATTTTCTAACTTGGTCAAACCACCCTTAGAGGACCCTAGCCTCTCCATGAATGCATCCCATTGAATAATTTTGATGCATGTAGTTAGTTTTATGCTTTATGTTTTATGTTGTTTAAATTCAATAAATTGTGATGTTGGGATAGTTTGGTTAGAATGTTATATTTTGTGGATATTTGCACAATTGAATTTATTGATTATATTTGTAGATGAAAGAGCCGGAGGCTCTTGTGCAAGTATGAATGCATGTGCTTTATATTGTTTAATTCGGTTTGGGGGTTGTTCATGCCCCATTCCGTCATTTTTGATAAAATGCATAATGTTAAGCTTGACTTGTACTTCAATGATATATTGCATGAATTGCCTTTATTTTGTGAGCCATGTTTGAGTCATTTTTATTTTGTTGGGGCATTGATTGTGTTTGATTAGTGCCTAGGTTTGTTTGAGTCATGTTAGGTGCATGCCGCTAGGCCAGATTCTCTTGTCTTCAACATTGAGGACAATGTTGGGTTTTGGTTTGGGGGTGTTGACGCCTTTTTGAGTCGTCTTTTGTGTCTTGAGTCATTTTTGTGTCTTATTTTCGAAAAAGTTGCTGCTTAGCCAGAATTTTGAGCTTATTTAGCTTGGTGAGATACCTGGAGCATAGTGTTTGTGGCGAATGTGTGTATGCTTTGTGTGCTTATTCAATAACTCTTAGTCACTTTAGGGGTCTCACTTGCACTTCACGGGCTAGTCTCATCTTCTAGTGTCCAAGTTTAGGGAACTCGGTGCTCAAGCGCCTTGTTCTAATAGTGGAGATTTCCCTTGTGAGATCACAAACACAAGCCAAAAGCGTGTATATTTGAGGGAAAATGTTTTTCAAATCTGTAAACACTATTCAAACACCATGCATAGTCTCACTACATAAAAAATCATCATTTGTCATTGAACATGCATCATATATGTGGACTTCTTGACGGAAACTTTTATTCCCTTAGTAGATTGATCCTTTGAAGTGATATTAGGCAATGTGTGTTTTAGCCACTCAAAAAGAAAGCCTAAATACTTCTCATTCCCGTAATATGTGTGCTCCCAAGCCAATTTTGAAGCCAAACACATGTAGACTTTTCCATTCTACACCCACGTTATCCATAACACAAGCAACCTAAACACTTAGCCAACCCTCTCTTAATTGATCTTGTTGAGGCTTAGGAATGTAAAATTGTGCTTTAATTTGATAAATGGCGTGTACCTAGGCAAGAGTAATAAGTTGTGAAAATGTGCATAGTAAAAAGGCATGAAAAGAAAAGAAAATAAAAGAAGCAAACAACAAAAGAAAAATATGCTTCAAATGCCTTGTGTAAATTGTAAATGCTACTCAAATGTAACATGAGTAGTTAAAGATTGCACGTAGAGTCTAATTGTATGCCTGGACACCATATTGTATTTGGAAGTGGGGTTGCAAGAGAAATTAAATGCTTAAAGTGTAGAATGTATTGCCTTAACTTGGTTGATTAGTGCTTGTGCCTAAATTTCTCATTCTTCTAATCACCATTCACCGTGGCCACGTTACAACCAAATGGAAAGACCTAGTTGATCTTAGAGGACGTCTATATTGGGAATATTAGTTAATGAATGCTCTTTCCACGTTCATGACACATGATTCTTTCATGAGACTCACTCACTGAAAACAGCATTTATTCTATACTAAATGTATGCAACTAAGTTGATTCAGTTACATAAATTCATTGGCATACATGTTGCATGAGTGTGAACCTAGGTTCTGAGAGGAAAGATAAGAGAAAATCCATGCGAGAACCTAGTTTCGAAGCGAATTATGCTCGAGGTGTGAGAGTGAGTAGTTTCTGAGGCGAGGGCATTTTAAGTGTGGGATTCGTGTTTTGCCAGTTTCCCTTGGGGTGTCTTCGAGTTGTTTAGAACATTTCGCATATGCGCATTCCTCACTTCCATTTGCTTTTGCGTATCTCTCTGCTAGTTGGTTCTGCAGCAGGTTTTTCTTTGTGTCTAGGAAAGTTTTTAGTTCGAGTCATATTTAGTTTGTGTCTTATTTGTTTCATTTTATGTTTGCTCGAGGACGAGCAAAGGTTTGGTTTGGGGGTGTTTGATCGTGCCTAAATTGTTGTATATTTTGGCCCTCATTCCTATTCCTTTGCCTCGTTCTTGTGTGTATTTTCTATATATTTTATGTCTAATAGGCTCATTAGTGTTAATTGCAGGCAATAGATGTAATTCGGGGTTTGGAAGCATGTTGCAGTGATTCTGGCAGAAAAGGGGCAAAAGGAAAGACAAAGGATCATAAGCAGCTCTACAGTGCGGGTCAAGTGCGGGTCAAGTGCGGGTCGCAACCGCACTCCAACCGCGCTCCAACCACACTCATGATCATAGCCGGGACTTGATATAGAAGAAGAGTTACAGTGCGGGTCCAGTGCGGGTCATCCAACCGCACTCCACCCGCACTGTTGCCAAAGCCAGAGAAGCTGAGTTGCACCTGATGTTAAATTGCGGGTACAGTCGGGTCATCCAACTGCACTCCACCCGCACTGTTGCCAAACCAGAGAAGTTGAAGTTGCACCTGACATTAGAGTGCGGGTACAGTGCGGGTCATCCACCAGCACTCCACCCGCACTATTGCTCAAAACAGAGGAGGGATTTTACACCTGACAGTACAGTGCGACTCAAGTGCGACTACAGTGTGGGTCAAGTGCGAGTCAAGTGCGGGTAATCCAACCGCACTTCACCCGCACTATTGCCCAGATCAAAGACCTGAAGATGAAGAAAACTCTTACAGTGCGGGTACAGTGCGGGTAATTCACCCGCACTCCACCCGCACTATTCGTGTGACAGTTTATGGTTTCAAGCTTAAGTGACCTATTTTTCCATCCTCTATAAATAGAAAGGATGGGAACGAACCAAAGGAGAACCATACCTCTCAACACTTGTATC
This sequence comes from Dipteronia sinensis, assembly GCA_033220585.1. NCBI lineage: Eukaryota > Viridiplantae > Streptophyta > Magnoliopsida > Sapindales > Sapindaceae > Dipteronia > Dipteronia sinensis. Next base: position 20,193,842 of record CM065641.1, read on the forward strand.
TTTAGCTAGTAACACATCTCCCTCTCATCCAAACCATCTCTACTCAATCAAAGGCAACTAGGAGACTTGGATTCAAGCTTCAAGGAAGGAGATCAATCTTCAAGGGTTATCTCTACTCTCTCTTAGTTATTTGTTTGTAATAGAACATCAGTAGCTAAAATACCCCATTGTGGGGTTGATGTTATTTGTTTGATGGATATTTTGGGCTTTGTAAATAAACTCTATGTGTTATATTTATTCTATCTCTATATTTCATTCCATTGCTTGTATTGATTTCCATTATTGACTTGCTTGGATACACTCTCTTAGCATGATTGATTTGGATTACTTGAGTAGGCAATTAGGTTGTCTAATGCTCCATTGAATTGAAGGATTTCCGGAAATCCGGCTCTATAACCATGCCCTTAATCTAATCTCGAATTAGTGGCTTTCACTATACATCCTAGGTTAGCCACTTGTGAGAGAATTAGAAGCCTCCACTATACACCCTAGGTTGGCTACTTTAGTGATTTTACGAGAACTAACCTTCGAGTAGAATTCGGTTGATAACCTCGAGCCTCATCCAATCCCAACCGGGTGGCCTTCACTATACATCATAGGTCGGCCACTTGTGAGGGAATTGGAAGCCATCACTATACATCCTAGGATGGCTACATTAGTAATAGGTTGAGCCATAGCTAGATAGATGAGCATTCATGGAACAAGTCCCAATTGAGTAACTAGCCACTGTTGGTTGCTTAAGAAGGATTAATCGCTAGTAGGAGGTCTTCGCTATACATCCTAGGTTGACCTCTTGCTAGAGATATATACCAACACTATACACCCTAGGTTGGTTACATTTGTCAAAACGTGCTTAATTGAGAGTCTGTTGCAATTGCCCCAATATTCACTTACGAGTACATCAACTCCGTAGTTCCATCATCATTCATTCATCACTCCATTATCATCCTATTTCATTTGCTTTCATAGTTTAGTTTATATTGTATTTCCATTCACCATCATTTACTTTTATGCATACTAGTTATATTAATCCTAATCTTATCACCGCTACCCCGATCTCAGTGGACGACACCCGTGCTTGCCGTTTTGCTTGTATTTATACTTGTGAACGCATCGCATAGGTTTTATAAATTGTTTTGACGGACGGTTTTCTGACGGCAAAAACCTTCTTCATCAATACACAAGGTTCATCAGGGTTTTGAATAAATCCAAAACCCTTTACAGCTAGATCGAACCTTATGTTCCAGGATCTGGATGCTTGCTTTAGTCCATATATGGACTTTTGCAACTTGCATACTCTTTCTTCTTGGCCTTTTTCAATGAATCTCTCTGGTTGCATCATGTAGATGCTCTCGTCAAGACTTCCATTAAGGAAAGCTGTCTTGACGTCCATTTGCCAAATCTCTAGGTCTAGAGATGCTGCAATGGATAAGAGTATCCTAATGGATTTAAGCATGGCCACAGGTGAGAAGGTTTCCTCGTAATCGATACCTTCTTTTTGTGTATAACCTTTAGCTACTAGTCTAGCTTTAAAGGTTTCCACCTTACCATCCATACCTCTTTTCCTCTTGTATACCCACTTGCACCCAATGGGTTTTATCCCTTTAGGCAAGTGTACAAGGGACCAGACTTTGTTATTGAACATCGATTCAATCTCGGATTGCATTGCCTTTTGCCAATGACGACAATTAACATCCTCCATAGCTTCCTTGTACGTGTAGGGATCATTTACTCTAGATTTTTTAGGCACATGCATATTGTCCTTTCTAAGTCTATTCATCTCCATCATGCTCTCAACCCTACATTTCTTGATGTACTTATGGAAATTTGGCCTAATATGCCCCTCAACACCACAAAAATGACAAGTAAGTATAAAATTAGAAGTCATACCATATCTTTGTGAGGTCAATGAAGACTTGTCACGCATTTGATATTGCCTTTAATGTTGAGCCGGTTCTCTTCTTCTTTGTTGGTGAACTGGATTGCCATGCTTCCTTGGTTGAGTTTGCTTGGCTTTCCTTCTTGGTTGAAGAAGCCTTGGATATGGGTAGCTTGGATGTGGAGCTCTTGGATGTTGAAATGGTGCTCCATTCTTTGTTGGCAACTTCACTTGGCCACTCTTGGATGATTCTCCAAGATCAATCTTCCTCCTAGGATGTTGAAGAGGTGAAGCCTTGCTTTTGCCTTAAGCTTGAGGTTGCTTTATCTTATCCTTCTTCAAATCTTGAAGGTACCTCATCTCTCTATCCTTGAAAATCTTCAAAGTGATGTCTTTGATGACAAGCTCATCTTTCATTGCCTTCATCCTTTGGTGGCAATCTTCAATCTCTGTAAGGACCTTTATTTTATGATTGGCTTATTTCATGACAAACCATACCACATTGAGGATTATTTTGTAATGGGTAGCTTAGGTCCTAGTTGGCAAGCTTCCAAGCATCTCCATGACTTCAAGAGTAAAAGGTATACTCACTTGACTTTGTCTCTTGAAGAGTTTAGGTGCACACACTCACTTCATGCATGCTTTGTTCATCTTTTATTTGTGTTGTAATTGTTTATTTGTGTGCATCCTTTTCACAATCACACTTGCACTTCATTTCTAGATTTAAGTGTGGTTTTGTGTGTTGGAATTCGTTTCCTAATGATTGATCGGAAACGTCCGCGCTCGCACGATGGTGTGTGCATGTTAGCGCGATGAGAGACCTTCTTTGTCTCTGTGTGGGCATGTAGGTGCGCGGGTCCATTACCCGCGCAATGCCCTTGGGGGTTCTCGGATCTGGTTCTGCACGGGTACCCTACCCGTGCGTTACCCGTGTAGTTACCCATGCACCGGGGATTGATTTTCTAGGGTTTCGCTTTTACGCGGGTAAGTGCGCGGGTGGTGCGCGGGTCTTCCTACCCGCGCACTGCACAGTTTTTGGGCCAATTTCATCTTTTCTTTGCTGCTCGTTTTCCCCACCTATAAAAACCCATTTTTCTCTTCTTCTTTATTAACTCTCATATATTTACAAACACCCTAGAGAGAGAAATAGAGAGTCTTGAGAGAGAAAGCTTCCTTAAGCTTCATTAACTCTCCAAACCCAAAACTCATCTCCATCTTGCATCATTCAACATCATTTGAGCATGGGTCTTCTTGGTTTGATGACTAGGTAAGTTAGAACTTCATTGAATATCATTTATTGTTCTACTTACTCTAGATTAGGTATTTATTGCTTGTTAAATACCTTGACTCACTTTATTGCATATATTTATGAGTCAAAATTGCATGATTTCATTTTTTTGTGATAGCTTGCATTATTAGGTCATTTATACCTAAATGGATAATCCATAAATGTTCATGTATGCTTAATTGATGATTAGGTTGACTTTGAGCATCTAGTCAAGTTCTTGAATATTTATGTGAGTTTTATTTGCTAATTAGGTTGTTAGAATTTCTCTACAACTAATTGAAACCTCATGTGTGTACATGTAGGCATTATCTGATAACTAGGTTTTTTAATTGCATTATAACATCTAGTTAAGCATTTTGTGTGTGGTCTTACACATTATTGCATTTGAGCATATTGTCTCACATTCACTTAGACCATATACTCTTCATGAGTCAAAGTCTATTGGCTTCTAGGTGAAGTTGCACAAGCAAGTAAAGTCTTGCAACCATGGGTGGGTTGGCAAGCATTGGTCAAGTGCCACTATAAAAGGCCCGCAGGGTAGAGTAAGAGGTGCTGACGCAAAGAGTAGTGGATCAGGGGATATCACTAGGGATTGACCAAGAGTGGCGAGTGGTAGTGTCCATAGCCTGAGGTTATCGAGAGTGAGAGTCCGAGTATCACTTGAGGGTGTAGTCTTTTATTCATATAGTGGATTTCGGTGATCGTGTGTGGCTAGAAGGATAGCCCGTGGTTTTTCCCTTGTTGAAGGGTTTCCACGTAAAAATCAAGTGTTCTTTATATTTCCGCACTTTATACTTGATTTTGTATGTTTGTGTTATTAGGTTATAGGTTTAATATTGACTGTTCGAAAAAGTTGGTAATAATCGATTAACAACTCATTCACCCCTCTCTAGGTTGTTAGACACATGCTTGAATTGTATTTTCAATCTCCTTCTTATATTTGGACACATCAATTGTGTCCGTCTTCAAGGAGTTATCGATGGAAGTCTTCATCAGATGTTGAGATGGAGGAGACAACCTAGGAACAAATTCTTTCACAAAAGTTTTCTTGTCCGAGAAAGTGGTGAACTCATCATCCATAAAGCCGAGCCCTCTCTTGTCATTGGGCTTCTTTCCAATGCTCAACATGTGATCAAGCTTTTCTGAACTCGAAGTTACCTTTGTAAGAGTATTTCTTGCCTCTTCAAGTTCCTTCACTAATATCACTTCATTCACTTTAAGAAGTGACACTTCCTCATCTAAGCTAGTCACTCTAGTTCTTAGTTGGAGATTTTCTTCCATCATCCTTAGAACTTCAGCATTTTTATCCTTCAAACATCTTTGAGGGCAGTCAATGAACTCTTGATAATTCCCCACATTATCACTTGAGTTTTCGGAGCATGAGCTATCTTGATCAATTCTTCTACCACTTGTGCTTTCGTGGTTCATGTCTTCAAGACTAGCATCTATCAATCTTGTTCCAATTTGGCCTCCACTCTTCAAGTCACCCTTCTTGAATCCTTCAAGTGACAGACACTTGGTGATGGCTTAAGCTTCTTCATGGTAGGAGACCGAAGAGGCAGAGTAGTTGTTCTCACACTCTACCGAGCTTATGAAACTTCTTTCAACTACTTCAACTTCGCTATCGCTCCAAATAGCAATCATAGCTTCTCTTCCCTTCTTATATTTCAAGTTACCAAACATAGAGGCTATGTGGCCAAATCCATAACACTCAAGGCATCGGTCATCTATCCTTCAGGATTTTTCCTTACTAGGTTCACCCTTCTTAAGTAAGGTCATCTTCTTCTCCTCTTTCACTTTGGAGGTCATCCCTTTCTTGTGAGATTTCATGAATCTCCTAAATCTCTCTATCATGAGAGTCATCTCCTCATCAAAGTCAATTTCCTCTTTCTCAACTTTAGAGGTCATCGAAGAAATTGCCTCTCTACTCATCCCAAATCCACTCATAATGTTTGGGTCAATGTATGCAAATGAAATGCAACAAAAAAATGCACCCAAATGCAAGACACACAAACAAGACCTTATATCACCTAATTATGTCTAGGAACCTACTCGGATACCAATTGGAAATATTACAAAGCGTGTGTCTAACAACATAGAAGGGGGTGAATAGGTTTTAATCAAGTTAATTACCATTTTTTTTCTTGATTAGTCAATATTAAAAAATCACCCCATAAACAAACATACAAAATCAAGTGTAAAGTGCGGAAATTAAAAGACACTTGATTTTTTACGTGGAAACCCTTCAACAAGAGAAAACCCACGAGCTATCCTACTAGTCACATCGATCCTTAAATCCACTATTGTAATGATGTTTACAACCTATGTTGACCTCTAGTCACATCATTCTCGGTCACTAACCCACCACTACTACCCAACGGGCCTTTATAGTGAATCCTTGATCACTTTGCTTGCCAACCACACCTTGGTTGCAAGACTTCACTTACTTGTGCACTACACCTTGTAGTCACAAGACTTAACTTTCAAGAAGAGATAAACAACCTATGTGAATATAAGAATATTCAAAATGCAATTAATGCTAGGCAACACTGAATGCTTCTCTAGAGATTATATGATGGCAATAAGCACAAATCATAGATATCAATGTCTTTATGAATGCTCATAAAGACCTAACTAGATATAGATATGCAAGTCTAAAATCTAGTCATCAAACAAAACCATATCAACACAAGTTGTCACACAAAATGGCAAGGACAATAAATGCAATTAACAATCAATCAATGAGTCCTAATTAGCTTGACGGTAAATATATCCTAAATGCAAATTATCACAAACAAAACCCAATCAAGTCATAACTCATGTAAATATGCAATCAAAGCATGAGTATTGCAATTAATATGCATTAAAGACTAAACCTTGAGTAGATAAAACAATTAATGAAAGATGAAGTGTGTACTACTTACCAAGTCACTCAATGAAGAAGACCCATAATGAGATGATGCATGACTATATGCTTTGATGCTCATGGGTTTAGGTTTTGGAGAGTAAAAAAACACAAGTCTTGGAGCTTATCTCTCTAAGAAACAATCTCTCTCACTAAAAATGGGTTCTTGAAGCTCTAAAAACAAATTGAGGAAGAAAAGAGAATATATATAATAGGGCAAAGCGAGACTACATCGTTTTGACAAAAATTGCCCAAAATTAGTGCAGTGCGGGGGGGTGACGACAAAATGCCCCACGACTACACATCATAACTCAAAAATTGCACGAAGACTCCATGAGAACTACTAGAGAGATTTCACGGGAGAGGTCGCAGGAGGAACGATGAAACGAAGTCGCGCAGAACACATCAGTGAAGTGCACTGGTAGCAGACCCACGCACTTACCCGTGTACCTTAAGAAAAATGCATGCTATGAGTGAAAACATGCAAGGACTTATACCCTAAGGCAAGCTAACCAAGATGCTATAAGGCACACATGCATAACAACTCAAATGCATGTAAGTGTGTGAGTGTGTGCAACAACAAATACATGTCAATACAAATGCATGAGATGTGAGTCTGTGCAACTAAACCTTCTCAAAGAGAATTAAGCACAAGTGAACTACCACTTGAAGCTCATGAGATGACTGGAAGCATGTCTTCGAGAAAACCACACTTGGAGAACCTATGCTACCCATTACACAAACATCCCCAATGTGATTTGTCATGAAACAAGCCAATCATAAAAACGAGGTTCTTACATGCATGTTTCTTAAGCTGTTAGTTCTTAAAAGGTCTCCACCGATCATGGATTGTCTGGTTGTTTGGTATTCATTGCTTGAGGTAAATGATTATGTTTCAGAGAATCTGTTTCCGAATGATATTCCGAGAGTGCTATTGTTATAGACAATACTATCCCTATGGCTTCTCATGAGAGGCTTATATATGACAGGTGCAACCTTCTCCTTTAGCCAAGAGTCTAGGAGACTTATGTCATTCTAGTGTAACGGTATGGGAACCATAACATTAACTTCAGGAGAAGCACTATAACAAATGGTTTGTCCAGCAGGAATAGTTGGGGGTTTGAAATTGGGGTTTAACCCAGAAGATATGAGTTTATAACCCTATAGACAAGCTTATAAGGACTGGATCCCTTCAGAAATTTGTAAATATGGGTATGTATGTCAACTATTAAGCATTTTTCTTTGAACTCATCAGCATTTAATGTTACCACAAAATCAGGAAAGCATTGGAAATATATTGGTCCATTGCTGAGACTGGTCTCAACAATTCCCAAGATTGAATCCATATAATCCATAAATCTACTGTCATGCAGACAGATCGTTATGAAGTTATTCAATCCTATTTGTCCAGGGGTTTTAGCCCAATTTGAGCACTACCAATGAGTGGGTCATTATAACTTATTTTGCAATAGTGTTTGAGGGTGTTTTTGTTCAAAAGACTTGTTGTATAAGTTTTGTCTTGAAATTTGACATTAATTTCTTTGGTTTTTTTGGCCAAGCATGGTTCTGAAATCAAGTCTTTTAGTCTTATTATAGATAGTTCCTTGGTCAATGTTTGGTAACTGCCAGTTACACAGATCTTTGTCTTCCTAATTAGTCTTTTAATTTACTACAGATTGTCTTGAGGTGTTACTTTCATGTTCAGGTTCTATTACAGACCTATGACTAGCGGACATGGCTCTTAAGTAAAAGGTCAAGAAAAAGATTCAATACCACTTTCTAGGATTCAAATTCCCTTAACCACTTATAGTGTAAAATATACCTAGAGGAGGGAGAGGGTGAATAGGTGTATGCCTAAATTCTCACACTTCTTTTTCACACAACCAATTTATGCACACTTAGAGAATTTAATAAGTGAATTGCTTTAACAAGTTAATAAGAATTCAATCAAGCAATGTTAAAAACATTACAAGTTAAGGTAAGTAAAGAAACTAAAGATGCAAAAATCAACACAAGAGATTTTTACGTGGTAAAACCTCAAAAAGAGGAAACATCCACGGGTTGAATCCATAACCACCAGCAAACCTCAATTTACTATGACGAATAAAAGATACACACTCAAAAATCAATCAACACAAGATAAACTCTCCAAGCTATCAACTTTTATTCTACCCTCGGGCCTAGTGAACTACTTTGCCTACTTCCTATCCACGATGTGAGTATCACACCTCTAGGAAGCAACTTCCTATCCAAGAAGCCCATGTCTCTAGGAAGATTCCTTGGTTGTCTATCCGGATCCTCTCGACCCTAGACAAGACTTCTTGCTTAGTTATCTGGATCACCCTGATTCTAACTAAGTCTCATTGCTTGGCTATCTAGAACACTTTCCTAGCCAAGTCTTCTTGCTCAAGTCAAAGCTTCACGCACTTCAACAAGAGACTTCCACCTTATGTAAGGCAATGATCTAAGTGAAGTGCACACATGCAATCACAAGCAAATAGAGCAAGTAGATCAAACACACTTTATGAAGAATTAGATTTGCACAAATCAAGCTCACAAGCAAATATAACTAATTCTTATAAACATGTGATTAGAGATCTAGATTAAGCATTCAAAATCATTCACAAAATATCTAGAAACCTAAACATGTCAATCAAAGCTAGAATACCAAGTTTGTAACAAAAAGCACAAATCTAGCTTTGAAATCAAGTGATCAAGTTAACACTTGAAAACCACAACATATTCAAACAAAGAAAGAACAAGATATGAATGATAGAAATCACAATCAAAATATCATAGTTCTAGAACATGTGACTAAAACCTAGAAATCAACAATCAAGATCAAATCACAAAGTTATTCTAGATTCAAGTTCTTATTCTTCAAAATTAGCTAAAAGATGTTCAATCAAAAATCACAAAAGCTAATTTTGAAAATCACTCAAACAAGTCTAAAAGTTGAATCAAAATTATTCTAAATATTTTTCTTTAATCAAATAGGAAGAATCCACAAATTGATCACAAAAGAAATGTAGAGAAGGTGATTCACTTACAAATGATGAACACACGAACTAAGATCAGATTACCGTGAAAACCTCGGACATAATTTGACTCTAAATAGGCTTGGGACTTTTTCCTCTCTTCAAGACCAATAATTTTGGCTTTTGAAAATCTAAAACCGGAGTTGATTTGAGGGAGATATGACAAAAACAAAATATGAATCACACCATAAAATTTCTGCTGAAATTTTGAATATATATGAGGGAAATGACGTAGAGAGATGCCAATCTCGGGTGGCAACCAACTCCTCTCCACATCAGCACCCCAAGAAGTCACGTGGGCCTCTCAGAAGCAGGAGGGGTTCCTCCCCGAGATGCCCTGAGATGGCCTCCTGCCTCCTCGAGAAAGGGTGGCAAATGGCCTTTGCCCATTTTCTTCTTCCATCATGCTCCTCTCGCATTCTTTGACCATTCTTAGGCCTCCGAACTCCAAATTTGAATCCGTTTATGGATTACAAACTGTAACTCACTCACGCACATGGAGGACTACAAAACTTTGACCAGAAAATAAGAATTTGACTCGACACATGAAGATGAAGACAATGTATGGTAAGTGACCGGAAAGTTTCGTAACTTTTTTACTCGAAACTTGAAAACTTATGAATGAGTAACCGAAATGACCAGAACTCGATAAGGAATAATATAAGATTAAATTCAAGTCCGAAGTCCATAAAATACAAACAAAAAAACACAATAACACACAAGTATGCCATTTTCTAGAGATAGTCTTAGAACATGCAATTTTACAAAAGTTGTCAAATTAAATCTAATGCATATGCTGTTGGGGTTTTTGCCCTAAAGCTTGTAATATGTAAATGTAATTTGAACATAAATAAAAGAAGTAGTATATTCATTCATTTTGTGTCATACTTTATATAACATGTGCACTTAACATCCAAAATTGCCGGATGTAATTTCGAACTGAGTATATGAGTGTCATATATAGAGGGATTCAGTTTGAAACGAGCAATCTAAAGAGTCCGTAGATAGCAAATAAAGCTGGGTACTTTATTTGTGGTTAATCTACAGCTGCGGTCCATTTCGTAGTGTACGGTGATCCTATCCTGGATCATTCATATGCAGATATGAGAATGGAGGAACCTTGTATGATGTGATCATATAGGACTGGGCCATGATCTATATGAATCTCTCACTAAGATCCGTTTAACGATGAGATTCATATATATCAACTAATGATGGATATATGTGGGTGATCTTAATCCTGAGTGTCTTATAGACTCCTTCAGGTTAGATCGTGGTCTTTGATATACCATGAGTGAGGTCGGAGTTGCATTCCCGATCAATATACTCCGTATGTTGGGATCGCGGTTTGGCTTGTGACTGGGAAGGTTTGTACACAATAGTGGAATCCACTCCTTCTTGTGAGAAGTAGATGGTAGTTCCCTTAAGGGTTGATTCGGGGCTTGAACAATATGAGCGCTCTCCTAATTCCGTAAGGAATGTAGGATTTATTGTTCATTAGAGAATCAATGGTACTTAATGGAAAGATATAATTAGAGGGGTATAATGGACATTATGACCCAGCTCTAATTATGAACTACTTATGGAGGATTATACCATATGTAATTGCTATATCGATGGACACCGAGAGTTATTGGTTTGTGTAAAAACGTCTACAGTTGAAAGAGTGCAGCTTCGGGTTTTTAGTGGAATAACACCGAAGTTAATAATCATGAAATATTAATTAAAGAGTTTAATTAATAATTTCTAAGGATTATTGGAGCTCAAAATACTGTGGGTCCATTAGGTCCCCTTGCTAGCCCGATCGATTTAGGTAATAAGGGTCACGGTTAATTAATTGGATTGTCCAATTAATTGTGTTACGAAAGTGACACGTATTTATTCGGGAGTTAATTGAATAATGGGATTATTTAATTAATGAATAATGGTGATTAAATAAATTAAATAATAAGATTATTTAATTATGTTGTTAATCACTAAATGGAGGGTGTTAGTTGATATTTGATTTTGAATAAAATAAGATAATATGATTATTTTATTTTATTAAATTAAATATTTGAATTTGAATTTAAAATGTTTGAATTCAAAAATAAATATTTAATTTAAAAGGATATGAGATATTCTTTTGAAAAGTTTTAAAAATCAAATAAGATTTTGGTTTGTTTTTATTTGATATATATGAGATATATATTTAATTAAAAAAAAGAGAAACCGAATGAGAGAACATGACACAACAAATAAAAAGTAATTAGATTACTTTGAAAGAGAGAAGAAAAAAAGTGTTCGTACACAGCAAAAGCAAAAAGCAAACACATAGAAAAAGTTAGTGTGTGGTGAGACCACAAGTGCTACACTTCTAGAGTTGGTTTTTTGTGTGTGTTCTTCTCTTTTTCCTCCATACAGGTCCTGAATATCGTGACGCGCCCACACGCTATTACCAGTTCCGGGAGATAGCGAGGAAGATCACGTGGTTCAGATCAGGAGCAGTTCGTATAAAGTGAAGGAGCCTCCTACGTAGGTATGAAAATGTTTCATCACTTTACTTTATTATAGCATTTGATTATTACTGTACAAATGGGTTAGTTTAATGATTGCATAAAAAATTTTAAACCCTTCCGCTGCGCAATCTGTAACCCTAGGATCCAACATATGCATACTTCGATTTATGTGTGAATGTGTTATACCAATTAAGAGCAACAATGCAAGGACATAAATGTTACGCAATGTGTATGTGTGCGCTTACACCTTACAAGAGGAGAAAGAATCTCGATACCTTAGCATCTAAGTAGTCATCTTTCCTCTTGAAGACAAACTTTGCATGCAAAGTTGCTTTCCTTCTTTGAGGCTTGATCCAATCACAAACCACCTAAGCAACTAAGCAATACAAACAGAGAGCGTTTTGTTATGGAATCAAGCCAACACAAATCTAAAACCTAACAAGGATTTATGGCACTGTCAAAAACGCCATCCTGGCTAAACGGCTAGCAACCTTAAAGACTGGAACCTAAAGTCTCTATTCCTTAACTACTTCCCCCAAAACAAGCCTAAAGGCTCTGATACCATATTGTAGAACGAGAACATTAATGTAGAATGAGAACATAAAATAAGCAAGACAAGATAAAATATATCAATTTAAGAAACATATTGAAAATATAAAACAGTTCAAACTGAAGATTGATCTTATTGATAACTTAGATAACTTACAATGATGGTTGATCAACGGAATGATCACAGACAATATCTTTGAAATATATGATTTCTGAAAATTTTTAAAACTCGAGAAAGAAAAAACTTAATCTTACAATAGTCTGAATTCCCTATAAATAGAAAGGGTAACTAGGGTCAATTGAATTAAAGTAACCTTGGTTGACTCAACCTTGGTTAAACTTTAATAATTACATTGTTGTAGAGGGACAGTTATTTTGTCTGGATGATTGGCCTTTACTATTCTGGAATAGTGAATTGTTTGCTTGTCATCTTGTACCGACAACTCATTTGATTTGTCCATTTATGTCGACGGTGGTCCAGGTTCTGCTATTGGTCTTGCATTATTGATCCTGGATTATTGGTTTTGATGTTGTCTCATGGTGGGTCAAAGTCTTTGGTGCTAGGACAGGTCACAGCCAAAGATGTCATCCTCACTGTTTTGGTAATTATCTTCACTTAAAAGGTCATCTGACTCTGAGTCTTTGCTGGAAAAACTAAGGCATGGCTTCTTGCATGATCTTGTTACACTCCTCAAGGGTTTTGGCAACTGCCAATCTTGAGAGATTTTGTGATTTGTTGAGGAGGAAATCTGATTGGTCTATGTTTTTACAAAAGCTAGGGTTTTCCGAGAACCAAATGGGGTCCTTATCCCGGTTAGCACTGTTTTGTTTCATGCCACTCCACCATTTGATCTAGGTTTGCCTCTCGGAATAAGGAACTTGGACGTTTCCAATTAACTTGTCACATATCTTGTATTCTAGCATTAGGATCCAAGTCAAACTAAAATATTTGTAAGAGATGAGGACATCCGGGAGAAAATCATAATTTGTGGGCTTGTCTAGATTTTGGACCCAATAGTGGAAACCTTGTTTTACAATATGGGGCAGAAACTCAATGGTCGGTCCAAATTTATCCCACCACTCTAAAAACCAGTATGAGAGAGTGAGTGGAAAGTTTTTGTCAAAATAAACAAACCAAGACATACCATTTTTCTCATTTTGTTTGTAAAAACATTTTGTCCATGCATCTCAGTAATCCCAATAATTGAATTCAGAGGGATAGAATGGTAATTTTTTTTTGTTTTGTTCGGGTCTCCCCATTGGTCCATAGTAATTATTTGCAAAGCTTTATTTTAAGAAAACAATTTTTGATTGGTCTATTTTATCGAATACTTCTGATATGAACACAAAGTTTGTGTCAACCAAAATGAATTCATAAAATAATCGGCCTTTCGGATTGTCCTCGGGGATCCTGTAGAATTGTGCCTTTGCATGGTCATCAGCCAATTTCTTTAGCTGGTTGAGGTATTGGTCTTTGAGTAGGAGTGGTTCCATGGTAAAGAACCGGTCAAAATAGGGTTTCTCATGATATGGGAAATTTTGGGAATTTACTCTAGGAAGGTTATAAAAGGGTAATGGTGTCTGGGAATGCTATATTTGTGAAGATTTGGTTGGGGTTTTGGTTATTTCTTTGGTCTGCTTGTTTGAATATGGGCTGGTGTGGGATGAAGCCACACTTTTGAAGGATTCAGATAATGGTTCTGATTTGATTGGAGAATACATGTTTGCTAGAGTAATTGGACTAACAATTGGGGTAGGAGATTTGACTGTTTTGATAATAGTCATGAGCCTAAGGTTTGGTGTGCTTTGGGCCAACATGTGCTGTCATGTGTTGGGGCAAAACTGTTTCTGATTTTATAGCAATGGCATATTTGTCTTTTTGGTTTGGTCTTGGGCTTTGGTTTGGGCTTTGCAATGATTGTTTCAATTGATTGTTCTGATCATTGTTCCAATTGTTCTGGTTGGCTTTTGGGTCTCAGATTCTCAGATTATTCTTTCCCTGTGAAAATTCTCTGGTACGAAAATCTGGCAAACAGTTACTGTCTCCTTTAATATGTTCGATTTGGAAATCAAAAATTGAAAGCAAAGCTTGCCATCTTTCAAATATTTGTTTTGAAGCTAAGTTTTTAATATATGTGGTCAAAATGAATTTTGCGGACTGTCAATCTACTTTTAAAACAAATTTTTGATTGATCAAATCATCTTGAAATTTTTGAATAGTTAAAACAATTGATAAAATTTCTTTTTTGACAGTAAAGTATTTTTTTGTGGGTTTCATTTTAGAAACCTGAAACATATCTAACAAGGCATTATTTGCCATTGATTGTTTGTTTAAGGATACCCTCATATCTTATCTCGGATGCATCTATTTCTACAAATTTAGGAGCTGAAGGGTGGCAGATAGTCAAATAAGGAAGTTTTTTGATATGGGACTTTACAATTTTAACAGCTTGTGTGTGTTGGTCAAACCATGGTGGGGGATTGGTCTTGAGCTTGTAAAAAAAGGGTTTACAAATTATTCTCAATCCCTGGTAAACATTTGCCACATAGTTTAGGCACCCTAAGAATCTCTGTAATTGTTTTTTGTCTTTGATTATGTCTGGGAATTTTTCTACGAATTCTAGGGAACTTTGAATTGGGATAATGGTTCCTCTTTCGATATTATGTCCAAGAAATCTTATCTTTGTTTGAAATAGGACAATTTTTGGGGCTGAGACAACCAACCCATTTTCTTTGACTGTTTTGAGGAAAATGTTCAAATGTTTCTAATGTTGGTCTACATTTTCAGAGAAAATAAGGACATCATCTATATAAACTATTGAATGCCCTATGTAAGGATTGAAGATTTCATTCATTAATGCTTGGAACTCACTAGGTGCATTTTTTAATCCGAATGGCATGACATTCCATTCAAATTGTCCAAAGGGTACTGTGAAAGCTGTTTTATAATGATCTTTCTCAGATATTTGTATTTGCCAAAATTCTGATTTCATATCGAATTTGGAGAAATCGTGGCTTGGTAGAGTCGTTTTAATAGGTCTGATTTATTGGGGATAGGATAACGGATCAATTGGAGTGCAGTGTTTAGGGGTTTGTAGTTAATGACAAGTCTGGGAACACCTCTTTCTATTTCAATGTTCTTCTGAACATAGAAGGCTGAACAATTCCATAGAGATTTTCATTGGTGAATGAGATTTTTTTTGTAATAGGTCTTCAATTATTATTTTTTTTTTGCAATATTCCAGGAGTTTATAGGACATTTGAATTCGTCTAGCTTTTGTTGGGATTCATTTTTCAGTGAATTCTTCATTATAGGGTAAGGTAACAACATGGTTCTTTCTTCCCAGAAGGCATTTGGGAATAAAGAGCATACTTCTTTTTCCAACTATTCTTTGAAAGTTTCAAGTTTTTCTTTTTCTTTGGGATCTTGGAGGCGCTCTTTCTGTCTTTCAAAATGTAGGTCACTTTTTAGAAAAGATAAATGGTTTTGTTTTTTATGCAAGCAAGCAATTGTCCGGTCAAGGGAAATGGTGTGTGCTTTTAGGCGATTGATATCAAAGATCTAGGTAGATGAGGTAAACTTAAACAAAATTTCTTCTCCTGCAAATTTGGAAATTATCCCTTCATGGGTGACTTTGAAGGGTGTGATTAGTTTGAGAAATGGCAATCCAAGGATTACATTTGTGACAGGGTTTTTACCATTAGGAAATTGGTCTTCAAGCAAACACCATTGTTGCAAATCTTTTCAACCGGGAGTTTATATTTTATGTCGAGTTTTTGTTTATTGGCACCGTAAAGTGCTTCACTTATTCTTTCTAAGTATTTGGTGGGTACTAGGCCTTCTCTTATGCAGTTTAGGTCGGCACCTAAGTCTATTAAGGCATTTTGAACTTTAGGATGTAGTTTTCTGCGATCTTGATTTCAATGTTACAATACCATTTTTTTTTAATCGTTACCCTGTTGATTAGGTTGATGAAGGCTTCGTCATTTTTGGTTATAGGGTTTTCATCATTGCTACTAGTAGGCTCATTATCTGAGCTGTCACTGGATGATGGGACATACTGTTGTTTCTGTGCTAGTTTTTGTTCTACAAATTGTCTCTGTAATTTTTCTGTTAAATTTCTGAGTTCTTTGACTTCTTCTTTAACAATACGGATTTCTTTCTATAAATCCGGGATGGTAGATTTCTTTTGTTTCCCGTTGATGCCTCCAAGGACTTCATCATCAAAGCTGGTGGGAACAAAGGGGTTGTGAATTTTTCTGTTTCTTTCGTTTTCTAAGACTAGTTGGCTTTTCCTTTAAGAATGTTCTGTTGCAATTGTAGGAGGTATTGTTCCTTTTTAAGAGGGTCATTGATTCCATCGATAATTTCGATTATTAGGGCATAGTCATCTTGGTCTAAGACGCATATTTCTTTGCATAGACAAGCTTGTTTTCCTTCCTTGGTATCACTATCGAAGGAATTATCATAATTGGACATATATGAAGTTAAGATAAAAGTTGGATTTTTTTTCAAAAAATTCAACTTTTTAATTTAAGATATTATAAGTTAAAACATAAACGGACAAATTCTACTTAATTTAAGACTTAACACTTAAGTGATGAAAAATAAATTCTACTTAATTTAAGACTTAACACTTAAGTGATGAAAAATAAACAGCACCTTAGACTATTTAAAAAAAAAATCTAAAAACAAATATGTCTATAATCATATGTAAAGGAAAATAATCAAAATTTCCATGCAGTTTGCTTCATTCCCCAAAATGCGCCCTCTAGTTTCACTTTTTTCCCCAAATCCACTCTAGTTTACTAAAATTCCCACTTACCGTTTGTATTTTGTAAGTAAACTGTTAAAATTTTGAAAAAATAGATAGGTAAAAGGTAAATTGCTTAAGGCCTAAAATTAAAATTATTCAGCAAAATATTAAGAAAAAAAATATTCTCTCTTCTCTCATTCTCGTTTTCCTACTCATCTATCTCTTTCTCTATCTAATTTCTCTCTTTTTGTCTCATCTCTCTATCTTCTCCCTGAATCAGAGAAGACTTACAACCGTTAAAGTTTCAGTCATTTTGGGAATTAAAACACAATTATTAAATGAAAAAGTGATGTGTCTATAAATCTAGAGGGGTGAATAGGTTTATAATCAATTTTATTATGTGATTTCAATGTTCAAAATTTTATTTAAAAAAAAACATTTATACTATTATTTGGTTTAAATCTAAGAGTTGTCATTTACTCTTTTTCTCGATCATTGGATTAATAGAAAATGAATGGATGAATATTAAAGTCATAAATTTATAGAAAATGAATGGATGAATATTAAAGTCATAAATTTAAATCAATTTAATCCGACATACCTAAAATTACATATGTATTCAAAATCAAAAGTTACCGCTTAGTTGACAGTCTTATGAAACAGCAGCCTACGCTGCTTTCCGAAAGTTAAGTTGGGGCCGACCCATGGGTCAATAATGTTTATGGGCTTATTCATGGGCCAACATCCAATTGTCTGGCTCATGGCCAATAGGCAGTATCATTTTTTTTTCTCTTTTGTTTTGTTATTTAAAAATTAATTTTTTAATAAACTTAAAGGACTCGTAGCTATAAGGTCTATGCACTCAACTACTATAATTCGCGTAGGAAATAATATGAAAATCTTTTGATTATTAAAATAAGCGAAAATGTAGTAGATTATATAATATGAATTAAAACACAATTATTTTATATTTTACTTCATTTCATTAGAAACACTGCAATGTTAAGTATAAGAACGAAAGAAACTACGATTGTAATTTTTTTTTTAAGTATTACATTATTAAATAAATTCGGTATTTTTTATAGAGTTAAATGACTCGAACCCGTAACCTTATAGTGCAAATATGAGGGAATTACAACCAAACCAACTTCATCTCGTCAACAACAATTGTATTTGAGCTGCTTAGGAGCCGTATGGTATGAGGTAATCAAAATAATCTGATTCATAGGAAAGTTAAACATGGTAATATGATTCTTAGGAAACCTGTATATATGTGTTTGGCTGTGTATGAGAATATTATGTCAGATTCCTGAGAATGTAAGATAATTATTTTCGGTTGCACATAGAAATCTTATATTATATATATTTAAATAATTTAGATAATAAATATTAAAATATATTTTTATATATAATAATTATATAATATTATTATCTTATATATCATATATATTAATATATATTTTATATTATTATCTTATATTATATCATAATATATTATTATTTTGTAGTATATATATTATATATTATATATATATATATATATTATATGATATATGTATTATATATATATTAATATATATGTATTATATAATATTTATTCTATGGATAAAGGATCTAATTGATAGAGGAAGCACCGTAAAGGCCAATTCGCGAGGTTTTGGGCCGATGCTGATCCAATAAGAACTGCTTATTTATGTCCATGATATGAAATCAAAATTAGGAATCGACTTCTGTAATAAAGTGGATCCCCTAAGGTATGAAATTCGATATATATTAAATAGAAATCAAATAAGAAATCTATTCTATAATTTTTAATAGATTTAATAGAAAAAAAAAATAGAATAGAAATAAGATATTCAAAAAAATTCAATAAATAATTAATAATTAATTGAAATTCTTATTTCAATATTTAATAATATTGAATTTGAGTTTGCTATTCGCTTTTATTAAATAAAATGAAAAAAAAATGGGTTTAGCAATGAGATGGTGCATGCATAGAAATCCGGTAAATTACTAGAATCTTATCTATTAACTATTCATTCTTAGTTATTCATAAAGAAAAGAATAGAGAATCCAATTCAAAATAAATATTGAATATTATAGAACATAACAATTAAAATAATGATTAATAGAATATAGCGATCTATAGAATTTCGATTTCTATATTTATCAATAATAAATATCTTACTCTTAATTAGGTAATAAGAGTTTTTGTTTTTAATTGAAAATCAAATGACATTAGAAATTGTTTTTTTCTAACCTAATTTTATTAATATATTCGATTGGTAAATCATATTTTTTTATAAAAATTTTCATTGAAAGGATATACATAAAAAAATTTCTAGCTATTGTCAATATTCAAAGAATCAATGCAATTTTTTTTTTGAATCACAAAAAAAATCCAAATTATTGAGAAAAATATCCACAATAATGAAACAAATTAGGAAATAATTAATAAATTATAATATAATATATATTATTATATATTATTATATATAATATTTATACATTACTATATATTATTATTATTATTAGATATTGTTTAATTTATATACTATATATAATATAATATATATATATATATATATATATATATATATATTGTAAGGACCTCTTTTTTGATTGCTTATTTCATGACAAACCACATTGGGATTAGTTGTAATAGGTAGCTTAAGTCTTATTGTGTTTCTTCATCAACAAACTTCCAAGATCCCAAAGAACTTCAAGAGAGGCAGTTCACTTGTTCTTGACTTTCTTGAAGAGATTTAGTTGCACACACATACTTCTCATGCTTGCCTAGTTTTCTTATTCTTGTACTTCATTTTGTGTGCATTTCACTCACTTCACACTTGCACATCATTCATGTAAGATAGGCATTATTTTTGTGTGTTGATAAGGGATTTTTTTTCCTTTTAGTGTGCTGAAAGACCAAGTGTGCGGGTCTTAGTGCGCGGGTCGATACCCGTGCAGTCACCAGGGCAGTTGGCCTTGGTGCGCTGGTCGTCATGCACCACACCAACGCATTACGGACAGTAGGTCAGCGTTTGTGGAGCGCTGGTAACTTACCTGCAAACCCCATGTGCGCGGGTTACTACCAGCGCAGTGGGACCCGCGCACTACGTCTGGTTTGCCTTGTCTTTTTGTAAACTTTCTCAAAACGACAAATTTTTATCTAGGACTTCTTTATATATGTTCTTTTCTCTCCCATTTTGTTTGAGAGCTTCAAGAACCCTTTTTTAAGTGAGAGAGATTGTTTCTTAGAGAGAGAAGCTTCAAGACTTGTTCTTTAACTCTCCAAACCCAAAACCCATTATCCTTCATGCATCATTAAGGCATGGGTCTTTGACTTGGTAAGTTAAACAAAAACCCCATCTTTGTTATTTGTTTAAACTATCCAAGAAGATATTTTTATTGCATTTATTAGTTGATTAAATGTTAGGACTTCATTTATTACATCTTGTTATTAGTTCCTTTGCATGATTGGGTTTGTATTGTGATAGCTTGGATTTATGACATATTTGCTCTCTAACTAATTAGGACTCTTTGATTGCATTTTTTGATTGCAATAATTGTCCTTGCCATTTTGGGTGACAACTTGTGTTGATATGGCTTTGTTTAATGACTAAATTCTAGACTTGCATATCTATATCTAGTTAGGTCTTTATGAGCATTCGTATAGACATTGATATCTAAGATTTGTACTTAGTGTCATCTTTAATCTTTAGATAAGCATTTAGTATTGCCTAGTATTAAGTGAATTTTGAATATTCATATATTCACATAGGTTGTTAATCTCTTCTTTGAGAGTTAAGTCTTATGACTACAAGGTGTAATGCACAAGCAAGTGAAATCTTTCAACCAAGGTGTGGTTGGCAAGCAAAGTGATCAAGGATTCACTATAAAGGCCCGTTGGTTATTAGTGGTGGGTTAGTGACCGAGAAAAGTGTGACTAGAGGACAACCTGGGTTGTAAACATCATTACAATAGTGGTTTTGAGGATCGGTGTGGCTAGAAGGATAGCTCGTGGTTTTTCCCTTGTTGAAGGGTTTCCACGTAAAAATCAAGTGTGTTATTTAATTTCCACATTTTACACTTGATTTTGTAAGTTTGCTTGTTGGGTGATTTTTAATATTGACTAATCAAGAAAAGCTAGTAATTAACTTGATTAAAACTTATTCACCCCCTATAGGTTATTAGACACACGTTTGTAGTATTTTCAATTGGTATCAGAGCGGATTCCTATATATACTTAGGTGATCCTAGCTCTTGATTGTGTGTCTTCCATTTGTGTGCATTTTTATTGTTGCATTCATTTGCATATATTGACCCAAACACTATGAGTGACTTTGGGGTGAGTAAAGAGGGAGTGTCGAGTGTGAGACCACCACTACTCAAGAGGGACAATTATGCCTTATGGAAAGGCAAGATGGAGTTCGATATTTCCCAAATAGATGATCATACATGGATGGCAATTGAAGATGGCTACACTCTTCTAACTATGACCACCGAATATGGAAGTGAAGTCTCCAAGCCCACGGCTTAATGGAGTTCTGAAGAATTTGAAGCTTCGAAGTGGAACAACAAGGCAATGCATGCTTTGTTATGTGCAATGGATGAGAGTCAATACATGTTGGGCTTTATGCCCTAAAGATGTAATTTGTAAATGGATTTATGAAATAAATAAAAAGAAAAGTTCAATTCATTCTTGTTGTGTTGTTAATTTTATAACTTGTGCATATATTAACATTTTAATCTCGAACTGTGTATAGGAGTGTCATATACGGATGGATACAGTAAGAGACATGCAATCTAAAGAGTCCATAGATAGCAAATAAAGCTGGGTACTTTATTTGTGGTTAATCCATAGCTGCGGTCCATTCTGTAATATACGGTGATTCTATACTCAATCATTCATATGAGATTTGGGAATGGAGGCACCTTGTATGATGTGATCATATAGGACTGGGCCATGATCTATATGAATCTCTCACCAAGATCCGTTTACTGATGAGATTCATATATATCAACTAATTATGGCTATATGTGGGTGTGATCTTAATCCTGAGTGTCTTATCGACTCCTTTAGGTTAGATCGTGGTCTTTGATATACCATGTGTGAGGTCAGATGCAGTTCCTAATCAATATACTCTGTATGTTGGGATTACGGTTTGGCTTGTGGCTGGGAAGGTATGTACACAATAGTGGAATCCACTCCTTCTTGTGAGAAGTAGATGGTAGTTCCCTTAACGGTTGATTCAGGGCTTTGACAATATGAGCGCTTTACTAATTCTGTGAGGAAATAGGATTTATTGTTCATTAGAGAATCGACGGTACTTAAAGGATATATGTAATTAGAGGGGTATAACGGACATTATGACTCAGCTCTAATTATGAACTACTGTGGAGGATCACACCATGTGTAATAGCTATATCGATGGACACCAAGTTGTATCGGTCTGTGTAAAAGCATCTGCAGTTGAGAGAGTGCAGCTTCGGGTTTTTAGTGGAATAACACCGAAGTTAATAATCAAAGAATATTAATTAAAGAGTTTAATTAATGATTCCGAGGATTATTGGAGCTCAAAATATTGTTGGTCCATTAGGTCCCCTTACTAGCCCGATCGATTTAGGTAACAAAGGTCACATATAATTAATTGGACAGTCCAATTAATTGTGTTACGAAAGTGACACGTATTTATTCGAGAATTAATTGAATAATGAGATTATTTAATTAATAAATAATGCTGATTAAATAAATTAAATAATAAGATTATTTAATTATGTTGTTAATCACTAAATGGAGGATGATAGTTGATATTTGATTTTAAATAGAATAAGATAATATGATTACTTTATTTTATTAAATTAAATATTTGAATTTGAATTTAAAATGTTTAAATTCAAAATAAATATTTAATTATCTCTTAAAATAAAAGATATGTGATATTATTTTAAAAGATTTAGTTTTAAAATTGGAATGATATCAATTAAAGAGTTTTAATTATAACAATATATATATATATATATGATATATATTTTGATAACAAAAAGATAGCACAGACATGATCAGTTATTCAATTTGTATGGGATACATATTGTGCTGCTTGAATCAATTGGTGATTTTTTGAAAAAGATAAAAGAGTTTTGTATTTTTTAAAAACCAAAAACCTAATTGATATATATATATATATATATATATATATATTTCAACGCAAATCAAGTACAAGACAGAGATATATATTTTTTGATCAACGTAAATTAAAAAAAAAAGTGCAAGTGTGTGCGATGCAAGTGTTGTATAGTGAACAAAAAGAAAATTGTTTCTTCTTCTTCATTCTCTCTAAAATCCTCCATTCAAGTTCCTAAGACCGTGACCCGTCCACACGCAGTTATCAGTCCCGGAATATAGCGAGGAAGATCAGTGGTACAGACCAGGAGCATATCGTAAAGTGAAGGACACTCCAAACATTGGTAAGGTTCTAAATTTTTTTTTTATACTTTGATTACAATTTCCTGTATTTACATATTGTATGTATTAGTTCCGGAAAAATAATTACGATCTCAAGTTCACTGGTTCCAGATCGTTTACGATCTATATAAAAATTTTAAAACCTATTTCCGTTGCGTTACCAGTGAACGGGGTTCCAACAATTGGTATCAGAGCCAATATTTTTTTTAAGAACAGGAAATCATTTTCGATGCTCCTGTTGTTGGGGTTTATTCCCTAAAGATGTAATTTGTAAACGGATTTATGAAATAAATAAATAAAAAGTTCAATTCATTCTTGTTGTGTTGTTTATTTTATAACTTGTGCATTTATTAACATCCAAGATTGCCGGATGCAATCTCGAACTGTGTATATGAGTGTCATATGCGAATGGATACAGTAAGAGATGTGTAATCTAAAGAGTCCATAGATAGCAAATAAAGCTGGATACTTATTTGTTGTTAATCTATAGCTGCGGTCTATTCCGTAATGTCGGTGATTCTATCTTAAATCATTCATATGAGATATGGGAATGGAGGCACCTTGTATGATGTGATCGTATAGGGCTGGGCCATGATCTGTATGAATCTCTCACCAAGATCCGTTTACTGATGAGATTCATAAATATCAACTAATGATGGTTATATGTGGGTGTGATTTTAATCCCGAGTGTCTTATCGACTCCTTCAGGTTAGATCGTGGTCTTTGATATACCATGGGTGAGGTCAGATGCAGTTCCTAATCAATATGCTCCGTATGTTGGGATTACGATTTGGCTTGTGGCTGGGAAGGTATGTACACAATAGTGAAATCCACTCCTTCTTGTGAGAAGTAGATGGTAGTTCCCTTAATGGTTGATCTGGGACTTGGACAATATGAGCGCTCTCCTAATTTCATAAGGAAATAGGATTTATTGTTCATTAGAGAATCAACGGTACTTAAAGGATATATGTAATTAGAGGGGTATAACGGACATTATGACCCAGCTCTGATTATGAACTACTGTGGAGGATCACAGCATGTGTAATAGCTATATCGATGGACACCGAGTTCTATCGGTCTGTGTAAAAACGTCTGCAGTTGAGAGAGTGCAGCTTCGGGTTTTTAGTGGAATAACACCAGAGTTAATAATCAAGGAATATTAATTAAAGAGTTTTATTAATAATTCCGAGGATTATTGGAGCTCAAAATACTGTGGGTCTATTAGGTCCCCTTGCTAGCCCGATCGATTTAGGTAACAAGGGTCACGGTTAATTAATTGGATTGTCCAATTAATTGTGTTACGAAAGTGAAACTTATTTATTCTAGGATTAATTGAATAATGAGATTATTTAATTAATATATTAATAATTAAATTAATTAAATAATTAGATTATTTAATTAATGAATTAATAATTATGATTTATTAATTAATTATTAAATGAAGGTTGCGGGTTCAAATCATGACTAAGATATAAAATAATTAGATTATTTTATTCTTTAAGAAGTCTAGTATTAAAGTTTAAGTCAACTAGGGTTATGTGGGAGTTAGAATCATACTCTACCTATAACACTTAAATACTAATTATTTTTTTTAATGTATAAAGATATATTTGGGAAAAGATAATTATCTAATTTTAAAAATATATAATGATATATTTATATAACTAAATAAGAGAGAAATTGTCATAGATTTTGATTTGAACACACACAATTGAAAAAGAAAGAGCAAAAGGGTCCGTAAATATAAAAGAGTACAAAAAAAAAAAGCATGAGTGCAAGTGTGTGCAATTTTTTTTGCTGTGCATGAGTTTTGAAAAGAGAGAAAAAAGGTGCAAGTGTGTGCACGGGTACAAACAACAGAAAGAAAAAAAAATTATAATATTTTTAAAGAAATAGAATTGTTCTAGTTATTTTTTTTTCTCTCTGAAGAAATTGCTTATTATTCCTTTCTCTACATCCTCCTAAGTTCCTAAGTACGTGACTCGTCCACACACAGTTACCAGTTTCGGGAATAGTTAGGAAGATCGGTGGTACAGATCAGGAGCATATCGTAAAGTGAAGGAGCCTCCAAACGTTAGTAAGGTTCTAATTTCTTATATATATATTGATTACAAATTCATGTGTTTACATATTGTATGTATTAGATCCAAAAAAAAAAAAAATTGTGATCCTAAGTTCACTGGTCCTAGATCGTTTACGATCTATGTAAAAAAATTTAAAACATATTTCTGCTGCGTTACCAGTGAACGGGGTTCCAACAATTGGTATCAGAGCCAATTTTTTTTTTCCGGAACTGGAAATTGTTTTCGATGCTCCTGTATGTATGATTGTGTAGGCACTATTTAAAATGACAGTATTTTGTTTTTGTATGTATATTCAATTTGTTAATTTACAAAAACATGATTGATCGTTAATTATACGGTATTGTGGATTTAGGGTTCATGGGTTGTATTAATTTTTATTTATTTTTTTTCTGTTATTGTATTGTAAAAAAAAATTGTAACCTATATTGAAGACCTGGAAACAATGACAGAAGGGCGAAATCAGAAATACGCGCGACGTGGTACTGTTCACTGGGACTGTTCACGCAGTACTGTTCACGACACTATTCACGGCACTGTTCATGTGTGGTATTGTTCACGCGGTTCCGTTGGCAAGTGTTGCCTAGTGCGTTCCGTGCAAATTTCCTATTTCGGATTCATGAGATGAATCAGAGTGACCTGAAGAGACTTGAAGACTCGAAAATTACAAAAAGACCAAGGAATGCCTTAGGGATATTTTTGTAATTTTAGATTAAATTTTTGTTAGGTTAAATAATCCACAGTACTCGGTCAATTCATGTGTGCTTTATATTATGTGATGATAAAAGCATTGACATGCATACATATGTCATTTAGATTAGTGTGCCTATACAAATATATTTGATATGTCATGCATGCATCATAGCCTAATATTTTATGTATTTTTTAATATGATTAAAATAGGTAAATACATTATTGGCTATGAAACTGAGATTAGTTTTTTAATAGTTAGAAAACTTGTTAATTCTCATTAATATTAATCTAGTTATTAAAGTGTTTAATAAGTTAGATTAATAGGGTCATTTATTGTAATTAGGATTAATATGATTAATAACCTAATAGTAAATGAACCGAATAAAGTGTTAGAATTTTAATAGTTAAAACTTGGTAAACACTATCATAATAATCTTACCTTAGTAAATAGTTTACAAAGGTTTAGATTATTTACTAATAGATTAGATTTTTAATTGTCAAAAATCATTAATAATTTATTAATTAATTAGAATTTATTTCTAATAATGAATTTGTTAATGCGCTAGATAACTTGATTAAAGTTAGCCGTTTGATCTTGTAGAGTCTAGGTGTAATAACGGATAATAGAAAACCCTAACTTTTAAATAGTGAGTGGGAGAGGGATATATGACATATATATCCCGCAGTTTCCATCATTAGTTCAACACCGTGAGATCCGAGTGGGGCTTTGTGACGGCTTTGCTTTCGTCCTCCCTAAGGAGGGTTTCCACAAAGATCAATACCAAGGTTGACTTCCTAACGGATAGGATTTCTGAGGGTATTTCGGGATTGACCGACCCTAAGGCGGCAATTCTCGAGTTAAGCTCATTAGATCTGAAATGGTGGGTTACACTCACGAAGGTTTTGATTAAGTTTTGTTAATTAAAAATCTGACTAAATAAACGATGGTTGAATGATATGAAATAAGAGTCATTCTAGAATATCAATTGATTGAGAATGTCTCGGTCCAACATACAAAGACTTGACCGACCCTAAGGCGGCACTTCTTTGTGGTATGTTGAATTGTCGTGGTATAGTAACTGTTTTTTTTTGGTATTTCTAGTTTGTTAAACATGTTCATGCATCATGTTTAAATTTATGCCAAAGCACTCGCACTTGTTTTAAAAAATGACTGAATGAATGTTTTATTTATTTCAGCAATTATGTCTTCTGCATTACTTCAAATTCTCGCCAACGACAAATTAACTGATGATAACTACACAAAGTGGAAACTTAATATTAATGCAATATTGGTCACCAAAGACCTCAAATTTGTGCTTACGGAGGAATGTTCTCCAGTGCCTACTGCCAATGCCACACGAACTGTTCGTGAGGCATACCAGCGATGGGTCTCATCTAATGAGAAGGCCCGAACATATCTGTTGGCTTCTATGATAGACGTGATTGTCACAAAGCACGAAGCAATGACTTCAGCATTCGAAATCATAGAGTCATTGTAAGCTATGTTCAGGCAGCCCTCGGAGCAAAAGCGACACGAAGTTGTTCGTTCCGCTATGCTCGCTCGCATGAAGGAAGGTACATCAGTTCGGGAACATGTCTTGAGCATGATGTCCTACTTCAACACGGCAGAAGTCAATGGCGGGGCCATTGACGAACCCAGTCAAGTGAGCATCATACTGACGATTCTTCCGAAGAGTTTCGATTAGTTTAAAAGCAACTACGGGATGAACAAGTTAAGGTTCAGTCTTACACAGTTGCTCAATGAGCTCGCTACTTTTGAGTCCTTGACTAAGGACAGCAAAAGTAAGACCGGTGAGGCAAATGTTGCCGAACCATCTTCCTCCAATAATAAGAAAAGTAAGAGGTATGCTGGGAAGGCCAAAGGTAAGCTCAAGCCCAAGAAGGCCCAAAGTAAAAAGAATGTCACCTCCACCAACCAAGACAAAGGAAAATGTTTCCATTGTAACAAGATTAGGCATTGGAAGAGGAACTATCCTCAGTACTTAGAGGAGGTAGCCAGGAAGAACAAGATGAAAGGTAAATATGATTTACTTATTCTTGAATCTTGTTTAGTGGAAGATGGTTCTTCACCATGGATAGTTGATTCGGAGGCCACTAACCATGTTTGCTCTTCTTTGCAGTGGCTGATTCTTGGACACAGCTAGAGGAGGGAGCCTTCTCAATACGTGTGGGGTCGAGGGATGTCGTGTCGACCAAAGCAGTGGGAGCAATAAGATTGCAATTTTGTAATAATAATAGTTTTTTATTTTTGAACAATGTTTTTTATATTCCTTGATTTACACGAAATTTGATTTCCGTTTCTAAATTGTTAGAACAATCGTATTCTGTTTCTTTTAATAATAAGTCCATTATTATTTGAAAGAATGGTCTGAATATTTGTTCAGGAATTAATGAAAACAATTTGTATGTGTTAAGACTGTTAATACATACTACACTACTTAACACCGAAATGTTTAAGGTTGAAAAACCAAAAACTAAACAACATAAGATTTCTCCAGATAATGACACGTATCTCTGGCATCTAAGGCTTGGTCATATCAACATTGACAGGATAGACATACTAGTAAAAAACAGACCTTTAAGTGAGTTAAAGGTCGGCACCTCACATGTCTGCGAATCTTGTATAGAAGGTAAGATGACTAAGAGACATTTTACTGGAAAAAGGCTTAGAGCTATAGAGTCACTAGAACTCATACATATAGACGTTTGTGGACCAATGAATGTTAGAGCTAGGCGCGGCTATGAGTATTATGTCACCATTACAGATGACTACTTAAGATACGGATATGTCTACCCGATGCAACGAAAGTCTGAAACATTTGAAAAGTTTAAAGAATTTCGAGCTGAAGTTGAGAATCAATTAGGTAGAACTATCAAGTCACTACGATCGGATCATGCAGGTGAGTACCTTGATCAAGAGTTTGAAGACTTCATGGTCTAGCATGGGATAGTTTTCCAACTCACAGCTCCCGGTACACCTCAGCAAAATGGTGTAGCGGAGAGGAGAAATAGAACCCTGATGGAAATGGTGATATCTATGATTAGTTTCTCATCATTACCAAATTCCTTCTGGGGATATGCATTACAAACAACGGCATACATTTTGAATGTAATGCCATCCAAATATGTTCCTAAGACTCCCCTAAAGTTGTGGAATGGTCGTAAAGCTAGTTTGTGACATTTTCACGTATGGGGGTGTCCAGCACACGTGCTGAAGAACAGAAGTGGAAACCTAGACTCTAAGTCTGTGGTCTGCCTGTTTGTAGGATACTCTAAGGAGACCAAAGGTGGACACTTCTATAGTCCCGAAGATAACAAAGTATTTGTATCGACAAATGCAACATTTCTTGAGGACAATTATATTAGTGACCATAAACTTCGTTCTAAGATTGTATTGAATGAGTTGGAGCCTGGTGAGACTAGTGCTTCATCAACAAGAGTTGTTGATCCACAAACATCTGAGCGTTAGATGGTTCCTAATCAGGATACACTACCACTTAGATGTAGTGAGAGGGTTGTGAGACAACCTGAACGCTATTTAGGTGTAAGTGAGGGATAAGATGTTGTCTCTACTAATAGTGTGGATGATCCATTGACATTTAAAAATGCAATTGAAGATCCTGATAAAGATTCATGGCTTAAAGCCATGAATCTCGAGATCGAGTCTATGCACTCCAACTTAGTCTTAGATCTTGTAGACTTACCGGATGGGGTAAAGCCCATAAGATGTAAGTTGATCTACAAGAGAAAGAGAGGAGTAGACGGGAAGGTAGAGACCTTCAAAGTAAGGCTAGTGGCTAAGGGTTATACCTAGAAAGAGGGGGTCGATTATAAAGAGGCCTTCTCGCCAATAGCCATGTTTAAGCTATTAGGATTCTCTTATACATTGCTGCCTATTTCGATTATAAAATTTGGTAAATGGACGTCAAGACTGCATTATTGAATGGCAATCTTGACGAGAGCATCTATATGATACAACTAAAGGGATTCGTGTCTCTAGATCAAGAGCAAAAAGTTTGCAAGTTGCAAAGGTCTATCTATGGACTTAAGCAAGCATCTAGATCTTGAAACATCAGGTTTGATAATGTGATCAAAACCGATGGCTTTGAGTAGAACGTCGATGAGCCTTGTGTCTACAAGCTCATCATTGACAAAAAGGTAGTTTTCTTGGTCCTATACGTGGACGACTTCCTACTCATTGGGAATAATGTGGGAATGTTATCTGATGTAAAGGGCTGACTGGCTAGCCAATTCCAAATGAAAGATTTGGGAGAGGCGAGTTATGTTCTAGGGATCTAACTTATAAGGGATCGAAAGAACAAACTCATAGCACTGTCTCAAGCATCGTATATCGACAAGATTCTTGTGCTATTTTTGATGCAGAACTCCAAGAAAGGTAATTTACCTTCTAGGCATGGAGTTCACTTGTCTAAGGAACATTGTACTAAGACACCTTAAGAAGTTAAGGATATGAGATGTGTACCCTATGCATCAACATTAGGTAGTCTCATGTATGCTATGTTATGCACGAGACCGGACATCTACTATGCAGTGGGAGTAGTCAGTAGATACCAGTCTAACCCAGAATTTGATCATTGGGTTGCTGTCAAGACCATTCTCTAGTATCTTCAGAGAACGAGAAACTATATGCTAGTGTATTTCGAATAGGATTTGATCCCGTTTGGATACACGGATTCTGATTTTAAGTCAGATAGGGATTCTGGGAAATCCACGTCTGGATTAGTTTTCACCCTGGGTGGTGGAGCCATTGTGTGGAGAAGTATTAAGCAATCTTGCACTGCTGACTCCACCATGGAAGCTGAATATGTAGCCGCTTGTGAAGCTGCTAAAGAGGTTGTTTGGCTCCGCAAGTTCTTGAGTGATATGGAAGTTGTTCCAGATCTGGATAAGCCCATCACACTTTATTGTGATAATAGTGGTACTGTGGCTAATTCCAAAGAACCAAGAAGCCACAAAAAAGGAAAGCATATAGAGAGAAAATATCATCTCGTTAGAGAGGTAGTGCAGAAAGGAGATGTGATCGTCACCAAGATAGCCTCACAAGACAATCATGCTGATCTATTTACGAAGACCTTACCTGCTAAAGTGTTTTCGGGTCACCTAGATGGTCTAGGGTTACGAGACATGCCTCACATGCTTTAGTGCAAGTGGGAGATTGTTGGGGTTTATGCCCTAAAGATGTAATTTGTAATGGATTTATGAAATAATAAAAAGAAAAATTCATTCTTGTTGTGTTGTTTATTTTATAACTTGTACATATATTAACATCCTAGAATGCCAGATGTAATCTCAACTGTGTAGATGAGTGTCATATACTGATGGATACAGTAAAAGACGTGCAATCTAAAGAGTCCATAGATAGCCAAATAAAGCTGGGTACTTTATTTGTGGTTAATCTATAGCTGCGGTCCATTCCGTAATGTACGGTGATGCTATCCTAAATCATTCATATGAGATATGGGAATGGAGGCACCTTGTATGATGTGATCATATAGGACTGGGTCATGATCTATATGAATCTTTCACCAAGATCCATTTACTGATGAGATTCATATATATCAACTTATGATGGCTATATGTGGGTGTGATTTTAATCCTGAGTGTCTTATCGACTCTTTTAGGTTAGATCGTGGTCTATGATATACCATGGGTGAGGTCAGATGCAGTTCCTGATCAATATACTCTGTATGTTGGGATTACGGTTTGGCTTGTGGCTGATAAGGTATGTACACAATAGTGGAATCCACTCCTTCTTGTGAGAAGTAGATAGTAGTTCCCTTAAGGGTTGATTCGGGGCTTGGACAATATGAGTGCTCTCCTAATACCGTGAGGAAATAGGATTAAATTTTTTATTATAGAATCAACGGTACTTAAAGGATATATGTAATTAGAGGGGTATAACAGACATTATGACCCAGCTCTAATTATGAACTACTGTGGAGGGTCACACCATGTGTAATAGCTATAAAGATGGACACCGAGTTGTATCGGTCTGTGTAAAAGCGTCTGCAATTTAGAGAGTGCAGCTTCGGGTTTTTAGTGGAATAACACCGGAGTTAATAATCAAGGAATATTAATTAAAGAGTTAATTAATGATTCTGAGGATTATTAGAGCTCAAAATATTGTGGGTCCATTAGGTCCCCTTGCTAGCCCGATCGATTTAGGTAATAAGGGTCACGGAAAATTAATTGGACAGTCCAATTAATTGTGTTACGAAAGTGACAAGTATTTATTCGGGAATTAATTGAATGATAAGATTATTTAATTAATGAATAATATTGATTAAATAAATTAAATAATAAGATTATTTAATTATGTTATTAATCACTAAATGGAGGGTCATAATTGATATTTGATTTTAAATAGAATAAGATAATATGATTATTTTATTTTATTAAATTAAATATTTGAAATTGAATTTAAAATGTTTAAATTCAAAATAAATATTTAATTATCTTTTAAAATAAAAGACATGAGATATCATTTTAAAAGATTTAGTTTTAAAATTGAAAAGATATCAATTAAAAAGTTTTAGTTATAATAATATATATATATATATATTATATATATTTTGATAACAAAAAGATTGCGCACACACATGATCAGTTATTCAATTGGTATGGGATACAAATTATGGTTCTTAAATCAATTGGTGATTTTTTGAAAAAGATAAAAGAGTTATATATTTTTTAAAAACCAAAAGCCTGATTGATATATATATATATATATATATATATATTTCTTTACGCTTAAAAAAAAAGGATGATAATGATCTGTAAAGATAAATTGCATCATAAGCAATTGGTCAACGGCATGATATATATATATATATATATATATATATGTTTCAACGCAAATCAAGTACAAGACAGAGGTATATATTTTTTGATCAACGTAAATTTAAAAAAAAGGTGCAAGTGTCTGCGATGCAAATGTTGCATAGTGAACATAAAGAAAATTGTTTCTTCTTCTTCGTTCTCTCTAAAATCCTCGATTTAAGTTCCTAAGACCGTGACGCGTTCACACACAGTTATCAGTTCCAGGATATAGCGAGAAAGATCAATGGTACTGACCAGGAGCATATCATAAAGTGTACGAGCCTCCAAACGTTGGTAAGGTTCTTATATATATATATATATATATATATATATATATATATATATATTGATTACAATTTCTTGTATTTACATATTGTATGTATTAGTTCCGGAAAAATAATTAAGATTCCAAGTTCACTGGTTCCAGATCGTTTACGATTTGTATAAAATTTTTAAAACTTATTTTCGCTGCGTTACCACTTAACGGGGTTCTAACAATACAAACTCATCAAAACTACCAAAAATGCACAAGAAGCTTGGAAGATCCTAGAGATGGCATATGAGGGAACCAAAGTGGTTAAATACTCCAAGCTCCAAGTCCTCCAAATGCAATTTGAGACGATAAGGATGGAGGAAGATGAGTGCTTCAATGACTTTCAAGTGAAGTTGATGGTCATTGTGAATCAAAGCCATCAACTAGGTGACTTGTACTTAGATAGGAGGATCAAACAAAAGATAATGAGGTCACTTCCTGCTAGATTTGAATCCAAGGTGACGGCTTTTGAAGAAAATAGCAATTATAAGAACATGAAGCCGAGTGAAGTAATTGGAAGGCTCCTAGCCTATGAATCTAGATGGGCTCCTACCTCCACACCTCCCAATAAGCAAAAGGTATTAGGTTTAAAGACCTCCAAGATAGAGAAGAAGGATGATGACTCGGATGAAGACATGACTCTAATGGTGAAGGGATTCAAGAAGTTTATTAAGCTTCAAAGAAATGACGTGAAGAAGACCCACTTCAAGAAGATTGAACCGAGACATGAGAAGCCTTCAAGAAGGGGATTCAATGCTTTGAATGTGAAGGATTCGGGCATATCTCAAAGGATTGTAGTAACTTGAAGGACAAGAGAAAAGGAAAGGCGATGACCATCTCATCAAGTGATAGTGAAAGTGTAGAAGATTCTTCAGATGATGAAGAACTTGCCATTAACTACACGGCCTTTGGAGCCTCCTATGTGGAAATAGAAGAAAGCAAGAGTGCCTTAACTTGTGACTTTGAAGAAGGAATAGATGAAGTGGTAGCTAGAAGTGTGATTGATGTAGCTACACTTAGGGAAGTTGTTGGGGTAGTAACAAGTGACCAAGGCAAAAGTCTTGAGAAGGAAGTTGACTCACTTGATGAGAGGCAAAGTGAGAAGAGTGAATCGTCCCCATGTGTAGGAAGAAACTCTAGTCTAGAGGAATTTGTGATGGCATGGACCTTGAATACTTTATTAAGTACTTTGAAGACTCTAAGTTGAAGAAGAAAAGGGAGATTCAAAAATTGAAGGAGGAGAATCTCAAGCTTTCAACCAAGGTGACTCATTTGAATGAGAAAGTGAGGAGAGTCAAGGAAAGTGAATACAATATGAAGAATGAGCTTAAGGAAGCTAAGGAGTTACTAGCCAAAATGACCTCCGACACTGAAAAGTTTGACCACTTGTTGAGCATTGGAAAGAAGTCAAATGACAAATGGGGCCTTGGATATGTTGATGACAAGGAAGCCTCCTCATTGGTCAAAACGGTGTTTGTCAAGGGAAATTGCATGAAGGAAGCGTCACCTCATCAACATCCTAGGAGGAAGATTGATCTTGGAGAATCATTCAAGAGTGGCCAAGTGAAGATACCAACAAAGAATGGAGCTCAATCTCAACAACCAAGAGCTCCACATCCAAGCTTCCCTCAACCAAGAAGGCAAGCCAAGCAAATCCAACTAAGGAAGCATGGCAATCCGGTTCAACAACAAAGAAGGAGAGAACCGGTTCAACACAAGAGGCGACATCAAATGCATGACAAGTCTTCATTGACCTCACAATGATATGGTATGACTTCTAATTTTATACCAACTTGTCATTTTTGTGGTGTTGATGGGCATATTAGGCCAAATTGCCATAGGTACATTAAAAAATGTAGAGTTGAGAGCAAGATGGAAAAGAATAGAGTTAGAAAAACCAATATGCATGTGCCTAGGAAATCTAGACTTAATTATCCAAGGAAATCTAGTAACATGATGACTATGACCACTAGAAATAGAAATGTGTCACCTAAGTGGATTATAAAAGATGAACCCGCATGCTATTGTGTTAACTTGTCACCCATAGACTCAACTAGGTCTAATGGACTTGGTAGGTCTATAGGGGCTTATGCCTCCCATTGACTTGGTTGGAGTTGATCCATTTGGGGAGCTTAAGCAAAGAGAGGGAACTTGTATTTTTCGAACATACAAAAATTTGATCTACTTTATGCCTCTTTATTAATTGCTTGAGATACTAGGTTGCACATATATGCTTATATGATATTTTTGCTCAATAAGTGTGTAACCTTGCTTAGCTTGTAATCCATGTCACATTTATGTTCAAACATGCATTTTTGGACTATGAGAATTGATTAGGAAGTAGTTTTGAATGACCTACAATTTATCTCCATGACATGTGAACTTGATTTTATGATATGCTTTAAATGATATGCATGAAATGCTTTTGATTGCTTTAATGCAAATGCTTGTGAATGCAAATGAGAAGACTAATCAATAAGGATCTTGTATCCATGCAATCAATAAGGATTTTATATCCAAATTAGTCTTTTCTCTCTTCTTAATGGCTAAACAAGACTACTATCATACGGATAATTATTCGGAAAAATCTAATAGGATCTCTTGGTCCAATGTCTTGGTTGGCCCTTAAGGATTGATATAGTTGTTTGTGTGTTGAAATTTTTTCGAAAAACTATATCATTTTTGCTTATGACAAAAGGGTACAAATTGGTTTGAATTCTTATGGAAACCCTTTTGATGTGTGCTTTGCCAAATACCATTGCTTAAACTTTGATGTTATATGTCTTGCATGCAAAGCAACACCTTCACACATTCTCCTTAAAATAAAACTCCTTGAATCTCTCTGAATTATTCAAGTTACATAAAGTTTATGTATATGATTATGCAATCGTCTTTTGTGCGATTATCTCTCTTTGCTAAAGCAACCCGATAGGGGGAGCTCATTTGTCTATCTCATGACAAAAATGGGGAGAAGTCTTGAGAGATATAAGGAGAGCTTTTTTATGCTTTGGGGAGAAGTCTTGGGAGGGAGTAACCATTTAGGGGGAGCATTGCATTGTATTACATTATATTGATTGTATTGCTTTCTTAATGCAAATGCTTGTTTTTATTTGATCACCTCACATGCACTTGTTCTTGGAAAGTGTTTTCTTGCTATTGTGTGTAGGTACGATGATCTACGAAGAGAATGAAGGCCTTGAAGATTTAGATCCTAGGTCTTTCTTAATGTAACGTAGAATTACTTGTTGACCAATAGCTTTATTTTCTTTTTGTGAGTGGTTGTTTTGTCATGAAATAGTCAAAGAGGGAGATTGTAAGGACCTCTTTTTTTTGATTGGCTTATTTCATGACAAACCACATTGGGATTATTTGTAATGGGTAGCTTAGGTCTTATTGTGTTTCTTCATCAACAAGCTTCCAAGATCCCAAAGAGCTTCAAGAGAGGTATTTCACTTGTTCTTGACTTTCTTGAAAATATTTAGTTGCAACACACACTTCTCATGCTTGCCTAGTTTTCTTATTCTTGTGCTTCATTTTGTGTGCATTTCACTCACTTCACACTTGCACATCATTCATGTAAGATAGGCATTATTCTTGTGTGTTGTTAAGGGATTTTTCCCTTTAGTGGGCTGAAAGACCCAATGTACGGGTCTTAGTGCGCAGGTCGATACCTGCGCAGTCACCAGCTTAGTTGGCCTTGGTGCGCTGGTCTTCATGCGCCACACCATCGCATTACGGACAGTAGGTCAGCGCTTGTGGAGCGCTGATGGTGCACTGGTAACATACCTGCAAACCTCATATGCGCGGGTTAGTGAGCGAGTTACTACCCGTGCAGTCGGACCTGCGCACTACGTCTGGTTTGCCTTGTATTTTTGTAAACTTTCTCAAAACGACGTAGTGTTGTCTAGGGCTTCTTTATATATTTTCTTTTCTCTCCCATTTCGTTTGAGAGTTTCAAGAACCCCTTTTTAAGTGAGAGAGATTGTTTCTTAGAGAGAGAAGCTCCAAGACTTATTCTTTAACTCTCCAAACCTAAAACCCATCATCCTTCATGCTTCATTAAGCTTCATTAAGGCATGGGTCTTCATCTTTAGTTGACTTGGTAAGTTAAACAAAAACCCCATCTTTGTTATTTGTTTAAAGTATCCAAGAAGATGTTTTTATTGCATTTATTAGTTGATTAAATGATAGGACTTCATTTATTACATCTTGTTATAAGTTCCTTTGCATGATTGGGTTTGTATTGTGATAGCTTGCATTTATGACATATTTGCTCTCTAGCTAATTAGGATTCTTTGATTGCATTTGTTGATTGTATTAATTGTCCTTGCCATTTTGTGTGACAACTTGTGTTGATATGGCTTTGTTTGATGACTAGATTCTAGACTTGCATATCTATATCTAGTTAGGTCTCTATGAGCATTCATATAGACATTGATATCTATGATTTGTACTTAGTGTCATCATTAATCTCTAGATAAGCATTTAGTGTTGCCTAGTATTAAGTGCATTTTGAATATTCATATATTCACATAGGTTGTTAATCTCTCTTTGAGAGTTAAGTCTTGTGACTACAAGGTGTAGTGCACAAGCAAGTGAAGTCTTGCAACCAAGGTGTGGTTGGCAAGCAAAGTGATCAAGGATTCACTATAAAGGCCCGTTGGGTAGTAGTGGTGGGTTAGTGACTGAGAATGGTGTGACTAGAGGTCAACCTAGATTGTAAACATCATTACAATAGTGGTTTTGAGGACCGGTGTGGTTAGAAGGATAGTCCGTGGTTTTTCGCTTGTTGAAAGGTTTCCACGTAAAAATCAAGTGTGTTATTTAATTTCCGCATTTTACACTTGATTTTGTAAGTTTGCTTGTTGGGTGATTTTTAATATTGACTAATCAAGAAAAGTTGGTAATTAACTTGATTAAAACCTATTAACCCCCCCCCCCCCCCCCCCCCCCCAGGTTACTAGATACATGTTTGTAGTATTTTCATATATATATATATATATATATATATATATGTATATGTATTACATAATATATTATTATAATATAATATATATGATTATATATTATTATACACAATATTTATACATTACTATATATTATTATTATTATTATTAGATATTATTTAATTTATATACTATATAATATATATATATATATATTAATATAAATATAATATTATTATAATATATATATATATATATTCCATTTAATTTATATTAATTATTTTTAAAGAAATTTAAGGTGGGTCTCACGATGAGAATCAGATGGAGGGTAATATGAAACCCACCTGTTGGGGTGGGTTTCACATTACCCCCTTGGTGGGTAATATGATTCCCATGGTAATCACTTTCTCGGGAATCGAAAAATGCAAACATGCTACCAAACATGAGAATGCTATCAGATTCTTATTCTCATGTAAAGATTACCTCATACCAAACGGCCCCTTAATGAAATTCTTAAAGATAAATTTGTAGATAATAAAACTTTTATGACATCACGGGTATACATATAGAATGTAAGGGATGCCATATTACCAATTTACCATCATGCAAGTGGATCCCTAACTACCTTGCCCAAGTTTTTGAATCTGTAAAAAGAGTGACAATATTTCCATCGATCCATGGAGATCCGGAGATAGAGTTGTATATCAATTATTTTTCTTCAAATTTTTGGGTTCTTTTTTTTATAAATTATGTTTTAATATTTTTTTATCTCCATCGTCCATCTCAAGGAGATGGAGATGGATGGTGGAGATTCATCTCTTTTTTTTATTTTTTTTATTTATGTTTTTATAAAATGAAATTAAAAAACAATATTTGGATCTCCATCATCCATCTCATATAGTGGAGATCCATATCTTTTATTTTATTTTATTTTTAGTTTTTATTTGAATTTTATATTATTATTTTATAAATATCTAGAGGGTAGAACCATAATTTCCAAGTTATTTTGTGGGGTGAAAGAGTCTTTTGTTTTAAAATATTATCATTAATTAACAAAAGAGCGATTTTAGGGAAAAGTTAAACTATGGGATATGTTTTGAAGAATAACTTCCCTCTAATATTTTATTTTGCGAAAATTGTCGAAAAGTACCACATATATTATATAAAATTTATTTTTTAACTACAAACGAATTTTTTTTTAAGGGACTACATACGAAGTTTCAACTGTTTAATAATCATACCATAAAAGTAATTGAGTCCTTAACCGCAAATTACGAAAATCTCTTGCAACATATTTTCTATTTTTTTCAATAAACATGAAATGTTGGAAAATAATATGTGACATCTTGGAAAAAAAATGTTACATTAAAACATTTATTTCAAACTAAAGATTTTTAAACACCCTTCAAAATCTTGTTTTTAACTTTTTTTTATATAAGATAATTACCGAAACATTCTTCTAGAAGGGTGTTTTGGTAAAATACCACATTTTTAATCTTTTTTTTTTTTGAGAAGGGAGCAACCGTTTCGCTTAGCGGGGCCATCTCCATGCGACTCTATCGTGCTGCCGACGGTGGGTGAAGAGAGAGATGAGAGTGAGGAGAACTAGTTTGAGGAGTGTTTATATATGAGGGTGTATGGGTAATTTCTCCAAAACGTGTTTATTAAAAAATTAAATTTTTATATGTGACTTAAAATAACACTTTTTTTTTTTATACTATTTTTTAACTTTTTTAATCAGACGTTGATAATTTTTGTTGATATTCAAAATTGGTGAATAGTAAGAGTGGTTGTCTCAAGGAATTTGGAACCTCCCTGGCTCCCTGGAAGTGAAGCTCCCTGCCCTTATAAAAATAGACTTAAAAATGCAAATTATCAAGGGCG
Source organism: Dipteronia sinensis (assembly GCA_033220585.1). Classification (NCBI taxonomy): domain Eukaryota; kingdom Viridiplantae; phylum Streptophyta; class Magnoliopsida; order Sapindales; family Sapindaceae; genus Dipteronia; species Dipteronia sinensis. The sequence goes on from CM065641.1 coordinate 20,234,003, forward strand.
GATGTATGAGAGGCTGTCTTGGGCTGCCCTCTAAAAAAAAATTCAATATAAAGGGTTAATTACATAATAACCCTTAAGGTTTGATAATATTACATGAATATGATATTTTTATCTAAATTTAATAAAATATAAATATTTTGTTTTTCAAAGTAAATTGTAAAATTATACATAATATTATGGCTTCTAACATTATAGAATTAAGTCATGTGCAAGTTTAAATATGTTTTTTTGAACTACAAGTTTGGATAATTGTTTATACATAAATCTTACAATATATTTTATATTCTTGATTAGTTCATTATCGAATTAGTGTTATCTTATTATTTAAAAAAAAACAAATATTTTCATAAAATATTATATAAACAGTTTTTCATTATATATCAATGGCTCGTATGTCCTGTACTGATTTTATTATGTCATTGTGCATTAAGGAAGAAATTACAAGAGTTCTTTCCAGAGTGGACATCGGATTTAATAAATTTATTAGTGTGAGTAGACTTTATAATGTTAGTGCATATCAAGAAAAAAAAAAGACCAGTCGTATATAATTTAGCTCAGGCGACAAATATTTCTTAGATCCACCTCTACAAATTGTTGATAACATTTATTAGAGAAGAGAAGAATAATAATGTGAGTGGTAGACAAGACCGAGGTGGCGAAGTCATACTTATGTCATCATGTTACTTGTCTCCTTTACCGTCATGCGGAGAAAAAGAGTTCACTTTTGCCCACCCCTTTTAAGGGTGGTGAACATTACCCCCTCTCAAAAACATGATATGTGTTTATGGAAGGGGTAAATTTTTCTAAATACTGTTATCTTTTAAGACAATTTTATCCTTCCATAGATACATGTCATATTTTTAGGTGAGAGTAATGCTCACCTCCTTTGAAGGGGATGAGTAAAAATGGACTCGAAAATCTTCCATGGGTTTGTCTCATATGTGATGTTGGTGAGACGGACCCAATAAAAGAGCGGGATCTGTCACAGTTATACAAACTTAAGAGTGGTGCTATTGACACACCCCCTACTGATCTATTTATGTCCCACTTTTTTAATTATAAAATATTCTTTTTTTTCCTTCATCAAAATTACTTAAAGATACATACAATTTAGGAAAGAAATATTCTACAAAGTAAATCTATTAAAATTTCACATTCATTTTCACACAAAAAAACCCAGTAATCTGTTTCTTCAAAAAAAAAATTAGCTCTTAAACTCTAAAATCTACTTCTTACATACATATAAATTATTATGGAAAAGTTTAAGAACGATATCAAGAATATGGAATAATTGTCTAAGATCGATATCAAATATCTTGAAGAATTGTCTGAGAATAACATAAAGCAAGAATTATTTGACAATGATAGTAAGCATCAGGAAACAATTTATTCTCCGGAAATAAGTTTGAAGTTTATTTTTTCTTTAAAATGATATCAAGCTGTCGTTGTGTTGAAATACTCTGTTATTTTTTATTTTTTCTTTTCCATCATGAAATAAAAAAAAGAAAAAGAACTAAAAAAAGAAATAAGAAGAAAAAAAATAAATCAAACAATGGAGGTGATAAAGATATATACAGAGATCAGAGATAAATAGATCATATATGGTATGTATTAAATTTGAAAAATAAGTAAAATATGTAGTTTTGGAAATAAACCAAAAAATTTAATAAAAAAATTTAATTTTATTTAATTAAATCAAAATTTTAAAAAGTGGGATATGAATAGATCAGTAGGGAGTGTGCCAATAGAACTGCTCCAAACTTAAATTTATTTATTTTGTCAGCAATAACATAGTGACAAGTGGCTAAGTAATTAAAACAAAAGTTTTACTTTTCTTCTCTACCCACTTATACATATCTTCTCACCGAATCAATTTGACCCAATTTATTCCTCTCATTTTCCATTTTTTTTTCCCAGATTGTTCGTCTTCCTCAAAGTACCGAATTTTCGCTTTCATTTTTCTAGACAGTTCCTCTTCCCCACAGACATTCAGTTCTCAAATTCTTTTAAACTTCTCTTTCATCTTAATTTTCTCTTTATTTTACAAATAATATATACTATAATTTCTTCCTATTTTTCTCTCCGTTTCTTCCCTGCCAACACACGCCATAAGCCCACAACCATCTCTTTCCCAAATCATTTTTTTTTCAAGTTTTTGATATTCATTTTCTTCTCAAATTCTTGTCCAAGTTTTTCTACTTACGGTTCGTTTTTTGTTTTTTGATTTTTCTTTTTCCTCTTGCTCTCACATCTCAACTTCATGTAATCGTGAAAAAATTACATATAATTATTTCTGATTTTTTAAAATGAAATAAAAGAGTATGAATTATTAGTTAAGAATGAATTAGTAATAAATTGTTTGTGTTTGTGAACTAAAAATTTGGTGTTTGGTGTCCTCTGCATTGAAAAGATATAAATTTTTTAAAATATTTTTAAAAAAAATAAAAAGATAAAAATCTTTCACTAAAAGAAAAAAAAAATGGAAGAGAAGTTACCATTGAAATCTTTTTCATTTCAAGAATTGAGAAGAAACAAGAGAAGTTGGTGGAATATGCATCTGAGTATCTGATGAGGGGGAAGAACCGTTAAGATAAGGGGTAATTACCCTGGTGGCCATCTCAAAATGGCTACTAGTTGGGGATTTGGTTTAGAAATGACCAATTTTGGCAAATAAAGTTACACCGGTGGCCATTCCGTTATAACACCGTTAACTTTTTCAAAGCATGTTATATTAATGGCCATTAATTTGTTCACTTGGTATCAAAATGTCCATTATAATAATTTTTCTCCAAAATTACTTTAGTGGCCATCCATTTGGTCAATTGGTATCAAAATGACCATTATAATTGTCTCATTTTTTCTAAAACATGTGTATTGACCATCCATTTGGTTAATTGGTATCAAAATAATCATTATATGTACAACTATATTCTATTAGAAAAATAAAGTAAGCAATCATTAAAAATAATATTTCATTTCAATAGAGAAAATAAATAATTCATTTGATTCAATATAATTTTAGCTAGTCATACACATCAAATACTACTTGTCAAACTGCACAAGTATACCAAAATCCCCTACACAAGTATACCAAAAAACTGTTCAAAAACCATACCCGATTGCACCATATTCAAAACCACACAAAAGTTTGCCAACCAAATTGGTGCAATCGGGTATGGTGCAATAGTGTATGGTTTGACAAGTAGCAAACTTTTGTGTGGTTTTGAATATGGTGCAATCGGGTATGGTTTTTGAACAGTTTTTTGGTATACATGTGTAGGGGATTTTGGTATACTTGTACAGTTTGACAAGTAGTATTTGATGTGTATGACTAGCTAAAATTATATTGAATCAAATGAATTATTTATTTTCTCTATTGAAATGAAATTTTATTTTTAATGATTGCTTACTTTATTTTTCTAATAGAATATAGTTGTACATATAATGATTATTTTGATACCAATTAACCAAATGGATGGTCAATACACATGTTTTAGAAAAAATGGGACAATTATAATGGTCATTTTGATACCAATTGACCAAATGGATGGCCACTAGAGTAATTTTGGAGAAAAATTATTATAATGGCCATTTTGATACCAAGTGAACAAATTAATGACCATTAGTGTAACATTCTTTGAAAAAGTTAACAGTGTTATAACGGAATGGCCAATAGTGTAACTTTGTTTGTCAAAAATGGTCATTTCTAAACCAAATCCCCAACTGGTGGTCATTTTGAGAGTGGTGGCAAAAGTCGATGGCCACCAGAGTAATTACCCCTTAAGATAATAGCAAATAATTGGGATCCATATCTTTTTATTTATATCACGTGGCACTATACAATTGGCCAGTCCCACAGATCAGATAAATAAAGTTTTGTTTTAATAGTTTTACCATATGTCAAACTTTCATCATTCCGTCTCACCACCGTTAGACGTGAGACGAATCCATAGAAGATTTTCTCTATCATATCATATGACATGATATTGGTTTGTCTTTATCTCAATGTAATATTACGAGCCTTTCCGGCTTCCTATCAACTAGGAAGTGTGTGCTTTCTCTTTCATATTTGTGGATTGGAGACTTCGAGTATAAGCATATGTTTGCTCTTTTGTGTTTGTATTAAAAGATTAGAGACTTCGAGTACAAAAAAGCATGTGTGAGATTTCTTTTTACAGCAATTAACATGGTATAGCATAACTTTACAGTACAAAACAAGAAGGATAATATTACTCTGTGAAATAACGAAGTCATGGAGATTTATTTGATGAGATAGATTCAGATAGAAGTAGAGGTGCCCACGGTTCGGTTAAACCGTGGGCACCAAACCGAAACCGGGTGGGAAAAACCGAAACCGAAACCGCAACCGAAACCGCCGGTTACGGAACCGGTTGGAAACCGGTTCCGAATCGGTTCGGTTACGGTTACGGGAAGTTGAAAACCGGCCAAAACCGACGGTTAAACCGTCGGTTAAACCGACGGTTTAACCGGCGGTTTCGACCGTTTGTAATAAAAAAAAAAAAATATTCTAACGAATCACAAATCGCCACGTGGACCACATAATTCAAAAAAAAAATTACATTTGAACTGATGACCGTTGGGCGTTGGGTGAGGTGACCAACGGTCATCTTGCCTATGGCCAACGGCCATATATATATATATATTATTTTTTCCCCTTAATTTCTTAAAATTGCAAATTCGCCCCTCCACTATAATCCTATAAATACCCCCCTCATTTCAATATTCTTCACACCACTCTCAACTTCTCTCAATCTCTCTCAATCTCAAATTCTCAATTCTCTCTACATTATACAATTTTCTTTATTTTTCATTTTTCATAAAAATTAATATCTATTTTTTTCTTCAATTTTTTACAATCATCTATTTACAATTTTCTTTAATTCTTATTTATTATAGAAATTAATATCTATTTACATATTCTATTTTTTACAATCATCTATTATTTATTTACAATTATCTATTTTTCTTAGTGTTACCACTATTATTCCAACAATATTTTGAGTGCCTCACATATCTATATATATTTTTTACTATTATTATTTATAATTAATTATTCAATGGCAAGTGGGGGAGAAGGTTCAAGAAATTTGAACAAGGGAAAGGGTCCATTGCAAGATTTGTTGGAACACCAAGGTGATGATGTCAGTTATAACGACCGACTTTACCACGAGTTCCTTCAATCTCAATTTGGATCCGATCTCCCTCGTAGTCCTAATCCCCCTCTAATAATTTCCGACGAACCCGACCCCAATCTCTATGACCTTGATAGTAATGAAAATCTATCTACCCCCCAACCCCCTTCAAATGAATTTGTTGCAGGTGAAGAAGAAAAGCCGATGAAGTCCGATCTCTTCAAATTGCATATGAAGAAAATTCAGTTAGATGACGGGATGATCCAAATCAAGTGCAACTACTGCTCCAAAATATACAGGACCAACAAATCATTCGGATATGGCACGTACTGGAACCATATTAGGAAAAATCACCCTTCTGAATTGGTAAAGACTAGTAACCAATCCCAAATCTCCAGGTACGGAACCCCTACTAATCAACTATTTCATTATACGTCTGAAAAAAACAAGGAAGAATTAGCAGTAATGGTTGCAGTTGAACATTTACCTTTTAGTTTTGGTGAGAAAGTAGGTTTTGTTAATTATTGTCAAAATGCATTAAATCCTGCAATGCAACGTGTTCCTAGATCCACTCTCACACGTACAATGTTTTCCATTTACAAAAAACAAAAAAACAAATTGAAATCATTTTTTTATCAATTTGAAGGTCGCGTTTCCGTATGTGCCGACATATGGACCGATAATTTTGGTAGTCACCATTATATGGGTGTGACATGTCATTATATGGATAATGACTGGGTCATGCAAAAAAGAATTATTGCATTTCGTGTTTTCGATGACTCACACACGGCTCAAAATATTTTTCGACTCCTTAAAATTATTTTTGAAGAGTTTCATATCCAAAACAAAATTTTTGCGATCGGTTTTGATAATGCTGCAAGCAATACCGCATCTATTCCTATGTTGCAGGATTTGTGCAATCCCTATTTTGGGGGTAAATTATTTCATCAAAGATGTGCATGCCATATTTTAAATTTGTGTGTTCAAGCTGGATTACAAATTCTTTCTGTTTATATTAAACCAATTAGAGATAGTATTAACTATATCTGGAGGCAAAACAAACTCCAAAAACTATGGTTAAAATATTGCTCTCAAAATGGTATGCGTCCCATTAAATTTTCTCGGGACATTAGTACTCGTTGGAATTCTACTTATAAGTTGCTTAATGAAAGTGTTGTATATAAGGAATTATTAGTTTCTTTTATTACTTATAACGTTCCTTCAATTTCTCTTCAATTGAAGCATTGGGATATATGTATAAAAATTCTTGAATTGTTACGTGTTTTTAATGATGCTACTAATGCTTTATCTGGTATTTACTATCCCACTACTCATTTATTTCTTATTCAAAGTGTTAATATTGCTGGTGCATTCAGTGAGTGTGAACTCGATGTTCAATTGAGTGAATGTGTTGCTGCCATGAAAAACAAATGGTTACAGTATTATAAGGAGATTCCAAATATTTATTTGCTTGCATCATGTTTTGATCCACGTTTTAAATTAGAATGTTTGCAAGATTATTTAACTCATTATTACAAAAGTTTAGATTTAGAAGTTGATGTTCTTAGTTATTGTAATTCCATTAAGGCTTTGCTTTATGAATTATATGATGAATATCTTAAAATATATGGTCCGTCTTTGAACATGCCGGTTTCACAACATCAACCGACATCTGATAGTACTGGTACTTCCTCTACTTTTAAATTAAAGGGTTTAGGGGATCGATTATTTTCCCAAAGAGCCAAAAAATTAAGAACATCTTCTTCATCCTCATCCGGCTCGATTTCTGAGCTTGACCGGTATTTAGAAACATCTCATGAATTTTTAGAAGATAGTGAATTTAGTATCCAGGTTTGGTGGAAGGATCATGAACAGATTTTCCCAATTTTGGCTATTATTGCCAAACAAATTTTGGGAACACCGGTTTCTACCGTAGCTGTGGAACAAGAATTTAGTGCAGGTGGAAATATTTTGGAACCAAGACTGTCGGTTATGTGTCCGCAGACACTTGAAGCTCAGGCGTGTCTTGATGATTGGACAAAGGCAAAATACAGACAACAAGAAATCGAGGCGGAGATAGTGAATGATTTTTTCGAAGATGACCAAACCACGGGAACAGAAGGCAGCGATTAGATTCCATTCCAACTTCCAACCTTCAACACCGAACATCTAATTAAAGGTAAAAGAACTACGTGGCCTTTGATTCCTCTACTGCTCTACATTTATGGAGGATACGTAGGCAACTTAATTGAGGTCAAATTAAGTGCAAGGCCGATTTTTTTATTTTTTATTTTTAATTCAACTTTGTTACATTGTATATTTGAATTCAATATCCATTTAATTATTTTTTAATACATCTGCAATTGTAATTTTGTATCAATTTATCAATGTCAATTTCTTTTATTTTCAACATTATTAAATACCTAAATGCTTCAATTGTATATTATATATTTATATAATTGTATTGAATATTTTATATTAATTTCATTTTATTACAAATGTTTCATTTTATTACAATGTTTCAATTTCATTTTATTACAAATGTTTCAATTTCATATTATATTTTAAATTTTATTCATTTGTCAAAAAACAATTCTGGAACATTATTTTTCCCATTATTTTAATTACGTTTAGTAATTATTGTAATTAGGTTTTGTTTGGAAAAAATAAATAAAACCGAAACCGAAACCGAAACCGAAACCGAAACCGGCGGAACCGAAACCGAAAACCAAACCGGTTTTCTCGGTTACGGTTACGGTTTGGGTGGCCACGGAACCGAAACCGGCGGTTTCGAAACCGAAACCGCCCCGAAACCGAACCGTGGCCACCTCTAGATAGAAGGAAGTTCATTAACAAACAAGAAATAGGAGTACGGATCTTGAACAAAATTCATGCCACATTATATATAGCAATTATTTCTTGTACAAAAAAGGCACTTGTGCACTTGAGATCCACATATATAAAATGAATTGTTGATTTGTTGATCTTGTCATCCAGTGGGAAACATGAATTGTCTACCTAGTTATCTCTCCATGCTGGCATTTGTTGAGTGTTGGGACATGTAAGAAGTACAAAGTAGGCCATGGTGGAATAGAAAAAGTCTGTTTGTAGGTGATTTTTATTCATTTATTGGTAGCTAACTATAATCATTCAATTCATTAATAAAAAAAACTATCTATATAACATCCATATCTATCCATATGATATTTAATGATCGTAAAAAAAAAATAGATATTTAATGTGATTGAAGAATTGTTTAAGTGATTGTTATAGCATCATTATCACTTTTTAGCTAAATAAATATTTTTTTAAAATTATTATTAGGACGCGTTTAAATATTTGTCTTCCCTTTTAATGTATTTGATCTAATATTGATTGGTTGGAAAAATTCAAACTCCTTTTTTTTTTGAAATATTACACTATTTCGACAAGAAAAGCAAACTTTTATTTTTTTGAAATATTACACTATTTCGACAATAATAAGGTTAAACCACTCACATCTATAATAAGAGATTGTGGACAGGGGCGAAGTCAGAATTTTAGCTTTGAAAGGACCAAGACAAAAAGAAATTCAAGTTTGTGGGAGACAAATATATTACTATTTAAAAACTAATTTATTAAAAAAAAATACTTGTAATACAGTTTAGTCTCATAAATTAATAAATAAAATAAACATAAGTTTTATGAATCAAAGTGTCGCTCTTTAAAATCTAAAAAATCATTTATAATCGAATATATACTCATATTTAATTGTTGTTATTGAGAATCAATTACAACATAAAATATATAAATACCCAATAATACTGTTTAATTGTAAAATTATCTTCTTGATGCTGAGTTCGACCTCGTATTGCAATATAACAAGCACTAATATCTGGAACATATATGTTGCATGTCTCACAAAATGAACTTACTACTTTAGTAAATAATTTATCACATCCATTATTTCTTAGTGATTATGATTAATAATCTTCATGATATCTATTCATTATATACATTATTAAATCAGAACATATGAATAATTTCTTCTTAAAACGGTTATGGTCACATGCTCATAGCTGTTGATGCTGCGTCACATCAAACTTTCTTAGATATATTGGTTGGATCAGACTTTAAATGGTAACAACTACATTTATAATTAAAAATAATGTGATAGGTCAGGGATATCTTTATCTATATAACACATTATGACAAATTTATACATGGAAATTTTGTTAAAAATGTTTTGGTTAGGGGGGCATTGCCCCTGTCGGCCTCTATCGGTCCCCGCATATCTCCTCCTCTGGTTGTGAGTTCAAGTCTCTCCCTCACCCTAAAAACCATAATTATTGTAATATTTTTTTATAAAAAAAAATTACACTATCTCGGATTTTTGGATAAGGAGTATGACTCGAATCTATAACTTCATAGATGCAGGTGTGACATGCTTATTACTAAGCTAGTAAGCTAACATCATCTTATCATTGGAAAAGACAAATTCAATTAACTATTTACTTGTTTTTTCTTTCAATTATTATCCGAGAAATTTCAACATATTTCAACTAAAGAAGACCAATAGAGATTTCCTCCAAACAGAGGAGATCTACGTTTAATCTCTTCTTACTGATCTAAATTTCCTTATCTATATATTTGAAGATAACCCAATTTCCATTGAAAGTCGAAGTGATTATTTCAGATTTGTGGTTTTATCCTTTATTATTTTTAATTATTTTGTTATATCATTTAATGAAATTTTTTTATAAAATAAATGAAAAATAATAACTAGGGGCATTTTAGACTTTTCAAACCAACAACACAGTCAAAGATTAAAATTAATTGTTAACCACTAACGCTAAGGAAGTTTGTGCAATTTCGAGCAAGAGTAGCATATAGCTAATATTACACCTAAAATCGGGGTATGTTTGTGCAATTTACGCTCTTTTTTATAAAATTTTAAACATTACTAGACATTTTTTGTTGATTTTGTTTTTCTTTTAGTTTCTATAGAAATCATTATTGAAAAGGATCTGGATTCTCTCCTCACATTGTCCTCACCTTCATAATCTACTTACATGTGTCTAATAAAGCAAATTAATGGTCTGAATTTTTTATATTATTTTTTATGTTTTACTTAACTAGATCAATGATTTTTATAGAATTAATCTAGATCAATGATTTAGATGAGGACAATGTGAGGACAGGGTGAGGAGATGAGAGGATTCAAATCCGAAAAGGAAAAAGAATAGATTAATATCTTAATAAAGAATCTGAATCATGTCTTCATTTATATATTATAGGGTCCCTTGCAAATCTAGCATTTCTTAATGTTAAGTTTCTAGGAAATAGCCCATTGGTGAAAAAATTGCAAATATAGTATTTCCTCATGTTTAGTTTCTAGGAAATAGCCTTTGTAAGAGAATAATACCCTCTACAACTTAACCCTGTAAAATATCGAAATTACCCTCTTACAAAGTGTAAGGACGAAACTACCCTTGCCCTTTCTTCTTCTTGTTCAGTTCCCTTATCTTCTTCTTCTTCAGTTGACTGAAGAAAACCAAAACATTCAGACCTGGGTTAGCCTTCTCCATTGTTTCCGAGCAACAAATCCATCCAATCGGTCACTCATTCTTTCCATTTCAAACCCCATCGTCCTCACTCTCGATCGGAATCGACTGACTGTTGTTCAAATCCCATTGAGCTCTCCGCTGGAAACCGGCTCCCGAACTGAATGTTGCCGGCGACAGGAATCTTGACAGTGCCGCCACCTTCTTCAATCGAGATTGACAGTGCCGCCACCTCCTTCATTCGAGTTTACACTGTCAAGTTTGAAATCGAGTATACACAGTCAATGTAAGTCCCGAAATGACACTGAAGTTCGAAATGTAATCGTCCTCTCGGTTTTTAATGTTGTTTAAGTTTGAAATGTTTTGGATAGAATAAGGGATTGAGAGTTTTGGATTTATTGACCATGAATTGGTGTTTGTGTATGTAATATTGTTGGGTGTAGTTAATGTGTTTGATGAAATGCCTGTTACACCAAGCTTTTCTCTATTTTAGACTGTTCTCAGGCGTTAAAGTTAAGCATTGTTCCGTGAAGCTTTAAACTATCACATGAATAACTGAAAATGGAACTAAATCAGAGGTTAAGAGGCAGCAGTAGATTGAAATGACAAATTTAAAAAAGGAAACACATTACTAGTGACCATAGAACTGAAATGTGTAGTAGAGAAAACTTAAATAATTTGCTAGTGCCTAACTAGGAAATACGTTTATGAAGAAACAGAATGCCCCAATGGGTTAAACTATATGAAATATGTTAATAGCTGCTATTACTGATTTTGAAAACAGAAGATGAACTAAGCCCGGGAGGAATGTTCTAGGCCTGGGAACTGGGACATTAAGCCTAGGAATAACGCCTAATTTCATGTAAGGAAAACTCAATGACCGGGGAACCATACCTAGGCCTAACATAATTGTACCTAGGCCTAACATCATTGTACCTAGGCCTAACATAATTGTACTATATACACAAACCCCATTTCCAGTTAATTATTGTTTGATACTGTAATTGTTATATAGAAACCCATGTCTTGAGCCAGGGTAAGAACTTCGTGAGCCCTGGAAATAAGATGGATGAACTGAGCCTAGCATAAATGTTTAAAGCCCAGGTTTAATACTGTTATTGACTGTTTATAATTTTTTTTTCAGGGTCTAAGGATACCATGACTTGGCTGTTAGTTCAGTGCGGTGAGCATTGGAAGGGTAACCAGTTTACTGGGCCTATATCGTTTTCAGTATGCCTAACAAAAAAATACAACGGAGCCTACGATGAATTAGTGGAAACGATATACCAGCGGACATGAGTTAGTAGAGACAAAGCTGAGTTGAAGCTAACTTCGCATGTGAAAACGGAGGATGATACGGTTACATTGTCTATTACGAGTGACGACGATGTAGAGTTTATGATTATTCATAAGGAAAAAGTTTGGGCCACAATTGATGTTGAATTTGTCAACAAACATGAATTTCGACCTCCAGCAAATCCAATCCAGTCGGGATGTACAGTCTCTCCTGTTAAACCGATTGAGAATCCACGGTCTCCGTCGGGTACTCCAAACTATAAATCAGTTAGTGGCAGCAATAATCCATTTGCATCCCATGCTTCACCCGGATTTACCTCAGCAACCAATGATCAGGCTATTCCAGTATCTACTACCAAGCATGCAGTTGTGGATGACAATGATAGTTCCGAAAGCAGTGATACAGAAGATGAGAGTGCTGATGATGATGGTGGGCAAGGGGCAACAAATGATGGAACAGAAGAACAAGGGGTGAGTGGAACACCCAACAGTTCTTCACCTTCCATGAACACACGGTGGACAGTATCAGGGTCAGAGCTTTACTTAATTAAAGTTGTTCGATCAGTGGATGTGTTTGAAAAACCAGCTGACCAAGGTCCATTATACAAAGGACAGATGTTCAAGGACAAGCCAACATTGAAGCGAGCTGTAGGGTCGTATGCATTTGCAGAGAGGTTTGAGTACAGGGTTTCACGATATTCTAATACACGATTCACTGCAGAATGTACACAGAGAAGTTGTGGATGGGTTCTTCGGGCATGGAAGTCGAATAGGGGGACTTATTGGCATTTGAAGTCGTTCGTTAATGAGCACACATGTGACAGAAATGACAACTACAACATAGAATTTAAACGTGTAAGCGCATGTGTGATAAGGGATTTGTTTGCAAGTAAATTCGGCGATTCTGGACGTATCATCCGTCCTAAAGATATAGTTTCTGAGATGAGGGAGCAGCACGGCATACACCTCTCGTACAATAAAGCCTACAGGTCGAAGGAGCACACTTTGAATCAGGTATTTGGCAATCCGTGGGAATCCTTTCAGAGGCTGCCAGCTTATTTTTATGTTTTGGAATAATCTAACCCCGGGACAGTGACAAAAATCAAGACCGACTCGAAAAATCGGTTTAAATATGGATTCATGGAAATTGGAGCCTCTATAGAGGGGTTCAATTCTGTTATAAGGCCGGTTATCTGCATTGATGCTACCCACTTGAAGGCTAGAACCAGAGGTGTTTTGTTAGTTGCGGTGTGTAAAGACGGGAACGAGATGATATACCCATTGGCATTTGGGTTTGCAAACTCTGAATGCACAGAGTCATGGACTTGGTTTTTGAAGAAACTCCGTAAAGTGATCCAATATCCCGACCGTGTGATGTTAGTTTCAGATCGGTACAATGGTATATTTAATGCAATGGAAGCCATATTCCCAGATGCAGCACATGGGATTTGTGCATACCACTTGGCACAAAATCTTAAAAGATTTTGCAAGCAGAGGGATGATGTGATTTGGCTATACTACCGTGCTACGTATGCATACCGTATCGAGGAGTTTGACTGTGTAATGAGTGAGTTGAAAGAAACCTACTGTAAGGTTTATGATGAGCTCTTGGCTGCTGGGGTAAAGAAGTTTTCACTTGTACATAGCCCTAGAAAGAGGTATTTTTTAATGACCACCAACATTGCTGAGTCAATGAATTCTTGTCTACTTGCAGTCCGAAAATTGCCTATAACATCAATGGCGGAATTTATCAGAGATTTGTTGCAAAGGTGTTTCTACAATCGACGGACAAATGCACGTGAAATGTCTACATACTTGACAACGTTTGCAGACGAACACATCAAAGATAGGACAGAAACCGCCCATCGGTGTGAGATTTACCCCATTCACTTCAATACATTTAAGGTAGATGACAAATGGAAGGAAACAACCGTCGACCTTGACGAGCGTTCTTGCTCATGCCGTCAATGGGATTTAGATGAGTTGCCGTGTTCGCATGCAATGGCGGTCGCTAGGTATGCTTCCCGGTCTTTTAACTCTCGACATTTATCTGTTGTGATTGATTTTACAAACTTTAATTTATGTTTGTTGGTGTCTTATGGCCTAGGTTCAAAGGTGTGTCAATCAACGCACTGGCTTCTGACCTTTATACGACAGGATTTCTTAAACATGCTTATGAAATGGGTGTCAACCCTGTTCCGGATCCCGAATTTTGGGACATTCCTGATGCAATTCGGAATCGTATTGTACTGCCATGGAAGAAAAAGAATTTGCCAGGAAGACCAAAGAAGTTGAGGATACCATCTGCTGGGGAGAAAAGAAAGTTACAATCGTGTTCAAAGTGTGGAAAAAAAGGACACAATAAAATAACTTGCCCGGAACCATTATCTAGAACATGCACACCAGCAAAAAAAGCCCGAACATGTAGCATTTGTAAGAAAGAAGGACACAATAGACTGAAGTGCCCAGACAAGCCACCTGAACCTACCTTGATTGACACAGACGGAGAGAATGCCGCTGGAGAACCTGTGCTCAACTCTGGTGATTAGTGTTGCATTCTGTGTTTGCAGTTTGGATATTTATGTGTTTTTATTGAGTGTTAAACACTGCTACACCTTAACAACTTGATGTACCATTTCTGTTCACCGAAAAAGTTATTTTGTATGTGTTTTGTTGTGATGGTTTATGGTGTATGTATATTTGGTTGTGTTGATGGCTGCTGAACTAAAACAGGTGGTGGGTGTTGTGCTGGTTGTATTTTGATTTCCAAAACATGTGTTTCTTGTTTGAGGAGCTGTTACCAGCTGCTGGCCCCATAATTGCATTGAAAAAAGAAGATGATCTAAGCCTGGGAACAGTACCTAGGCCCGAACTAACCGTACCTAGGCTTGTATATTGTTTACCGGGCTCAAGGGGCTTTTGCTATATTCGCTCGCCACGTCAGCAATTGTGATGGATTATAGGAAGATGAAGTAAGCCTGGGAAGTTGTAGGCCTGGGAAACGGCACATTAAGCCTAGGAATACCTGTTAAGCCCAAGGTTGATTAAATCTCGAATTAAACATATGTTTTTATAATTATTATTTTTTTTGGACTGCACGGGATGTTTCCAAAACGCGTTGTGCACCCATCGAAGTATAATTCGGGACCGTGTAGATAATACGGGAGACCGAGTCACATTAACCCCGGCAATTTACAAGTTTATGAAACAACCGTTAGGTATGAAGTGGTTTAGTGATTTAAGGGTATGGTTGCTAACCCTAGTGCAATTGGTAGTGACATACATGTCGGACCGTTCGATGATCCCAAAACTTTACGTACAGATTGTCAGTGGTACCCCTTTATCGGTGGACGGTTCCGATCAGTTATATTTATGTGGGGCCCCCATAATTGCATTGAAAAAAGAAGATGATCTAAGCCTGGGAACCGTACCTACGCCCGAACGAACCGTACCTAGGCCTGTATATTGTTTACCGGGCTCAAGGGGCTTTTGCTATATTCGCTCGCCACGTCAACAATTGTGATGGATTACAGATGGATCACACAGAAGGGAAATCTTCTACTTTTCATTTTAGCCTGATCCCACGAAATCTTCATCTCCTTCCTTAGTCAAACTCTCAAACGTTTCACTTTTATTTCAATTTTCTTCTTCACGTGTTCACAAACAGAGAACCAAAAAATTGTGAATCTTTTTCACTTTATATACCCCAACTTTTCCTGTCGTCCACATCTGCAGGTAAACAATCTCCTTCCCACTTCCCACTGTTTTGCTTTGTTTAAAGGTTCTCAGATCTGGCTACGCTTGTAGTTATTTAGTCGACAACAAGTCATTTAGCATCTGAGTACTTTAAGAATTTGTATACTCCTTCTAACATCTGACATCTCCTACTCCCATTTAATCTTGAAATTTTTTCTTTGTTTCAATGATTGACCGAATTTGTCAGGTTAGTTTGCAATATAAGCCTCGTATACTATAACATTCATTACTAAAATGAAATTTTTTCGATTTACAGATATCTGTCAAGTGTTTTGTATGAAATGGGAAGGAAATATGTTTATGTTGTTTTCAAAGGAAGGAGAACCGGTGTGTTTAATTCTTGGCCGGAGTGTCATGAACATGTAGATGGTTTTCCACGAGAATCTTACCAAAAGTTTAACTCAACTGATGAAGCATATAAAGCGATAAGTAGCCGTTTCGGACATTCAAGCCATTCCTGGCTTGAATCTTCGGTGAATGTTGAAGAGAAGGAATCTTCCGTGAATGTTGAAGAGAAAGTATCTGAGAAGAGTCAAAGCACTAGTGTGATGTTGTTTTCATTTCTATTTGTTTTTATTTTTGGAGTCATAGTAGGCAAGATTGTTTGAAAGATTTGTTGTTTATAATTAAGTTGTAGTGTTGTTGAGTATGAAACAAGAACGCATAAGAAACTCGTTCTGTTCTGTTCTGTTGGTAAACACTTATAGCTGTACTGAAGAAATATATATAAAAATAGCAGCAACATGTGAAAACAAAACCAATTACTTCACTTTTATTAAGAAGTTAGACGGTACAGCATGTGTATAAAAGGTATAACATAACATAACATATAATTCTGTGGAAGGCAGATTGGGTGTGTTTTTCTTCAGGTTGATGGTGGAATATTGAAGTCCATTAACTTCTTCTGCATTTGTTCAACAAGTTGGTAGAGTCCATTGAGTTTGTTGTCCCTTGATTCGATCTGAACATATAAATTGATAATTTCAGCTTCCAGATTCTGATATTTCCCCATCAAAACAGAATAATCAACACTCAACCGTTTTGCATTTTCACGCTCATTGATAACAGTCTCCTCAGCCTTTGCAATCCGTTCATGCCAACATTCGAAAATGGCATTTAACCTGTTACTACTACCGTTTGCTTCCATTTTCAATTGTATAAATTTAGTGAGGAAAATATGTAACAGAAATGGGGTATTTATAGTGGAACAAGATGACCCATATCGGTGAACCATTGTAACCTTTAGATTTCAAATGAACCATTGTAGCCTTTAGATTTCAAATGAACCATTGTAGCCTTTGGATTTGAATTCAACAAGTGTAACCTTTGGATTTTAAATGAACCATTGTAATTTATGAATATCCATTTTCGTTGTGCACTGCACAGTGAAGTGATTCTCAGGCCTAAGTGAAGTTATTCCCAGGCCTAAGTGAAGTTCTTCTCAGGCCTAACTGAATTAATTCCCAGGCCTCAGTGAAGTGACATAAATGGCCTACGTGAAGTGATTCCCAGGCCTAAGTGAAGTGATTCCTAGGCCTAAGTGAATTGTTCTCAGGCCTAAGTGAAATGATTTGCAGATTTGACAAAATACCTCATAAACATTTAAATCTGTCACAAAATATTTAGCGTGAATTGTAGGAAAGGACAATATTTAACATGATTTGCACATTTAAATCTGTCATAAACATTTAAATGCTGAACATGACAAAATACCTCATAAACATTCCAAGCCTAAGAGTACTATACCAAATATTCCCAACGTAAATATTGATTAAGAAGTTGTACACATGCTCAGGCAGAAAACACAAACCTAAATCAAAATTTTCTACGGGGAATTGCAGGGTTGACCATTGGTGTAAATGTCAATTGCAATTGCCTTACGAATGCCTTTGATATCCTTTTGTCCAAAAACTGAATTGCATGGAGTTTTTACTCCAGCAAGAATCAACTCAGCATACTTCATCAAGAAAACACCACAACTGTATCTGTAAAATGGTGCCGATAAGTCAAACATAAGTTTCTGTAAGAAAGTAAATAAAGTAAATAAATATGTCTCACATACCCATCATCTTGTTGAGGAATCAATTCAGATCTCATGCTTTGAACTGTGAACGGGCTGGCATGAGGATCCATCTTCATTTCTTCATAGTAACCAGCATGCTTCAGTAAAGATGGCAATAGGTAAAGTAGGGCACAAACGTCTTTTAGCCGATGACTGGTTCCGTCCCGTTCATTCAAAGAGTCAAATAACAACACTTTTCCTTCCTTGAAAAGTACATGACATAAAACCCAATGGCCGGGTAGGTGGCACGGGATGAGCACCTGCATATAGAAAATATTGTAAGCTATTAGATAAAAATATATTAACATAATAGATAATGACAAAAAAACGTCATTTCCACAAAAACTTACCGAATCCATTTCCCACCAAGGTTGAGGGTACAGAAGGTCATGACCGGTAACATGTCTGAGGATGTCTGGACTTGGCTGGTAATTCAAAGGAACGAATTCTGGGTAGTCTTCCCAGACATTTACACCATGAAGAGGAGGATCGCTGATTTTTTTGCTCTTTTTTTGCGATCTTTTTTCTGTTGAGGAGAAGGAGGAGAACCAGTTTCTGTTTGCCGAAGTCTTTCCTTCTCAGCCTGCTAAAATTTTTCTATCTTCCTCATGGCTTCCAATGTATCCATTTCAATTGCCCACTTAATGTTCAGGTTAGTCTGCATATACAACCATTAATTTCCAACCGATAATTCCATTACCAGGCTTATATAAATCAAAAGCATAAATACAAAAATTCCCGGCTGATATCTCTCCTAGGCTCATGGCATCCATTCCTAGGCTCATGATTTCCATTCCTAGTCTCATGGTTTCCATTCCTAGGCTCATGGTATCCATTCTTAGGCTCCTGGTATCTATTCCTAGGCTTATGGTATCCATTCTTAGGCTCCTGGTATCTATTCTTAGGCTCCTGGTATCTATTTATAGGCTCAAAAGCATACTTGCATTAAAACACATGTCATTTTCAGATACATGAATATAATAAACAGATTTTCATATACCACATCATATAACTAGGGAGAGATTTACGAAGAAAGATGTGTTAACCAATCCAATAATTTGCACGTAGTTAAGCTCACTGCTCGATCGTCTCCTCCATAAGATATCAAAGTAACTGTGAATATGCTGTATAAATGTAGTGATGTACATTAAGGAATAAGTAACATAAAGCCTTAAAACAACAAACAGGGAGAAATGAAATAGATAGTTAATTATGTTACCAAATCTGATATCCACTTTTCGATGTTGACCAGGTCTACAAAATCTTGACGCCTCATGGGAAAGATTTGACCGGTGTAAAAACTATTCAAGTCCAGTGTTACATTACATTAAAAACCGTAAAAATGAATACAGTATAACTCTGCCTAAATAATAGATAATCGAAATGGAATATTACCTAAGTTGGTCTTCGTTCTTCAGGAAAGACGTGAATTCAACTAAGTTTATTTCTTCCTCGTTTGTTTTTGGTTTCCTTTTCTTCTTAGGCATGGGATCTGTCAACGGGCTTTCGAGCCACCTGGACCGCTTTCGGCCCCTCTGCTTATCGATGTCTCTGTATTCAGCATTAGGGTCGGCCCCATCAAGCGCTACCACACTACTAGGATTGTTTTGGGCAATAAAGCATACAGAGGGAGATGGATATTCATCAAGGTCAATGATAGATTTTTTCACCAACTCCTACAAAAATTAGATATTCAGTCTAGCAGAAACCATTGAATAATTCATAGACAAATACAGTATTATATAATGTACCTCAACCATATCACCATCAACTGTAGCATCCCCAACAACCACACCGTCACTGCCAACACCTTGATCACAACCCGTTCCAATTTCACCAACAGCAGCATCCTCTTGATCATCACCCTTACCACCATCAAACGCAGCATTCGCAACAACCACACAATCACTGCCAACAACTTCCTTAGAACCCTTACCAATTTCACCAACATCATCCTCTTGCTCATCACCCTTACCACCCTCAAATGCTGCATCCCTAACAACCACACAATCACTGCCAACACCTTTCTTAGAACCCTTACCAATTTCACCAGCATCATCCTCTTGCTCATCACCCTTACAACCCTCAAATGCAGCATTCACATCACTAACTTCATCATCTTTCTCTTCACCCTTACCACCCTGAAATGTAGCATCCACATCACCAACATCATCATCTTTCTCTTCACCCTTACCACCCTAAAATGCAGCATCCACATCACCAACATCGTCATCTTTCTCTTCACCCTTACCACCCTGAAATGCAGCATCCACATCACCAAAAGCATCATCTTCCTCACCGCCCTTCCCAACTTCAGCAACAGCATCTTGCTGGACATCCTTACCAAGTTCACCAAGTTCACCAACTTCACCAACTGAATTTAGTTCTTCAACATCCTTAACATTATTTCCAGCACCCTTATCATCACCAACAGTAACATTATTTCCAGCACCCTTATCATCAACAACATCATCAGCTTGCTCAGCACCATTCTAAACATCAAAATCAATAAATTAATGGAAATTATGAAGGACTAAACTATTATATATAACTATAAATAATAATATAAATTTCAACAACTTCATATCCAACCTTCATCTCCTTTCTAATCTTCGAAAATTCTTCTCTACAGAATGCAATGATACGTTTCTCACTTTCAAGCATAGCATCATATAGTTCTGGGATAGTGGAAGGCACCTGAATTTTGCAAAAATTAATACAATGCTTACAACAATAGCATACTTAAACCAATCAGTGTAGATGCAATCATACCTTAGGATTTCTATCGGAGAATAGTCGCTTCTTAGAAGGGGGGGAATATTCGTTAGAAAATGTACTTCTAGTTCTCCCGACAAAACCTCATATCTCCTCCTTCTGAACAGAACAGTCAATCCCATCATTGTCATTGCCTGTCTGATTATCATCACCTTCATGGTCGGAACCAAGATCTTCTTCCTCTTCACTTCGAGGTAGAGCCAACTTCTCCCTCTTCTTATCAATTAGTGGGCCACACACATATTCAATGTTGAGGGATTTGAAGTAATCTGTACCCTTCTCAAAAGTTTCAACCTCCCATTCAAACAAAGCCGTCTGCATATCGGGAACAAACAATTGTTAGGGAATTTCTACAAATAATTATCCCCATATAAGTAAAAAGAAAGGGTAATTAAGTACACACCAATGTATTGAATTTGGATTCAATATTTGTAACCTTTGCACTGAATTCCCATCTACTGAACCGTGGATACCCTGTGGCAACTCTTTTACCAACGAGATTTTCTAAAGAAATTACTCTCTCCACGGCCCATACCTATACAACGAAGATGTGAAATGCAATCATATTTTTAGAAAATGGACAGGGAATTTGCTGTTAAAAAATTCTGGACATCACCAATCAATCACCAAAACAACTAGCTTTCTAACAATATTTGTCCTAATTTTAACATAACAATCTGTACATGCTCAACTTTTATAAAAATTACCTGAAGTGCTAGAGGGAACCCGGACAAGTTGTAGGTATAATACTTGGATTTCTTTTCCTTCTTCTCTTCCTCACCCTGCAGCTTTCCTTTCCCTTTCCCTTTCACTTCTTGTTCTTCTACTGACTTCTTGTTCTTATTCTTTTTCTTCTTATCTTCTTCTAACACTTCTTCTTCTTCTACTGTCTTCTTATTCTTCTTCATCTTCCCCTTCTTATCTTCCTTCTCTTCTTCACCTCTCAGTTTGGGGAGGCGCTTGTTAAGTACATCCTTCAGAAAAAACAACGTAAAACTGAAGATGTAAGAACCCCATGGAAATTTTTTGAATTCATCTTCGTTTTCAACTAATGAAAACAACCACCCCGAGATAGCTGTCATCCGTCCGTCATCCATGCCAAAGAATTGGCTCACCATATAGATATTCAACATCTTGTACACATCTTCACTCTCTTTGGTAGACATTCTCTTCAACGTAGCATACAATACCTCAGCAGTAGGCCTTTTTCCTTTGAATATTCTTCTAAGCATTGAATCTTCTTCTACTTCATTATTGTTGGCAAAACCTTCAGGCAGCTGTCCCATTTTCAATCCGCTGCATAGACAAAACTCTTCTTGACCAAAACGAGCTTTCGACTTCCCTAACCCAAACCACATCTCATCTGGTCTTTGTCCATTAGGGTGAATAATCTCTCTTTTCAAAAGATTATGAATTAGGTGTCCGTAAACTATCAACGGTTGTTTCAAATCCAAATACTGGCCGAAAGGGCCTTGCTTGAATTTTTCCACCAACCCAAATTTTTGGAGGACCACCATCAAGTCTCTAATCATAAACATCTTGCTTCGACTGTTTACTCTGACTGGAATCCATTTCTCATGCCCTGGGAACTGCCACAACTTTTCATTTGAATTTTTCGGCATCTGGAAAATAAATAAAAAATCAAATAAAACTTAGGTTCAAAATGAAATACATGTATCGGCATTATGCGTGTACCATTATGTGTGTATCGGCATTGTAAATGAAAATAATTCCAGGCTCAAAATCAGCATTATACATGTATCAGCATTATAGTATGTGGAAATTATACATGTATTGGCACTGCATTAGAATTGAAATTAAGTCATAGGCTTATAATTAGTACTAGGCTTCTGAAAATCGTTCATAGCCTCCTAGGCTCAAAATATTACATGCATCATCCATCTATTGGCCCTAGGCTTATGACAATCATTCATAGGCTAAACATATACATTCACCATAAAACCAAACCTAGGCTCATCAAATTACAAGCTTAATCCATTGGTACTAGGTCTATTACAATGATTACTAGGCTTAAAAAAATAATACATGCATGCAAAATAAGTCATTCTAGTCTGCAAATGTTATTCTGAACATTCAATTGCATCCCACTAAAGATTCCAGTGTAGTTCACAGCAATAGCTGAATGCTTGCCCTCCTTCAAATAGAACACACACCCTCCCAATACACATACAACGGAACACAAACATGCCAAAAACACAAACAACAAAACAATCTCTCATCGAAAACAAAAACAACAACAATCTCCCATAAATTGTAGTTGTTTGAAGAAATTAATACCTTGAAATTGTCTCACTCTCTTTGCGTTTCGTCTAGGGTTTGGGGTGCTTCAATCAATGCCCACCGTCGGCCTTGTGCTTTAAACGGCGACCGGCGACCTGGCTTCTATTTCTGGGTTCTTGCTTGGGTTTGAGTTTAATCGTCGTTTGTGTACACAGACGAAGACCACGATTGAAGGGCCACGACGACCTTGCTTCTCCAACGACCACCTTGCTTCTCCTTCCTCTCTCTGAGTCTCTGAATTTCTGGGTTGTTGATTGTGTTTCAGTTTTGCGCACACAGAACAAAACAAAAGCAACGAAGGGCTGTTCTTTGGTTGATTTGAAATGTATTGTTCATCAGTAACTTTTATGGGAAATGACATTGGAGGGGTATTGTAGTAAACTTCAACAAGTTATAATGAATTAAATATTTAAAGAGGCTATTGTGGGAAATTCCAAGGGAGGGCCTTTAAAGGTCAATGTTGTAAATGTGGTTGGGGAAAAGGCTAAAAGGGCAATTTTTTCACTAAGGGGCTATTTCCTAGAAACTAAACGTTGAGAAAGGTCTTTTTCTACAATTTCCTCTATATTATATTGTCACGTATCTAATATAGTAAACTAATAGTCTGAATTATTTCAATTAATTTTTATATCTATACTCTCCCAAAAGATAAAATCAAGGGTGTCGATATTGCCATCCAGAATTATGATTTAGACATCCATATTTGAGTGGTGCTATTGGCACCCATCTAATTAACTATTAATGCCCCATGTTCAAAAGTTTTGGAATTTATAATTAATTAATTTATTCTCCAAATTACCCTTTTTATCTATTCTAAACTTCACGCAACCCAGTTTGCTCATATCTCGGTCCAGTGCCCCCCACCCCCTGCAAGTAGCCTGAGTCTATATTATACACAGAGCCTTGATTTTCACTTTCCAGCTTTCAAGAAGATTGTCAATCAATCAGAAACTGAATATGGCTGTTGTAATGACACACGAGAACTTAATTAAGTAAATAAACTGAAATTTTTTTTTTCTTTGATTTGAACAAGTAATGGAAGGAAGTGGAAGTTTCGATCAGTTCAAAGTTGGGAATTTACGAACTTTGATGTACGTTCCTGATTTCATCACAGAGACTGAAGAAACCCACCGCCTCAACAATGTATTTTTTTTTCTTCTAAACATTGTTGTTTTCTTTGATTTTTATTGTTTTTGATTGACTAATAGTCATTTATTATTTCATCTCAGAGACTGAAGTTTGATTTCTTTGTATAGTCCCTTGAAACTTCAATATTATAAGAAAAAAAATTATGTTGATGATAAACAGGTGGTGTTGTCCATGAAAAGGGTCTCCCACAACTCACAAGACTGCAGGGGTGGGGACGCTGGATGTGAGCAAACTGGGTGTGTGAAGTTTATAATAGAGAAAAAAGGCAATTTGGAGAATAAATAAATTAAAATTTATAAATCCAAAATCTTTTGAAAATAGGCATTAATAGTTCATGAGGTGGGTGCCAATAGCACTGCTCCCCATATTTTATTAAAAAGAATTTATTACAAAAGTATCCTCCGAATAAAAAGACCAATAAGGAAGGATTAAATCAATTAAAAACAAATCAAAATAATATCTAGGGTTAATTTCATTTTAGTCATTCTAGCTTGGCCTAATATACAAATTGGTCTCCCGATTTTGAGGATTATCTTGACAGGTCCCTCTAGTTATAAAAAATCTGTATTTTAATTTCTACCGTCCAATTCTGTTAGGGTTCCGTCATATCATTAAGGGCATAATGGTAAAAGCAGGGTTAAAATTAATAATTTCAATTAAATAATTGATTTAAAAAATAATAATATTTAAAAAATAAACATTGGCTTTTTCTGAACAAAAATCCACAACCTGTTCAATTGATAAAGACCGTATAAGCTAACACCTGTACATTGGAATCCCAGACACAATCAAAATCTGGAAATCTGGATTGTTCACTAGATCATAGTCGTGTGTTCTTATATAAAAAAAAATAATAATAATAAGTTCTTCTCGCACCCACCCACCCACCAAAATCGCCACTGTTTCAGCGATATTGATTTTCAAAGCTTATCTCTCTCCTCTCTCTCTTCCTTTCTCTCTCACGATCTCCACACCCACAGTCCCACACCTTTCTTATTCTTATTCTTCTTCCTTTCTCTCTCTCTCATGATCTCCACACCAACACCATTCTTTTTCTTCTTCTTCTCACGGATCTTCTTATTCTTCGTCGGGGTGGTTACCTAAGATTTAAGGGCTTGATTATAGGGTGTTTGATTGATGTGTTTGGTTGATGGGTTTCTGGGTTGTTATTAGGCTTGATTGATAGGTTTCTGGGTTTGGGTGTGTTGGGAATGGCGTTCGGTGGTGGGGTTGGGTGTGGTTTGGGCGTTCAGTGGTTTGGATTAAGGTATTGGATTTGAGGGTGGTGGTGGTGGTTGTGGTTGTTTCGGTTTAGTGAGGTGGCCGTGATCGGAGGTTGATTTCGATTTAGGTTTGGGTTTAGTGTGGTGGTGGCGGTTGCTTCAGTTTAGGGTTATGACTGTGATTGATTGTTTTCGATTAGGTTTGGGTTTGATGTGGATTGTTGTGTGGTGGTGGTGGTGGTGGTAGGATTTTGGGATGGAGATTGAATCTTTTAATTTTTTTTTTAATTTTGAATGTAAAATCTGGAAATTTTTTCAGATTTCCACCACTTCCAGATATCCAGATTTCCACATCTTCTAGGATTTTAATGGTGGTGGGTGTAGGCATGGATGTTGGTGGTTGTGTTCAACAGTGGGTGTTGGTTGGATTTGGGTTTGGGTTTGGTTTTGGTGGTTGGGGTTGATAGATGATAATGTTGTTGAATCTGGGTTTGGTTTGGGTTTGATGGGTTGTTTGAATGAGATCAAAGTCTGAAGCTTCAATTTTTTTTTAATTTTTTTAATTTTTTTTTAATTTGGAGATTGTTTTAATATTTTTTTAATCAGGAGCAGCAGGGTTATTTGACCTTTTGACCTTGTCGGTTTACACTTTTTCAACGGAATTTTTAACAGAAGGACTTAACGAGATAATACTGAAAATCGGGTGACCATTTTGTATAATAGGTCAAATTAGAGGGACTAAAATGAAATTAACCCTAACATCTATAGCACCAAAATAATATCTACAACATCCATTGATTGTACCCTAATTTTGTTGCAAGAATCAAACTAAAGGACAAAAGAAAGGTGAATCGGTTATGTCATAGAATTCCAATAATTAAAATATATTTATTTCTTTCATTTATATTCATTTTATTTGATTATGGGAAGACGTTTTGTTCTCATTTCTTCAATCTTCAGAGTCTCCAGAGCCATCAGGATTTGTAAGGGTTGACTTACCCTTCAACGTCTTGTGTAAAACGTATTAGATTAATAGATCTTTGACTTGAACTTGCCACAAGCCAAAGTTAATCTTTCCGTCAAACTTCTCAACCTCGAATCTCATCATCTTTGCCATATCCAGTTTGTTAAGACCACTACCAAGCAACCGAGGCTCTGACACTAGTTGTTAGCGAACAAAGTCACTACACGGAAACGTTGCCGGATAGAACACAAACAAACAATAGCAAAAGGAAAAAAAAAAATATAAGAAGGAAGAGATAATCAATCCAATCACACACAACACAAGAATTTACGTGGAAACCCAAATCGGGAAAAACTATGGCCGTTAGGACGACAAAAGAAAGTTCAACTTTGCAGAAAATTATTACATCCACACACTCAGGATTCTCTCTTTTTCTAATACCCCAAACCCAATTACACCAAATGCTCTTTTAAGATCGCTCTTGATATTTGCTAATTTGCTCCACCCCTAATAACCTAGCTATTATGGTCTATTTATATGAATTACAGGGAGTTTAAACCTACAAGGAAATCCATCTTCTATACGTACAAGATTTCATTGTTTCACATACATAATATTTCTTATTTATGACAAGTCTTCTTGCAAGGAGAAATCATTTTCCTTCAAGCATAAAAACTTCAAGAAAAAAACTATTCCCTTTCCGTTAATATTTCCTGATAAATGCATACTTATGATTGACTACGATTCGAGTTGCGGTTGGCCGCTCGCTTCTTAGACCGTGTTGAAATTGACTGCTCAGAAACCGCTATCACCACCGTCATCCCCAGCGCAAACCACTAGAAAAAGAGACCGTTGTCTGTACCGCTACATAATGCACAATGCAAAGCACATCAGTTTCCATTGGAATTGGACCGTTGTGCAAATGCACATCGCAATGCACAACGGTTTTCACTGTTCTTCATTTCTCTAGTTCCTCAGGTATTCAAGCCTCCCTCAAACATGATCTCATACTTCCAAACGTATCCCATGTCTTCAGGAAGTCTCCGCTGAAAATACACTAAACATGTGTCTACCGGGATCTCACTAAATGCAATCTAGTGACCCGCTCTGATACCAAATGAAAAATACAAACACTGTTAATTTGCCTTAAGCTAACCTAGAGTGGGGTGGGGGGGGGGGGGGGGGGGGGGGGGGGGGGGGTGAATTCGCTCCCTTGAAACAAACACAAGTTTGTCCCTCTAAGTAGCTTGTATCACACTTCAAATACAATCACAAGCAATATCAATTCAAATAAAGATATGCTTGTTCAAACAAAGTCAACTTCAACATATACAAAAATGATATACACTGAATATCAATTACAAAGATATCAACTAAGATATATATCAACACATATACAAATAAAGGAGATAGAGATAGAGAAAATCAACACATGATTTTTACGTGGTAAAACCTCCTAAGAGGAAACATCCACGGGTTGATACCACAACCACCGGCAAACAAATCCACTAGTAAGATAAAAAGATACAATCTCTCAAGTGACCACTTCACCTAGAAATCTACCCTTCCACCCTACACAATGAATGAGATGCCCCTTTGCTCAACTATCCGAATCACCCCAATCCTAGTCGAGACTTCCACGCACAAGTTGAAGATCTCTTTTCCAAACATGTGACTTCCGCTACTTAGCTATCCGAATCACCTCAATCCTAGCCAAGTCTTACATGCACAAGTTGAAGATCCCCTCTCCAAACATGTGACTTCCGCCGCTTAGCTATCTAAGTCACTCCAACTCTAGCTAAGACTTACAATGCACAAGTAAAAGATCCTCTCTCCAAACATGTGACTTCCACCTCTTAGCTATCCAAGTCACTCCTACTCTAGCTAAGACTTACAATGCACAATCCAAAGAATCATTCTAAAGAATGTGACTTCTGGCCTTTTGCAAGGTAATGATCTAAGTGAATGCAAATGATGCAAACACACACAACAAAGTATATATGATCAATATATCCTATGGAAATAGAAATGAACAATTAAGAACATGTCATATGTTTTCTAGTTTATAATCCTAAAAATAATGCAAGTACACTCAATGATGCATGTACATATGAGATGTGTGGATTAGACACAAAATATGAAGAACTAGATATTTGTCATTAAAAGAACAAATCAATAGTGTCTAGATTCTTGTAACATGAACAAACAGCCTAGAGCATGTGAAACACCTAACACACACCAAAACCTAGATTATGTTCAATCACATAAAAATGCTAAAATCAATTTGATAAAATCAAAATTGAAACTCTAGCAAAATTATAGAACTTAGATTCTCAAGATAATCAATTAAATCTAATCAAGTTCTAAATCATCAAACAAATATGCTATTTCAATAAATCTTCAATTAAGATGATCTATCATATGAAAAGACTATCAATCAAAAAAATCAAGTCAATAAACACACAAGATAGTCCTAGATTTGAAGCTAGCACAATACAACATCTCAAACATGTGAAAACATAGATTTGTAAAAAACCTAACTCGATATGTTAATCAATTGAAGCTCAAACTAGCTCTATTAGAGATTGTTTCTCTACTCAACGATAACACATCAAATATATATATATATATATATATATGAGAAGAAAACCCAAGGCAATTGAAGACTTGAAGATCAAAAACAAGATAGAAATCAATACCTTGAATGAAAAACGTGTAGCTTCGTTTTTGTGAGTAGACCTACCAGAAAACTCAATCTATTGACTCCAAACTCTCAGGGAAATTATATAGGGCTAGTAGAAAAAGATTCTCTAATTCGAATCACTCAAAACAGACTCCAAACGAGAAAGTAATGGTGTTTGGAAGATGAGAAAACTTGGAGAGAAAATTATGTACTTGTGTTTTTCAAAATTTTCTTCTTCAATGAAATGAGAGGGAACAAGGGAATTTAAAGGAGGGAATCAAGGCAAATAAAACCAACCAGTGGGGGGCTGCCATGCTAGATCCCCATGGAGGTGCATGGGACCCAAGGGACCAGCAGTCCTCCATTCCCATAGAGGCCACGCGCCTCCACGGGAAGGAGGTGCTTGGCACCCCTCATCCCTCTTGCACACCCTTTTTGTTTCAGCCATATCTTTGCCCTCTGAACTCCTATTTTGAATCCATTTTCCAAACCGGGACTCCCTCATGTACAAAAGTCGTCAAGAAACCTTTTCCAAAAATTATAGAATTCCACTTAGAAATCAAGGATGAAAACCATGTACGATAAAAACACGAAAAGTTTCTTGACCACCTAATTTGAACTTGAAACTCAATGAATGAGTAACCAAATTAATTGGAACTCAATGAGGAATTATATAATCTCAAAATCAAGTTCAGTAACATTTAAACACAAACCAATAAGCACAAGAACACACAAGTATGCTATTTCTTAGAACTAGTCCTAGAACATGCAAATTGTGAAAATTGTCAACTTTAAATCTAATGCATGTGCGTACAAGTTTAAGTGTGTGTATTGTGTTAAACCAAATTATGCACAACTATGCATGGACACATATGAATGCAATCTATGTGTGTGCCTAGGCCTTGTAAGAGGAAAGAGGTCATGATTACCTTTTGCTAAGCAACTTAGCTTTATTCCTCTTGGAGCTACCACTTTGCTTGAGTGTTGTCCAATCTTCCTTGAAGCTTGATTATCCGCAAATCCTAGACAACTAATCAATATAAAGAAAATGTTATTTTGATATAGAATTATGCCAACACAAAACTCAAGAACTAACACTGCGGTCCTCAAAGCATGCACCTTCTGGAACCAACCGCTGTTGGGACCACGGCGGAGGCAGGTACCTAGCCAGTGACCTGTACCGCGGTGATGAGGAAAATCCTCTTTTCCAGGTAAACTCAACACACCAATCTAATATGCAAAAATGTGCAAGTGTGGAGTGTGATGAATGGCATACAATGCTTCATTCAAATACATGTAAACAAGAATATAATGCATGCAAGTGAGTGTGTGCAACTACATCTCTTCAAATAAGAATAGAGTCAAGTACTCTACCTTTCTTGATGCACTTGGAGTCCAATGCCTTGATGATGAGAGATCTTCAACTCCTAATCTACCATTTACATTATTTGACCCCCAATGTGATTTTGTCAACGAAATAAGCCAATCATAAAATGAGACACTTACAATCTCCCACTTTGGCAATCTCCTGACAAAACCACCACTCACAAAGCAACCTCACAACAATAAAAATAAGTTGGTCAACTGTTAATTTCTACATTACAATAACCCCTATAATATAAGTCTTGAACATCTTTAAGTCAATCCAAGGCTTGAGAAACATCCAACCTACACACAATTAGCAGAAAAGTACCTTCCAAGACCAATTGTGTTTGATGTGCTTTTAACAACAACAAAAAAGATTGCAATAGCTATAGCAAAAAAAAAAAACAATACAATTAAATAATGTAATCATGTTATGCTATGCAATGCAACATGCTCTCCCTCAATGAGTACAACAACTCATCCAAAGAATAAACTCCCCCTAAATGGTCAATCTCCCTTAATATGCAACTCCCCTTTTCCTTCACACTACTCCCCATTTTTGTCATGAGATAGACAAAAAAGTATCCCCAAAATTGGTAAGCACTTGGCAAGGAGAGCTTATGGCACAACCACAAATGCATAATCATATAAGCAAAATTTTGCAACTCAATTAAGTAAGAGAGAGTCATGGAGTTTTATTTCATGAAAATTGTGTGAGAAAGTGCTTTGCATACAAGACAAGTTGTATCCAAGACCAAAAATCATGGTATTTGGCAATGGAAACACCAAAGGTTTCCAAAAGAATTCAAACCAATTTCACCCTTTGTCATGGAATTAAGCAATATATAGATTATAAGATAAATTCAACTAAAGAGCAACTATATCAAACTTTATAAGCAAAACAAGACATGAGCGACTATTGCGCCCTTTTAGATTTTTCGGGGTGGGACATCCGTATGATAGTAACCTTGTTCGACAAATAGAGAGAGAGAGAGAGAGAGAGAGAGAGAGAGAGAGACTTGTGGATTGTAAAATCAAAATCATTTAAATGGATACTAGATTCTTATTGATTGAAGTCTCAACATTGCTTTCACACAACATTTTTGCATTCAATTTTAAAGCATTTAAGATTTTCTTCATGCATATTAATTCAAAGCATGTCATTCCTAGAATCATCATGTTATGGATATCAATCATAGGTCATTCAAAATGTACTTCCAAAGTAAATTTTCGTATTCCAAAAATGCATGTTTGACCATAAATAAGACATAGATTGCAAGTAAAGAAAAATTACACACTTATTACAAAAAAAAACATAATAGCATATGTACAATCAATCATCTCAAGTAATTAATAAAGAAGCATAAATATTATCAATGAGCACAATGCATTATTATGCCAATTTGCTCTCTGTGCTTGAGCTTCCCATTTGGGGTCAATCATCAAACATATCAAGACATATGACAAATCCCAACAGGCCTACTAATTGATTTGAAACTAGTTGAGTCTAAGGGTTTGGTAAACAAAACCGCTAGTCGATCATTTGTGCCTACATGTTCAAGTGCAATGCATTTGCTTTCAACTAGCTCCCTAATAAAGTGATGTCTTATGTCTATATGATTAGTTCTAAAGTGTTGAACATGATTTTTTGAAATATTAATTGCACTCGTGTTATCACAAAAAAAGGGTTAGACTACCTTGATCAAAGCTATAATCCACAAGCATTTGTTTCATCCATAGGAGTTGTGTGCGAGCACTCCTAGCGGCTATGTGTTCCGCTTCTGTTGTGGATAGGGAGATGGAATTTTGCTTCTTGCAAAACCAAGATACTAAGTTGCTCCCTAGGAAGAAGCAACCGCCCAATGTACTATTCATATCATCACAATTTCCTGCCCAATCTGCATCACTAAAGCAAACTAAACTAGCATTAGTGTCAAAAGAGTAACATATCCTATAGTTGGATGTCCCATTCATATATCGAATGTTTCTCTTCACAAAGGAGAGATGAGATTCCTTAGGATCTGCTTGGTACCTAGCACATACACCCACACTAAAGGCTATATCGGGCCTAATTGCAGTCAAGTAAAGCAAGCTACCAATCATGCCACGATATAGGCTTTGATCCACACTTTTCCCACTAGCATCCTTGCTTAATTTCAAAGTGGTACTTATGGGTGTGTCACAGTGTTTGGCATTCTCAATGCCAAACTTCTTCACTAGGTTCTTAGCATACTTAGCTTGGGATATGAAAATCACATCATGCAATTGCTTGATTTGCAAACCTAGGAAGTAATTGAGCTCCCCAACAAGGCTCATCTCAAATTCATGAGATATAACATCAACAAATTGTTGGACTTTAGATTTGTTGGTGGAGCTAAACACAATGCCATCAATATAGATTTGAGCTGTGAAAAACTCATCTTTGTTGCCTTTAATGAACAAAGTCTTGTCAACACTACCTATAAAGTAGCCATTGTCAACAAGATAGAAAGTGAGGTGCTCATACTAAGCCCTTGGTACTTGTTTTAACCTATATAAAGCCTTCTTGAGGCGATACACATGAGTGGGGTGGTGAGGATCCATAAACCCCTTGGGTTGCCCAACAAACACTTCCTCTTGCAATAAGCCATTGAGGAAGGCACTCTTAACATCCATTTGATGCAATTTGAACTTGTGCACGTGCACATATGATATAGACAAGAGAAGCCTTATGGACTCAAGACAGGCAACTGGAGTAAAATTCTCCTCAAAATCGACACCCTCAATTTGAGAGTATCCTTGTGCTACAAGTCTAGCCTTGTTTCGCACAATGTTTCCATTCTCATCTGACTTATTCCTATACACTCATTTTGTTCCAATGACATTGGTGTTCTTGGGTCTAGGAACTAAAATCCAAACCTCATTTCTTTCAAATTGGCTTAGCTCTTCCGGCTTAGTAAGAACCCAAAACTCATCATTCAAGGCTTCATCAACCTTTTTGGGTTCAATTTGAGAGGTGTAACAAGTATAACTAATTTGATTAGCTAATTGATGCCTAGTCCTAACACCCTTATTCACATCTCCTAGAATGTCACTCTTATTGTGAAGATGCATAACCTATGTAGTGGGTTCTTTAGAGTCCAATGATGGATCTCTATCAAGAGGTTGAATGTCCTCTTCATCAAGGTTTGACTTCACACCACTTGAAGTCTCACCATTCTTCTTCAAAGAAGAATCATCAATCACAATAACCTCCTCATCATGGTCATTAGTCTTAGGCCCACTATCATCTATGACAGCATTAGATGATTCCATGAGACTCCTAGTTTTCAAATTGAAGACTCTATAGGCTTTACTATTTATGGCATAGCCAATGAAAATTCCCTCATCACTCTTGGCATCAAACTTGCCAGGTTGATAGTGGTCATTAAGGATTTAACATTTGCTTCCAAATGAGTGGAAGTAGCTTACATTTGGCTTCCTACCCTTCCACAATTCATAGGATGTTTGCCTAGTACCGAGCCTTAGTAATACTCTATTTCCTATACAACAAGCCGTATTGACAGCTTCAGTCCAAAGGTTCCTAGGGACATTGTTGCTAAGCAACATCTGTTGGGGTTTATGCATAAAGATGTAATTCATAAATGGATTTATGAAATAAATAAAACGTAAAGTTCAATTCATTCTTGTTGTGTTGTTTATTTTATAACTTGTGCATATATTAACATTCTAGATTGCCGAATGTAATCTCAAACTGTGTATATGAGTGTCATATACAGATGGATACAATAAGAAACTTGCAATCTAAAGAATCCATAGATAGCAAATAAAGCTGGGTCTTTATTTATGGTTAATCTATAGCTGCGGTCCATTCCGTAATGTACGGTGATTCTATCCTGAATCATTCATATGAGATATGGGAATGGAGGCACCTTGTATGATGTGATCATATAGGACTAGGCCATGATCTATATGAATCTCTCACCAAGATCCGTTTACTGATGAGATTCATATATATCAACTAATGATGACTATATGTGGGTGATCTTAATCCTGAGTGTCTTATCGACTCATTCAGGTTAGATCGTGGTCTTTGATATACCATGGGTGAGGTCGGATGCAATTCCTGATCAATATGCTCTGTATGTTGGGATTACGGTTTGGCTTATGGATGGGAAGGTTTATACGCAATAATGGAATCCAATCCTTCTTGTGAGAAGTAGATGATAGTTCCCTTAAGGGTTGATTCGGGGCTTGGACAATATGAGCGCTCTCCTAATTCCTTGAGAAAATAAGATTTATTGTCCATTAGAGAATCAACTGTACTTAAAGGATATATGTAATTAGAGGGGTATAACAGACATTATGACCTAGCTCTAATTATGAGCTACTGTGGAGGATCACATCATGTGTAATAGCTATATCGATGGACACTGAGTTGTATCGGTCTGTGTAAAAGCGTCTGCAGCTGAGAGATTGCAACTTCGGGTTTTTAGTGGAATAACACCGGAGTTAATAATCAAGGAATATTAATTAAAGAGTTTAATTAATGATTCCGAGGATTATTAGAGCTCAAAATACTGTGGGTCCATTAGGTCCCCTTGCTTGCCAGATCGATTTAGGTAACAAGGGTCACGGATAATTAATTGGACAGTCCAATTAATTGTGTTACGAAAGTGACGCGTATTTATTCGAGAATTAATTGAATAATGAGATTATTTAATTAATGAATAATGGTGATTAAATAAATTAAATATATAAGATTATTTAAGTATGTTATTAATCACTAAATGGAGGGTGTTAGTTGATATTTGATTTAAAATAGAATAAGATAATATGATTATTTTATTAAATTAAATATTTGAAATTGAATTTAAAATGTTTAAATTTAAAATAAATATTTAATTATCTTTTAAGATAAAAGATATGAGATATCATTTTAAAAGATTTAGTTTTAAAATTAAAAAGATATCAATTAAAGAGTTTTAGTTATAATAATATATATTTGATATATATTTTGATAACAAAAAGATAGCACACACACATGATAAATAATTCAATTTGTATGGGAATATGGGATACAAATTGGTATGCATAAATCAATTGATAAAAGAGAAAGAAGAGAAAACGCATAGGAGTGAGTGAGAAAAAAAAACAGAAGTAAAGCATCAGTGCATTTTCAATGGGTGCATTTTCAATGGGTGCAAGTGAGTGTGCGTGAAAAAAAAAAGTTACCATTAAAACAAAAGAAAAAACAATATTTATTATATTTTTTTTCTTTTGAAGAATAAGAGTTGTTCTAGAATTTTTTTTTTTGGAAGAAATAGTTTTTTCTTTATTTTTCTCTACATCTTCCTAAGTTCCTGAGTACGTGACGCACCCACACCCAGTTACCAGTTCCAGAAATAGCTAGGAAGATCGGTGGTACAGACCAGGAGCATATTGCATAAAGTGAAGGAGCCTCCAAACGTTGGTAATGTTCTAAATTTTTTTAAAAAATATATTGATTACAATTTTCTGTATTTAAATATTGTATGTATTAGTTTCAAAAAAATAATTACGATCCCAAGTTCACTGGTTCCAGATCGTTTACGATATATATAAAATGTTTAAAGCCTATTTCCGCTGCATTACCAGTGAACGGGGTTCCAACAACATCACACAGGCCATCTCTTGAAGGACCCTATTCTTCTTCTCTACAACCCCATTTTGTTGAGGAGTTCGAGGAGCCGAGAACTCATGGGAAATGCCAAAACTATTACAAAAGCTTTCAAAGCAAGCATTTTCAAATTCCCTCCCATGGTCACTCCTAATTCTTTTAATGCTTTTAATGTGTGAGTTCTTTTCATTTTCAATTTTAGTGCAAAAGATTTTAAATTTTTCAAAAGTTTCAGATTTTTCTCTAAGAAAATATGTCCATGTAAATCTAGAGAAATCATCAACACAAACAAAAATGTATCTCTTTCCACCGAGACTCTCGGTTTGCATGGGACCCATGAGGTCTGTATGTAGAAGCTCTAATGTCTCATTCGTGGCGAGATACTTGCCTTTCTTGTGCAAGCTTTTGGTTTGTTTTCCTTGTTGACAAGGTCCACAAACACCTTCGACTTTCTTCCCAAGCTTAGGGAGGCCACGTACAACCTTGAACTTATCTAAGATCCTCAAATCTTGATAGTTCATGTGGCCAAGTCTTTGATGCCACAACTCAACTTTCTCACACTTGGACATATTACAAGAGATAGCACTAGCTACAAGACAATAGTAATTGTCACTAGATCTCTTTCCTATTTAACAAGGTTTGTCCATTAGATTTCAAAATAGAGCAATCATTTCTATTAAACAAGACCAGCAACCCATCATCATTAAGATGAGAAATGCTTATAAGATTGGCTTGCAAGCCATCAACAAATAATGTATTTGATAAGGAGGGTAATCGGGGAATGGAAATGATTCTCTTCCCTATGACTTTCTTTTTAGATCTATCACCAAAAGTGACAAATCCACCATCCTCCATGACAAGAGATTCAAAGAAACTCTTGTTTCCGGTCATATGCCTAGAGCACCCACTATTCAAATACCAAGTATTAGAAGCATTTGCCTTCAAGACAATTTGAGCTACATGACAAACATATTCATTTCTTCTAATCCACCTAGATGAGACATTTTCTTTCCTAGTGGTCATAAAATCATTGGCTCTAGATTTCCTAGGAGCATGCATTTTAGTTCTAGTCTTGTTCTTTTCAATCATGCTTCTAGTTCTACACATTTTAATAAACTTGAATCAATTTGGTCTAATGTGACCATCAACACTACAGAAATGACATGTAGGAATGAAGTAAGTGGTCATACCATTCCTTTGTGAGTACAAATGGGTTTTCCCATGTCTTTGAGCTTGCCTTTGGTGTTGGATTGGTTCTCTCATCCTTTGTTGTTGAGTTGAAAAAGATTGCTTCCTTGCTTGAACTTGCATGGCTTGCTCCTTGGCTTTATGGTATTTGGGTTATGGGAAGCTTGCTTGATGTGCTCTCATTGATTGAGCTTGAGCTTGACTCCTTGGTGCCACCTTTACTTATACATTTTTATAGCACTCTCCTAGTTCAATTTTCATCCTAGGATGTTGTGGAGGAAGAGGCTCTTTGATGTCCATGCTCTTGACAAACATCATCTTGCTTGGAGTTGAGGTCTCCTTGTCATCTTCAAACCCTAGACCTCTCTTGTCACTTGGAACTTTGCCAATTCCCAACATATGGTCAAGCTTATTCGTGCTTGAAGTCATCTTAGCAATAGTTTCTTTTGCATTTTCAAGCTCCTTCTCCATCAAATCTTAATTTCTTTTAGCCATCTTCACTTCTCCATTCAAGTGAATCACTTCGGTTGATAGCTTGATGTTCTCTTCTTTTAGTCTTCAGACCTCTTTCTTCATCTTCAACCTTGAGCTTTGAAAATGCTCAATGAACCCCTCAAGGTCCATACCTTCTACATTTCCATTTATAGAGTGAGATAAAAAGCTCTTATCACTTGAGTCAACTTCACTTTGCTCCTCTTCCTCTTGGTCATCTATTTCTTCCTTACTCTTGAGAGAGGATGCAAAGCTAATGAAATTTGCCATATGGTCATCGTCATCTGAGGATCCTCATTCCTCTTCCAAGTCATCACTATCGCTCCATGTGGCGGCCATTGCTTTTCCTCTTTTTTTCTTCTTCAAATTAGCACACTCAAGAGCAATGTGACCATATCCACTGCACTCAAAGCATTAAATGTCCTTCTTAGAGTCCATCTCTTGGGTTTTATCTGTCTTCTTGAAGGGAGTCTTCTTCTTCAAATCTTGACCTTTGAATCCAAGGCCTTTCCTTTCAAACTTGACAAACTTCTTGAACCTTTTGACCATGAGGGCCATCTCCTCAACCGAGTCTTCCTCCTCATTCTCAACCTTAGAGGTCTTCAAAGCAATACTCTTTTGCTTTTTTGGAGGTATACGTGTAGGAGTCCACCTTGACTCATATGCTAGAAGTCTTCCAATAACTTCACTTGGATTCATGTTCTTGTAGTCACTATTCTCCTCGAGTGCCGTTACCTTTAACTCAAATCTTATCGGAAGCGACCTCATAATCTTTTGCTTGATCCTCCTATCCGAATAAGGGTCACCAGCTTTGATTGACTATGTCCATCAATTTTACTTGAAAGTCGTTGAAGCACTCATCATCCTCCATCATAATGGTCTCAAATTGCACTTGAAGGATTTGGAGCTTTGAGTTCTTGACTACCTCGGTTCTTTCATGAGCCGTCTCTAGAATCTCCCATGCCTCTTTTGCATTCCAAGTTGTTTGAATCAACTTGTATTGGTTATTGTCCATGGGGCAAAGAATGGCATGCATTGCCTTGTTATTCCACTTGGAAGCTTCAAATTCTTGTGAGCTTCATTGATGCTTAGGCTTGGAGACTTCACTTCCATCTTCGGCGGTCATTGTTGGAGGAGTGTACCCATCATCTATTGCCATCCATGCCCGATCATCTATTTGGCAAAGGTATGACTCCATAATGCCTTTCCATGAGGCGTAGTTCACCTTATTTAGCAAATGAGGTCTTGTGCTTGAGGCTCCCTCATGTCCACCACCGCTCCCACTCATAGTGTTTGGGATTATGAATGAGATGCAAATTAAATGCAACAAACAAATGCAAAATTGCAAGACACACACACAAAGAGCAAGGATCACCTAAGTATGTCTAAGAACCCGCTCAGATACCAATTGAAAATACACTAAACATGTGTCCAATTAACCTATAGGGGGGGGGGGGGGTTGAATAGGTTTTAACCAAATTAATTACCAACTTTTCGGTTAATCAAAATTAATCATACAACTGCTACGTTCCAATGTAACTAATCATTGTCGTAACAAGTGCGGAAAATAAAATAAACACACAATGATTTGTTTTACGTGAGAAAACCCCAATAGGGTAAAAACTCATGAGCTTAAAAGCCATTCAAACCCTCAAATCAATTATTTGCAAATACGATGACAACCTATGTAAGTTCTTTATGTTTTGATTGGCTCATTTCGTTGACAAACCACATTGGGGGATTTGCTTTTAAGGGTAGATTAGGTCTCATTGTTCGTGATCAAGTCTTGATGGTATTCCCAAGCTCAAGAGCACTTCAAAGGTATATCACTTGTTTTAACTCTCTTTGAAGAGATCTAGTTGCACACACTCACTTGCATGCATTATATTCCTGTTTACATGTAATTGAATGATGCATTGTATGCCATTTATCACACTCCACACTTGCACATTTTGCACATCACTTATTGTGTTGAGTTTGCCTGGAAAAGAGAATTTCTTCTCTTAGCGCAGCCTAGACCGCTTGGCATACAGAGCGATAGACCTCAGTAGGGTCATGCTTCTTGTACCGCGTCCTGTGCACTTGCACGCATATCGGTCCAAGTCTTTGTGTAGTCCAGTAGGCCTCTGTTACCTATACTGCGGCCTATGCACCTGCATACACAGCGGCCTGAACCGCGGTGATGTCTAGTAGGTGCACTGAGGTGTGTACCACGGTCTAGACACCTACCCGAGCCACGGTACACAGAGCGGTATTGATGGAATTTTGTTCCCTAAGTTCAAAACGACGCATCTTTGACTAGGGCTCTCATATATATATATTCTCTCTTCTTCCTTGCTCGTTTTTTTGTGAGTTCAAGAAGCCATTTTTGGAGAGACCAAGCTTCCTTAAGAGAGAGAACCTCCCAAGAACCCACATTTACTCAACCAAACATCAATCCATGAGCATCTAGCATCTCACAAGCATCATCTCATCATGGATTCTTCTTGCATCTATTGACTAGGTATTTTGAACAAGCCCTAAATCTCCATAGCAATTTTTGTATTCTTGTGTGCCTGTTTAGCTTTAAATATTGATTTAATACATGTCTTTATGTTTAATGGTATTTATAACATGCTTGAGTTTTTGTTTGTTGGTTTAGAATATATGTTCGTTGATAGCTAGCATTTAGGACCATTTTACCCTTCTAGCTAAATCTACTTGCTTTGCATTTAGATATTTATATCTAGGATTTGCACTTATTGTCATATTTAAATTCCTAGATAAGCATTTAGTGTAGCCTAGCATTAATTGCATATTAGAATAGTCATATATTCATAAAGGTTGTTATCTCTCTTCATTGATTGTTAAGCTTTGTGACTAAGTGGATTAATGCACAAGCTTTTGGTCTAGAATCACTATTAAAGACCCATTGGGTAGAGTGAAAGAGTTAGTGACCAATAATGGTGTGACGAGAGGTCAACCTAGGTTGTACACTTTCATTCAAATAGTGGATTTGAGGACCTTGTGTGGTTAGAAGGATAGCCCGTGAGTTTTGCTCAGTTGGAGGGTTTCTCACGTAAATCAACCCTTATGTTTTTATTGTTTTCCGCATTTTGTTTTTGGATTTATTGATTGCTTATATGGGGTAGCCTTATTAAAATTGACTAAGTCAAAAAGTTGGTAATAAATCAACTAAAACCTATTCACCCCCCTAGGTTAATGGACACAAGTTTGTAGTATTTTCAACCCAGATTGACCACATCACACCTAACCGGTTACTAATCCATCTTTGCTACTCCGCAGACCTTTAATAGTTATTTTAGGCTCTTGCTTGTACACTACCAATGGCACATACAAGACTCAACTATCAATAGAAGAGATATGCAACCTAATTTTAATATGAAAAATACCAAGAATGGGTTCCTAGACATACTCAGGTGATCCTTACTCTTGTTGTGTGTGTGTCTTGCATTTTTGCATTTTTTTTTGCTACATACATTAGCATTCATCCCATTCATACCCAAACACTATGAGTGGGAACGGATGTGGGCATGAAGGAGCCTCTAGCACAAGACCTTCTTTGCTTACCGGGGTGAACTATGCCTCATGGAAAGGCAAGATGGAATCATACATTTGCTAAATACATGACCAAGCATGGATGGCAATAGAAGACGGCTACACTCATCCGGAAACAACTCTTGAGGATGATAGTGTAGTTCCCAAGCCAAAGTCGGAATGGTCATCTCAAGAGTTTGAAGCTTCCAAGTGGAACAACAAGGCCATGCAAGCCATTCTTTGTGCAATGGATGACAATCAATACAAGTTGATTCAAACAACTAGGATTGCAAAAGTGGCATGGGAGATTCTAGAGACGGCTCATGAAGGAATCGAGGTAGTCAAGGACTCCAAGCTTCAGGTCCTCTAAACACAATTTGAGCAAATTAGAATAGAGGATCATGGGTGCTTTAAAGATTTTCAAGTGAAGTTGATGGACATCGTCAATCAAAGCTATTAACTAGACGACCCTTACTCAGATAGGAGGATCAAGTAAAAGATCATAAGGTCGTTTCCCAAAAGGTTCAAGTCTAAGGTGACGGCACTTGAGGAAAATAGTGACTACAAGAACATAAAGCCAAGTGAAGTTATTGGAAAACTTCTAGCATATGAGTCTAGGTGGACTCCTACACTTACACTTTCAAAAAAGCAAAAAAGTATTGCTTTGAAGACCTCTAAGGTTGAGAAAGAGGAGGAAGACTCGGATGAAGAGATGGCTCTCATGGTCAGGAGGTTCAAGAAATTCATCAAATTTGAAAAGAAGGGCTTTGGATCCAAAGGAAAGGAAATGAAGAAAAAGACTTATTTCAAGAAGGTTGAATCAAGTCAAGATAAGCCCACAAAGAAAGGGATCCAATGTTTTGAATGTGGAGGTTTTGGACACATTTCCACGGATTGAGGCAATTTGAAGAACAAGAAGAAAGGAAAGGCAATGGCCGCCACGTGGAGTGATAGTGATGACCTAGAAGAGGAATGAGAATCCTTGGATGATGAAACCATGTGGAAAATTTTATTGCCTTTGCATCTTCACTCAAGAGTAAGAAAGCAATGGATGATGAAGAAGAAGAGAAACAAAGTGAAGATGACTCAAGTGATGGTGACTCTACAACCCATTCAACCAATATAGATGTGGAAGGCATGG
Organism: Dipteronia sinensis; assembly: GCA_033220585.1. NCBI lineage: Eukaryota > Viridiplantae > Streptophyta > Magnoliopsida > Sapindales > Sapindaceae > Dipteronia > Dipteronia sinensis. Next base: position 20,276,269 of record CM065641.1, read on the forward strand.
ACCTTGAAGGGTTTATTGAGCATTTTCAAAGCTTAAGGTTGAAGGTGAAGAAAGAGATTCAAATGTTAAAAGGAGAGAATCTCAAGCTATCTACCGAAGTAACTCATTTAAATGGAGAAGTGAAGATAGCAAAGAGGAATGATGCATTGATGGAAAAAGAGCTTGAAGAAGCAAGAGAGATCATTGCTAAGATGACTTCAAGCACAAAGAAACTTGACCACATGTTGGGAGTTGGCAAGAGGCCAAGTGATAAAAAAGGTCTTGGCTATGAGAAGACAAGGTGACATCATCCTCAAACAAGACCTTGTTTGTCAAGAGCATGGAAATCAAAGAGTCATCACCTTCACAACATCCTAGAAAGAAAATTGAACCATGAGAGTGTTCAAAGAATGTTCAAGTGAAGACCACATCAAGGGTACAAGCTCAAACTCAAGCTCAACCAAGCCATCAAGTTAACTTTCCTCAACCCAAATACCATCAAGCCAAGAATCAATCCTCTCCAACTTAACAACAAAGGAGGAGAGAACCAATCCAACACAAAAGGCAAGCACAAAGACATGGGAAAGCTCTTTTCTACTCACAAAGGAAAGGAATGATATTATCTCTTATTTCATTCCTACTTGTCACTTTTGTGTTGTTGATGGTCATATTAGACCAAATTACTTCAAGTATATTGATATGTGTAGAACTAAAAGCATGATTGAAAGAAGTAGGGCTAGAGCCAATATGCATGTCTCTAGGAAATCTAGAGCCAATATGTATGCTTCTAGGAAACATAGAGATAATGAGCCTAAGACCACTAGGAGAGAGAATATGTCACCTAGATGGGTTAGAAGAGATGAATACTCTTACTATGTGGCCCAAATTGCCATGAAGGCAAATGCTTCTAACACTTGGTATTTGGATAGTGGGTGCACTAGGCACATGACGGGGAACAAAAGTTTCTTCGAATCTCTTGTAATAGAGGATGGAGGATTTATAACCTTTGGTGATGGATCTAAAAAGAAAGTTATAGGGAAATGAACCATTTTCATGTCCGATTTACCCTCCTTGTCAAATGCTTTACTTATTGATGGCTTGTAAGCCAATCTTATAAGTATTTCTCATCTAAATGATGATGGACTCTCCGTCTTATTTAACAAAAATGATTGCTCTATTTTAATGCCAAATGGACAAACCTTGCTAAAAGGAAAAAGATCTAGTGACAATTGTTATTGTCTTGAAGCTAGTGTTATCTCTTGTAATATGTCCAAGTGTGATGAAGTTGATTTGTGGCATCAAAGACTTGGCCACATGAACTATTGAGATTTGAGGATCTTAGATAAGTTCAAGGTTGTACGTGGCCTCCCTAAGCTTGGGAAGAAAGTCGAAGGTGTTTGTGGACCTTGTCAACAAGGAAAACAAACCAAAAGCTTGAACAAGAAAAGGCAAGTATCTCACCACGAAGGAGCCATTAGAGCTTCTACATACGGACCTTATGGGTCCCATGCAAACCAAGAGTCTCGGTGGTAAGAGATACATTTTTGTTTGTGTTGATGATTTCTCTAGATTTACATGGACATATTTTCTTAGAGAAAAATCTGAAACTTTTGAAAAATTTAAAATACTTTGCACTAAAATTGAAAATGAAAAGAACTCACACATTAAAAAGCATTAAAAGAATTAGGAGTGACCATGGGAAGGAATTCGAAAATGCTAGTTTTGAAAGCTATTGTAATAGCTTTGGCATTTCCCATGAGTTCTCGGCACCTCGAACTCCTCAACAAAATGGGGTTGTAGAGAGGAAGAATAGGGTCCTTCAAGAGATGGAGCGTGTGATGTTGCTTAGCAACAATGTCCCTAGGAACCTTTAGGCCGAGGCTGTCAATACGGCTTGCTATATAAGAAATAGAGTCTTCCTAAGGCCCGGTACTAGGCAAACTTCCTATGAATTGTGGAAGGGTATGAAGCCAAATGTTAGCTACTTCCACTTATTTGGAAGCAAATGTTACATACTTAATGATCGTGATCAACTTGGCAAGTTTGATGCCAAGAGTGATGAGGGAATTTTTATTGGCTATGCCTTTAATAGTAAGGCCTACCGAGTATTCAATTTGAAAACTCATAGTGTCATGGAATCATCCAATGTTGTTATAGATAATTGTAGTCTTAGAATTACTAACCATGATGAGGAGGTTGATGTGGTTTATGATTCCCCGTTGGAGAAATATGGTGAGACTTCTATTGATGTGAAGCCAAATCAAGATGAAGAGGTTATTCAACCTCTTGATAGAGATCCATCTTAGGACTCCAAAGAACCCGCTCCATGGGTTAGACATCTCAATAACAAGAATGATATTCTTGGAGATGTGAATGAGGGTGTTAGGACTAGGCGTCAAATAGCTAATCAAATTAGCTACACTTGTTACACCTCTCAAATTGAACCCAAAAAGGTTGATGAAGCCTTGAATGTTGAGTTTTAGGTTCTTGCCATGCAAGTAGAGCTAAACCAATTTGAAAGAAATGAGGTTTGGACTCTAGTTCCTAGACCCAAGAACACCAATGTCATAGGCACCAAATAGGTGTATATGAACGAGTCGTATGAGAATGGCAACAGTGTATACAACAAGGCTAGACTTATAGCACACGGATACTCTCAAATTGAGGGTGTCGACTTTGAGGAGACTTTTGCTCCGGTTGCCAATCTTGAGTCCATAAGGCTTCTCTTGTCCATATCATGTGTGCACAAGTTCAAATTGCACCAAATGGATGTTAAGAGTGCCTTCCTCAATGGCTTCTTGCATGAGGAAGTGTTTATTGAGCAACCCAAGGGGTTTGTGGATCCATACCACCCCAATCATGTCTATCGCTTTAAGAAGGCTCTATATGGGTTGAAACAAGCACCAATGGATTGCTATGAGCGCCTCACTCAATTCCTTGTTGACAATGATTACTCTAGGAGTAGTGTTGACAAGACCTTGTTCATTATAAGTAACAAAGATTAGCTATTTACAGCTCAAATCTATGTTGATGATATTGTGTTTGGCTCCACCAACAAATCCAAAGTTCAAGAATTTGTTGATGTGATGTCTCATGAATTTGAGATGAATTTGGTTGGTGAGCTTAATTAGTTCCTAGGTTTCCAAATTAAGCAATTGCATGATAGGATTTTCATTTGCTAAGCTAAGTATGCAAAGAACCTAGTGAAGAAGTTTGGTCTTAAGAATGCCAAACATTGTGACACACCCATGAGTACCACATTCAAACTAAGCAAGGATGCTAGTGGGAAAAGTGTGGACCAAAGGTTTTATCGTGGCATGATTGGTAGCTTGCTTTACTTGACTGCAAGTAGGCCCGATATTGCCTTTTGTGTGGGTGTGTGTGCTAGGTATCAACTGAATCCCAATGAGTCTCATCTCTCCTCCGTGAAGAGAATCATTCGATATGTGAATGGGACATCCAACTATGGGAAATGGTACTCTTTTGATACTAATGCCAGCTTAGTTAGCTTTAGTGATGCAGATTGGGTAGAGAATTGTGATGATAGGAAGAGTACATCGGGCGGTTGCTTCTTCCTAGGCAACAACTTGGTCTCATGGTTTTGCAAGAAGTAAAATTTCATCTCTCTATCCACAGCTGAAGCGGAATACATAGCCGCCGAGAGTGCTTGCACACAACTCCTTTGGATGAAGCAAATGCTTGTGGATTACTGCTTTGATCAAGGTACTCTAACCCTTTATTGTGATAACTTGAGTACAATTAACATTTCAAAGAATCATATTCAACACTCTAGGACAAAGCATATAGACATTAGGCATCACTTCATTAGAGAGCTAGTTGAAAACAAATGCATTGCACTTGAACATGTTGGCACAAATGATCAATTAGCGGATTTATTCACAAAGCCCTTAGATTCAACTAGGTTCATGACACTTAATAGGTCTATTGTGATTTGTCATATGCCTTGATATGCCTTGGTGATTGACCCCATATGGGGATATCAAGCAAAGAGATCAACCTTACATAGTTGAAATGAGCAAAAATTTGATCAACATTATGCTTCTTTAGTAATTGCTTGAGCATTTTGATTGTGCAAATATATGTGTTAACGGAAAAATTCACTCGGGATGAAAATCTAAGTTAACACCCTCGTCCACTACCGATTGCAGTAGCGGGGTAGGTACCTTTGGTACCGGGGTCCCTTTCTATGATCAGGAGCAAGAGATCAAGTGATGGAGAAAGAACACAAGGGGCCGAGAGATGTGAAAGAACATTGTTTTATTTAATAAATCATTATAACAGGATTACAGTAAGTATATATACACTCTTCTCTCTATTTTCACTCTTTTACACAGGATGGAGATGGAGAAAGCGTTCATGTCGATAAGTGGATATTTTCCTCCAGTGATTGTCAATGGACTCTCACTGGCTTCGGGGAATTTCAGAGATAATTCTCCCGGAGTCTTTCTTGTTATGGCGATCAAGAATCCTTGAAGCAATGCCCTCCATCTTTGTCTTTCAATACCGTATATGTAGTATTCTCCAAAATCCTCTAGAAATTCGGTTGTCATAATGAAGATCTTTGATAATCCTATTTTAGGCGTTGAAAGGCATTTGAGTGGAGCTGAAGGCACGGGATTTGATCCTGTTAATCAATGGCGAATTCAAATTTTGATTCTGTTGACCATTGGGTCATTAATGGCGCTTTATTTTGGTGATGGAGTCAACTTTCCTTCTTCACTGAGCTTGGTGGCAATGGAGTCAGCTTTCCTTCTTCGTGGAGGGAAATTCTGATTTTGAGTTCTGATGGAGTGTAACGTTGGTACCTCATTTTGATGAGCTTGTTCTGCGTCCTGCTGGAAGGGCGCTTATGTCTTCGTGCTCTCTATCGTATTGCCTGGAAGGCAGGGTACTTGCCTTAGAGGAGCTCCGGATAGGCATACTAAGTACCAGGTGGGAGTCGGGGTGACACCAAGGCTAATATCGGGGTAATACCAAGGTGGTATCGAGGTAGGTATCGAGGTAGGTATCGAGGTACCAAGCGCCTTGATTGATGTCGAGATCCTTATGGGATGCAAGTTATCATCGTACTGGTCTCGAGCTGGTATCAGGAGCTTCAGTAGGGCAAGGTACAAGCTTTCAGAGCCGATGTCCTATCTAGATAGATGTATAGTCGAGGCTCTAACCTCGTTGGATATCGGTCTCATCTAGGTGGTGGTACCGATCTCGCTGGCTTCCTAGAGTATCTGGATGAGTCTTCCTGGGTAGGTCCCTGTTGGAAAATTCTCCCTTGATCCCTTGCCAGAAAAACCTGTTAACAATATGATTATATGGTTTTTTATTCAATAAGTGTGTCATTTTCTTTGTTTGTAATCCATGTCACCTTTATGTTCAAACATGCATTTTTGGACTAGGGGAATTGATTAAGAAGTACAATTGAATGACCTATAATTTATCTCCATGACAAGTGAACTTGTATTTGACATGCTTAAATATTATGCATGAGTTATGTGTGTGCAAATGTGTGTGGAAGCAACTTGACAAGGCTAAACTCAATAAGAACATTGTGTCCATGCTATAAAGAAGGATGTCTCATCCAATTTAGCTTTGTCTCCTTTCTTAATGGTTGAATAAGACAACAACCAATAAAGAGTCTATATCCATTTGATGAATAAGGATTTTACATCCATGTCTTGATTGACCATTAAGGATTGACATGGTTGCTTGTGTGTGCTATAAGTTTTTAAAGCTATATCTTGTTTAATTATGGCAAAAGGGTACAAATTGGTTTGAATTCCTTTGGAAACTTTTTTGATGTTCACTTTGTTGGAACCCCGTTCACTGGTAATGCAGCGGAAATAGGTTTTAAAATTTTTTATACAGATCATAAACGATCTGGGACCAGTGAACTTAGGATCACAATTCTTTTTCCGGAACTAATACATACAATATGTAAACACAGGAAATTGTAATCAATATATTTAAAAGAAAATTTAGAACCTTACCAACGTTTGGAGGCTCCTTCACTTTACGATATGCTCCTGGTCTTTATCACTGATCTTCCTCGCTATATCCCGGGACTGGTAACTGCGTGTGGGCGCGTCACGTACTCAGGAATCTGAATGGTGGATTCAGAGAGATTGAAGAAGAAGAAATAATTTCCTTTTGTTCAATGTGCAACCCTTGCACCGCACACACTTGTAATATATTTAGATTTGCGTTGATCAATCTATTTTTCTTACGCACATCTCAATTATCAAAAACCACTTTTTTGTCTCTTCTGTGCGTTCAAATATATCTCTATATTTTTTTTATGCACTGATTTGTGGATATGTATAGATTCACGCACCACACCTAATCTTTTTTACTCATGCACTGATTTGTGGATATGTATAGATTCACGCACCACACCTAATCTTTTCTTATGCAATTTTGACTTCACCTATATATCAGGTAATGTTCAAAAATTAAAACTCATTTATTATTGATTCAACGTACATCTTCACTTATTTGTATCATATACAAACACTTATGTATTTGCCTTGTGTGTTATCTTTTTGTTATTAAAAATATATCAAATATATTTTTATAACTAAAACTCTTAATTGATATCTTTCAATTTTAAAACTAAATCTTTTAAAATGATATCTCATATCTTTTATTTTAAAAGATAATTAAATATTTATTTTGAATTTAAACATTTTAAATTCAATTTCAAATATTTAATTTAATAAAATAATCATATTATCTTATTATATTTAAAATCAAATATCAATTAATACCCTCCATTTAGTGATTAATAACATAAATAAATAATCTTATTATTTAATTTATTTAATCACAATTATTCATTAATTAAATAATCTCATTATTCAATTAATTCCCGAATAAATACGTGTCACTTTCGTAACACAATTAATTGGACAATCCAATTAATTAACCGTGACCCTTGTTACCTAAATCGATCGGGCTAGCAAGGGAACCTAATGGACCCACAGTATTTTGAGCTCCAATAATCCTCGGAATTATTAATTAAACTCTTTAATTAATATTCATTGATTATTAACTACGGTGTTATTCCACTAAAAACCCGAAGCTGCACTCTCTCAACTGTAGACATTTTTACATAGACCGATACAACTCGGTGTCCATCGATATAGCTATTACACATGGTGTGATCCTCCACAGTAGTTCATAATTAGAGCTGGGTCATAATGTCCGTTATACCCCTCTAATTACATATATCCTTTAAGTACTGTTGATTCTCTAATGAACAATAAATCATATTTCCTTACGGAATTAGGAGAGCGCTCATATTGTCCAAGCCTCGAATCAACCCTTAAAGGAACTACCATCTACTTCTTACAAGAAGGAGTGGATTCCACTATTGTGTACATTCCTTCCCAGCCACAAGCCAAACCGCAATCCCAACATACGGAGTATATTGATCAGGAACTGCATCTGACCTCACCCATGGTATATCAAAGACCACGATCTAACCTGAAGGAGTCGATAAGACACTCAGGATTAAAATCACCCACATATAGCCATCATTAGTTGATATATATGAATCTCATCAGTAAACGGGTCTTGATGAGAGATTCATATAGATCATGGCCCAGTCCTATATGATCACATCATACAAGGTGCCTTCATTCCCATATCTCATATGAATGATTCATGATAGAATCACCGTACATTACAGAATGGACCGCAGCTATAGATTAACCACAAATAAAGTACCCAGCTTTATTTGTTATCTATGGACTCTTTAGATTGCACGTCTCTTACTGTATCCATCCGTATATGACACTCATATACACAGTTAGAGATTACATCCGGCAATCTAGGATGTTAATATATGCACAAGTTATAAAATAAACAACACAACAAGAATGAATTGAACTTTTATTTTTATTTATTTCATAAATCCATTTACAAATTACATCTTTAGGGCATAAACCCAACACACTTTGCCAAATATCATTTGCTTGAACCTTGATGTTACATATCTTGCATTCAAAGCAAAAGTTTCACACATTTCTTTTAAATAACACCTCATTGATTCTCTCTCAATTAATTGAGTTGCATAAGGTTGTTGTATATGATTATGCACATATCTTACAAATAACTCTCTTTGCTAAAGTGACCCGTTTAGGGAATGCTCTTTTGCCTATCTTGTGACAAAAATGGAGAGTAGTGTGCTAGTGTGCATTTTATGGGAGTTGCATATTTGGAGAGATTGTCTTGTTGAGGAGGAGTAACCCATTTAGGGAGAGCTTTGCATTACACTTCATTGCATGGTTTATTGTGTTCGTTAATGCAAACACTTGTATTTGTTTTCACTTGATCACCTCACATACACTTGTCTTGGAAAGTGTAGTTTCATTATTTTGTAGGGATGACTATTCTACAAGAGATCGAAGACTTGAAGACATATTTTGTAGGCACCTCTTTGTAATGTAGAATAACTTTTGTTGACCTCTTGTTTTATTTGTCTCTTGTGAGGATGATTTGTGAGTGGTGGTTTTGTAACGAAATAGCCAAATGGGGAGATTGTAAGTTCCTTATGTTTTGATTGGCTCATTTCATTGACAAACCACATTGGGGGATTTGCTTGTAAGGGTAGATTAGGTCTTATTGTTCGTGATCAAGTCTTGATGGCATTCCCAAGCTCAAGAGCACTTCAAAGGTATATTACTTGTTTAACTCTCTTTGAAGAGATCTAGTTGCACACACTCACTTGCATGTATTATATTCTTGTTTACATGTAATTGAATGATGCATTGTATGACATTTATCACACTCCACACTTGCACATTTTGCACATCACTAAGTGTGTTGAGTTTGCCTGTAAAAGAGAATTTCTTCTCTTAGCGCGCTTGGCAAGCTCTGCTTACACCGCGGCATACAGAGCGATATACCTTAGTAGGGTCATGCTTCTTGTACCGCGTCCTGTGCACTTGCACGCACAGCTTTCCAAGTCGCGGTGTAGTCTAGTAGGCCTCTGTTACCTATACCGCGACCTATGCACCTGCATACACAGCGGCCAGAACCGATGTGATGTCCAGTATGTGCACTGAGGTGTGTACCGCGGTCTGGACATCTGCCCGAGCCATGGTACGCAGAGCGGTATTGACGGGATTTTGTTCCCTAAGTTTAAAACGACGCAGTTTTGACTAAGGCTTATATATATATATTCTCGCTTCTTCCTTGCTCGTTTGTTGTGAGTTTAAGAAGCCATTTTTGGAGAGAACAAGCTTCCTTAAGAGAGAGAAACTCCCAAGAACACACCTTTACTCAACCAAACATCAATCCATAAGCATCTAGCATCTCATAAGCATCATCTCATCATGGGTTCTCCTTGCATCTATTGACTAGGTATTTTGAACAAGCCCTAAATCTCCATAGCAATTTTGTGTTCTTATGTGTCTAGGTTTCGCTTTAAATGTTGATTTAATGCATGTTTTTATGTTTAATGGTATTTATAACATACTTGAGTTGTTGTTTGTTGGTTTAGAATATATGTTCGTTGATAGCTAGCATTTAGGACCATTTTACCCTTCTAGCTAAATCTACTTGCTTTGCATTTAGATATTGATATCTAGGATTTGCACTTATTGTCATATTTAAATTCCTAGATAAGCATTTAGTGTAGTCTAGCATTAATTGCATATTAGAATAGTCAATTCACATAGGTTGCTATATCTATTCATTGATTGTTAAGCTTTGTGACTAAGTGGATTAGTGTTAGGATTATGCTCAATAGCAAGAGTGTAATATTGTAATTGACAATCTTTTCATATAAATAAAGTGATTTCTGATTCTGCAAAATCTTATAGCATTTATAATTATAATTGTCAAGGTAAATAATCATAAGGTCAAAAGACTATGAGATATGAAGAATTGTTTGTACATCCGGATATGTATGAGGTAGACACAATTCTTTAGTTAGTCTTGAATAACGTTCACAACTTAAGTTAAAGGTTGGGCACCTCTATCTTGATAAAGTTGTAGAATTCTTTTACTAGCATTTGAGTGGGATCAAATGAGTTATGATAAGTCTAAAATCATCGAAAGGTTTTCGAGTAAAAGAATCTAGTGCACTGGGTGCATTGAACTGGATCACAATGAAATACTTTATCTAGAACCGTCACCAGATATAAGTCTTTTCATTATCAGGACAATCAGAGAGTCTATCTAAATCCTGAGATAAATGATGGACTTATGGTTGCAAGTGTTATCATTTGAGCTATCAATGAGTACGATTATATAGCATAGTCTATCCTCGATAGTTTGGTGGTATTCATTTGTTAATCGATAGAGGACTTCATTTATAGATATGGACATCGTGGCTCCATTTATTAAATGAGAGTATAATATCATTATATGGATGTTTTTAGGTATTGGATACTAAATCTCAACGTTGAGTTTTCAATAATGATTATTAAAGACATGGCTTCTGGACAAGTCAAAATATCCAAGTTCAAAATGTGGTCATATGAGGAAATATGGTAACTTGGAGAGCTATAGGCGGTCTATGAGCTCTTGGCGATTACTGATATTATTCACGAGGATACACCATCTCCTATAAGATTGTCTAGGGTATGAATGAGAAATATCTCCTTATTCTATCTTTATTTAAGAGTTCAATTTTAGCTCTTTAGTGGAATGAGTTAAAATTAATAAATCAGACCTAAGTGAATCATTTGTTGATTGTGATTAGGTTATGTCTATTGAAGCTTAAATTTAGATAGCCCGCCAAGATCCACAATCCACACGTACTTGCATGGATCACTTGATATATTCTACCGGACCAATTTATGGGTCCATCTAGAATTGCATTTAATATATTAAGAATATAATATGTCTATTATTTATTTAATGGGCTGCACTATTATATTAATATATTAAAAGGAGACATGTAGGCTTGTTTCTTTTAGTAAGAATAAGTCTGGTTCACATGTGGGCTTTTATTTAAAGTCTAATGGATTAAATAAAATAAGAAAAATAATATTGGGCCCATATATACATGGTGTGGGCGGCAAAGCTAAATAAAATAGCCCAAGATATTATTTTATTTTATTGTTTTGATTAAATGGGAATTAATTAATATTTAATTAATTAATAGTTTAAATCAAAATCTTTTCCTGATCAGTAAATTAAATACTATGTGTTGGATTAGGGTTGGAATTCTTTTAAGTGATAGGAGTCCTAATGTGGTAAGGATTAAGTCCACATACACTCCTTATTATACAAAGAATTCGGCCACCACTAGTCCTACAAGGGTTAGGATTCTTGAATTGATAGGAATTAGGGAAAAGGACAATTCCTTTTCAAGTAAGGAAATTAACCAACCCCAGATTTCATATTCAATGAATTCGGCCAACCCTACTTGGTGAAGGAGAAAATTCGGCCAACCTATAAATATAAGGTTATGAATTTTCGGCCACCAAGAAGCAAAATAGAGAGAGATTTTTGTTTGTTTTGAAAATAAAAAATCCTACTCTATACACATAGATTTTCGGCCAAGAGAGAAAAAGAAAATAAGTTCTCATTCGATAGTGCACTTACAAGCCTTTAACATCAAAAGGTTTTGTGCACACTTTCGATTTAGGGTTACGCGAGTTTCAATCATATTGATTGTGAATTCAAAAGTGACCGGAACTATTTTTTTAGGCTCTTGGTGTTTTACCATTGAAGATCAAGATCAGAAATTCCATACATCCATTCTAAGGTAAGCAATTCAAAGAAAAAGGGAGACCACGCTCCTAGGTGATTCACGTACATGCTAGGATTGAAGATCTTGCGGATTACCATCGACGTAAGTCAATCGGATCACGCGACAAGAGGTATTTAACTCTAACCGTATATTTGAGTTTAATTAATTAAAGGGTTAAGGTTCAAATCTTTAGAAAAATTTTAAACTATACGAAAATTATTTTTTCGCCTTCCGCTGCGGTTTTAAGCAATTTTTCCCTACAATTAGTGCACAAGCTTTTGGTCTAGAATCACTATTAAAGGCCTGTTGGGTAGAGTGAAAGAGTTAGTGACCAAGAATGGTGTGACGAGTGGTCAACCTAGGTTGTAAACTTTCATTCAAATAGTGGATTTGAGGACCGTGTGTGGCTAGAAGGATAGCCCGTGAGTTTTGCCCAGTTGGAGGGTTTCTCACATAAATCAACCCTTGTGTTTTTATTGTTTTTCGCATTTTATTTTTTGATTGATTGATTGCTTATATGGGGTAGCCTTATTAAAATTGACTAAGTCGAAAAGTTGGTAATATATCAAATAAAACCTATTCACCCCCCTAGGTTAATGGACACACGTTTGTAGTATTTTCAACCTAGGTTGACCATATCACACCTAACCGGTTACTAATCCGTCTTTGCTACCCGCAGGCTTTTAATAGTGATTTTAGGCTCTTGCTTGTACACTACCAATGGCACATACAAGACTCAACTCTCAATAGAAGAGATACGCAACCTAGTTTGAATATGAAAAATATTCTAAATGCACAAATGCTAGGTCAACACATTTAATGCTTATCTAGGAATTAATAATGACATGTAGAACATTCCTAGATATCATGTTGCTATGACATGCTCATACTTTAGCTATATGAAATCAAAGCATTCCTAGATGCAATAGCTATCACAATACAACAACTCAAACATCAACAAAAATCTCTATTAGTAACAAAAATTCTAATCTAGATGCAAACAAGTATAATAAAGATTTCTTGTTAAGTAAGAACACAAAGGTTGATGAGAATGGTGTCCTACTTACCAAGTCAACTATATTGATGAAGACCCATGCTTAGAAACATCCTAGATGAAGCTAGATGATGCTTGAATCATGAATGAATGATGGGTGATTGGGTTTAGGACAAAGAAAATGGGTTCTTTCTTTCTTTCCTTACAAGTTACTCTTGAGCTCTTTAAAAATGGAGTAAGAATGAATTCTGAATCTCTAAAAAGGCAAAGAAGGGAAAAGAACATATATATATATATATGAAGCCCTAGACGAAATGACACCGTTTTGAAAAACATCAACTTAATCTCGTCAATACCGCTCGCTGTACCGCGGCTTGGGCAAGTTGTCCAGACGGCGGTGCATGCAACGGTGCATCGTCTAGACAAAAACGTAGCAGGGACCGCTATGCATGCAAGAGCACAGGCCACGGTCTAGGCAGTAGGGGCCTACTGATGTTTACCGTGGCAAGGACCGATGTGCGTACAAGTGCACTGACCGCGGTCCTCACAGCATGCACCTTCTGGAACCAACCGTTGTTAGGATCGCGGCGGAGGCAAGTGCCTAGCCAGCGACCTGCACCGCGATGAAAAGGAAAATCCTCTTTTCTAGGCAAACTTAACACACTGATCTAATACGTAAAAATGTACAAGTGTGGAGTGTGATGAATGGTATACAATGCTTCATTCAAATACATGTAAACAAGAATATAATGCATGCAAGTAAGTGTGTGCAACTACATCTCTTTAAATAAGAATAGAGTCGAGTAGTTTACCTTTATTGATGCACTTGGAGTCCAATGCCTTGATAGTGGGAGATCTTCAACTCCTAATCTACCCTTGACATTATTTGACCCCAACTGTTATTTTGTCAACTAAATAAGCCAATTATAAAATAAGACACTTACATACGCATTGGTTGAATCCTGTTTGGTAACTATTGGAAATTCGATCCATATCCAACATTATAGCTATTCTAATTTTATAAGGCATATGTCATATGCATACAATAGATATAGGGACCATTAGTTATTCAATAAATTCTCCTTTGCTAGTAAGCAAGATAACTCTTCAGTGACTTGATGTAAACAAATTTTTTTATAGGGTACAAATGAAAAAGGTTGCGGCTTCTTTAAATGGGTGGATCATGCTATGGAAATGTTGATGATGATGAATGGAGGTTGAAAATTAAGAAGAAGGAGCTCGAGATAGCTTGGCTTCAAAAATGGTGTAGAAGATTAATAAGCTTAGTCTTTATTTTGAGTATTTGCTTGCTATTATCTGTATTATTTTAGATGTTAAAGTTTGTCCAATCTGAAATTGTTAGTAATTTTGAATAGAATTGTAGTTTGAGGTGTAATGTTTGAATAGAAATGAAAGGAACAAATTGTTAGTTTGTAACTATTGTTTGTTAGAATGGAAATAACAGATTGTTTAAGCATTTTTTCATTTGTGAATCTGATTTAAATAAATTTTAAACAAAATTTAGTCATAAAAAGTTCAATTTGGAGTAAAGCTACTGTTCAAAATCAACTAAAAAAAAGTCAAAATCAAACTAAAAAACCAATCAAAAACCAGTTAAACACTAATTCAAAAACAAGTGCAAAACATGTTCTAAAATATTTAATGAAAATACACAAAGTGTGTCTAATACAACCTAGAGGGGGGGTGAATAGGTTTTAGTTGATATATTACCAACTTTTCGACTTAATCAATTTCGATAATCCTACTCCATTAACAATCAATCAATTCAATATAAATATGCGGAAAACAATAAAAACACAAGGATTGATTTACGTGAGAAACCCTCCAACTGGGCAAAACTCACGGGCTATCCTTCTAGCCACAAACGGTCCTCAAATCCACTATTTGAACGAAAGTTTACAACCTAGGTTGACCTCAAGTCACACCCACTTGGTCACTAACCCTTTCAATCTACCCAACGGGCCTTTAATAGTGATTCTTGACCACAAGCTTGTGCACTAACTCACTTAGTCACAAAGCTTAACAATCAATGAAGAGGTTAAACAACCTAAGTGAATATGTAAAAGATATTCAAATATGCAATTAATGCTAGGCAACAATAAATGCTTATCTAAGGATTTAAAGATGTCAATAAATGCAAATCCTAGATATCAATATCTAAATGCAAATGCATGAAGATTTAGCTAGATTTAGCTAGAAGGGTAAAATCGTCCTAAATGCTAGCTATTAATGAACAAGGCTCTCAACCAACAAACAACAACTCAATCATGTTATAAATGCCAATAAACATAAAGATATGCAATAAAATCACATAAAAGAGCTAACCCTAGGCAAACAAGAACATAAATAAATACAAAGAGATTTAGGGCATGTTCAAGATACCTAGTCAATGAAAGCAAGAAGAATCCATGATGAGATGATGCTTGAAGATGTTAGATGCACATGGATTTGTGTTTGGTTGAGTAAAGATGAGTTCTTGGGAGTTTCTCTCTCTAAGGAAAGCTTGGCCTATCAAAAATGGCTTCTTCAACTCATAAAAACGAGCAAGGAAGAAGATAGAGCATATATATGGGAGCCCTAGTTGAAACAGCGTCGTTTTGAACTTAGGGCACAAAATCCCGTCAATACCGCTAGATGGACCGTGTCGTAGGCAAGTGTCCAGACCGCGGTACACACAGCAGTGCACCATCTGGACAACAACGCGGTGCAGGGCGCTGTGCATGCAGGTGCACAGGCCGCGGTATGGGCAACAGAGGCTTACTAGACAACACCGCGACTTGGGTCGCTTTGCGTGCAAGTGTACAGGAAGCGGTACATGAAGCATGACTCTGCTGAGGTATACCGCTCTGTATGCCACGGTGCAAGCAAGTCTTGCCAAGCGGTCTAGGCCGCGCTAAGAGAAGAAAATCTCTTTTCTGGGCAAACTCAACATACTAAGTGATGTGCAAAATGTGCAAGTGTGGAGTGTGAAAAGAGGCATACAATACATCATTCAATTACATGAAGATAGAAACATAATGCATGCAAGTGAGTGTGTGCAACTAGATCTCTTCAAAGAAAGTTAAACTAGTGAGATACCTTTGAAGTGCTCTTTGAGAGAGATGATGTCCTTGAAGCTTGATCACACTCAAGAGGCCTAAATTACCCTTACAAAGAATAATCCCCAATGTGGTTTGTCAACGAAATAAGCCAATCAAAATATGAGGAACTTACATTTAATATGTTCAATAACCTATTTGAACTCAATATAAAACTGTCTAGACTAAAAAAATTCAAAACTCGTTTTGTCTTCTGCTTATTTTCCACGCCACCAGGTTTTTTTCTTCTTACTTTTCCTTTTTGGAGCCTGTTGTTCATGCGACTGCTTTTCCTCAACTTGGTTTTCAGATATAAAATAATGTAGTATAGGGTAATCTGGGTGAATATTACGTCCTAAATTAGCTAAGTCTTGCTCAATGTTGTCTATATTGATTTGTTGCCCAATAGGTTGTTGAGTCATTATCTGCTAAATGAAATCAATGTCAGATTAATAAAAGAGCAAAAAAAAAAACCAAAGAAAACATGTTCTAAGTACACTAATTGAAGCTCATACCCTTTCACCATCTTCGTTATTGTCCACAAATTCAGTTTGAATGTCTGGAACATCAACTGAAGTTTCAGTTTGTTGGTTCTCAATAAGTTATTGGTTCACATCAAATTGCTGGTTCACAACAAGTTGTTGGTTCAAATTCTTCAATAAAGTAAATGTCAAGTGTTAGATAATATAAAGGCACAACAATTGTTAATTAATATGACAAATGTTATAGTAAATTATATGCTTCCGTATCTTTGCAAGAAGCTCAACCCTCTTATCACATGTTTTGAAGCTATATCCTTACTGCTTGCATTTACTGCATGTATATGACCTATGAATCCTTGTGAACTTTCTGGCATTGGTTGGAATTTCACTAACACCTATATATCTTAGATTTTAGGACGGCCAGCTTGTTTCACAATATTCGATGGCAGCAATGGAGGTAACTCCGACTTGTTCAAATACCTTTCCATCTTAATCCCATGGATGACATTTTTCCAAATTTTCTTAATAGTGATCTTCTTGTAGTGGTCATGTACATAAGACAACATATCTGCATGCCTCCAATATATTGCACTTATAGCATGCACGCATGGAATTTCAGTTCGACTTCATTGTACGATGTTACAAGTTTTAGCCGCCAAGTCCACAATAGCAACTGGGGTTGAATCATCACTATCATTTATTTGAAAATTGTCATTTCAACCCCTAATGAACTATTAAACTTCCAGTGTTCTTAGCAGCAATTTCCAAAATCTCAGCAATCTGAGGCCTAATTTCTCCAAACCATGTCTCCATATCTTATCTTCTACTAGCTCTCCTCTCAATAATCTTCACCCGAATAGTTTCTAACATAGAATAGATTAGAAGACACCATGTTGTAAGAATGGTTTTGTCACCATTGACACACTTACATAGATTGTTCAGGAGAATGTCACACTTTGGGAAAATTGAGAAATGAGTCTTGGTCTATTGACGTGTGATCGTCACATTTATGTACCTATTTGAGGCCCCCATGTCCTAACTTTTATGCTCATTTTTGAGCATTTTGGTGTATTTAATGTGATTGTTGAGCCTTGTGTAGGTTATATTCCCTAAGCAAGGTGTTTGAGCTTAAAGTGAAGATTTTGAGGCAATTTAGGTCGAAAGGGGAGAATTGGAGGGCAAAAGAGAAATTTTTCCAAAAAGAGGATATCAAGACCCAGCTATCTCTGTTCCTAAACTGCGACTCCAACCATAGAAATCAATCCTGAAGATCTTGAGACCCAACTATCGTTGTTCCCAAACTGCGACTCCAACCGTGAAAATCAGCCAAGAGGATCTTAAGACCCATACTTCCCTAGTCTTGAACCGCGACTCCAACCGTAGTTTTTCCTCCAACCGGTATCACGCATCAAGTTCCGCGGTTAAGGAACTGTGGATGTCGGGCTGCGATTCTCTCCAGCTCAGCAACATGACGTTTTCAAGGCCAATTTAGAGGGGCATTCTTGTCTTTTCTTGCCCAGATCGTGACACCATTTGCTCGACCAAAGAACATAATCGACAACACACCACAACCTATCTCTACACTTCATCTTCTTCACAAACCAAAGAGAGAGAGAAGCTTCAAAGGCATCCATGGAGGTTTTCCTCCATGGATGCCTATCCATCACCATCACCCATCTTTCTTCCATCATTCCTTAAGGAGGATTCAAGAAAAAAGAGCCATCTTGCTTGTCTATGAGGAAGTGGCACATCAATGGAAGATTGAAGACTCGAGAACATCACTTGTGTTTTCTCTATTTACTCTTCTTTTCTTATTTTTCCTTTTTGATGTGTATCCCTGAGGCTAGCAAAACGGGTTGACGGGTCGTGTTAGACCCAACACTAACACAACCCGTTTATTTTTGACTCGACACGAACACGACACAATTATGAAACGGGTCATACCCCCTAAACACGAACATGACACGAATATAAATGGCTCAACACGACACGAAACAGTTAACCTGTTTATTATACGAGTCAAATCGTGTAGGGTCAACACGACACGTTTAAATGACCCGTTTAACCTGTTTACAAAAATATGAAGTGTGAACCCGTTTAACCCATTTAATTGACACATATAAACGACATGTTTAACTTGTTTAATACATTTGTAAAAAAAACAAATACTTGCCTAATAAAAACATACAAATGATACAAAAGTCCAAATAACTGAAAGTCCAAACAATTAGCCATCTTTTGCAAATAACAAATAGTAAGCTTATTTTGCAGCAGCTTCCAGTTCCCTTTACTCACATCATTGACCTCCTCTACTTGAGTTTCACCACCATCATAATCTTCTTCCATACTTTTAGAGTGAATTTTCATCATTGAAGTTATCGGGATCCAATGATCCATAGATTTCTAAACAAATAACACACACAAAAAAACAGAAGCAAATAACACCCCAAAAATAGATAGATACACCAATATCAATATCAACGTAGATTATTTGGACTTCCAAACCCAATCGATGTCAAAACTAAAAAAACAAACAAATATAATATATGTTATAAATTATAAGTACAATCGTAACACAAGAGTCACACAATCAACAACAACAACACATACTTTATGTATAACACACGAACTAGTTTGTAAGTCTATGAAAAAGTGAAAACTTGCAATCAACACAGAGATCT
Source organism: Dipteronia sinensis (assembly GCA_033220585.1). Classification (NCBI taxonomy): domain Eukaryota; kingdom Viridiplantae; phylum Streptophyta; class Magnoliopsida; order Sapindales; family Sapindaceae; genus Dipteronia; species Dipteronia sinensis. Next base: position 20,295,225 of record CM065641.1, read on the forward strand.
TAGAGAGTCAGAGCAGATGCACTAGATCTAAACATAAATTATATTATATCTATTTGTTTATATTAGATCTAAACAATATGTCATGCACTATATATACATATATATATATATATAGCAAGCCATTGATCAGTCAATTTTTGATTTGAGAGTTGATGAAAAAGAAGAGTTACCTCATGATTGTCAGAAAGATCGGAGATAGTGTTGAAAAGGTTTGTTGAGGCTAGTAGAGTTATTGATCCAAGCAACCTGAAGTACACAGAGAACAAATCCCAAAAAAAAAGAGTGAAAAATTATATTTAAAATTAAAACATGAAAAATTGAAAACAAAAAAAAAATCAAAGTAAACCCATAAACAATTACTAACATGTTATGTGAAGGAGATTGAGGCCGGTTTCGGTGAAGGATACCGGTGCAGATGGATGAGGCAATGGTAGTGCAAGGGGTGTAGACAGTAGGCGTGAGAGCAAGAGAGAACATAGAAGTTTAGGGTTTGTTCTGGTGGTTGAATGGACTGAATGAGTTAGGGTATTCGATTTTCTTTCCTATTTATATAAAACTGTAAAATTATAAAAATGTCCCTCACAAGTAGTGAAATTACATTTTTACCCTTGATAATCGTGTCAACCCGTGACACGGAGGGTCAACACGAACATGAACCGTTTATTAAACGGGCTAGACGAGTTGACACGATTATTGACATGACTCGTTTATCCTCAACCCAAACCCGTAATAATCGTGTTCGTGTCGTGTTGACCCATCGTGTCGTGATGACTCATCGTGTCGTGACCCATATTGCCACCCCTATGAATCCCCATTAAGACATGATGGATCGGATTGTTAGCTATTTGCACAGTGATGACCATGGGATCATTATGGGGCTGTACGGTGTTGTATACGTCTTCTTCTGTGAAGATAATTTGTTCAGTAGGATGAGACATGGGTGATTCCCTGGTAACCTTGAAGACATTTTGGCCCGCTTCTACCATGGACACTTTTCTGGCATGGTTCTTTAGAGAATTGTTGAAAGTTCCTGCCAGAGTGGGACCCCCACTGATGGTGTTGACTATGTGGATCTGTACCATCAGATCCTTCCCTTTCGCTTTCCTTCCTTCTTCAAACACTTTAATATCTGCTTGCACTTCCTTCCTGGTGTGAATGTTGTCACGCACTTGTTGGAGGAATTCCTCCAAGCAACCTCCCCTCACCAAGGCTTTAATCTGGTTCCGCAGACTATAGCATTCCTAGGTATTATGGCCTACATCCTCGTGGAAGTCACAATACTTGTAGTGGTTTCATTGATCGACTGATGCCTTTATTGGACCCGGTTTTCTAAGCAGTCTTTTGTCACGGATGGCGAGGTAAATAGTCTTGCGAGATGCCTTCAGGGGGGGTGTAGTGGGAGGACCTCATTTCCTCTCTATCTACCCTCGCTACCTCCTTGGGTGGAGGTGTAACTCTGGGTAGAGTCCACCTGAATAGGTATCAGTTCCGCAGAGGCTGGTAGGGTGGCGACCGATACGAAGACTTGTTGGGAGGTTTGTTCTGATTTTTCTGAACTGCTGCAGGCTTGGGTGCCTCCTTCTTTTGGTGCTTGGCAGTTCTCATATCATCGTGCTCCATCTTAACTCAGAGCTATTCATCTATTTTCACCTGCTCTAGAGCTCTATCATAGGCCTCCTAGTAGGTCTCCGGGGGTTGCTTAGCGAAGGATCTGAACAGCTTGCCTGCCCATAGATTTCTTTGGAAATTGGCCAAGGTCTCATTCTTCGGGAAGACCCTCATCTGAATTACTCTTTTGTGGAATCTCTCCACGTAGGCTCTGAGTGATTCACCTCGCTCATGGATCACGTATTGGAGGTGAATGGGATCCTTGGGGCGAGGTTTGATGCCCTGAAACTGAGCACAGAAGTCAGTAGTCAACTTGGTGAATGAGTCAATGCTCTCTACTGGTAGCTTCCTGAACTATGTCTTGGCATAGTCCGTTAGTGTGGTAGGGAACATTCTGCACATTGTTGCCCTGGTAGCATTCTGGACCTCCATCTGGTGAACAAAACTTTCTAGATGACTCAAGGGATCCTCGATCCCAGAATATTTATCGATTGGCATCTTGAATTTGGGAGGTAGTTCTGCCTCCCTAATCCTCCTAGAGAAGGGAGCATTCATCTCTCCCAAGGGGTCTTTTCGGTTTTCCCGGTGCTTGCCCTTCTTCAACTTCTGGATCTCTTTCACCATTCTGGCAACCTGGTCCTAGAGACGGTTGTTGCCATCATTCCCAGATTCCACTTCAGAATCCCTGTCGTCAGACCCCTCTGATGTCGCAGAAGCTTCATCCTAGTTCTCTTTCTGGGGAGGGTCTTCTCTGGCACCCCTGTTGTTACCTCCTGCCATTGAACATGGGCGCCTCCTGATCACTTCCTGTTGAGGCTGTCTAGAAAAAGCTTCTGGTTGGACCAGGTGGTGGCGCTCTCTAGGCTGGAGATCGATGGCTGATCTCAAGCGCCGGAGTTGATAACCTGTAGGTTACCTTGGAACCAGGGGTATGGGCCTGAGTCTGTCATGGACTGATGGTACCGAGGGCATGGGCCCGAGTCTGTCATGGACCGGTACGGGAGGCGGTGGTCCCAACCTGTCGAAGGGAGGTACCCTAGTACCTTGTCGATTGGCATCTCCCCTAGGATCTAGTACCGCGAGCTGACTGGTACTACCTTTAGCGACCATTCGTAGGTGAATGCTTTCTATGAAGGCTGCGACTTGTTGGTCTAAATTGGTAGGTCCAGTTGCCGGGGTAGTAGGTACATGGCTTCGAGGCGGGTTTGCGACCCTTTCCCCCTTTCTTAGGCTTCTGACCCTTTCTGGTTGAAGCGTTTAACTGGTGTCCCGATGGGTCGGGATGATCCTGATAGGATCGGAGCTTCATTCTGATAGTATAGTAAGAAAATGAGACACACTGGCTTTCTTTTGAGGGTGTGGTTTCCCACAGACGGAGCCAAAAAGTGTTAACGGAAAAATCTGCTCTGGGAACAAAATTTCAGTTAACACCCTCGTCCCCTACCGGTAGGTGGTAGCGGGATAGGTACCTTCGGTTCCAAGGTCCCTTCCTATGCTGAAGATTGATACGGACAAGTATGAAGGAACCAAGGAGATGTAAGTAAATACAGTTTTATTGAACAGAAACTTGTATAATGGTTACAACACTCATTCTCTACTCTCTCTAATACAAAATGGGGATGAAGAATGTCGTTTATGTCGACAAGTGGATATATCTCTCCAGTGATCGTCAGTGGACTCTTACTGGCTTCAGAGAATTCAAAGGAAATTCTTCTGAGAATTAATTTCTATGTCTTTTGTGATGGAGAAAAAATACTCTCCTTCTTTACTCTTCAAAGCTGTATATATAGTACTCCAAAGAATCCCCTCGAAATCCGGTTGCATTAATAAGGATTATTGAGAGTTCTATTTTAAGCGTTGAAAGGCATTATATGGGGCTGAAGGTGCGGGATTTGATCCTGTTAATTACTGTAGAATTCAAATTCTGATTTGGTTGACCATTTGGTCTCATTAATGGCGCTTCATTTTGGCGATGGATTCAACTTTCCTTCTTCGTGGAGCTTGGAGGAAAATTCTGATTCTGAACTTTGGCGGAACGAGGTACTGGTATATCAGTCTGATCCTACTGTTATGGAGCTTGCTCTACTTCTTGTTGGAATAGTGTTTCTGTCTTCATGATAACCTTCATATTGTTTGGCAGGTAAAGTACCTGCCCCGGATGGGCTCCGAGTAGATATCGAGGTACTAGGTACCAGGTGGAAGTCGAGGTAGTATTAAGGCAGGTATCGCAATACCGGGTACCTTGGTTGGTATTAGAAGCTTCGATAAATGTGAGGTGCATACCTTCGTTAGCTCGCGGTACTGGTGTCTTATCTAGGTAGGTAGGTAATCGAGGTCCTGACCTTACCAAGTATCGGCTCCATCTAGGTAGTGGTATCGATCTCGGTGGTCATCCAGAAGCTGGGACTGGTCCCTATCAGGTTGATACTAGTTGGAAAATTCTCCTTTGATCCCTTGCCAAAAAACCTTGTTAACAATACATATAAGCTTCCCTGGATTATCTCTCCACTTTGTTCTATATCTGATATACTTGGCTTCTGGATGGCCAAGATGTAGTCCTTTCTGACCTTCCCCATAAAATATCTAAATTTGAAGTTCCCACCAGGTTTAAGGGCCTTGGCTTACCTCTTAAAAAGCCAACAATCGTTGGCAAGTCTATTCTTCTTAAACATATGGCAAGTGCGGCTGTAATTTAGGGTTTTTAGAAGGAAACTAGTGGTGTCCTTCTGTTACCTAGAACATCAAACTGATTAGGGGCAACCATTTTCCCTCATTTTTGCAAACTCCTTGAACTCTTTTTGGCTCGTTGCAAGGAAAGAGTATTGACCAACCCTTCTTAATGGCTTACTCTCTGACTGCATCTTTGAAAACCTTCCCCGTAGAAAAAACTTGGCCTTCCCTTAGATTTATATTCCTAAGATTACTGTTCTCATCAAAAAATTCAAAGTTCAAATTGAACACTTTGGTTTTTGTTAACGTTGATTTCTAGGACACCTAGTCAACAGTGACATGTAAGCAGATCGGCGCCTGAAAAGAACAAGCAGATCGCCTATTTGATGTGTGTAATTGAAATGAATAACTAGAAAAAGATAAAAGAATGTAGAATGTAAATGAAGCGAGTATTTTTATGTGGAAACCTTTGATAAAGGGAAAAACTACGGTCGTTATGGACTACAGAGAAAAATATCTTTCACTATGAAAATAAGATTAAAGTTGTATGAGATGAATAACTCGAGTATTTCTATATCTCCCCTCTCTTCTCAATACATGTACTTATATAGGGGTTAAGATGTTGCCCTAATCCTTGCTGTGAAAGCATGAGTCATTATTGGGCGAGATCTTGGTGAATCGAGAGATTTGTGGCGAATCAAATCCTCATGTATTTATTGCGTTGTGATCTTCATTCCTTGCGTTTCGGGATTTGTCAATCACCGGATTGCAAGTGATTGGTTTGCCCAAACTGAGGTCGGATTTCATTGAGAGTATTCCCAAATTTTGTCTCATTTATGATACCTTGTTGTTCGTTGTGGGTCAACTCCCCTTTTGGATAATACTCGATGAGCATCTATTTTTAATGGGTGAGCTGCTTCCATCTCATCTTGGTTATTTATGATTCATCGGGTTGATGTGAGCATTTAGTTCCTAGAAATTCGGATTTCGTGTTGATGTGTGGATTTGAATACAATTAAGCTAAACAACACCCATTAAATCCATGAGGTGGGTTTGTAGACGAGTTGTTTATTCTTGGCGAGTTAGTAATTCTCCGAAAATAATTTATCAAAATCTTTTCATTTAATGCAGCATCAATGGGCCGTCTGGTTATGTAAGTCTTGATGACTGTGCTTTTAATTTAAACCATTAAAAAATTTTGAATGGCTCAATTATGGGTCATAAATGTTGGGTCATTTCGCTTCGTTTTGACCTCCGGCCTTTACACTTGTCTTGTTATGATTGGTTAGAAAGTTTTGGCTAACCGACTCTCCTTTTAGGTTTCCCTCTTCTTTTCAAACTCTATAAGTATTGGTGCCCTATTTTCTTATCTCCCTTATTCTGATTTTTTTTGCTAATATTTCCCTGATTTGTGTCTACAATCCCTTAGTTTCCTTTCCATTTTCAAAGAAAAAATTCTCGAAATGGCTGGACGCGAAGTTTCAAGTCTGTGCCCATAAAAAGTAGTGGAGCCCGATTCTACTGATTTCGTAAGGGCTATGATACATTTTTCTCCTAGCCCTCCTTGCCCATTTCACTTTTTGTTGAATAGGGTCAATAATGATAACAATCCGACTGCCTATATTGACCGCTTCGAACTTCCTGTGGTAAAGCGGTGTGGAATCTGCCCCCAAATGTTGTGGCTATCTATGGCACCATGCTTTGCTGTGGAGTGATCATGCCAAAATTGTGTTATATTTTGGCCCGTATTCCCACATCATTTTTTTGAACGTGTTTTTATGTCTGATGGATCTTTTCTAGTTATTGTAGGCATTCAATACGTTTTAGTATAGGAGATGCAAATCGGGATTTTCGGGCGTAAAACAAGTCAAAATTCAAGGAAGAGTGCCCAGTTGGCTAGTATTGCGCTAGTCTATACTAGCCAAGTGTACTGTAAGTTCCTCAGTTTTTGGTTGGCTTATTTCGTTGTCAAAACTACATTGGGACTGATATGTAACTGGTAGCTTAGGCGTTCGTGATTTGTAAGCTTCCGGACTTCCCAAAGTGCTTCAAGAAAGGTATATCTCTTGACTTAGCTTCTTGAAAAGATTAGTTGCATACACACACTTTCATATGCATTTCCTTGTCCTTTGCATGTGTGTTTCTTTGATTGTGTGCATTTGTATTTTATCTCACACTTCATATATGTTCATTGTTCTTGCATTTGTTTGATCACTAGAGGTCTTTTTTCCCTCCTTTGGACTGCTCTTGGGTTACATTGTCTTATACCATGAGTTTGGAGAATTTTGTATTTGATAAATTCTGACCTTTGGTCACTCTTTTGACCATAATTCTTTCTACCATAATCCAAATCTTGTTCTATTAATTGGAGTAGAGAGTAGACTTTCATACCTTTCCAACGGTATATCCTACGAAAGGTTTCGATGTCATTTGGTCATGTTTTGAGTCGCTCGAAACTGGAGCTATTACGTTGTCTAGTTTTTTTCCAGAGAACAAAGCGACCTTGGGGCGAACTTGAGGCAACCTTGGGGCGGCCTGGATGTTTTCAAGTCATTTTTGGCACCCTTACCCGAGACCAAAGCGACATATCAACCAGGTCACCTTGAGGTCGCTTTTTGTCGCCAGAAATCAGTTTTCCCTTGTCTAAAACAACGTAGTTTCATTTGGACTATATAAATACATCATATTCTTTCCCATTTCATTCAAAAGCCAGGAAAATTAAACCCTAGATAGAGAAGTTTCTTTGTTCTTGAGAGAGAAAGCTTCAAGCTTGTTTCATTGACTCTCTTAACCTTAAATCCATGCATCAATTTCATCATTCATCATCTATTTGACATGGGTCTTCAAGTTCTTGACTAGGTAACATCATATTCATCTCCATTTCTTATATTGATGTTCTTGACCTAGGTTTAGCATTTATTACATGATTAAATGCTTGATTATTATCTTGTGATGAATATGTTGTTGAATAAATGTTGATTATATGTTTAAATACTTGTTAGGTATTTTTGATGATTATTTGATGAACTCTTATTGATAAATTTCGTGGGTATCATATTTGATTGAGGTTGTTTATGATCGCTAGCATTTTAGGGTTCATATTATCTAGCTAAATCATCTCATTGTTTGAATGAGTTTGTTTGTGATAGAAATTATTATATGTTGCATTTATTGGATGATTAAATGTATTGTCTCTACCACATGAATATATTGTGATTGATTATATTGATTGATTGTGCTAGATTGTGATTGCTAGAATTCCATATCATTTATGACATCTAGCTAGGTCTTATGAGTATTCATTTAGACATTGATAATTAGAGTTTATTGACTTGTCATTAAATCTCTAGTTAAGCATATAATGTTGTCTAGCATTGTATTGCATTTTGAGTATCATTACATATTCACTTAGACTTGTATTGATCTCTTCATTGAGTTAAGTCTTGTGACTACAAGGTGTAGTGCAGTATCATTACATATTCACTTAGACTTGTATTGATCTCTTCATTGAGTTAAGTCTTGTGACTACAAGGTGTAGTGCACAAGCAAGTGAAGTCTTGCAACCAAAAGGTTGGTTGGCAAGCATTGGTCTAGGATTACTATTAAAGGCCCGTGGGGTAGAATAGATTGGGTTATAAATCTTAAAGTGTGACTAGGTGGTTAACATAGGTCGTTAACAATTATTCAAATAGTGGATTTTAGGTTCGGAGTGGCTAAGTGGTTATCCATGAGTTTTGCCCAGTTGGAGGGTTTCTCACTTAAATCAACCAAATATGTTTTTATTGTTTTCCGTATTTATTATTGTTGTTGTATGTTTGGCTGATTTGGTTATGCTTTGAGATTATTATTGACTAATCGAAAACGTGGTAATAATCGATTAACAACCAATTCATCCCCCTCCCTCTAGGTTGTATTAGACACATACTCTGTAATTTCATGTACCAGCCAAGTTGTAGTGCACGGGTCCACACCTGCCAAGTGTACCTGCCAAGTTACAGTGCATGGATAATGCGTGAGTCCATACCTTCCAAGTGTACCAGCCAAGTTGCAGTGCACGGGTCCCATACCAGCCAAGTGTACCAACGAACTGAGAGTCAGAAATCCTCAAGTTGCAGTGCGCGGGTCCAGGCCAGCGCACTTCGGGTAGTGAACTGCACCATATCTGATGACATCAGCACTTTCAGACCTAATTTTGGAAACCCTATAAATATATCTTCTTCTGATTTTGAACGCTCTCTCTCTTTCTCTCTTTCTCCACACACCCACACACCCTCATTGACGTCCACACAACACATTTTTCAGACTCTTACATCATTTTTAGATTTAGGAATTCTCTCCCTTCATATCCAAACCCAAACACCAATCTCTTTGATTTCTACTCAACAAGGAATCTAGAAGATTGGATTGAAGCTTGAAGAAGGAAGATTCTCTCATGGGTTTACTCTTATTCTCTTCTCTTAGCTTATATTTTGTAATAGACATGAGTAGCTAAATCACCACTAAAGGGATGGTGTGATTCAGTTGAGGATTTTTGGCATTATATATGAACTCTATCTTTTATAATCTATCAAATATGTTTTGTTCTTTGTTTTAATTGTTTTCTAAAATTGATTTGTCTTTGATTGTACACCACTCTCTTTGTAAATTGACTAAGAAATTATTTGAGTAATTAACTTGGTATACACCCTACTTGGTTTTCTAAGAGACTCAATTGAATGGAAGGATTGATCATGGGTACACTCCTCAAGTGAAATCAGGTCTTTATAATCTCAATCCTTATCTAATCTCAAGTGAGTGGTCAATACTATACACCCTAGGATGGTCACTTATGAGAGATTAAGAATCAACACTATACACCCTAGGTTGATTACTTTATTAAGAGATTATACCCTTATTTGATAGATGTGCATGCAAAGTGAGTGGCCAATACTATACACCCTATGTTGTTCACTCATGAGAGGCTAACAATCAACTCTATACAACCTAGATTGATGTACATTCATGAGACTTCTTGATATGATGTTCATTTGCTTGTTGGATCCATCAATGCTTTAGCTTTTATTATCATATATTCACACACACATTTATTGCTAATTTAGTTGCATTTTAGTTTAGTTAATCGTAGTTGCATTTTTAGTTGTTAATTACAATCTAAACATCTCATTTACCTTTATTGCTTACTAGTATTAGAACTTGATTTGATCATCACTGCCTATCAATCCCTATGGAACGATACCTAACTTGCCATTATACTTGTTGATGTTTGAAATAGTGTTAAAAAAACTAAACTCAAAAGTGCACGAATCGTGAAGATAAGTACAATGGCAAATAGAGATCGTTCCCACTAGGAAAAGTAATTTACCAATTAAAACTAATTCTAATTCTAATTAAACTAAAAATGACCAAGAGATTGATGAGTTGAATTAAACTAAAACTAAATTAAATTTAACTAAGAAAGCAATTAAGAAAGTTGGTTTGTGATCAATAGAGAGAAAACACTAGGTCATCAATGATCCCTAATTATGAACACTCAATGTATGGAACTAATTTATAAACAAAATTAAATCAATTCAAGGGTTCATTCTTTATAAGAAATTTGAATATTACCGTACGATCGCGGGAAGAGTCACGTGTTCCCAACCACTATTCACCCTTTGATATATGGTGTGAACAATGATCAGAAACCGTTAAGTACAAGAATAAAGAACCAAAATTTAAAATTTGCTTTGATCTATGCTAAAGATAAAATTTTATTTATTAAAATGAGCATTAATCAAGATTAGGTTTTGGTCTATGATCTAACCCTAATTATCAGATAATCTTAACCCTAAATTCATGCCAAATAATTATCCACCCTTTGATCTATGGTGTGAAAAAAACTAAAACTAATGAGGAGTCAAACAATTAAGTACAATGAATAAATTGAGAATTGAATTGATGAAATAATAGTAATTCAAACATGAGCATTCACAAAAGGTTCACAATGATTCCCTAGCTATGAACTGAGTTACTCATCATGGAAAAAAAACAGGAAAGAGATTAAGTATAGAAAACCCGAGATAATCATTCAAGAGCTCCTCCAATTCTTCTTCTTCTTCTTCTACAATGGATGGATGTGTTTGTCGTGATGGAGTGATGGGGGATGCCCCCTTGGTGACTTAGGACCTCCCTTGGTTGGATATATCAAAATTAGGGTTCAAAGAGGTTTAAATAAACTTTAGATGTAAAGCCAAATCCTAAAACAACAAGGAAATCAATTCCCTTTTGGAACTCTACCTTTTTTTAGGATTTTATTTCTTTCCTAATCCATCCAAATTGATTCTTATTCATGTAGGACACAGATTAGGTGTCTACTTGCTTCCCAAGACTCTCACACACGTCCAAGAAGGTAATATTTCTCATTCCGACAACTTGCAAAGTAAATCCCGTAATTATTAGCAAATTTATGACTGACTGATCTGACCTGTGGGTACTAAAATGGAAATAACTTATTCTATAAACTTCGGATCGATGGGCTGTAAATTATGTTGGAAACTAGACTTCCTGGGCTTCAACTTCATAGGTGGCGGGACACATAGTTCAATCGAAGCTAAGAGATATGGCCTTCGCAACACAGATCATCTGCACTGTCTCGGGAAACCACTGTGAAAGGCACATCGGTGGTCACAGCATTTTCCACTGGTTTTGCACCGCTTCGGGTATCGCTGTGGCAATACATAGCAGTTTGCATGGCGTTTGGTGGCAAATTGCACATAAGTCCCTTGAATTTTCTAAAATTATCCCTTTCCTTTAAAATTCTCCAAATACACCTTATGGAACCAACAACCTAAAAATTCTCAAATAAACAAATTAAATATCTAAATAGTTTATCTAAATAGCTCGAGAAACAAGTAATTGATTAGAGGAATGTGGATCAAAAACATATACAAATAATGACTGATTACTTGTTTAGAAACCATTTTGAGGCATTGTTAAGGTTTTACAAATTTCTTTTGACAAACGAATTTCCATACCAAAACTACCATATGTCAAAATGGTGCCACTACCAGGGATCGGCGAGCGTAATAGTGATTAGATTAGTTTGATAATAGTTTCTTTGTAGTTTTAATTTCTATTGTTCCTTTTTATTTCGTTTGATAGTTTTTGTTTCCTTTTGTTTCACGATTCTATGGACTATTTTTGGAAAACTCTAGGGCCAAGCTACAAACCTTATGCAAATTTGCACAACAATGATTGGAGGACTAACCAAAGCTCCTTCTTATCATTCCAATCAAAATCAAAATTCTTTGAAGATGAGATGAGAGAGTTCATGAAGGATAGTCTTCAGACAAATAAACGAATTAAAGCTTCCAAACATGAAACCGTGCAGCTACTCCAATCCGCACAACAAGCATATGAGCGGAATTACAACAGTCATGTGTTACCTAGCTGGCCAGACCGAGCAATAGAGTCCATTTTTAAAGAAGACTCCAACAAATCCATTGAAGCCACAAATCAAAGCCATAAAGAAGTCTCTTATCAATTGAAGAAATGAGAGCCCTCTAAACTCCACAACTCGACTAATGAGTACTGCTTCCATCTTGGAGTGCCTAAACCGATGGAATCCTCAAATAGCTCCAAAGATGACAAGGATGAAATCTTAAAAGAGTTTGAAGTAGAGCAAAGCAAGATATTGGCAGAGATGAACAAGGAGTTGATGAGTGTCAATAGAGACTTAGTGTTGGCGATAGATTGGTTGAAGAAAGAGAAGGATGTACTTCGAGAGAAAATAGTGGAAGCTTCCCGAGAGAAAGAAGAAATGAGGGAAGATTTTGAGAAGAAGTTGTAGCTCAAGAAGAATGAGTTAGAAGGCAAAGAAGCCTTGGAAATTGAAAATATGGATGAGTTCCAAGAGCAAAACAAGAAGCTTACACTTGAAGTAAAATTGCTCAAAGTGGAGAATGGCACAATTCGGAAGAAGAAAGGGGAAGTCTCAGACAAGAACAAGGAGTTAGAAGTACGAATAAAGAAACTTGACTTTGAAATAAATACAGCATTGAAAGAATTGAAGGACTTAGCAAGGTGATCGAGCCAATAGTGTCATACATTTTGGCCCTCATATCCTTTCACTTTGCTTTGTTCTTAATTGTTTTATGTGTATTTATGGATCTTTTGGTCGATATTGCAGGCATTAGGTAAAAAGGCATGAAGTGGGGCAAAAAGGACAAATTGGTGCACAAATGAGATGAAGAAGGCAATAGTCCACAGGAAGCACACCCGTGCACTACTCGTGCAATCACCCGTGCACCGGAAGATGGAATTTGGGGAGATCTCAATTCATGGGTAACTGCACGGGTATTACCCGTGCACTACCTGTGCAATCCACTAGACCAGGGAGCAAAGCCTCGGGCAAGGATCAACTGCACGGGTCACCTACCCGTGCACATTGCATAACTTGAAGGGAAATGAAGATTACACGAGTAACTGCACGAGTACCTTACCCGTGCTATATGTGATTCTCAGCTCGCCACATCAGCATTTTGGCCTAATTTTTGAAGGAACTATAAATAGCTTTATATCTGATTTTTCAAAAGGGAGACCCACAACCATACACCTATTCACTTCATTATTTCTCTCTCTTAATCTCAAAATCTATTCTCTCCCAAATCATCTCCATACCCATCATTATCTTCTTCAATTTGCTACTCAAGAGGACATTGGAGGTGGAATCAAGCTTGAAGATAGAAGGTCTCATATTGGTCTTCTTTATTTCCCTATTTTCTTTCATTTTAATACTTTTGTCATGAGTGGCTAAATCCCACTAAGGGATTGATGTGATTCTTATGTAAATTGTGGGTATTGTAATGAACTCTAATTTTACATATATCAATCTACCAAATATGTTTCATTCAATGTTTTAATTATTTTCAAAGATCATTTGTTTTGATTGTACACTCCTCTCTTAACAAATTGTTTGAGAAGTTATTTGAGTAGGGAATTAGATATACACTCTATTTGATTCTCTAATGCTTAATTGAATAGAAGGATTGCACAAGAGTATACTCATCGAGTGAAATCTGAATTAACTAATCTCTATCCTTTTCTAATCTTGAATGAGCATTAATATTATACACTCTATGATTGGTTGCTTGTGAGAGATTAAGCATTAATTCTATACACTCTAGGATTAGTGACTTTATATGAGAGTAATCCCTTATTTTGGTAGATGTACATTCATGAACAATCACTTACGGGTGACATATGCTATACACTCTAGATTGGAAACGCATAAGTGATATACAATCACAAGCTATACACTCTAGTTTGGTTATATTTGACTAATGCTCATTAATGAGAGTTCATCTTGCCCATAGTTTGCTTAATGAAATCCATCAATTCCTTAGTCACTTATCATCTGTTATCAACTACTATCTTAGTGCATTAGTTAGTTTATATTAGCTTGCATTTTAGTTAATCTCCAATCATCAATCATCAATCATTTCATTTAACTCTTGTTTGTAGTTAGCATTAAAATAGGATTAAATCATAACTATCTCTCGATTCATGTGGAATGATACCCATACTTGCTGCATACTAGTTTTATACTTGTTTGAACGCATCTTGGGATTTTATAAATTTGTTTTGATATTGCATACCACGGCAAAATGCATGTCAAAAATGGGGCCGCTATCTGGGATCGGCGTACATAGTTGTGTTTAGATTTCTCCCTTAGTTGGTTAATTATTTAATTTTTTATTTTTATTTTGTGTTGTTCTTTTCCTTGTTTTGTCGTTCCTTGTGACTGAGTGGGAAGTGTTGTGTAATTGTGATTGCAGGATACATGGATTATTACTCAAGATCAAGTTTTGGACAATATGAGGATCTAGGTTATCAAGATTAGGAGGATTATCGAGGATTACAAATAGATTATTATAAGGATGAAGCTCTATCCCTAGGAGAAGAAATGAAGGACTTCATGAGGAACAGTTTTTAGATAAAGAAGGATATAATGGAGTCCCAGCAGAGAACTACACAGGTTTTGTAAGCACAAGAACAACCATATGAGGGATGCTATGCCTTTGACTAACTTGATGATAGGGCTTTGGAAGAGGATATGAGAAGCCTCATGCAGATAACTAAGCAGAGAACACAGGATTTCATAGTTTCACAGTGAAACAACAAGAGGAATCTTGGAAGAATACATGCAGGCAAATGACAGAAGATCAAGTGAGATTGATGCTTCCATACAGATACTCGATGGACAGATCGGACAGCTAGCTGAGGTCTTGCAAGAGAAAGAGAGAGGACGATTTCCAAATCAATCAGAACCAGTAAAGGCAATGGCAGTTCTTCGAAGTGGTAGAGTGTTGGGACCTAATGTTGAGAAGACTGTTGCAGAAAAAGGGGAAAAGACACAAGAGGAATGTGAGATTGAAAAGGAGGAAGAAAATGAAGATAAGAATGAAGCTATTCGTCCGGAATAAAAGAAACAAATTCACAAGCCACACAACTCTTACAACTCACATTTACCCTTTCCTAGGAGGTTAAAGAACTCCAAGATGGGGAAATCTTTCCAAGACATCTATGATATTTTATCAAGGGTAAATATCAACTTGCCTTTATTAGACTAGATCCAAAGGATGCCGGCCTATGGGAAGTTCTTCAAAGAGCTGAGCAAAGATATTGAGAGGTTTAGGCCAAGGCAACAGGAATAGTTGAACATGCATGTGAGCGCGGTGATTCAAAAGACGTTGCCTCGGAAAAAGAAGGATTTGGGAAGTGTGATCATTGATATCAACATAGGAGGAGATAACCATAACAGTGCAATGTTGGATTCTGGGGCAAGTATCAATCTCATGCCGTTTTCTGACTACCAGAAGTTAGGCCTCATAGACCTTAAGACCACCACCATGTCACTTGTCCTTGCAGATTCCTCCTCCAGAAGTCCAAGGGGTATAGTGGAAAATGTTCTGATTCAAGTCAAGAAATTAATAATCCCAGCAGATTTCACAGTCATTGACATGGATGAGGGAAGAGATGAAAAAGATGTGAAAATTTTACTTAGGCGGCCGTTCATGGCTATAGCTAGGGTCGTGATAGACATGCACGAAGGGAAGCTCACCATGAAAGTATTGGACTAAACAGTCGAGTTCAACATTTTCGACTATATGGCATACCCAAGTGGATCAGATGACTGCCACAATGTGAATATGTTAGAAGATGGATTGGATGAGGCAGTTGAAGAAGAGTTTGTCAAGATAGAAGGTAGGGATGGAATAGGCAATGAAGATAAGGATGGGAGTTCAGAACAAGAAGATGAGGATTTGGAGGACAGCTTAGAGAGGCCAAGTGGAAGAGAACTTAAGCAACATGGAAAACCTTCCCAAACTCTCGAGCTAAAACCACTTCCGTCAGATCTAAAATATGTGTACTTATATGCGAACAAGAAGAATCTAATGATTATTGCAGCAAATTTGGATGACGATCAGGAAATAAAGTTGCTTGAAGTGTTGAGAAAGCATATGAGTGCCATTGGATGGACAATAGAAGACATAAGAGGAATCAGTCCTACTATTTGCATGCACATAATCTCATTAGAGAAAGGCTCAAAACCATCCAGAGAGCCACTTAGAAGACTAAATTCTATTATGGAAAAGGTAGTGAAGAAGGAAATCCTGAAGTTGTTAGATGTAGGAATCATCTATTTCATCACGGATAGTAAATGGGTAAGTCCAATTCATATGGTACCTAAGAATTTAGGAGTCACAGTAGTTAAGAACGAAAGAGACGAGTTGGTGGCTCAGAGACTTCAAACAGGGTGGCGTGTATGCATATACTACAGGAAATTGAATGCCATGACTAAAAATGACCATTTCCCTTTGCCCTTCATAGATCAAGTTTTGGAACGATTGGCAGGACACACCTTCCACTGTTTCTTAGATGGGTATTCGGGCTACAATAAGATAGTGATAGCCCCGGAGGGCCAAGAGAAGTCAACATTAATGTGCCCATTTGGGACGTATGCTTTCAAAAGAATGCCATTCAGGCTCTGTAATGCCCCAGGAACTTTCAAAAGGTGCATGACTTCTATCTTCTCAGATATGATTGGGGTAATCATATAAGTTTTTATGGATGATTTTTCAATGTATGGAGATTCATTTAGGTTGTGTTTTCATAACTTGGCCATGGTACTCAAGCTATACTTAGAGAACAATTTGGTACTCAATTGGGAAAAGTGTCATTTCATGGTACGGCATGGAATCGTCTTAGGGCACGCCATTTCCAACATAGGGATAGAAGTGGACAAGGCGAAAGTGGAAGTTATCAAAAGCCTGCCACCACCTTGGAGCATTAAGGATGTCAAATTTTTCCTTGGTCATGCCGGGTTTTATAGGATGTTCATCAGGGATTTCTCCAAAATTCCCAAACCACTGTGCATGCTTCTTCAGAAAGATAAAGAGTTTGAGTTGAATCAGGAATGTTTGGTGGCGTTTGAAACACTGAAAAGAGCATTGACCATAGCACTCGTAATAGCACCACATAAACGAGAGCCGCCTTTTGAATTAACGTGTGACGCTACAGATTATGCTATAGGTGCAGTATTGGGTCAGAGAGTTGACAAGGTCTCTCATGTAGTAAACTATGAATCATGGACCTTGAATGAATGTCAGCTAAATTACTCTGCAACAGAGAAGGATTGCTTGCAATAGTGTTTGCACTTGAAAAAATCCGACAATACTTGGTGGGGACCAAAGTGGTGGTGTATTCGGATCACTCAGCCCTCCGATATCTGTTGCAGAAAACGGATGCTAAACCTAGGTTGATCAGATAGGTTTTATTACTTCAGAAATTTGATCTAGAAATCAGAGATAAGAAGGGGTGTGAGAATGTGGTAGCAGACTATCTTAGTAGACTGGTTCATGAATGTCCATCTGGAGGGGAGGAGATTCCATTAAGGGAAAATTTTCCAGATGAGCAGTTATGGGTGATACACAGTGAGGAGCCTTCGTACGCAGATCTGGCAAACTATTTAACCCACAGAGGTTTTCCACCATATTTAGATTATCAAGGGAAGAAACGATTCATGGTAAGGGATAGACATCTTTTCTAGGATGAACCATATCTGTTTAAACATGGTCATTATCAGGTTATCAAAAGGTGTGTGCCGGAATCGGAACATGAAGATATCCTTAGATTTTGCCATGAGCTGTAGTGCGGGATTTTGGGGCTAGGAAGACCGTATTTAAGGTGCTCCAGTCGGTATTTTATCAGGAGTCTTTGTTTAGAGATGCTCTCAAGTTCTGTGCAGCATGTGATAAGTGCTAGTGCACAGGGAATATTGGAAAAAGGAGTGAGATGCCTCAATCAGGAATCTTAGTGGTGGAAGTTTTTGACACATGGGGAATTGATTTCATGGGACCTTTTCCACCATTAGAAGGGAAGAGCTATATCTTGGTAGGAGTGGATTATGTTTCAAAATGGGTAGAAGCAGTGGCTACATGGACAAATGATAGCAAGGTGGTGGCTAACTTTGTAAAAGAAAATATTCTAGCCAGATTCAGAATTCCAAGAGTGATAATCAGTGACGAAGGGAGCCATTTTTGCAACAGGATTTATGGGAACCTGATGAAGAAATATGGAGTCTGTCACAAGGTAGCCACTTCATACCACCCACAGACATCCGGGCAAGTAGAAGTGAGCAACAGGCACATCAAGCATATTTTAGAGAAAATAGTGAAGTCTACAAGGAAGGGTTAGGCAGCAAGATTAAATGATGCTCTATGGGCATATCAAACAGCCTGCAAGACTCCCATAGGAGTGAGCCCTTATAGATTGGTGTATGGGAAAGCATGTCACCTTCTGGTGGAATTGCAGTATCATGATGGTGGGTAATCAAGAGTTTGAATTGGGGATATGACAAGGTGGGTGAAGAGAGAAACCTACAGTTGAATGAACTAGAGGAGTTTAGATTATGCACGAATTTACAAGGAAAAAACGAAGACAATTCATGACATTAATTTAATGAGAAAAGATTTCCACCCAGGTATGCTTGTGTTACTTTATGAATCTCACTTAAGACTCTTCCCGAGAAAGCTCAAATCTAGATGGTCGGGACCATATCAAGTTGTTGATGTCTTATCAAATAGAGTGGTGGAGCTAAAGAACCTGAAGGATGACCGGACATTTAAGGTGAATGGACAAAGATTGAAGCCGTACGTGGGTGTAGAGGCCAAATTGGAGGGGGTCGAATCCTTGATCATAAGTGATGATTAGAACACCCAACAACGTCTTACCGAGACGATAACTAAGGCGCTTATGAGAGGCAACCCACTGAGGTTTATCCATTTCATGTTTTACTTTTTAGTTCGAATTTGGTAGTTGTTTAATTTTTAGGATAATTTAGCTTGGATGATTGTGGATAATTTCTATTCAAGAGATATTTTAGTTTGAGATATTTTATGTGGTTGATTAATCTTTGTGGTTAGGAATTGTGCATAAATGTAAGATTCTTTATCTCTTGGATTCAACACACCGGCCACTTGAGAGTCTTGCAGGGACGAGCAAGCCAAGAGTGCTCATAAAAAGGGCGATAATCTACTCATGTGTGACCGCAAGATAGCAATCACATTGGTTTAATCTTTTCATCTCATGCTCATGAATTTCATTTTCTTTATCTATGTGTATAGACAAGTGTGGTTATTTGATGATTGAGAATATACTTATTGCATATATTTGAGAATGAATGTGTGGATAGTTGTGAATTGATGAAAAAGTTTTATCTCTAAATTTTACATTTATTGATTTATTCATTCTTGATTGGATAGGTCGAAGGCCCTTGTGAATGTTGCACATGAATTACAGGTTTTCATTTCATATAGCCCAACTCGGTTTAGGGGTTTTTGAATTCATGCATATATAGTTGTACAGGAATGAGCATATAGTAGAAATCAATTTGGGGGTCACTAACCTCATTCCGATAATTTTGTGAATGAATGCTTGATGTGGTGGAATTATGATATTAATTGCCATGTGTTCTTTAATGCCTTATTTTATTAAGAGCCATTTTTGAGTTTTTTTTTGTTGGGCATTGATTGTGTATAATTAGTGCCTATGTTTGTTGTGTTGTGTGTCTAGTTAGGTGTACGTCGCTAGGCCGGGCTCTCTTGTCTTCAACATTGAGGACAATGTTGGGTTTTGGTTTGGGGTGTAGACACCTTGTCGAGTCGTCTTTTTGTTTTTGAATTTTTGAGTCGTTAATTGTCATTTTTGGTCTAAATTTTTCAAAATTGTCGCAATGGCTAAATTTTCGAGCTTTAACTAGCTTGGATGTGATGCTTTGAGCGTGTGCTCTTGGCGAGTGTATGTATGCATGTTTAGCTTATGTAGCAGCTAGTTGTCACTTTAGGGGTCTCACTTGCACGTCATGGGCTAGTCCCATCCTTTTTGTGCTTAAGTTGAGGGGACTCGGTGCTCTTGCACCTTGTTCTAATAATGGAGAGACCCGTGAGTTTACAAACACAAGCCTATTTAAAAAGCGCAATGAGTGTACAAATTTTTCTACGCTTTAAACACTCTTCTCGTCATACGTGTCACATGCCATAGAACATACATTTCATACATATAGTGGACTGCATGATGGATGCATTCATTCCCTTGATAGACTAATTGTGGAAATGATTTAAGGCAATGTACAATTAGCTACTTAAAAAGCCTAAAAACATGATTGGTGATCTTTAAACTCTAAATTTTTCCTATTTTCTTTGTTTCCCCACATTAAACCCCATGGCCCTATTACAACCAAAGGGAAAGTCCGTTTTGATCCATAATGAGTCTTGATTGGGAATGTTTGCTGAAGCGTGATCTTCCACATTCATGGTATAGTGAATCCTTCATAGGCTAGTTCACAGACATTATCGGTTTTTCAATTTACATGTATGCAATGCATTAGATTTCTATGCACAAATACCATATTTGCATACCTTGTTTGAGTGTGAACTTAGGACTCTGAGCTGAAAGAAAAGAGAGACTCCACGAGAGGCTAGAGTCGAAGCAAATTATGCTCAAGGTGTGAGAGTGAGTAGTTCTCGATACGAGAGCGCTCTTAGGTGTGGGATTCGTGATTATGCCAGTATCCCTTTAGTGCATTCTAGTTGCTTTAGAACATATTGCATCTATCTACTTCTCTTTATCACACATCCTTGCATCCCATCACCGGTTGATCATGCGGCAGTTTGAATTATTTGTTTTCGTGTCTAGGAAAGTTTTTAGATAGAGTCATGTTTGTGTGTTTAGTGTCTATGTCATGGTTGTGTTTAGAGTTTGCTCGATAACGAGCAAAGGTTTGGTTTGGGGGTATTTAATCGAGCCAATAGTGTCATACATTTTGGCCCTCATATCCTTTCTCTTTGCTTTGTTCTTAAGTGTTTTTATGTGTATTTATGGCTCTTTTGGTCGATATTTCAGGCATTAGGTAAAAAAGCATAAAGTGGGGAAAAAAGGACAAATTGGTGCACAAATGAGGTGAATAAGGCAATAGTGCACGGATAGCACACCCGTGTACTACCCACGCAATCACCCGTGCACCAGAAGATGGAATTTGGGAAGATCTCAGTACAGGGGTAACTGCACGGGTATTACTCGTGCACTACCTGTACAATCCACCAGACCATGGAGCAAAGCCTCGTGCAAGTATCAACTGCAAGGGTCACCTACCCATGCAATAACCCGTGCACATTGCACAACTTGAGGGGAAATGAATATTGCACGGGTAACTGCACAGGTACCTTACCCGTGCTATACCTTTGCTATACGTGATTCTCAGCTCGCCACATCAGCATTTTGGCCTAATTTTTGAAGGAACTATAAATAGCTTCATATCTGATTTTTCAAAAGGGAGACCCACAACCATACACCTATTCACTTCATTATTTCTCTCTCTAAATCTCAAAATCCATTCTCTCTCAAATCATCTTAATACCCATCATTATCTTCTTCAATTTGCTACTCAAGAGGACATTAGAGGTGGAATCATGGTTGAAGATAGAAGGTCTCATATGGGTCTTCTCTATTTCCCTCATTTCTTTCATTTTAATACTTTTGTCATGAGTAGCTAAATCCCACTAAGGGATTGATGTGATTCTTATGTAAATTGTGGGTATTGTAATGAACTCTAATTTTACATATATCAATATACCAAATATGTTTCATTCAATGTTTTAATTGTTTTCAAAGATGATTTGTTTTGATTGTACACTCCTCTCTTAACAAGTTGTTTGAGAAATTATTTAAGTAGAGAATTAGATATAAACTCTATTTGATTCTTTAATGCTTAATTGAATGGAAGGATTGCACAAGAGTACACTCCTCGAGTGAAATCCGGATTGACTAATCTCTATCCTTTTCTAATCTTGAATGAGCAATTAATACTATACACTCTAGGATTAGTGACTTTATATGAGTTAATCCCTTATTTTGGTAGATGTACATTCATGAACAATCACTTATGGGTGACCTATGCTATACACTCTAGATTAGAAACTCATAAGTGATATACAATCAAGTTATACACTCTAGTTTGGTTATATTTGACCAATACTCAGTAATGAGAGTTCATCTTGTCCGTAGTTTGCTTAATGAAATCCATCAATTCCATAGTCATTTATCATCTATTATCAACTACTATCTTAGTGCATTAGTTAGTTTATATTAGCTCACATTTTAGTTAATCTCCAATCATCAATCATCAATCATTGCATTTAACTCTTGTTTGTAGTTAGCATAAAAATAGGATTTAATCATAACTATCGCTCGATCCCTGTGGAACGATACTCATACTTGCTGCATACTAGTTTTATACTTGTTTGAGCGCATCTTGGGATTTTATAAATTTGTTTTGATATTGCATACCATGGCAAAATGCATGTCAAAAATGTGGCGCCGTTGCATACAACATTGAAAGAATTTAAGGACTTAGCAAGGCTATCGGCAAAATTCGAAGATGGGATAGCTCGAAAGTCAAGGAAAATGCAAATGGAGATCGAGCTAAAATTCAATGCTTTGGATGAAGTCAAACAAGCTCTTGGCAAGAAAGAGGAAGCCCTACGATAGCAAATGTCAAGGAATGTGACTACATAATGGAGCTGAACAGGGTTGAACAAGCGGTTAAGTCATTGACAAGGAATCCAAACTCAAGGCCACAAAGTCACCAACAAAGAGGGAGATTTCCTAACTCTACTCCTATTTGTTATCTTTGTTCAAAAACAGGGCATGTGAGAGCTGAATGTTATAAATTTCATAAACATAGAAAAATGAGAGGTGCTAGGAATAGGAAGAATCCACCTAGGGTCAAGAAGATTTGGGTAAGGAAAGATCATGTGCACTTAGTGAGAAATAAAGGCAAGAAAAATATGGGGAAGTCATCTAAACTTGTTTGGGTTACGAAAAAGAGTGAATTTCCCAACTTGGTTAAACCACCCTTAGTGGAACCTGGCCCCTTCATTAGTGCAACACATTGAATATCTTATGCATTTTCAAATTGCACAATCTATTTTTTTCCTTTTTCAATCTAACATTACTCTTATTCTTTATGTGTGAAATTGTGCATGGTAATTGAGAGGAGAGAAAGAATTAGGTTTGGGGGTAAAAATCTATTGTGGGATTTGTTTAATTGGTTTAAGATCGTTCTTCTTAAATAAATGGTATATCAACCTCTTGTTGGTAATTGCATGTATTGAGTGGAATCTTATTTGCCTAAACTCTCTAATATGTTTTGTGAGTGTGTAGTGTATCGATAGCTTCTAGAGGAAGTGATTTTTGTAACTTGTGTGATAAAACCAGGTTTCTTTATCTTTTGGGAGGAAAAAATGACAACTTACGAGTCTTGGAGGGACAAGCGAGCCAAGAGTGCTCACAAAAAAAGCAATAGCCTTATTTTCATAAAGAAAAGTAAAAACCTGAAGTTTGAAGAGCCGTAGTGCTGCACCTCGTCTTGCCTAGAAGTTAAATAGAGCACTTGTGGGAGGCAACCCACCTAGGTTTTAAATTCTGAACTATTTCTTGCTTTTAGTTTTATTCTCTTTCATTGAATAATTTGTGGTTGTTGGGATGATATTGTGGGCATAAAATTTTGTGGATTGTTATTCATTTTGAATTGATTGATTATTTTGAACGATGTGTGAGTCGAAGGCTCTTGTGAATGAATGTGTGAGTGTACAGGATTTTATTGCCATATATTGCCCAATTTAGTTTGGGGGGTTTTGGTGGTTTGCATATGTGTACATGTTTTGTGCTTATTGTTTAATTTGGTTTGGGGGTTGTTGCGCCCCTATTCCATCAATTTTGCTAATGCTTGATGTCAAGTTTTGGTTGGATAATTTGTGTGCCTTATGGTTCATTGAAATTATGCATTGTTTTGCCTTTTTATATTTGAGCCTAGTTTGGTAATTTTTGTTTGTTGGGCATTGATTATGCATGATTAATGCATATGTTTGTTTGATTTATGTCTTGTTAAGTGTGTGCCGCTAGGCCGGGCTCTCTTGTCTAACAATGAGGACAATGTTAAGTTTTGGTTTGGGGGTGTAGACACCTTTATTAAATCATCTTTGAGTCTTTGAGTCGTTTTTGTGTCCAAAATTTTCAAATTAGTAGCATGGCCAATTTTTGAGCTTTAATTAGCTTGGTGTGATGCCTTGAGTATTTGTGGGTGGTGAGTTTGTTCATGTTTAATGAGTTGAGTTTAGTGACTCGTTGTCACTCTAGGGGTCTCACTTACACTTCATGGGCTAGTCCCATCCTTTTAGTGCCTAAGTTGAGGGGACTCGGTGCTCAAGCACCTTGTTCTAATAGTGAAGATTGCCTTGTGAGGTCACAAACACAAGCCCCAAAGAGCATATTTAGGAGTGTAAAAAGTTTTCAAATCTTAAACACAATTCTCGTCATGTGTATCATTTGCCATAGGACATGCATCATATTTAGTGGACTACTTGATGGAGACTTACATTCCCTTGATAGATGGATTCGTGGATATGATTTTAGGCAATGTGTGTGAATTAACTACTTAAATTAGCCTAAAACACATTTCTATGTCCCTAATTGTTTGTTTCATAGCCAACTTTGAGTCCAAACAATTACCTTTAATTTTGTACTCACAACACAACTCTATAGCCACATAGCCTAAACACATGCCTTACATTTGTTATCAATCATGTTAGGATGTGTAGTTGTGTTGTTTTGAAAGATGAAAAGCTCTCATATGTAAAATAGTTTGTACCTAAGCAATGTTGTAAATGTGCAAAGCAAGGGCTTACAAATGTAAAATTGCTAAAAAAAAATGTGCACTTATAGCCAAAAATGTCAAATTATAAAATGTGCAAAAGAAAAAAAAGAAAAAAAGAAAAAAAAGAGAGAAAAAAGTACAAAAGCCTTGAGTTTAATGTAAAGTACTCAAAGAAATGTAGAGTACAAAATGTGAAGCACAAAAGTGTAATTGGAAGTTAAAGCCTAGATGCTAGTGTTTAAAGGGTTGCAAGCAAGCATAGCTAAATTTATTGGTGTGTAATGTATGTTTTAGCATGACGGGTGACTTTTGAATTCCATTTTCCATTCTTTCATTCACCACATTTCACCTCATGGCCACATTATAGCCAAAGGGAAAGACCTATTTGATCTTCGAAGAAGTATAGATTAGGAATGTTTGTTGAAGCATGTTCTTTCCATGTCCATGGCATTTGGTTCCTTCCTACGATAGTTCACCAAAGAAATTAGCGGTCTTTCAATGATAATTGTATGCAATGCATTAGATTTATATGCATAAACTTTATCTTTGTATACCTAGCATGAGTGTGAACTTAGGACTCCAAGCGGAAAGAAAAGATAAAATCCACGTGAGGACTTAGAGTCGAAGCGAATTACGCTCGAGGTGCGAGAGTGAGTAGTTCTCAATACGAGGGCACTTTTAGGTGTGGGATTCGTGATTGTGCGAGTTTCCTCTTGGAGTGCCTCTTAGTTGCTTAAGAATATTTTGCATGAGTCTACTCTTCCTTATTACACTTCGTTGTATCTAACCATTAGTTGGAAATGTGGCATTTTTGTTTTGTTGTTTGTTTATGTCTAGAAAATTTTTAGATTATTTTCTTTGTGTCTAGTCTGTCTTTTGTTTCTTGTTATGAGTTTGCTCAAAGACGAGCAAAGGGTTGGTTTGGGGTTATTTGATCATGCCAGAATTATGTTATATTTTGGCCCTCATTTTCACATCCTTTAGCTTGTTTTCTAGCGTGTTTTTGTGTCTAATGTATCTTTTCTAGTTATTGCAGGCATTCAATGCATTTCAGGTATAGCCGTATAGGAGATGCAAATCGGGATTTTCGGGCGTAAAACTAGTCAAAATTCAAGGAAAAGTGCCCATTTGGCTGGTACTACGCTATTCCATACAAGCCAAGTGATACCATCCAAATTAAATTCTCTTTTCTGGCGATAAAAAAACGATGTTCGGGATCCCTCTCTTTACCCTTCAAAGCTGTATATATAGTTCTCCCAAGATCCCCTCAATATCCGGTCTCCTTCATGAGGATTATTGAGAGTCCCATTTTAAGCGTTAAAAAGCATTGAGTGAGGCTGAAGGCGGGATTTGATCCCGTTAATTACTGTCGAATTCAAATTCTGATTATGTTGACTATTTGGTCTCATTAATGGCGCTTTATTTTGGCGATGGAGTCAACTTTCCTTCTTCGTGGAGCTTTGGAGCGAAATTCTGTTCTCTGGCAGATTGAGGTGCTAGTATATCAGATTGATGGAGCTTGTTTCGTGTCTTGCTGGAATGGTGCTTGTGTCTTTAGGTTCATTCTTGTATTGCTTGGCAGGTGTGGTGCTTGTCTTGGAGGGGCTTCGAGTAGGCGTGCTAGGTATCAGGTTGGAGTTGAGACAACGCCCTGGCAGGTATCGAGGTACCAGGTACTTTGATTGATGTCGAGGTACTTCGCGGGGTACTAGGCGTACGAGCTACCATTGCACTGATATGGGGTTGACATCAGGAGCTTTAGTTAAAGCGAGGTATATGCCTTCGTTAGCTCGCGGAGCTGATATCCTATCCAGATAGATAGGTGGTCGAGGTTTCAACCTTGTCAAATATCAGCTCCTTCTAAGTTGTGGTACCGATCTTACTGGTTTACTGAAGTATCTGGATGAATCTTCCTAGGAAGGTCCCTATTGAAAAATTCTCCTTTGGTCTCTTGTCAAAAAACCCTGTTAACAAAATGTATATAAAGTATTTTAAGGTGTAACTTAAAATATTATTAATAAACAATTATAATATGATTATTAGTTACAAAAAATGGATGGTGATTATAGGAGATGAAAAGAACCTTTGTTTTTATTATATGATATATAATTAATTACTTACTTAAACAATAACACATGTCACTCCCACATGGGAAGTAGCTATATATGATTATTAAAAATAAATATTTAATACTAACATTAAACAATGCCACGTGTCACCCCACATGAAAGTAGCTATTTTTATTATATTATATATGATATATGATATGATTATATATGATTATATAAACTTTTATATTATATATTATATACTATTATATGATATATAATTATTATTCAAAACAAGGCTACTGGCAAAGGGTTATACTAGAAAGAAAGGGGACGATTATGAAGAGACCTTCTCGCCAGTGGCTATATTTAAGTCTATTAGGATACTCTTATCCATTGCTGCCTATTTCGACTACGAAATTTGACAAATGGACGTTAAGACTGTTTTTTGAATGACAATCTTGATGAAAGCATTTATATGATGCAACCAGAGGGATTTGTGTCCCAAGATCAAGAGCAAAAAGTTTGCAAGCTGCAAATGTCCATTTATGGACTGAAGCAAGCATCTAGATCTTGAAACATCAGGTTTGATAATTCTATCAAAACCTATGGCTTTGAGCAAAACGTCGTTAAGCCTTGTGTCTACAAGTGGATCGTTGACAAGAAAGTAGTTTTCCTAGTCCTATACATAGATGATATCCTATTCATTGGGAATGACATAGAGGTATTATCGGAAGTAAAGGGCTGGCTGGGAAACCAATTCCAAATGAAAGATTTGGGAGATGCTAGTTATGTTCTAGGGATCCAAATAATAAGGGATCATAAGAACAAACTGTTAGCATTGTCTCAAGCATCGTATATCGACAAAATACTTGTACAATTCTCGATGCAGAACTTCAAGAAAGGTAATCTACCTTCTAGACATGGAGTTCACCTGTCTAATGAACAGTGTACTGAGACACCTCAAGAAATTGAGGATATGAGACAAGTTCCTTATGTGTCAGTAGTAGGCAGTCTCATATGAATATGGACTCAAAGCATGAGTATTGCAATTAATATGCATTAAAGACTAAACCTTAAATAGATAGAACAATTAATGAAAGATAAAATTTGTTCTACTTACCAAGTCACTCAATGAAGAAGACCCATGATAAGATGATGCATGACTATGCTTGGATGCTCATGGGTTTGGGTTTTAGA
Organism: Dipteronia sinensis; assembly: GCA_033220585.1. Taxonomy (NCBI): domain Eukaryota; kingdom Viridiplantae; phylum Streptophyta; class Magnoliopsida; order Sapindales; family Sapindaceae; genus Dipteronia; species Dipteronia sinensis. The sequence goes on from CM065641.1 coordinate 20,323,005, forward strand.
GAGTTTAAAACTAGTCTTGGAGCTTCTCTCTCTAATAAACAATCTCTCTCACTAAAAATAGGTTCTTGAAGCTCTTTCTCTTTTGGAGTCACTTTCTCTCACTAAGGATATAAAATTTTAGAGCTCTAGGTTTTAATGGGGAAAAAGATGACATATATAAGGGAAAAATGAGCTGTCGTGAAAAGAAAAAAAAGTACCTGACAGTGTTATTCGACGGTCAGATCGGCGGTCAGGTCAACCGCCGAGTCAGCCGCCGATCGAGAGCAGAAAACACCAGGTGAAATTCTACGGTTAGTTCAGCGGTCATGACAACCGCCGAATTGACCGCGGAAATTAACCAGACCTACTGAAGTAATTTCGTAGTTTGATCGGCTGTCAATCCAACCGCCGATTCCCAACATAAGGGAAATCCTCACGGTCGATCAACGCACTAATGCAAAAAGGCACACCAACGTGTGAGTGCAAACGTTTCCGAACACACAACTGGAAACGATCAATATATAAAAACAAAAACACACTAAAGTCAAACAAACAGATGCAAGAGCAATGATCATACAAGAAGTGTGTTACAAAACATAAATGCACATATTCATGAAACACAAATGCAATCATAGTAATGAAATATGAAAGTGTGTGTGTGTGTGTGTGTGTGTGCAACTAATCTCTTCAAGAAGTTAAGTCAAGTGATATACCTTTTTAAAGCACATTGGGAAGTCCGGAAGCTTGCCAATCACTAACACTTAAGCTACCTGTTACACAAACACCCCCAATGTGATTTGTTATGAAATATGCTAATGATAAATAGAGGTCCTTACAATGTCCATTTATTGAGAATTATTGGAGTCCTTCTTTTGGCGTTGAATGACGTTCATTGAGGCTAAAGGTGCGAGATTTAATCCTTCTCATTACTGTTGTATTTGAACTCTTATTTGATTGACCTCTTAGTCTCATTTATGGAGCTTTAAGCGGCAAATAAGTCAACTCTTTCCTATACCTGGCAAAGTTAGCTTTATTCCTTCAGAGGTGGTACTGTACCATGATTCGAAGTATGCATGTCTATTCTCGCTAGCACAGTTCCTCCATGGTGTGCCAGTACCTTCTCGATGCCATTCTCCTTGCTGGGCGGATAGGTTATACTTCACTATACCGATCCGAGAGTGGCAGGGCAGTACCTAGATATTAGGTACGTGGTGCCGCGGTACCAGCTTCACTTGGTATCAAGAGGAAATGTGTGATGTGGCACCGATCCTTCTTAGATCATGGTTCTGGTGTTCATCTGGTACCAAGTTAGTGAGGTAGTCACGGTTCTGGTCCTACCATGTATCGATCCTTCCTAAATCATGGTGTCGATATTTCCTGGTACCTGGGAACTGGGAGTGGTCCCGATCCAAGTCCTACCAGGTATCGATTCGATAGAAAATTCTTCTTTGAACCATTGCCAGAAAAGTCTGTTAACAGAATTATTTTTTTTTTAAAGTTAGATAACTCATCGTACTCGGTCAACTCATGTATACTTTATTTATGAGATGATTAAAGCGTTGTCATACATATACATGCCATTTAGATTAGAAGTGCCTACACTTGCATTATAATAAATCATACATGCATTATAACCTATTTTAGTATGTGCTTTTTTTTAATGAGATTAAAAATAGAATATTTACATAATTGGCTATTAATAATGAGATTAGTTTTTAGGAGTAAAAACTTGGTAATTCTCATTAATAACTAATCTCTTTATTAAAGTGTTTAATTAGTTAGATTAGTTAGGTCCATGTTTAATTATTAGGTTTAATATGATTAAGGCTCTAATAATAATTTGACCGCATAATGTATTTTAGTTTTAATAGTCAAAACTTGGTAAATCACATTTCTTTTATTAATTCTAGTCTTAGTAAAATAGATTACATAGATTAGAATTCTATTAATAAACTAGATTTTAATTGCTAAAAATCAGTTAGTTTTATTAGTTAATAGAATAAGATTCTAGCAACTTGTTATAATGACCTAGAAATCTAGATTATTCTTAGCCGTTGTATCTCTGTTTATCTAGGTGCATTAAAATTATAAAAACCCTAACTATAAACTAGTGAATGGGAGAGGAATATATAACATTACATCCCGCAGTCTCCATCATTAATTTTACACCGTGAGATTCAAGTGGAGCCTCGAGACGATTTTGTTTTCATCCTCTCTAAGGAAGGTCTCCATGCGAATCAATACCAAGATTGATTTCCTAAAAGATAGGATTTCGGAGTGTATTTTGGACCATCCTCTCTAAGGAAGGTCTCCATAGTCTCCATCATTAATTTTACACCCTAAGGCAGCAATTCTCAAGTTAAGTTCATGAGATCTAAAATTATGGGTTACTTTCACAAGGATTTAATTAAAATGGTTAGTTAAAATCCTGACTAAAATAAATGATGGTTCAATGATATAAGAAGTAAGAGTTATTCTGGTGTATCATTTGATTGAGAATGTCTTGATTCATCATGCAAGTACTTGACCGACCCTAAGGCGGCACTTGCTTGTGGTATGTTGGATTGTCGTGGAGTAGTAACAATTTTAGGGATATTTTCTTGCTCATTGAACATGTTCATGCATCATGTTGAATTATATGCCGAATATTTTACATATGATTTGAATGTATAAATTGAATGAATTTTTTATTTATGTTTATGTATTACTTCAAATACTTGCTAATGAGAAATTAACCGGGGAAAACTTTACGAAATGGAAAAACAATATTAATGCAATCTTGGTCACCAAAGACTTGAAGTTTATACTAACAGAGGAATGTCCTCTAGAGCCTGCAACAAACGCAACACGAAATGTTCGTGAGGCTCACTAGAAATAGGTCTCAGTTGATCAAAAGGCCTGAACTTACCTTTTGGCTAACATGACCGATATGCTTGTTTCGAAGCACGAAACAATGGCTACAACATTTGCGATGATGGAGTCATTGCAGGCCATGTTTAGGCAACCTTCTGAGCAAAAGCGGCATGAAGCTGTTCATTCTGCAATGCTTGCTTGAATGAAGGAGGGATCATCTGTTCGGGAACATGTCATGTACATGATCTCCCATTTTAACACGGCTGAGGTCAATGGTGGGGTCATTGATGAGCCAAGCCAGGTGAGCATCATACTGACAACTCTTCCAAAGAGTTTTGATCAGTTTAAAAGCAACTATGAGATGAACAAGTTGAGGTTCAATCTGACCTAGTTGCTCAATGAGCTCACAACCTTTGAGTCCATGACAAAGGACAACAAAGGAAAGACCAGTGAGGCAAATGTTGTTGAACCATCTTCTTCTGGATCTAAGAAGAGGAAGAGGTCTGCTGGCAAGGCTAAGGTTCAGCCCAAAAAGAAGAAGCGCAAAATAAGAATAAGAGCATCGCGACTGACAAAGCAAAAAGAAAGTGTTTCCATTGCCACAAGGTTGGTCACTGGAAGAGGAACTGTCCACAGTATCTCGAGGAGCTCAATAAAAAGAAGACAGTTAAAGGTAAATCATATTTACTAGTCATTGAATCTTGTTTAATGGAAAATGATTCTTCATATTGGATAGCAGATTCAGGGGCCACTAACCATGTTTGTTCTTCTTTGCAATGGACTGATTCTTGGACGGAGCTAGAGAAGGGGGCCTTCTCGATGCGCTTTGGATCAGGGGATGTCGTTTCAGCTTATGCAATGAGAGCAGTTAAACTAGTTTTTAATAGTTGTTTTCTTTTATTGGACAATGTTTATTACATTCCTGGGTTTACCAGAAATTTGATTTCAGTATCCAAATTATTAGAACAATTTTATTTAGTTTCTTTTAGTAATAAATCGGTAATTATTTCTAGAAACGGATTGAATATTTGTTTTGGTTTGATTGAAAACAATTTGTATGTTTTAAGATCGTTAATTCATACAGTACTGCTCAATACTGAAATGTTTAAAGTTGAAAAACCTAAAACGAAAGGACAAAAGGTTTCTCCAGATAATGAAACGTATCTGTGGCATTTAAGACTTGGACACATCAACCTTGACATGATAGATAGACTAGTAAAGGGCGGACCTTTAAATCAGTTAAAGAACGGCACTTCACTTGTCTGCGAATCTTGTTTGGAAGGAAAGATGACCAAGAGACCTTTTACTGAAAAATGGCTTAGAGCTACACAACCACTGGAGCTTATATATTCAGACGTCTGCGGACCTATGAATGTTAAAGCTAAAGGTGGTTATGAGTATTATGTCACCTTTATTGACGATTACTCTAGATACAAATATGTTTACCTAATGCAACGTAAGTAGGAAACTTTTGAAAAGTTCAAAGAATTCCGAACTGAAGTTGAGAACCAATTAGGCAAAAACAATCAAAACTTAGTGATTGGATCGTGAAGATGAGTACCTTGACCAAGAGTTTGAAGACTACTTGGTTGAGCATGGAACAGTATCTCAACTCACAGCTCCTGGAACACCACAGCAAAATGGCGGCCTACATATTGAATGTAGTTCCATCCAAATATATTCCTAAGACTCCTCTAGATTTGTGGAATGGTCGCAAAACAAGTTTGTGACATTTTCACATATGGAGGTGTCCAGTACATGTGCTGAAGAACAGAGCTGGAAAGCTGGAACCCTAGGAATGGCAATGGGGTGGGTTCGGGGCAGGGTGACCTTCCCCACACCCCACCCCATTTATTTTTTGAAAACCTATCCCCTCATAAAACCCCACCATAGATGGAGCGGGTTGGGGAGGGGCGAGGTACAACGGGGAGTGCTTTCCCCGTCCCCACCCATTAACCCAATTTATAATTTTTTATTTATTAAAATAACAAATATATAACCATTGAATATGATATAAAATATAAAGTAATAAATAATTCCAAGAAACTATTAAAAAACATCTCATAAAATTCAATCATTTTCAAATATAAACATAAAGTGTGAAGTCAAAAATATTCAAAATTCATAATGGTTAAGAGATGTAAAGTAAGGGTTAATGTATTTATATATTTTCTTTTTTAGATATATTTATTTTCTTTGAAACTACGTAGTTTAACTAAGTACTATTTTAAACGGGGTGGGGCGGAGTGGGGAGTATAAAACTCATCCCCGCCCCATACCCATTACTGGTTAGACTATATATCCTCATTCCCGCCCCATCCCCACCAAATTGAAACCCATCCCCACCCCAAAAGTACGGGTCCCTGCGGGAAATTTTTCCATCCCTATGGAACCCCGTTCTCAGGTTTGCTTATTTGTAGGTTATTACAAATATTACAAATAGACTAGAGATGGATACTTCTATAGTCCTCAAGAGAACAAAGTGTTGGTATCGACAAATGCAACGTTTCTTAAGGAAAACTATATAAATGATCATAAGCCTTGAAGTAAGATTGTATTAAATGAATTAGAGCCTGGTACGACCAATGCTCAATCAACAAAAGTTGTTGTTCCATTAACAAAAGTTATTATTCCATCAACGTCTGAAAGTCAGACTATTCCTAGTCAGATCACACTACCACCTAAACGTAGTGGGAGGGTTGTACGACAACCCGATCGCTATTTAGGTGTTGGAGAGGCATATGGTGTCGTCTCAAATGATAGTGTGGATGATCCATTGTCATTTAAGCATGTAATGGAAGGTTTTGACAAAGAGGAGTGACTTATAATAAAAATAATAATAAAATTTAATGAATGACATGTGTCGTAACCACATCAAAAGTAGGAAAAGGCATATATATATATATGGGTATTATCACTAAAGTCCCTACTTTTTCATGAATTGTCACATTTTTAAACGTCTTTACCATATTAGTCACTTTAGTCCTTTATTTTTTCAAAATACATCATTTTAGTCAATTTGACCAAAAACTAACGGTCAACTATAACATAATATGTAAATACAATTTTACCATTTATTGTTATTTTTAAAAGTTTTCCTTTTAGTCCCTTTAGTTTCAATAATAGCCAGTCAACCCCTGAAAAAATTAAAATGCCTCTATCAGGGGTTGAACCTACAACCTTGAGATTAAAAGTCACAAGCTATAACCAACTGAGCTACTCTAGCTCATTGTTGAAGATTTGTTGATTTTAATGTGTTTGTATATATATATATATATATATATAGTTATATAATTTAAAATAAACTCGTATATAGTTATATAATTTAAAATAAACTCATATATATATATTAAAATAAACTCATATTTAATAATTATAATAATAATATATAAAAACATATTTATGAAAATGAAAATGAAAATAACAAATCAAAAGGAAACCCAGAAAATCAAAAAAATCAAAGACTGTAATTTTTCCTTTCTTTTTGGATTTTTTCCTTTTCAAAAAATATATTATTTCAATTTGAAAAAAAAAAACTCAGAAAATCAAAGACCCGTAAATTGAAAGGGAAAAAATCAACAATAGAAAAGAAAAATAATTAAAAATTCCTTCTTTTTTTTCCTTTTTTCCCTTTGTTTTGTTATTTTCTTTTTCATTTTCATAAATATGTTTTATTATTATATATTTGTTTATTTTAAATTATATAAATATGAGTTTAATTTGTTTTATTATTTTCTTTTTTTGTTGTTGATTTTTTTCCCTTTTCAATTTATGGTCTTTGATTTTCTAGGTGTTTTCATATCAAATTAAAATAATATATTTTTTGAAAAGGAAAAAAATCCGAAAAGAAATAAGAAAGAAAAAAATTAGGGCTTTGATTTTTTGGATTTTCTGGGTTTCCTTTTGTTTTGTTATTTTTATTTTTCATTTTCATAAATATAATTTTATATATTATTATTATTATTATTATTATTATTATTAAATATGAGTTTATTTTAATATATATATGAGTTTATTTTAAATTATATAACTATATATGAGTTTATTTTAAATTATATAACTATATATATACATTTAAATCAACAAATCTTCAACTATGAGCTAGAGTAGCTCAGCTGGTTAGAGATTATTGCTTTTAATCTCAAGGTTGAAGGTTCAATAATTGTATTTTGAAAAAACAATGGACGAAAATGACTAATATAGTAAAGACCTTTAAAAAGGTGACAATTCATGAAAAAGTAAGGACTTTAGTGATAGTACCCATATATATGATATATGATATTATATATTTTTAAAATTTTAAAAATTAATAACATCGCAACCATATCAAAAGTAGAAAAAAATTCTATTCTTAATATATTACTTGTGTGTCAACTCGTGCGAAGCACGGCCTATGTTTAATAAGATTATTTAAAATATTGTGTTTAATACTATTTTATTTTGCGATAGACAAAAAATTTCACGAATTATAATTAAGCAAATTGAACGTAAGATAATATTTATTTTCAATCCATCGTCCCTTCTTTATATCGTTGTGTTGAGAACAACAATAATTTATCGATTTAATCACGTGATCAGAATTGTATATTTACATTAAAAAAATCAATAACATTAACCAAAAAATTAAATTAAAATAGGAAAACTAGTATACATTATTGTTTTAAAAAAACAATAATTGTATTGCAATACTAACGATTGAAAATGCATGCTTAGTGTACGTAATGAAACTCCAGTAACAGGAATCTAAAGCAAAGTTTGATACAATGAAAGACATAATTGTTACAACCTATAACTAGTAGAAAAAGATTGTTATCAGACAGAGCAATAGATAATTTTTGCCTATTAAAATGGCTTTTGAATCTATCATTTACTTGTGTCGGAAAAAAAAGTATTATTGTGTAGAACAACTAAATAATGAATTTATATAAACTCTTTTGATCAACTATTGAAGTGAGAGAGTTTAGATCACAGTTTGAAGGTTTTGAATGATACACCAGCAAACACATTTCGAGATTTTGTTACGATCTTGATTAATTTGAAATGATATACCTATAAAATCAAAAACTAAAATACATAAAAATCAAAAAGCATAAACATAATTTAATAGAAAGAGCAATAGGTGATTTACTTATTAAAATGGGTTTTGAATCCATCATATACATGTGCCTAGAAAATAAATATTATTGTGTAGAATGACCAAATAATGAATTTATATAAACTTTTTAATCAACTATCGAAGAGAGAGAGATGATGATGAAATGAGAGGAAGAATAAAATTATATATAATATTTGAACAAATTAAAAAATATCTTAAACAAAGCAAAACAAATCCTGAACTTTGTACATTCCTTATATTAAATGGATAATTTTGGTTTTCTGATATAAATCAATTAATTCTTTTTATTCTTCTTATATTAATCAATTATCGATATTAATTAAGTCAAAACCATTGAACTTGGTATATTCCTACATTAAATAGAGAATTTTTTTTTTTCGTCTTAATCCATTAATTATTCGTATTCTTCTTATATTGATCAATTACTATATTTCCAAGTCAAATCCATTGAACTTGGAAATATAAATTATATAAATGGAAAATAATTTTAAAAAGCTAATAATATTGAATGCATAATTTCGATTTTCTCATATTAATCCATTAATTCTTCTTATTATGCTTATATTAATCCATTACTGATATTAACTAAGTCAAAATCCATTGAACTTGGAAATATAAATAATATAAACGGAATTTGTTTTTAAATTAATAACTTAATAATTAAAAATCATGTATAAGATTGGTTATGAGAATTTATTCAATATCTTATTAATTGTGTGATTGCCTCTTGATTACCTACAGATTTTTTATTTAGGAAAAAAAAATATTATTAAAATTATTACAATTAACTGTAAATTGTATAGATAACTAATTAATAATATTTTGTTTGAAATATTATAACCAATTAAAAATACTTAAAAAAACTAATTAATACGAATTTATGGCTTGTTTGGAAAAACAATTATGGTATGTCTTTTAAACTTACCAAATAATTTAATACTTCAAAAAAATACTAAATAATTAAAAATCAAAGATTGGTTAAGAGAATTTATTCCATTAATTACGTGACTGCCTCATGATTACTTATAGATTTTTTATTTAGGAAAAAAATTATATTATTAAAAATTATTACAATTAATTAATAACTTACGAAATATTATAATATATATTACGTAGATAACTAATTACCCATCTTTTTTTTGAAATGTTACAACTAATTTACAATACTTTTAAAAAAAACTAATTAATACGAAATGTATGGCTTGTTGGCAAAAAACAATTATGGCTTGTCTATAATGTAATACTTCTAAAAAAATACTTAATAATTAAAAATCAATTACGAAATTGGTTAAGACAATTTATTCTCATTCTCATTAATTATGTGATCGACTCTTGACTACCTATAAATATTTTATTTAGGAAAGAAATTATATTATTAAATATTATTACAATTATAACTTACCAATTATTATAATATATATTGTATAGATAACTAATTAACAATACACTGTTTTTTGAAATATTACAACTAATTCAAAATTCCTAAAAACAAACTAATTAATACGAATTTAACGCTTGTTGGCAAAAATAAAAATTACGGCTTGTCTTTTAAACTTACCAAATAATGTAATACTCCAAAAAAATACTTAATAATTAAAAATCAATTAAGAGATTGGTTAAAAGAATATATTCACTATCACATTATTTATGTGATTGCCTCTTAATTACATATATATATATTTTTTTTTTATTTAGGATCAAAAAAATATATTATTAAAAATTATTATAATTAATAACTACTTAATAACTTTGGCAAAAAACAAAAAAGAATTTATGGTTTTTCTTTTAAACTTACCAAATAATATAATACTTCAAAATAATAATAATAATAATAACAATAATAATAATAATAATACTTAATAATTAAAAATCAATTATCAAGATTGGTTAAGATAATTTATTCACTATCCCATTGATTACGGAAATGCCTTCTAATTACCTATTGATCTGTGATTTACGAAAAACAAATTGGCAAAATAAAATAGTATTAATTGTCTTTTAAACTTACCAAATAATGTAATACTCAAAAACAATTAATAATAATTCTTAATTATTAAAATCAATTATGAGATTGGTTAAAAGAATTTATTCATTATCCCATTAATTAGGAAATTGCCTCTTGATTTTACCTATTGATTGTGTAGAAATATTTTATATATTATATTATTTTATAGATTATAATTAATATGAATTTAATGACAAAGCTCCTACTATTGATTATATAGATATATTATATATTGATTTCTTTTTCACGCGGTCATCTCATAGATGATTCAATAAAAAAATATAAAGGTGGAGACTTTTATGGATATATAGATAGTAGTGGAGATATTTTTTTTATTATCTTTCAAAAACAATTATTTATTACCATTTATATAAAAAAAATATATGAGTGAATTTCATATATTTAGAAAAAGAATATATTGAATTGAATACAATAATTACTGGTTTAATGTAATACCATTATTTGAATAAAAAAAATATTATTTTAATTTTTTGTTATGTTATTGTTAATATATTACTATTTATATGTTTTTGAAATTTACCATTAGTTTCATATTAAAATGGATTACTATTAATTTAGTATTACAATTGATATTTTAATTTGGTTTTAAAAATATTTATTTATTATCATTTATAAGAATAATTAAATTAAATTCAAAAATATTTATTTTTGGTAATAATCATACTACATTTAATGCATATTTAATATATTCTAAAAAGCCAAAAATAAAATAAAACAAAAAGGCTAAAAATAGTAAGTAAAAAAACCTATAAAAAAAATCGGTGCAAATTTCCTTTAAAAACAATCCAGGTATTGGATATCCGAAAACCCGGGTGGATACAATGTTTTTAAGAGGCAATACATATATACATTGTTAGACTTAGAACCAAAGACTAAAACACTAATATTTATTTATAGTAGTATTCTGTTTATCGAATCTATCATCCATTAGCACAGAACACCTCACAATTATCAACCGGTCCCATTGATTTTTGACATTGGGGGTGATAAGCAGGATGCTATCCTTACCGGAGGGTTGCATAACGAACAACATAGTGAACACCTTATTAAAGATTCCAAAATACATCAAAACGATAATCAATCCATAATTACCTTACGAGTTACAACTACTAAGTGGCTCCTACAACAAAAAACAAAAAACAAAATACTTCCAAAGTGTTTGAATCAAAAAAACATATAGAGATGCTTTGTTTTTTTTTTTTATATAAGAAAATGATACCTAAGAATGGTGTTTGAGAGAGGCCTTCAGCAATAATTGCAAATTGAAAAAAAAAAAACTAAAAGGTTAAAATCATTCAACCAAATATAAATAAATATATCTAGAAATTACTCTCACCACCAAACGCTATGTAATTTCCCACCGTTTGGGTGTTTTAAGTTTGTCTGTGGAGAAAGTCAATGGAATGAGATGGAAAAAAAATGTGAGATCATGGATGGTTTTTATAGAGAAAATTGAGGAACATGAGAGGGCTTTTGAGTAAAGATTATGATAGACATATTATGATTAGGTGGTTTAATTGACAAAACTTAAAGTCTGATTTAATGGAGAATATGATGGGGTTTTTGTGTTTTATTATTGATCATTATAACATTTAAATCCAAATTTATTAATAGACAATGCAAGCCAAAACTAATCCATCAAAATACCGATAAGAATTCCAATTACAAAACTGATAAGGAAATTACTGCAAGACTAAAAATATTAAATTAAGGAGTGTAAAAATGTCCCGATTGATTAGATATAATAATAATAGACAAAACAATTAATTAATGGCTAAGTTAAAAAAACTAATTAATGGCTCCATTATAAGAGATTATTTATAGATATAAAAATAGAATTAAATATATAGCATTTAAGTCTAAATCTCTCTCACGGCGACACGTGGCAATGTGAGGGTCAACTTTTATATATATTATATAGATATATGATATGATATATGATATATGATTATATATAATTATTATATATAATAAAAATAATAAAAAGACTTAATGGTACGGATGCCTCCTGAATTCTTCGCTAACTGCTAATATGGCATCTGAATTCTTAAAATGGTCACTAAACCCCCTGAACTCTCATTTTCTTTGCAGTAGAGACCCAAAGCCTAACGCCATCGATTTTTATGTCATGGCAAATTGTAATAAGTTCCCCTGATTATATAAATAATTGCATAAAACCATAAATAATATAATGATATGACCTAAATACCCCTCTGACCAAATTTGACAAATCAAATTTAAAATTTTAAAATTGAAATAATGGTTAAATAATAATATATTTCTGAATTTAATTTTCTGAATAATAAAATTATCTTTTTTATTTAAATATCCATAAATATTTATTAATAATAGTAAATAATAAATAACAATAATAATAAAAATAATAGTAATAATAATAATAATAATAATGTTGTTGATGATGATAAAAATGATAATAAAAATAATAAAATAATAATAAATATTTGAAAGTCATGATTATTAAGTCATAATTATTCCAAAAAATTATTTCTCTTGTATTGATTAGTTGTCTAGGTCATGGTGATTCAAGCTTCAAGAAAGAATGACAACTTGTCAAACAAAGAGAAGCCTTCATAGAGGATCCTATTAAGTCATAATTATTCCAGAAAATTATTTCTCTTGTATTGATTAGTTGTCTAGGTCATTGTGATTCAAGTTTCAAGAGAGAATGACAACTTGTCAAGCAAAGAGAAGCCTTCAAAGAGGATCAAGCTTTATTGCACATCAAAGGTAATTTAGATCTCTTTCCTCTTGCAAGGCTATGGGCGCGCACACACACATACACACATTGCGTCCATATGTGTCCCTGCATCGTTGTGCTCAATTTGTATAACACATTCACACACATTATAGTGTTTTCTGGAATAGTTATGAGTTAATAACCATGACTTTCAAATACGTATTATTATTATTATTATTATTATTATTATTATTTTATTATCATTTTTATCATCATCATCATCAACATCATTATTATTATTATTATTATTATTATTATTATTATTATTACTATTATTTTTATTTTATTTTATTTATTATTATTGTTATTTTATTTATTATTTAATATTATTAATAAATATTTAGGGATATTTAAATAAAAAAGATAATTTAATTATTCAGAAGATTAAATTCAAAATTTCATTATTAGTTAACCATTATTTCAATTTAAAAATTTTAAATTTGATTTTTAAAATTTGGTCATAGGGGTATTTATGTCATATTATTAAATTGTTTCTGGTTTTATACAATTATCTGAATAATCAAGGGAACTTATTGCAATTTGCCATGACAGAAAAATGGACGGCAATAGGCTTTGGGCTTCTGCTGCAAAGAAAATGAGAGTTCAGGAGGTTTAGTGACCATTTTAAGAATTCATGAGCATATCAGCAGTTCGCGAAGAATTCAGGGGACATCTGTACAGAGTTAGGGATGGGCGTGGGGGCCTATTGGGGAAGGAGAAGGTCCCCCCACCCCGATCCTCATTTCTGAAACCTCCCCCAATCCTAGTCCCCAAACCCATTTTGGGGAAGTGGGGATGAGGGTGTTTGGGGGGAGGTTCCTCTACCCCCACCCCCGTCCCCCATTTCTAATCCTAATATTTTTCAATCCGAAATCTAATTCTGGATTCGAAATTCGATCATTCCAATCTTACGAATCATTATATTTTGATATCTAATCCATATAATTGTCCAAAATTAATAGAAATAACTATAATAATTTAGTATTACACATACAAGTCTAAATAAATTCACAAAAAAACTAAGTACATTCAATTGTCAGACAGTCAATTAGTGGTGGAACCGAGAATAATAAAGTTAAAGTTATTTAAAAAAAAATAATATTAAAAATATATATATATATATTATACATATGGGGAATTGGGGGAATAAGGCCCCACCCCCATTTAAAGAAATGGGGAAATGGGGAAATGAGGGTGGGGGTAGGACTCCACACCTCTATCCCCATTTAGGTTTTGTGAGCAAAATTTGACCCCACCCCCAAACCCCATTTGGTAGCAAATGAGGACGGGCCCCGTAGAGGAAATGTCCATCCCAATCTGTACCATTAAGTCTAATAAAAATAATAATAACAATTAATAAAGAATACATATCGCAATCACATTAAAACTATAAAAAAGATTATTACTATATTATTATATATGATATAATAAAAATAATAATAATGAAGGATACATGTTTCAACAACATCAAAAATAGGAAAAAACTATTATTATATACCATAGAGGATAAGTAATCAATCTTATATACCCAAACCTTATTTACATGATTTGAATAGATACGAAGATGAAATAAATAAAAAATAATATGGTTATTCAATTCAATTATTATTTGAAATAAAACTTTCTTTAAACATCCTAAAGAGTCTAGCAAGCGAGTATCATCTGTTAAGTACCTGCGGCGCGTATGTGTTATAATATTTTTCACGTGAGCTTATTTTATTTGTCTTCTAAAACGACACGTTGTAACACAGATCAATAATACAATTTTATAAGAGAAAATTATTAAATCACCCGCGTGTTACGACTCTTTATCCACATGTAAACATGTTATTGGTCCGTGACTCACAGCAAGGAAATAAACACAATTTTCCCCAGAAAATTGCGTTTCAAAATTTTCCTTTAAATTAATGGCAACCTGCTGCTCATTTTCTCTCAAATCTCAACTGCCAAAATCACCTGTTCTTTTTCCTCTTCTTTTCTTCCCAAATCACGAGTTTCGCGAGAAAAAAATCCAAATTTTCTCGGGAAAAATTTATCATCTTACTTCCTACCTTGCCGGTTTACACTGCTTTCCTTACTAAAATCAAGTCAACCTCCAAGGATTTTGCTCATCTGAAGAGAGGAAAAAAAAAGCATTTGTTGCGAAAACACTGTCGTTTTGAAGGATTCGTTTCAAAATTTTCCATATATAGACATTGTTGCCGTCTCAGCTGGTTCTCTCTTCTTTACTAGTGTTTTCGCCGAAATACGCCACCGATATCAATCAAACAGGAGAACAAAGTGTCCGTACGATTCCTTGGAAGTTTTGATGATCAATTTTTATTTATTTTGAAGAAATCTGGTGAAAAGTGATCAGCTTTAACCGGAAATTTGAGATTGTTGAGGGAGAGTGAAGATGACGCTAGACTCGGTGCCAGGGAGTTCGGGTTACTTGGATATGTTTCCGGACAGGAGGATGTCGTATTTCAGCAATCAATATGTGCTCGGATTGACTGTAATTTCAGGCATTAGTGGTTTGCTCTTCGGATACGACACTGGTATTTATTATTATTATTAATTTTTTCAAATTTTCAATTTATCCGTCTTTTTCACTGTAATAATATTTTGTTCTTGCGTCTTGTATTTTTTTTTATAATTATCACAATCAAAGAGCTAATTTATTATTATTATTATTATTATTATTATTATTATTATTATTATTCTTGCACTTCGATTATTGGATTGAATTTATATAATTTGTTTGCGCTGCTTTTCAAACGCAGTAGTTGATTTTCAAAGTAGGAGAAACTTGATTTTAATGGGTCCATTTTTTCTAATGAAATTTAGATTATTAACTTTCTGTTGATTTTTATTTTATCTTACTTTTTGGATGTTCTTTACAATTTTGCCAATTTTTTTTTCCAGCTTCTGTACTCTTTAAGTTTTTTCCTTTTTCTTTTTCTTGTAAATAAGTTCTGCTTAAAATTCTTTGTTTGTGTCTTCGGCAGCTTATGAGGATGTCGATGAACTATTGATATCTAATTTGTTGAAGTTTTGATAGTCCATATTTTGACTAATTTGGAGTTTTATACTAGTTATGCATAGCCGATATTGGTTGGTATAGTTTTACACTGGTTATGCTTAAAGACAGTGAACTGACACTTAAAAAAAAATTCGTATTCCCGACAAGATGGGTTGGCCTAGTGGTATGACCTTTAAATCAACGGACAAGATAGGGGTTGGCCTAGTAGGAAGGCTAACAAGATGATAGGATTGGCTTGGTTGCTAGACTCTCACATCATATTAACGATGATGAGGTTGTGAGGTTGTGGGTTCGAGTCAATCTCTTCCTTGTATTAGTTCAGAAAACTAATAAAAAATCTTATTCCCTTTTCTGAGCTATATTGGAAAATTTATTGACAAAATCAAGAGAATGGGAAACCAAGTCTATCAGGAATAGATAAATAAATGGAGTTTGTCACTGATTTTGAGTTGTATCAACATTTATGTATAATCTTCTGTGTTTCTCTGTATGTGAGGAGCTTTCATCTATTCAAGTCAATCATGACCTAGATTTCAAATCATGTATAGTTTATCTGGGTATTTTTTTTTTTTTTTTTTTTTCATTTTAAGCTTTTTCCGCTTCTTGATTTCTTCAATAGACGGTTCCTTGCGCACAAATGTTTGCAGGTGTCATTTCTGGAGCCCTTCTGTACATAAAAGATGATTTTGAGGCGGTAAAGCAGAGTAGTTTCTTACAGGTTACAATCTAGTAAACCCTGTTTTAGCTTTCTTTGGGTTGGATATGTACATTATATTTAGTTTTCAGAAAGGGTGCTGAAATAAACCATTCTTTTATTGTGTTTGGTTGAAGGCGGAAATTAAGAGAATAAAATGATGTAATTATGTAGTGCAGCAGCAAGAGTTGGCTTTGATGACACATCTGTCGTCTTAGTGACAATGCTGTCAAGCATGATTCTTGCGATGGCGGGTGGGCTGGTGTTCATTGTGTGTTTTTCTTGGGTTGGGGGTAAGAGAGAGAGGGCAGAGGGTAGATTTTCGCTGCAAGTTTTCTGAGTGTAACTTTCCTTTATTGTTGCTACTCTCTGTTTTTGAAACTTTCCGATTATATTGTCAGGAAACCATTGTGAGCATGGCCTTAGTTGGTGCAATAATTGGAGCTGCATCAGGGGGTTGGATTAATGATGCTTATGGACGTAAGAAAGCAACCCTTCTTGCTGATGTTGTTTTCACAGCTGGATCAATTGTCATGGCTGCTGCCCCAGATCCATATGTTCTTATATTGGGACGGCTTTTAGTCGGCGTGGGCATTGGTATAGCGTCAATGACTGCTCCTGTATATATTGCTGAAGCATCCCCAGCAGAAGTAAGGGGTGGACTAGTG
The DNA here is from genome assembly GCA_033220585.1 of Dipteronia sinensis. Classification (NCBI taxonomy): domain Eukaryota; kingdom Viridiplantae; phylum Streptophyta; class Magnoliopsida; order Sapindales; family Sapindaceae; genus Dipteronia; species Dipteronia sinensis. Next base: position 20,340,121 of record CM065641.1, read on the forward strand.
GGCACAAATGTGCTTATGATAACTGGTGGACAGTTTATTTCTTATCTCGTAAATTTCGCTTTTACAGAGGTCAGGTTTATCTTGCTTTACTATTTGATTTGCTTTCATCAGTACTTGTGTAGATACAAAAAGAGCATAAAAAAGATGTTTGGTTACATAGAATGGCTTTTTCATTATTGCCGTTTGTAGAAAACAAAATACCTTTTTTCTTCTTTGAATATAACATTTTTTCTCCAAAATCTTCCTGTAGCCAATGCTTTCCTTCGTTATTTGAGTCTAAAATAGAAACAATCTGAAGCTCCCTAAATTTATCAACAGTGTTATTATTCCGCTGTTGAAAAAAGAAGTGGATATTAGACATATTATTCTGTATAGTCAATCTAAAAACTTATTGGGTTGGCAGAGAATCAGGTTGAAAGCATTTCGATATGCAAATGCTAGTCTATGATCAAAACTTTTGGAAGGAGTTGAATGAATCAATGGTAGCTAGAGATGCAGGAAAAGAGAAAATGGTTCTACCTTCTTTTCTCATTGATAAGCTGATCTTACTTTTAAATAGTTTGTTGAAAAGCCATGGTAGATTACTTATTCAAATGAAAAAAAAAAGGAAAATATATTCTCTAATAAAATGTTCAGTGAGTAATCTTTACAGGCCTATTTTCAAATATCCTTTGATTGTTTGATAATTCTTGAAGGCAAGATTATGTATTTCATTTGAATAATAAATCAATTGATGTCAAAATTATAAAATTTTATGTATTCCTTTTTGCACTTTCTGCTTGCATGCATTAGTTAATAGAATAACTGTTTCATGAAGTGATTCTTGAAAATAAATCAATTGATGTCAAAACTATAAATTTGATGTATTCTTTCTGCACTTTGTGCATGTATGCATTAGTTAATAGAATAACTGTTTCATGAAGTAATTCTTGATTGGCTTTTCGAGTATTAGCTCCGGTGATTCTACTTCTATTCTATATAAAAGGTCTTGCAGGATAAATTATGTTCTATCCATGCTAGTTATATATACTCAGCTGGTGTGAATGGTGTCTGCAATTTTTGAAGAGGCACTATCAAGATAGTAATTGGGGTTTGCAGTTTATGAATTTCCTTAAGAAATTTCGCAATAGGAATTTGTCATTTTTTCTGGCATTAATTAGATGATATATTGCAGTATCTTGTAAATAGCATTTGATGGATTTTCCTTATTTTAGTGAAGTTATTATAATGGTGGTTGATGGCATGAGCAGGCTTTTGGCCTCTTGCTTCATTGAAAAAGTAAGTGAAACTGACCTGCAAAATGGCAATGTCTATGCTTTTCACCAAGGCAGACATTGACCAATATTTATATATTCCCCCCCCCCCCCCCCCCCCCCCCCCCTCCTTTTTTTTTGCTTGAAATAAAAAAGTACAAAAAGCAGATAAGGTAGTATTTTCTTCACAAAAGAAAATAACAGAAATTTATTGCTTTCAAACTCAGAAATTGTTCTCGTTTAATTTAGTAGTAACATTCACAAGTTTCAATCTTATCTTTTTACTGTTAACTAATTTCTTTAATGTTTGATTCTACTCTATGTTTCTCTCTTGAGTTTGTAAACAATTTAATTGCATCACTATTTTTCAAAGTAAAAAAGCTGTAGGAAATAATTAAATATATTTTATAGCATAAGCAAAAGTTTTAAAAATCAGTTTTTGAAAACCAAAATGAAAAAAGGGGTAAAAATTCAAATAAAACGGTGCCTGATCTTATCTAAAAGTGGACTGTGGATACTTCCGAAGGCTTTTGCATTGCATATCCATTTCTGAACCAAAAGAAAAAGAAATGAAGAAAATAATGGAAAATTCTTACTCTTAGCTTAATTTTTTAATGTATTTTTAAATTTCAGAAAATTGTTTGACATTCAAAAATTTCTGCCAATGTGTGTACTATTTTTTTAAAATTTTAAAATTTAATTGGTTCATAGAGTGTAATTGATCGACTTTGAAGAGACTATTTCGGTTGTCCCAAATTTGGAGTTTTCCTTGAATAATTTTGCCACTTAATTAGTGTTAGGTCATTTTTTTCTCATTTCCCTCTAACATGTGTGTGGAGTGTTTGACTGTATGTCCAATGTGCATTGCTCAGATATGGATAATGGTATCCTAGTGTTTCGTTGATTTACAAGAATTTGTTTATTCTTTTAAATTTTAGCTTGCGTTGTTCTTTATACTTTCATTTGTTTATTCTCAAGTTTTACTTTGCTGCAGTTTCCCACGTCCCAGCTCTGGCAACTTTTTCCTCACCGCCATGGAAAAATTGTTCTGTCCTGAGTCCTGACAAAGGTCTCAAATTGTTGGTCTTCTGTATTAGTGTCTCATTTTCTGAAACTTGTTTCTTTTAAGTTACTTGGTTATAAGGCTATTCTTAAAATATATTAGCATGGGAGTTATTATTTCAAGCATAAATATGGATGTTCAATTTGCTCTTGTTCTAATGGAGTAAATTTCTTATATTAGGATTGTTTTATTCCAGTTTGCTGCACCGATTTATGAAGAATACTTTACATCCAAACTTAATTGCTTATTATATGTCTAGAAATGCTTTAGAAGAGTAGTTCTGTTTAAAGCCTTAATGCACTATATTGCAGTTACAAAATTAATGAACAAATGTCTTTTAACTTGATATGCAATATTAGTGAACCCGAGATCTTATATATTGATTAGTTAAATTGCATAAATAGATTTTTTACACATTATGCAATAGTATTTTTACACAATTTAAGTGGGAAATTTAAACGGTGTGCTTTCCTAAGATGTGAATATGTGTTTCTTTTCTTATAAAAAATAAAGACCAGGCTTGTGATGCTCTTAAGGTTGGGGTGTGATATATTTTAATTTTTGAGCATTTTAGGTCGTCATAGGTTTTTCATTCTCCATTTTAAAGGTTTTCACATATTATTTTGTTTATCTTTCTAATATGTGTTGCTTGGACAGGTTCCGGGAACATGGAGATGGATGCTTGGAGTATCTGGTGTGCCAGCTGTCATTCAGTTTATCTGTATGCTGTTTATGCCAGAGTCTCCCCGATGGCTTTTTATGAAGGTACAGAGGTTATCTATCTTGAAAAGGCTTTTGCCGTGAACAATCCCTTTTTTGGTATAAATATCATATTTGTTAGAACTTAATCCATATTGTTTGGGACCTTACATGTACGCTTAAGCTTTTATGTTTAATGGTTGCTTAATATATTAATACTATGTGCAGAGTGACAAAGATAAAGCCATTGCTGTGCTTGCAAATATTTATGACCTTGCTCGCTTAGAAGATGAAGTTGATCACCTTTATGCTGCTGAAGAGGAAGAACGCCAGAAAAAGAATACTGTTAGATACTGGGATGTTTTTAAATCAAAAGAAATTAGACTTGCCTTTCTGGCTGGGGGTGGACTTCAGGTATGAAGTTTTAGATTAAAGTTTATTGAGGGACCCTAATCTGTCTTATGGGTTGTGTTCCTTGATTGACCATTTTTTATTGTCATCATTTTTGTTGTTCTACTGCTAATCATTCAGTAGGTATACATCCTCATTCATGTTGCAACTATGATATATACTAGCCTTTTAGATTCCTTTTTGGTCGGGTTCTGTTGCAAATGATGTTCATTCTTATTGTTTCTTATGGATTGTGGTTATTTAAAATTTCCCTATTGCATATGTGACGTTTGTGCATACATTTGGCTAGACAAGTTTCAAACTCGAGACCCCCCTTTCCGGGTTGATATCCCATATCCTCTTATTAGAGAAAGTGGCAACTAGTCAAGAAATCCGGCTCTATTTTCTAGTTAGGGCCCTGAAGCTTTACAAAAGCATCGTTGTTAATAGAATTGTAATTTCATATTTTCGATATTGGTTTACTTGGTTCGATGACACTGTCTATAGGTACCATTCAATTTCTGGACCAAATATGTCTATCTTATGTTTTCTGTGAGATGTTTTGAGAATTCATACCTGCTCTCCAGCTACATTTGAACTATTATTGTTACTCTTAAGTGTTATGGATACAGATTGTTCTTGTTGTTGGTTCTTTATCATAATTAAAAATGTCTGCAAGTGCTTAGGACCATATTCTTAATCGGTAGCCCGTTGTGATCATGCAGGCATTTCAGCAGTTTACTGGTATCAATACTGTCATGTACTACAGTCCAACTATTGTCCAAATGGCAGGGTTCCACTCTAACCAGCTAGCCCTTCTCATATCTCTCGCTGTTGCTGGTACAAATGCTGTTGGATCCATTGTTGGAATTTACTGTATTGACCATTTTGGAAGGAAAAAATTAGCTCTCTCGAGCTTATCTGGTGTAATTGTATCCCTTCTCATCCTTGCCGGAGCATTCTTTGGCCAATCATATGGTTCTTCTAATTCGTTCTATGGCCTGTTGGCAGTAATAGGGTTAGCCCTATATATTGTCTTCTTCTCACCTGGAATGGGACCTGTGCCGTGGACAGTGAATTCAGAGATTTACCCTGAACAATATCGAGGGGTATGTGGGGGGATGTCAGCTACTGTGAACTGGATCTCAAACTTGATCGTGTCCCAAACCTTTCTTTCGGTCGCTGAGGCTGTGGGTACTGGAACCACTTTCTTGATTTTCGCAGGCATTGCTGTGGCCGCATTTGTGTTTGTGGCTATGTTCGTTCCAGAGACTAAGGGGTTGACATTTCAGGAAGTTGAGCAGATCTGGAAAAAGAGGGCTTGGGGCAGTAGTTATAACACTGAAAGCCTCATTGAGCACGGAAATAACGAGTCCTTCCAAGGTACGTGATGTGTTGTGTAGTTGGGTAGAATGGGTAGTTAATTTAGAGATTTTCGAAAAATGGTTTCCATCTATCGTATGATCATATTTGAACTCTGTGCAATCTTATGTATTACAGAGCATATTTGAACTCTGTGCATGTGACCCAATCCTCCTGTGAGACCGTGGAATCATCTTTTATATTCCATGGTTGAGAGGTTTGTGGTGGAGGGTGAGGGAAGTACAGAAATTTGAGTAGGTTTGTTTTGTGGATAAATAAGGAGCTTGGGGGATGTTTTGTTGTACCCCAGCTAAATGCAATCTTCATTATTAAATATTAGCTGTTCAAATTATTTTTATGGTCTTGTCAGCAAAGTTGTTATATTGGTTTGCTTTTATGAATGGAATTTTTTTCATAGGACTCCTCTGTGGTTTAACAACTTGGATTGTGTAAAAGCATCCTCTTCTTTTTAAAGCTTATGACTGGTTGTCTGTTCTAATGGCAAGTAATCAAATTCTAGCCATCTTTTAATAGTGATGTTGATGTGTTACAACTGGGTGTATCACCTAACCCCTCTCGTAAGTTGCGGAAACATTTCTTGATTGGTAGAAGGTGGTATAAAAGTAGAGATAAATAAAAGCTGCCCAATAACTAGCAGTAAATAATAAGCGGAAAAGCATCCTCTTCTTTTTAAAGCTTATGACTGGTTGTCTGTTCTAATGGCAAGTAATCAAATTCTAGCCATCTTTTAATAGTGATGTTGATGTGTTACAACTGGGTGTATCACCTAACCCCTCTCGTAAGTTGCGGAAACATTTCTTGATTGGTAGAAGGTGGTATAAAAGTAGAGATAAATAAAAGCTGCCCAATAACTAGCAGTAAATAATAAGCGGAAATGGTGAGAAATGTCACCTTTTTAAACTTTTGTTGCATCAAAGTGAGTCCTTTAATAAGTTATGTTTAAAAGGGTACCTATTATGGTGAATTACCAAAATTGTTTTTGAATAATCAGTTTTTTTCTGTTTGTATTTTCATCTTCACACTTCGAACACTGGACTCAGTAACTCATCTCTCTGTACAATAAACTTGTTTGAAAATTGAAATCCCCCAAAGCATAGTCATAATAAATTTTCTATATATGTGTTTATGAGTCTTGTAACACTTTATCCATTCTTTTTCATTTGTTCTCCAAGTCTTTTGTAAATATGAAGCTGGTTTTGTGAATTTTGAATTTCCGAACCTTTCTAAGCTCTGTCTGAACCTTTCTAAGCTCTGTCTAAGCATTGATAAACACTGTCCGAGTCTTTATAAACACTGGCCGAGCCTCTTTAAAGTAGTCTCCGAACCTTTTTAAAGTAGTGTCTGAGCCTTTTACATCAGTCTCCGAGCCTTTGTGAAGATGTGTTCGAGACTTTTGTATCGCCGTTAGGTTTGTCAATGAAACAGTGTTCGTACCTTTTACATAAGTTTTTGAGCCTTTTACATAAGTTTCCGAGACTTTTAAATTACTCTCTGAGTCTTTTACACATAAGGCTTCGAGCCTTTTAAAGAAGTGTCCGAGAATTTTAAATTAGTCTCGGAGCCTTTTACATAAGTCTCCGAGCCTTTTGTAGTACTGTTCATCTTCTCCACTCGAAAATCTCAACCCTCAGTAAGCTTGACCCCCGAATGTGTCTGTGTAGTGCCATTTCATCACCAATCCAGTGATTGTCTGGGTTTCAACGGGACTTTCTCTCTCTACTTCATAACTTTGTCACTGTAAAATTGAATGAAAAGAATATGATATGGAACAACTATTAGGGGTATTTTTATCTGTTCACCATAATAGATACCTTTCAAACATAAGTTATTAAAGCAGTGACACTGTTGAAATGCCACCTCCAAAAAGTGTTATTTAATTTTTGAACCCTAAATAATAAAGGGCGTATTCACTTTTAACCAAACATGATTTACAAAAATCAGTTATACCCCGCATTTTAAAAATGATCGTTTGTGACCAATAAAATTACAATCTTACTAAAAGAACCTTCATTAAAACTTTCCCTCCAACACTCCACTAACACTATCACAAACCGGGAACAAAATGTAAACTTATATGACAAATATAACAAATATATAAGGGAAAATTCAAAACTAACCATTAGATATGTTAGGTAATTTTTTTTTAACCATATTTGAAATCTAACTATTTATAACTTTGTTTTTGCTTATTTACTGTAATATCCTTATATACAAAACAATCTCTCCTCTCTTTTCTCTCTTTTCTCTCTCAGCTCTATCTCAATTCACATGGGCGTCGTCTCTGGCCTGGGAGTGCGCCAACCGTCGAAGGAGCTGTCGGGACAATTGCACGAGATGCCTGAGTATAACGCTAGGCATCACCCCCTGCCCAAGCGACGCCGTATTTGGGCAGCTGTGGTCCCAGTGTCGCCACTGATACTCGTTTTTTCTGTCGTTAAGAAATTGCGAATTCAAAAGATATTTATAAAGTTGTTCCTAAGTAATGTGCTCTAAAGTTTTGAAACTTAATAAAGCGGTAAGTGAGGGTATCATTCACAAGGAGATGTCATTCATTGATTCTCGTTTTAGTGATTATTGAAAGTAATGTAAATAAGAACATGGCAAGGTTGAGAATGGTGTGTGTGAAGTGTAAGTATGTTCGTGTGTGTGTGAGAGAAAGAAATAACATGAAAAAAAGAACATGGAGAGATGAGAATGGTGATTAAAATGATAAATGTAAAATATGATGGATATGAGAGATGCAAGAATATGGATGCATAAGGTACTCATGACCACCCAAAACATTCACGCCACCTAAAATAACTAACCGTAAAGACACTCCGAGCACAGGTTCAACCTAGCCTTAAGTACGACCTCTAGATATGGAAATGGGAGAGTTGACTAGTCCTATATCTCTACTCACTGAGAGTGTATCGCATGAGCAACTACTAAGGACCGCGTTTAAGCACAAATATAAAAGGATCAAATCAAAGGATCGACCATCCGTCGTTACTCACCAATCACTTGTAAGCAACAACCAATGGAAGCATTAAGCATAAATGGACCCTTGACCAATACTCGCCAAGAATGTATCGCACGAGCAGCGGCCAAGAGTTGCAACCCTCAATTGCTACTCAACGAGGGTGTATCGCGCGAGCAACGCTCAAGGGTCGCGTAAGCATGTAGGTTTATAGAACCGAAACCCACAAAGGTATGGTGTGTGCGTTTCATGAATTCTACCCAAATAACCAAAAATACTCAAATCAATCCACAACATGCATTTCGGATAATCCATCGACATACGAGTAATCATGGGATATTTAATTAATCTACTCATAAATTACATTACTCTACTGTTAATCTCAATCATGAACACATACCAATTTCTATCCTACATATAAGAATGTAAAGACAATGGCTATCCCTAAATATGCATCAAGAGTTGGGTTGTCAATCCTACTTAATACAAGTCAAGTGTCAAATTATGAAGCAATTGAATGAGACATAACTCGAAGAAATCAAATACAAGTCAATCAAATAAACGGAATCAGTGTTAGGGTTTACATATTTCCCTCATGGGGATACACATCAAATAAAGAAAATACAAGAGAGGAGTAAAAAGAAGAAACCTAAGGTTTCAATCTCGGATCTCTAAGCTCGGAGAGGGGCCTAATTGTCATCTCGGATCTCCAAGCTCCATTGAAGCTCTTCCTCATCACATACAAGGTACGATGCTCTTTCCTCTTGAATCTCCTTCAATGATGGATGAGTGAAGGTAGAAGGTGGTGATGGAAAGGCAATCCATGGAGGAAAAATCTCCATGGATGCCTTTTAAAGCTTCTCTCTCACTTTCATGATTTGTTGAAGAAGATGAAATGGAGAGGATTTGTGTATTGAATGGGTAATTTAATGAATGAATGAATGAGTCTTAAAGAAAGTGGTGTCTTTATAGGCTTGAGAGGCTAGGGCATGGTTTGGACGTAAAAGGACAACATTGCCCCTCTAAAAATTGCTTAAAACCCGTCATTTGACTGTTCTCGGAAGACTCACAACACATAGTGTGCGGGTATGCTACCCGCACACTGTATTTTGGCACTCAGTTCGCGGGTAGGTTCATGGGTCCTTGCACAATAGTTGCTAAAATGGTCATAACTTCCTCTAGAAGACTTGGAATCGCAATCTGTAAAAATCGCAAGAAACTAGACTCTCGGGGCTTTCAGAATATATGTGGATTGAAACGTAGTTTGATATGAGGAGGGAGATATGACCCTTCAAAGTTGGATGTTCTGCACACACTTTTTACAATTTCAATCCTTTTTGCCTCCAAATCTCCTTTTGTCTGAAAATGCCTGTATTGACTATAATAGAGTCATTAGACACCAAAATACTCTAAAAAACAAGCTAAAGAATACAAAATTGAAGGTCGAAATATATAACAATTTTGGCTCGATCAAATACCCCCAAACCAAACATTTGCTCGTCCTAGAGCAAACAAAAGGACAAACAAAGACACAAGACAAAACAAATATGACTATCTAGAAATTTCCTAACACAAAGAAAACATGCTTCAAAGCCAACTATTAGAGAGATAAGCAAAAAAGAGTGGAAGTGAGGATTAGGCACATACAAAAAGTTCTAAAATAACTCCATGGCACCACATGGGAAAACTCGCACGACACGAATCCCACACTTTAAGTGCCCTTGCCTTGGAAATTACTCACTCTCACACCTCGAGCGTAATTCGCTTCGATTCTAGGTTCTCACATGGGATCTTTCTTCTTTTTCCTCTCGGAACCTAGGTTCACACTCATGCAAGATGTGTGCAAATGAAGTTATGTATTTGAATCAAATTAATTGTATACATTTAATATATAATAAAAGATTTTTTAAGTAAATGAGTCTCATGAAAGAATCAAGTGCCATGAACGTGGAAAGAGCATGCATCGACTTGTATTCCCAAACTAGACTTCCTAAAGGATCTGTAAGGATCTCTATTTTTGATTGGCTTATTTCATGACAAACCACATTGGGATCACTTTGTAATGGGTACTTAGGTCTCCATTTGTGTCTCATCTTTAACAAGCTTCCAAAATCCCAAGGTGCTTCAAGAGAGGTAGTTTACTAGACTTGACTTTCTTGAAGAGATTTAGTTGCACACACACACTCTCATGCTTGCTTAGTTTTCTTATTCTGATGCTTCATTTTGTGTGCATTTCACTCACTTCACCCTTGCACATCATTCATGTAAGATGGACATTATTCTTGTGTGCTGATAAGGGATTTTTTCCCTTTAGTGTGCTGAAAGACCTAGTGTGCGGTCTCTTACCATAAAGAAGCTCAAGCCATCACCAAATTTTTGTCACTTGAAGGATTCAAGAAGGGTGACTTGAAGAGTGGAGGCCAAAATGGAGCAAGATTGAGAGAAGCTAGTCTTGAAGACATGAACCACGAAAGCACAAGTGGTAGAAAAATCGATCAAGATAGCTCATGCTCTGAAAACTCAAGTGATAATGTGGGGAATTATCAAGAGTTCATTGACTGCCCTTAAAGATGTTTAAAGGGGAAAAATGATGAAGTTCTAAGGTTGATGGAAGAAAATCTCCAACTAAGAACTAGAGTGACTCACTTAGATAAAGAAGTGTCTCTTCTTAAAGTGAATGAAGTGATGTTGGTGAAGGAACTTGAAGAGGCAAGAAATACTCTTGCTAAGATGACTTCGAGTTTGGAAAAGCTTGATCACATGTTGAGCATTGGAAAGAAGCCCAATGACAAGAGAGGGCTCGGCTTTATGGATGATGAGTCCACCCATTCATTGGACAAGATAACTTTTGTGAAGGAATTTGTTCCTAGGTTGTCTCCTCTATCTCAACATCCGATGAAGACCTCTCCATTTATAACCCCTTGAAGACAGACATGATTAATGTGTCAAAATATGAGAAGGAGATTGAAGATTGCTACCAATGGATGAAGGCAATGAAAGATGAGCTTGCCAACAAAGACATCACCTTGAAGATTTTCAAGGATAGAGAGATAAGGTACCTTCAAGATTTGAAGAAGGATAAGATCAAGCAACCTCAAGCTCAAGGCAAAAGTAAAACTTCACCTCCTCAACATCCTAGGAGGAAGATTGGTCTTGGAGAGTCATCCAAGAGTGGCCAAGTAAAGATGCCAACAAAAGGTGAAGCTCAACTTCAACATTCAAGAGCTTCACACCTAAGCCTTGCTCAACCAAGAAGGCAAGCCATGCAACCTCAACCAAGGAGACATTTCACACCGATTCAACAACAAAGAAGGAAAGAACCTGTTCAACACCAAAGGCAACATCAAATGCGTGACAAGTCTTCATTGACCTCACAAGGATATGATATGACTTCTAATTTTATACTTACTTGTCTTTTTTGTGGTGTTGAGGGGCATATTAGGCCATATTGCCATAAGTGCATTAAGAAATGTAGGGTTGAGAGCATGGTTGAAATAAATACGTTTAGAAAGGCCAATATGCATGTGCCTAGGAAATCTAGAGAAAATGATCCTAGGAAATCTAGTAACATGTTGACTAAGACCACTAGGAATGAAAATGTTTCACCTAGGTGGATTAGAAAAGATGAACCCGCATGCTATTGTGTCAACATGTCACCCATAGACTCAACTAGGTCTAATTGACTTGGTGGATCTATAAGGGCTCTTGCCTCCCATTGACTTGGTTGGATTTAACCCTATTTGGGGAGCTCAAGCAAAGAGAGCGAACTTGCACTTTTGATATGTGCAAAAAATTGATCTACTTTATGCCTCTTTATTAATTGCTTGAGATTCTAGGTTGCACATATATAATCATATGGTATTTTTTGTTCAATAAGTGTGCAACCTTGCTTTGTTTGTAATCCATGTCACATTTATGTTCAAACATGCATTTTTGGACTACGAGATTTGATTGGGAAGTACTTTGAATGACTTATAATTTATCTCCATGACATGTGAACTTGATTTTATGACATGCTTTAAATGACATGCATGAAATGTTTTTGATTGCTTATATGCAAAATATGTGTGAAAGCAAATGAGAAGACCAATCAATAAGGATCTTGTATCTATGCAATCAATAAGGATTTTATATCCAAATTAGTATTATCTCTCTTCTTAATGGTTAAACAAGACTACTATCATACGGATAACTATCCGGAAAAATCTAAAAGGATCTCTTGATCCAATCTCTTGGTTTGCTCTTAAGAATTGATATAGTTGGTTGTGTTGAAAACTTTTGAAAAACTATATCATGTTTGCTTATGACAAAATGATACAAATTGGTTTGAATTCTTATGGAAACCCTTTTGATGTTTGCTTTGCCAAATATCATTGCTTGAACTTTGATGTTATATGTCTTGCATGCGAAGCAACAATTTTCACACAATTTTGTTAAAATAAAACTCCTTGAATCTCTCTTAATTAATTGAGTTGCATAAAGTTTATGTATATGATTATGCAACTGTCTTTTGTGCGATTATCTCTCTTTGCTAAAGCAACCTGATATGGGGAGCTCCTTTGCCTATCTCATAACAAAAAGGGGGAGAAGTCTTAAGAGATATAGGGGGAACATTTGTATGCTTTGGGGAGAAGTCTTGGGAGATAAAACCTTTTAGGGGGAGCATTGCACATGCATTTTTTTATATTGCTTTATTGAGTGCAATTGCTTCTTATATTTGTTCACCTCACTTGCACTTGTTCTTGGAAAGTGTTTTCTTGCTATTGTGTGTAGACAATGATCTACAAAGAGATTGAAAGCCTTGAAGACTTAGATCTTAGGTCTCTCTTATTGTAACGTAGAATATACTTTGTTGGCCAATAGCTTTATTTTTGTTTTGTGAGTATTATTTTGTGAGTGGTTGTTTTGTCATGAAATAGCCAAAGGGGGAGATTGTAAGGACCTCTATTTTTGATTAGCTTATTTTATGACAAACCACATTGGGATCACCTTGTAATAGGTAGCTTAGGTCTCCATTTGTGTCTCATCTTCAACAAGCTTCCAAGATCCCAAAATGCTTCAAGAGAGGTAGTTTACTAGACTTGACTTTCTTGAAGAGATTTAGTGGCACACACACTTCTCATGCTTGCTTAGTTTTCTTATTCTTATGCTTCATTTTGTGTGCATTTCACTCACTTCACACTTGCACATCATTCATGTAAGATAGGCATTATTCTTGTGTGTTGATAAGGGATTTTTTCCCTTTAGTGTGCTGAAAGACCCAGTGTGCAGGTCTTAGTGCGCAGGTAGATACCCGCGTAGTCACCAGCGCAGTTGGCCCTGGTGCATTGGTCGTCATGCGCCACACCAGCGCATTATGGACAATAGGTCAGCGCTTGTGGAGCGCTGATGGTGCGCCGGTCACATACCAGCAAACCCCATGTGCTCGGGTTAGTGCGCGGGTTACTACCTGCGCAGTTGGACCCGCACACTAAGTCTGGTTTGCCTTGTCTTTTTGTAAACTTTCTCAAAACGACGTAGTTTTGTCTATGGCTTCTTTATGTATGTTCTTTTCTCTCCCATTTCGTTTTAGTGCTTTAGAAATTGATTTTTAGAGAGAGGAAGTGTTTCTTTAGTAGGAGAAGCTCCAAAAGTGTTTTATTAACTCTCCAAACCCAAAACCCATCATCCTTCATGCATCATTGAGCTTCATTAAGGCATGGGTCTTCATCTTGAGTTAACTTGGTAAGTTGAACAAAAACCCCCCTTTGTTATTTGTTCATACATTCCAAGATGATGTCTTTATTGCAATTATTAGTTGATTAAATGCTAGGGTTCTACTTTATTGCATATATTTGTGAGTCTTGATAACATGATTGGGTTTGTATTGTGATAGCTAGTATTTAAAACCATTTTTCCCTCTAGCTAAATCTAGTTGTTTTGCATTTAGATATTATTGTTTAGGACCTCATTGATTGCATTTGTTAATTGCATTTATTGTCCTTGCCATTTTATGTGACAACATATGTTGATATGACTTTGTTTGATGACTAGATTTTAGACTTGCATATCTATATCTAGTTAGGTCTGTATAAGCATTCATATAGACATTGATATCTAGGATTTGTACTTAGTGTCATCTTTAATTCCTAAATAAGCATTTAGTGTTGCCTATCATTATTTGCATTTTGAATATTCATATATTCACTTAAGTTGTTAATCTCTTCTTTGAGAGTTAAGTCTTGTGACTACAAGGTGGTAGTGCACAAGCAAGTGAAGTCTTGCAATCAAGGTGTGGTTGGCAAGCAAAGAGATCAAGGATTCACTATAAAGACCCGTTGGGTAGTACTGGTGGGTTAGTGACCGAGAATGGTGTGACTAGAGGTCAACCTAGGTTGTAAACATTACTATAGTGGATTTGAGGATCGGTGTGACTAGAAGGATAGCCTGTGGTTTTTCCCTTGTTGAAGGGTTTCCACGTAAAAATCAAGTGTCTTTTAATTTCCGCATTTATACTTGATTTTATATTGTTTGTTTATTAGGTGAATTTTAAATATTGACTAATCAAGGAAAATTGGTTAATAGGTAATTAACTTGATTAAAACCTATTCCCCGCCCCCAACCTATTACCTATTAAAACCTATTAATAGGTAATAGGTAAACATTAATATAGTGGATTTGAGGATCGGTGTGGCTAGAAGGATAGCCTATGGTTTTTCCCTTGTTGAAGGGTTCCCACGTAAAAATCAAGTGTCTTTTAATTTCCGCATTTATACTTGATTTTATATTGTTTGTTTATTATGTGAATTTTAAATATTGACTGATCAAGGAAAATTGGTTAATAAGTAATTGGTTAATAGGTAATTAACTTGACTAAAACCTATTTCCCGCCCCCAACCTATTACCTATTAAAACCTATTAATAGGTTATAGGTAACCATTAATATAGTGGATTTGAGGATCGGTGTGGCTAGAAGGATAGCCTGTGGTTTTTCCCTTGTTGAAGGGTTTCCACGTAAAAATCAAGTGTCTTTTAATTTCTGCATTTTTACTTGATTTTATATTGTTTGTTTATTAGGTGAATTTTAAATATTGACTAATCAAGGAAAATTGGTTAATTGGTAATTGGTTAATAGGTAATTAACTTGATTAAAACCTATTCCACCTCTTCCACGTAAAAATCAAGTGTCTTTTAATTTCCGCATTTATACGTGATTTTATATTGTTTGTTTATTAGGTGAATTTTAAATATTGACTAATCAAGGAAAATTGGTTAATAGGTGTTGATGGTGATTTTTCGTTGTCACTATCAACGAACTTGTATCAAGCGAAAATAAGAACAGATAAGTGTAATACCCTCGGCCTGGTATTCATCCACACTGAAAGCAAGGTGATCAAGCACACACTGAAAGCAAAGCTGGAATCAAAGAAAGGCAGTTGGGCAGACAAACTACCAGAGGTGTTATGGGCATACGAACGACTGTCAGGTCATCCACAGGGGAGACCCCTTTTGCACTAGCATTCGGAACAGAGGCCGTAATCCCGACGGAAACAACCTTTACGTCACCCAGGGTGCAACTATATAGCCTCGAGCACAACGTCAACATGTTGCAGCAGAACTTAGACGAGCTTGAAGAAATCAGGGACGCAGCTCAAGTGAGAAACGCAGCGTATCAGCAGAGGGCTGCAAGGTACTATAATTCCCATGTTCGTGTGCGTAGATTCCAGCTCGGAGATTTAGTGCTAAGAAGGGTATCCCCGAACACTAAGGACAAGTCGGCAGGATCTCTCGCCTACAAATGGGAAGGCCCGTATATCATCAAGGGAGTTGTAGGGCATGGAGCCTACCTGATAGCTCACCCAGAAGGCAGCTTAGTACCCCGACCATGCAACGCTCAATATCTCAAGATATTCTACCCCTGACAAACTCACTCATGTTTAACGTTATTTTAGCTTTGCTTTAACTTATAGTCAAGTTAAGAGGTTTCTAATTCTTATTGTTATCTAATAAATTCCGTTTGCTAATAAAGAGGTTATTCATTGAAGACGATGAAATCCACGATAAAGAATGTTCAAATAAAGCAAAAACAACAGTGGCCACTTCGTCCGAGAACAAGCAGACTAAATTTAGTCACCTAAAACAAACCGGTCCGAGCAAATCTCGTTCAAAAATAATCATACGCTACGAGGCCGCGGGAGAGCGGACAAGTAGTTCTTGAAGGGCTGAGAAGCTGGAATAGCGCGCCCGCCTGGTTTAAGCAGTGCAAACGCACTTCTTAACCAAAAGGCAAAACCGAGGCACCAGGATAACTGGAAAACTGCTTGGAGCGCCGCCAGGAAGACTGGTGAGATGCGCAGTCGTGTTGGTTGGTCAACATAACCACCAACGATTCGACGAAACCTTGCACAGACAAAACCGGGAGACGTCCTAGGTGACTTTTGTAAGGACCTTGACGTATGGTTGTGGTGAGCCTCGACGAAACGTTAGGGTAAAACGATCGTCACAAGATCGGAGAAATTAATTGCCAGTTAAATAAGATACTCGGCTTAAAAAAGTTGTCAGTTAAATAAGATACTCGACTTTAAAAGAAAAATTGCCAGTTAAATAAGATACTTGGTCCAATGAATCAACGGTCAGTTTAATGAGATACTCGGCTTAATAAACGAGTTGCCAGTTGAATGAGATACTTGGTTAACTTTGGTGGTCGCCAAGCACTTGGTTGAAATTAAGAGTTCCAAAAATTCTTAAGATCTATGAGCCGAGTATAGGTGACCGAACAAATTATGCTTCATTTGTTTTTCTTTTGTTTATACGTTTATCATGCAGGGAACTGGACAGGCAGAATAGTGAATAGATTTCTTATATATGAGCGAAAGAATATACAATGGCTGTTACAAAAAAGAAAAAGAAAATTAATCAAGAAGATACCGGCGGTTGAGAACTACTTCCACCAATGCTCGGGTCCGGTTCCATCATATACTCATTCAGGAGACTATCATCAGAAGGCCAGACAATCACATCTTCCGGGGCGTCGTCATCTATCCAAGCGCTATAATCCACCCCGGGAACGGGCCCAACGTCAGAAGCCTCACCGTCGATCCCCACTTTCCCACAAGCGTGGAAAGTTAAGAAGGAATCAGCAGTGGGAACTTCCAGGTGCATGAGGTGTGGCTCTTTTCTCTTACTCCTGCAATATGCTCGCCACGTCTTCATCTGGAGCCGGAGGGATTCCAGAGAGGCATCCACATGCTTTCTGACCGAGAGGTTCCAGTTGGCCCTGGCCCGATCGGTTGCTATGTTCTTCTTCTTGAAAAACTCTCCGGCGGAGACCATTCCCCTCTGAAATTCCTAGAGAAGTAAAGCATCATAGGCTGGAGATCTTTTGAAGCGATCGACCCCCTGAATCTCCAACTCCAGCCTAGCTTCCTTCGACAGGGACTTTATCGTCAAGGCTTGACGTTCCAAGTCCTGAATCCGGCGCTCGTAGGAGGACTTGGCATCTTCAGCTGTCTGCTCGGCCTGGAGTCGAGCCTCCTGAGTAGATAACAACTGGTTTTTTAAAGTTTGGGCCTCTTCAGAAGCGAAAGATGCCTTCTGTTCAGCCTCGAGTTGACGCGCTAAGCACTGGTCCAGAAGCACCTGACCCGACCTTGCCCCTTCCTGACAAGCCAGTTCGGCCCGAGCACGGCGATCTTCACTCTCCTTCAACTGAGCTTCAAGCCTCCTTATTTTCTCTGTCTGACCATCACTAGCCTGGCAGACTTCAGTCATCTCGGCTACCATCTACAACGAGCCGATAACAAGTGACAAAAATGAAGTAAGCAATAAAGGAGATAAATATGAAAGTCTCAAGAGTTACTCACATAAGAAGCGTTGTTGAAGAAATGACAGAGCCGATCAGATAACGAACCGACCCTGAGATCGCTCCAACGATCCTCCCCTATATATGCTTGGCCCGAAGCCATAGCCTTCAACATGGCCTCGGGGGTAGGTACGCCAGACTGGGTTGAAGGGTCAGGGCTGCCAAGATTAGCCTCGGGGAACCTAACAGTAGGTACTGCCTGAGGGGAACTAAGGGGGATGCCAGGCTCGTCCCTCATCTGATCCCCTGGAGGAGAGTTCTCTATTGTTCTTTCATTCTCAGCAGCCTCCGCTACCCCCTCCTCATCCGAGGATGACTCGACGAAAGCAACTACTCAAGGAATCTTGGGGGCCGGACGACCAGGGGAGAACGAGGCTTTTCTTTTTTCGGGTTGCCTCCCACGAGTATTCAGGTCCGCTGTAGGGTCCTCAAAATCCGGATCGGAACGCCCCATTTCAGCACCACTTCCAGACGGCGCAGTGTTCAGTTCGGTAGAAATCAGAATCTCCGGAACTGTCACGTCTGGATGCTCCCTGGCAATTTCCGCATCCGGGGAAGTGGTATTCGGCTCGACTACAGCAGGCCGAGGAGATCTAGTTCCGCAGGAGAAGGCAGTTGGCTCGGAAGACTCCCCAACCTTCTCCTTCCCCTTTGTCGAAGGACCTGCTTGATTGCCTTCATCAGTTGCGTGGGCGGCCAATTCTTGATCCTGAGTTTCCTCAGGCATGTAATCCGGCACGTCGTCTGCACCCCCCTCGGGAATGTCTTCGGAAGAATTCCCATCAGAGTCACCTTGAGGAGGGGCTATCCCCGCATCCTGTTGACGTTTAACTTCCCTCCGGCTCGCCTCCACAATACCTTTCATTCGGCGGGCTTGGGCATCGCACACTACATCTATGTCGTACACTAAAAAAAATAAAAAATAAATAAATAAATAAAATTTTTTAGAAAGACAGATAAAGCAACTAAATAGCAAGGAAGAAATAAAGAACTTACAGCGACGCCGGCGTGCAGAAAGTTGAGGGAAGAGGCGAGCCGTTATCATCTTCTTTTCATCGAAGAGGTAAGGTCTGCCCCTCTTTTCCACGGGACGGAAGGCCGCCCGAGTCATGGTTTTGAGCTCTTCATCCGTAAAAGACGAAGTTATGTGGTTCCAATAGGGTGTGCAGAAGTACCGAGGCACCCGGTGAGTCATCTCGGAACCCTCGATGTCAAAAGAAATTGACCGTCCCCAGTCTCCACCCACGAAGAACCAACTATTCTTCCAGAACTTGTTTGAGGTGGGGAAGCCCCAAACAAACCCTTTCATCTTTTCATCAGCGGTCGGCATCACCCTGTTCTTTACGATCGCGTCCTTGGGGACCCAAGTCTCGGGCTGAGTTGAAAGCAGGAAGTAAATCCCAGTCTTTCCCAGAGGCCTCAAAGAATAGAAGTGACTAATTTCCCGAGGGGTTGGGGGTGGTCGTCCCATCCTATGCCACATGTGCCACATGCACATCAAGATCCGATAGCTATTCGGAGTTAGTTGAGCGGGGGCGAGCTGAGCTTCGGCCAAAAACCACGTAATGAAGGGTTGCAGCAGAAGCGTCACCCCGTAAGAAAGCATCGCCCCATAAATCGCCACTTGACCGGGCAGGGGGTTCCACGCAGCCCGACCGTTAGCAGGGTTTAATGAGATGGTGTCGCTGTCCAGATCAAAACGGTTCATATATTTAATGACTTCTTCGGGGCCGACCACATTTGGCTCAACGTCGTAAGCGTAAACTCTCTCGGGAGAGAAGACGATACGAGCCTCCCTGTGCTCGCCCTCAATGTCTTTATCGACCACCCTTTGGGGCCCGACTCGAATTTCCCAAACAAAGGAACCTTTGTTGATGTCGCGATTGCTTTGTTTCTTCCCCATTCTTTTCCACGGCCTAGAATTATCACAAGCCTCAGAAGCAGAACTGGAATCGGTTTCAGGCTGATAGGATTCAGGCTGTGACGAACTGGAAGAAACTGATGAAACTTCACGATGCAGTCCAGATAAGTTAAGTCCGGAGACGTCAGCGTCTATAAATCGGGGCTGATCGGGAATTGGATCACCAAGCAACCTGTGGACAGCCGTAATAGTACAAGTATCACCTTGCTCAATGGCAATCATAGCAACAGTAAAAAGACGATGTCTAGCAGAGGGATCCATGAGAACTAACCTTGAAGGATTGAAGAAACGAGAGGTACGGCAGGATCTTCGAGAAGGTCGAGAAAAGGTTTGGAAACCGAGAGAAGTAAATCTTCGCAGGACGAGATTACAGGCAGGGAAACAATGGCAGAAATCTGGGAAACAATGGCAGAAGTCTGGAAAACGGTGGCTGAAATCTGGGAAGTAATGGTAAAAAACTTGAATAGGGGTTTTCCCCTTTGAAGCAATACTCCTATATATAAGCATGTCACCAGTCCCAAGACACGAAACCCTAGAAAGGGTAGGTGAGGAGAAGCGGGAAAGGTTGGGATAAGAATCATGACGTGAGCTGTACGGGCACGAACAGAAGGGTCGCATCTCATAAATGCCACGTACCACGGCTAAACAAAAGAAGACAGGTGGCAGTAAAGAGAGGCACCGAGCCGTCGAAGAGACAGTCAGTCACCATCAAAAGATCTTCAAATAAGAAAAGAATCAAACGCGTGCAGGCGTAATTAAGACACGTCATTAACGTTTCGAAGCGAACGAGGAATTTGAAATCCGACATTGGTGAAGAAGACGATAAACGAGAAAAAGTCATGAAAAGTTAAATATTTATCCCGAGTAAGCAGGATACATTCGGTTCAAATATTTAAGGGGGTATTGTTATAAGTAAAAATCATCATTAAGGAAACGTCATTACAGTAAGGGGCCACGTAAGCAAAGTCGAGAAAAGTCAAGCGTTAAAGGGTAGAAATTCCCAAGGGAATTTACTCGGCAAAGAGTAAAGCAACCCGACCACAGACGAAGAAACTGGCTCGGGCATACTCGGGCATACTCGGCATACTCGGCATACTCGGGCATACTCGGGATCAGATAACGAAGACAAGTACTTCATAAACATATGGATAGAATCAGAAGCAATCAACTCCACAATAAGCAACGATACGACTATCAGAGTTCAATTGAAAGGCAAATAGATTTCCCGCAGATAAAGGGTGAGGAATCCGACGCAGATTCGGACTCAGCCAAAACAGGAAACAGGATAAACTCCATAAAGAGACAGACTTCAATTAGAACTAGGAAATCACACAAAATGCGGGTATCACAACACCAAACCCTAGCAAATAACATGTATAAATACCCCAGTAAGAAACATGATGGAGGCAGGGTGTGAATTAGCAGGATAAGTCAGAGAGAAATACTTTGTAATTGAATTCTTGATAGTGGATTTGATTGTGTTGCTCAAGCAACAACCCGTGGATTTTTCTCCAGTTAAAATGAGTTTTTACCACGTATTCGTATCTCTTGATTTATTGTTTTCTTGCGGTATTACACTTATCTGTTCTTATTTTCGCTTGATACAAGTTCGTTGATAGTGACGAAGAAAAATCACCATCAACAATAGGTAATTGGTTAATAGGTAATTAACTTGATTAAAACCTATTCCCCCCTATAAGTTATTAGACACACTTCTTAGTATTATTTTCAAGATAAACTAGGTCTTTCCATTTGGTTGTAATGGGGCCATGGGTGAAATGAGGTGAACAAAGAATAGGAAATGGAATTCAAAAGTCACTAATCATGCTAAGACACTTACATTACACACTCATACATAGCTCTACTTAACAACTTAAAACACTAGCGTCTAGGCTTAACTTTCATTACATTGTGCAATAATTATGTACTCTAATTTGTGAGTACTTTGCATTTAACATGCAAGACTCTTTGTGCATTTTTTTTTCTTTTGTCTTTTCTTTTGCACAATTTTCATTTTGACAATTTAAGCTCATAAGTGCACATTTTTCGCACTTTTACATTTATGAGCCATTGACCTTGCACATTTACAAATATTGCCTAAGTACACACTATCTTTACATATTAGAACTTTTTCTTCTGACTTCCACAACTACACATCCTCACATGATTAACAACAAAGGTACAGAATTTGTTTAGGTTATATGGCTATATGGTTATGTTATGGGTATGAAATGAACGGTTAGTGTTTGGCCTCAAAATTAGAAATGGAGCACACATATAGGGACATGGAAATGTGTTTATGCTATTTTAATAGTCATGCATACACATTGCCTAGGATCATTTCCAAAATTCCATCTAAAAAAGGAATACAAACTTTGGTAAGCAGTCCACATATATGATGCATGTTCTATGACACATGATGATTGTGTGATGTAGTGAGACTATGCATGGTGTTCAAATTGTGTTTAAAGATTTGAAAACATTTTCCCTCGTATTTGCACGCTTTTGGCTCGTGTTTGTAAACCCACAAGGGTATCTCCACTATTAGAACAAGACGCTTGAGCACTGAGTCCCCTTAACTTGCATACCAAAAGATGGGACTAACTCATGAAGTGCAAGTGAGACCCCTAAAATAACTAAGAGCTATGGACAACACACTACGCATACACAAATTCACCACAAACATTATGCTCAAGGTATCTCACCAAGCTAAATTAAGCTCGAAAATTTTGGCAAAACAACAAATTTTAAAAATTTAGACACGCAAAATGGCTCAAAACACAAAAGACACAAAAGACAACATAACAAAGTCGTCTACACCCCCAAACCAAAACCCAACATTGTCCTCAATGTTGAAGACAAGAGAGTCCGGCCTAGCGGAGCACACCTAACACGACTCAAAACCAAACAAACCTAGGCACTTATTGACAGTGATTTTTGGATTACGTAAAGTCGATCACGCGTCTAACATGTTATTGCAAATTGTTAAAGATGTTGTGAAGAAAAGGAAGAAAGCAAAGCATGCAAACACTAATTTTACGTGGTAAAACCCCAAATCAGGGAAACATCTACGGTTGCCGGTGATGGCGAGAAGGAGAATTCACTATGATAAAATTGTTACACACTCAGGCTCTCTTTTCTTGCGTATCTCTCTTTTTTGTCTCTTTTTTATGTATATCAGTGTATATTTTTCTATATTTTCAATGACGTTTTATGGTCTATTTATATGTGTATAGAACCCTAAATCTTGGTAAACAAATAAGGAAAGGTAGTGGTGTCTAATTAGGACTCGTTACTTGTTGAAGTCGTTTTTATCTTCTTTCCTGTTTCGCGTCTTCCATAAATTGAATGAATTAGACTTGTTGATTGATTGAGACTCTGATATCTATAAGGAAGTTTATTTCCTTATCAGAGTGTACTGCAAGGTGCCTTGTTTAAGTGTAACTCTTTTTTCTTCGTATTTGAGTCGTAGTTGCCTTTAATATCTCCCATGCGTTATCTAACTGACCAGCTATCTAACCCGACCAGATCTCTTTTACCCTGATCGGATTATCTTTTCCTGACCAAGTCATCTTTACCGATCGGCTAGTTTCCCCGACCAGGTTACTTGTACCCGATTAGTTAGTTTCCCCGACCATCTTGGACAACCTTGATCAATCCCTGAGATCATCTATTGGTCATCTTGGGTTGATCTTTCCTAGCTGACCTTGGTAACGTAGCATATCTAATCACCGTACTTTCAGGTGATCATGCTGACTTGTTATGCTATCAAAAAATCCCTATAACAATACCCTCTCAAATCCGTGAGATGAGCTATTGACGGTTTAATCGAAGGGGATTTGAATAACTTTTTCCTTTGACTTTTTGACGCTTATGATCTTATCACTTTATCCCGATCAAGTATCTTATTAAACTGATCATTTTTGTTGCTAAACTGATCAAGTATCTTATTAAACTGACCAGTCTTGGACCAATCGGTGTCCTGGCTCTGTGCCCAGGATACTTCCCGACAACCTTGGTCCTTGTAGCTGGACCGATCGGTGTCTTGGCTCTTTGCCTAAGATAATTCCCGACCTTATAGTTGAATCGGTCGGTGTCCCGACTCTTTGCCTAGGATCATTCCTGACCATTTTGGTTTTTGAAGTTGATTCAATCGGTGTCCCGATTACTTGTTCGGGATAATTCCCGACCGTCTTGAGTCTTCAGCCAAGAGGTGTTCTGGGAACCTTGCCCCATTTTTCCCTGTTTTTCCCATGCAAACAAGTCACCAATGACGTCTCTCAGTTTTTATAGTTTACAAGGGTTTAGCCGAATCGTTAGTGCAATACTAACACAGCCGAACGTATCTCACCAGGTTTTCCCCGATGGCCTACCCGAGTGTTTTTTTCCCTGTATAACCGGCACTTCGGGGTGGCCGGATTGCTGACAATGCTTTATATGCACCCAGTCAATTCGGTAGGTGCGTCGGATCTCTAATAACCGACTTCTCAGCCTCTCGGGCACCTTCATCCACCATGGTAGGTGTCAGCGCTACGAGTTTATCTTTGATAACAAAGATGATTATAAAAATTCGAACACCATTCTTGGCTTCTTTATTAATTGATTTGGTTTCGACCGCGGCTCCTGCTACAGGTCTGGTAGTTGATCCACCCCCTAGCACTTCTGTTGTCGTTTGTTGAGGAGCTTCAGATGTTGGATCCACATCGGAATTCCTTCTGTGGTATATTCACGAGGGTTCTTCGAAGTTGAGTTCAACCCCCTCTTTCTAGCGCCAATTGTTGACGGTGATTTTTGGATTACGTAAAGTCGATCACGCGTCTAACAGGTTATTGCAAATTGTTAAAGATGTTGTGAAAAAAAGGGAAGAAAGCAAAGCATGCAAACACTAATTTAACGTGGTAAAACCCCAAATCAGGGAAACATCTATGGTTGCCGGTGACGGCGAGAAGGAGAATTCACTATGATAAAATTGTTACACACTTAAGCTCTCTTTTCTTGCGTATCTCTCTTTTTTGTCTCTTTTTATGTATATCAGTGTATATTTTTCTATATTTTTAATGACGTTTTATGGTCTATTTATATGTGTATAGAACCCTAAATCTTGGTATGCAAATAAGGAAAGGTAGTGGTGTCTAATTAGGACTCGTTACTTGTTGAAGTCGTTTTTATCTTCTTTCCTGTTTCGCGTCTTCCATAAATTGAATGAATTAGACTTGTTGCCTAATTGAGACTCTGATATCTATAAGGAAGTTTATTTCCTTATCAGAGTGTACTGCAAGGTGCCTTGTTTAAGTGTAACTCTTTCTTTTTCGTATTTGAGTCGTAGTTGCCTTTAATATCTCCCACGCGTTATCTAACTGACCAGCTATCTAACCCGACCAGATTCTTCATCATCACTTGACCATAATCATTTCAAAATTGATGGAGTGAGAGCATGACAACCTCCAAATGGCACTAAACAATAAGCACAAAACCTATACAAAAATGAGCATGCATTAAAAATCCCCAAACTGAATTGGGCTATATATGACAATTAAAACTGTACACTCGCATGCAACATTCACTAGAACCTTCGGCTCATCCATTAACAAAAGAATAAATCAATAATAACCAAAAATCAAATATCATCATTCAAAATTGATCTATCATATCAAAAATTTGCCATCCTCGCACTATCCACCAATATCTCCACCAATTATTCAACTAAAGCAATAAAACTAAAAAGCAGAAAAGAAAGTTTAGAAATTCAAACTTAGGTGGGTTGCCTCCCACAAGTGCTCTATTTATCGTCTGGGCAAGATGTTGTTGTGGCACTTTGGCTCTTCGAACTCTAATTTGCTGTTCTCCTTCATGAAAATGAAATCCTTGCTCTTTTTATGAGCACTCCTTGCTTGCTTGTCCCTCCAAGACTCGCAAGTTGTCGGTGTTTCTTCCCAAGAGTTAAGAACCTAGCATTAATTCCCAAGCTGCACAAATCGCTTCCTAGAGAAGCTATAGACAATCTATACACTCACAAAACATATTAGAGAGTTCAGGAAAACAAGATTTTCAATTCATGCAATTGCCAAACCAAAGCTTATACCAATTATTAAAAAAAAACAAACTCAAACAAACTAAACAATTCCACAATAGATGCTTCCCTCCAAACTTATCTCTTTCCATATATTCATGCTCATAATAACAAATTGAGGGATAAGAACTTAGTTTACAAGAGAAAAATAAATTGTGCAATCATAAAACACTCAAAAGTAAATAAAATGAAAACAAGCATAGCATTTGAATCAATAAGCACAATCAAAAACCATTCCACAAGCATAATTGATAACATCAAACCCTTCCCAAAGATTTTAAGCACATACATCGGTGCACTCCAATCAACTCACTTACATATGCTTCGGCAATATGCACAATACCCATAAACGTTTAAGCTATGCCCATACAAGTAGGGTAATTCTAAAAAGATAGAAACAATGAGAGGAGTCGATACCGAAGTTCCAAATTTTGGGAAGAAGTTTGCAGAGACTATCTCTAGCTGCGCTTGGTCCTCTTTTCCACTTGATGCTCTACGCGGCACTACTCGTGTCCTTGGTTGCATTAACCACATAGGCCGTCTTGGCACTGCCGTTTTTCTTGGTGAAGTTGTTGCATTGCCATAAATGCACTCAATGTTCTCCTGAGTTGTGAGGTCTTGGCTTCGGCGCTCCACTTCGCGATTGCTGGTCAGTACTCCAACCTTGATTTGATTGCTCACCAACCGAAAAATTTTCTTTCCTTGCACAAACACAACTCAAACAACATCAAAAAGCATATGTTTTAAATAAAAAGAACAATAACAGACAAACACAAAAAAAACAACAAACAAAAAGAAAGCTAATAAGTTAGTTGCATTCCTAAATTATTTGATAAAACTAGAAACAATCAATTGATAGGCCACCTCCCCGGCAGTGGCACCATTTTTTATACTCGATTTTTTTGTCTTTAATAAATTGCAAATTCAAAAGATATTTATAAAGTTGTTCCTACGCAATGTGCTCTAAAGTTTTGAAAACTTAGAAGCGGTAAGCGAGGGTATCGTCCACAGGGAGGTGTCATCCGTCTATTGTTTCTTGTTTTAGTGATTGTTGAAAGTAATGTAAATAAGAACATGGCAAGGGTGAGAATGGTGTGTGTGAAGTGTAAGCATGTTCGTGTGTGTGTGTGAGAAAGAAATAACATGAAAAAAAGATAAGAAAGATAAGAGAACATGGAGAGATGAGAATTGTGATTAAAATGATAAATGTAAAATTGGATGGATAGGAGAGATGCGAGAATATGGATGCATAAGGTACTCATGACCACCCAAAACATTTGCGCCACCTAAAATAACTAACCGCAAAGACACTCCGAGCATAGGTTCAACCTAGCCTTATGTACGACCTCTAGATATGGAAATGGGAGAGTCGACTAGTCCTCTCTCGCTACTCACCGAGAGTGTATCGCATGAGGAACTACTAAGGACAGCGTTTAAGCACAAATATAAAAGGATCAAATCAAAGGATCGACAATCGGTCGTTACTCACCTGTCACTTGTAAGCAATAACTAATGGAAGCATTAAGCATAAATGGACCCTCGACCAATACTCGCTGAGAGTGTATCGCAAGAGCAACGACCAAGAGTTGCAACCCTCAACTGCTACTCACCGAGGGTGTATCGCGCGAGCAATGCTCAAGGGTCGCGTAAGCATGTAGGTTTATAGAACCGAAACCCACAAAGGCATGGTATGTGGTCTTCATGAATTCCACCCAAATAACAAAAAATACTCAAATCAATCCACAACATGCATTTCGGATAATCCATCAACATGCGAGAAATCATGGGATATTTAATTAATCTACTCCTAAATTACATTACTCTACTCCTAATCTCAATCATGAACACATACCAATTTCTATCCTACATACAAGAGTGTAAAACAAGAGCTATCCCTAAATATGCATCAAGAGTTGGGTTGTCAATACTGTTTAATACAAGTCAAGTGTCAAATTATGAAGCAATTGAATGAGACATAACTCGAAGAAATCAAATACAAGTCAATCAAATAAATGGAAGTAGTGTTAGGGTTCATATATTTCCTCTATGGGGATACACATCAAATAAAGAAAATGCAAGAGAAGAGCAAAAAGAAGAAACCCAAGGTGTCTATCTTGGATCTCTAAGCTCGGAAAGGGGCCCAATTGTCATCTCAGATCTCCAAGCTCCATTGAAGCTCCTCCTCCTCATAGATAAGGTAGGGTGCTCTTTCCTTTTGAATCTCCTCAAAAAATGGATGGGTGAAGGTAGAAGATGGTGGTGGAGAGGCAATCCATGGAGGAAAAACCTCCATGGATGCCTTTTGATGCTCCTGTCTCTCTCTTGATTTGGTGAAGAAGATGAAATGGAGAGGATTTGTGTATTGAATGGGTAATTTAATGAATGAATGAATGGGTCTTGAAGAAAGTGGTGTATTTATAGGCTTGGGAGGCTAGGGCATGGTTTGGGCCTGAAGGGGCAATGTAAAAATTGCCTAAAACCTGTAATTTGGTTGTTCCCGAAAGACTCGCAACTCGTAGTGTGTGGGTAGTTTGCGGGTAGGCTACCCGCACACTGCATATTGACACTCAGTTAGCGAGTAGGTTCGCGAGTCCTTGCGCAACAGTCACTAAAATGGTCATAACTTCCTCTAAAAGACTTGGAATCGAAATCTGTAAAAAAAAAACGCTGGAAACTAGACTCCCGGGGCTTTCCGAATATATGTAGATCGAAACGTGTTTTGATCTGAGGAGAGAGATATGACCCTTCGAAGTTGGATGTTCTGCACGCACTTTTTACTATTTCAACCCTTTTTGCCTCCAAATCTCCTTTTTGCCTTAATATGCTTGCATTGACTAGAATAGAGCCGTTAGACACCAAAATACGCTACAAAATAAGCTAAAGGATATGAAATTGAGGGCCAAAATATATAACAATATTGGCACGACCAGCCACGCCTGGGTGATGCAAGCCAAGGCATGGCAATAGCACCGCTGTGTTGGTCCATCCCGGCGGTGCTTCGATTTGGAGAGAAAAAGAAAAAAATTTAAAACCCTAACTTACCAACTTTTCATGTTTTCCTCTATTATGTTTTTCGTAAAACCAAGTTTGAATATGTTAAAAAAAAGCATGAAACCATGTTGTTCATGTTAAATATATTATATCTTAAAAATGTTTGTTTTGATTTGTTAGCTCAATAGGATTGAGTGTTACGCGAGTTCTATACTTAAATCCTCCCATTATTCTTTAAGAATTTTTTTTCCAAAGTTAAATGCTGGTTACGGTTGGAACTCCAACAGATAGAGAGGGCTTTAATAGCCTAACCAGTGAGTTAGTTATAATTTTATAACAATGCTATTTATAATAAAACCAATTAATTTTCACTTTTTTCAAGGTTTCACGTTTGTTGTCAATTGGTCATGGTTTCATGTTTTTGCCAAGAACAAGGTTTCACATTTCGTGAAACGTTCTAGAATTTATAAAATGAAAAAATTTCAATAGATCTTCCCAAAATTCAAACTCAAAGCAAAGTCATGTAATGACTCAAAACTCATGTTAAATTAAATGTTTTGAACTTAAATAATGATAAACGAAGGATATTTACACACATTAACCCCTCTGAGAACTAATCCAATAGTCTTTTTTTTTTCAAAACTTTTCTCTAGCAACTGTCCCCAAATCTTTTACTTCAATCCAAAAACCCAATTTATTAAGTTTTGATCATTGTTTTGTGAATGAAATTAGTATTTTTCCATATGATTTAATCTTTGGTTTATATTGGCTGATGGAAGAAGAAGATAAAGAAGTAAGAAGAAACATGTCCGCAAGAGAGAAGAAGAAGAAATGAAGAAAATTAAAAAATTAAATTGTTGAGGGTTATTTTGGTAATTTTAGCTAAAGGGTGAAAAGATTTATTGAAAGTTGGTTATAAACCGTTAAAATTTCAAATAAGGTTAAAAACAGTTTTATATAATTTGGATGACTATGTTTGACAATTTTCACACATATATATACAATAATTTTCAAATAAGTGCGCACCGATAGAATTATATAAGGACATTGAATGTAAGTCACTCATTTTACATATTTTGACTTGGCATGTATGCACTTGTCAAAACTCTTTTATAAATGAGTGGCTCACATTCAATGTCCTTATATAATTCTATCAGTGCGCACTGACAGGAAAAGGACTACATATATATATATATATTGTATATAAATATGTTTCTCCAATGTAAAAATGACTATACAATGTTAAGTTGACATGAAAAAAAAAATTATAAATACTGTCAAGATGATTGTTTACTTTTAGAGGGTCTGTTGTACAATTTTTAGAGGATCTGTCGAACAATTATTTTATGTGTAATTCTAGGCTGTCCAAATGATGTGGTATACGAGTTATCAAAATCATACCACTCACAACATAGTCCGATGATTAATAAGATTTTGATAACTCAAATGTCACATCTTTTGAATCTATTTTTTGGACAGTCTATCATTACTCTTATTTTATAGGACGACTCAGCATTGACGATAAATATTATAAATTGTTAATAAAGTTGTTTGATTAAGAATAAAATAAATATACATTCTATTAATAAGTTGTATTTTAAATATAAACATTGGAGTTTGAATTTTCATTTAGTTGTCTATCGAGTATTTTTTTATGACATGTTGGAAGTAAATTTCTTAACATCGTTGACATGTCAATATTTATTGAAATGCAAAATGTGAGTATGATTTTAACATGTCTTTCTTGCTAAATATAAACTTGGTTAAGAAAAGCTTTATATGTTTACATGTTTCTAAGTGTTTGATTTTCATTTATCTTACTCAGTTTTAAAGTGGAGTTTTCAAAAATGATTTTTTTTTTTATCAAAAACTCTCCACAGTTGTTCTCGATTGAAAGGCAAAACCTGTCATGATCTATGGTGACAGATTTTGTTGTGAAACTTGACAATTTAGAATTTTTTCAAGTAATCTTCATGGCGTGACAGGGCAACAAAAATGTTGACCTTATTCAAGTCAAAGCGAAAAAGAAAAGATCCCGGCAAGGAAGATTTTTCAAAAAGAGTTGGTGTGCCTTTAGAACCTCGAGAAAAGCAGTTGCCAATTGTTTATCATTGAGAACTCTTACCTTTAGACTTCGTTTGGTGTACGGGATTTGATTGGACTGAGATTGAACTTGATTGGATATGATTAAATATAACATTGTCTATTGTTTGGTGTAACATGAGATTTAACTAAATAGTTCAATTTTATGTTTGGAATGATTTGAGATTGGATTAAAAATAATATGATGAATAATTTATATTTTCATTATTATTTTTTACTTTCTTCAATAAATTAATTTTATTTGATTTTATTCTTCAACTAAATTTTAACAAATATTATTTTAATAATATTTTAATTTTCTATCTAATTATTAAAGTCTAACAATTTTCAACTAATTGAACTTATGTGGAAAATATTATATTATGAAGAAAATGAATTACAATTATATTCAACTACTATTTTCTTTTAACTCAGACAACAATGATTTATGATTCAAATTTCTTTTAAAAAAACAAATGCAAACTTGTTTTGAATAAAGTATTTAAATGATACTAGTATCACGTGTATGAAACTAGTGCATTTATAAAACTATACTAGTTTCACGTGTAAACTAGTGTATTTGTAAAACAATACTAAGTTTCAAAATAATAATATATTATGTTGCTATTAATTAGGTTTTTTGTTATTTTTTCTTTTTGCTATCATTATTTTAATATGTCTATATTATTGTATTTTTCATTTGGAAGTTTTAATGCGACTATTGTGGAGCATGCAATCGAACGGCCTTTGAGCGTTGGATCTCCTCCATTCGAAGGAGACCAAAGTCGATTCCTTCCACACTAGATCATATCGAATCTTCTCCAATGACAAAGGAGATCGACTCTTCTCTATTGACGGAGGGGATTGACTACTTGAAAAGGTAGCGGTGAAGGTGGAGATGGAGGTGGAGGTGGAGGAGCTTCCACCGTTGGTTAAGATCACCCTTTCAGATTTTTGTTTTCACAGTCAATGGTGATTCCCCAAATAAAAGATTTGTGTGCTTTTTTTTATATAAAAGATTTGTGTTTTTTAATGCATATTTGTGCTCTTTTTTAAGACAAATTTGCGTGTTCCTTTTTTTTAATTTGTAAATATTTTTATTTTATTATAATTTTTTAATTGAATTTGTCTATATCAAATAAATGCTAATATAATAACTGGGGGTATTTTAGACTTTTAGAATGAATAAGGCAGTCATTTCGGAACCCCGTTCACTGGTAACGCAGTGAAAATAGGTTTTAAAATTTTATACAGATCGTAAACGATCTGGAACCAGTGAACTTAAGATCGTAATTATTTCGGAACTAATACATACAATATGTAAACATAGGAAATTGTAATAAATAAATATAATAAAAAAATTAGAACCTTACCAATGTTCGAAGGCTCCTTCACTTTACGATATGTTCCTGGTCTGTACTACCGATCTTCCTAGCTATTCCCGGAACTGGTAACTGCATGTGGGCGCGTCATGTACTCATGAACTTAGGAGGATATAGAGAAAAGAAAAAGAGATAATTTGTTCCAAGAGAAAACAAAAATTAGAACAATTCTAGTTGTAAAAAAAATATCTTATATATATTTTTTCTCTTTCTCTCTCTCTCTCACAGTTTCTTTCTTTCTCACTTTCTCTCTTCTCAATCTCAGTATCTCACTTTCTCAGATCTCTCTCTCCCTCTCTCTCTCTCTCTCTCTCATTTTTTCTCTCTTTCTTTCCTTCTTTTCTTCTCGTCGCCGACAGCCACCGATCCCGTCGCCGGTGCACCGATCTCTTCTTCATCCATCGCCGTTCTCCTCTTCATCCCCTCCGATCTCCGATCTCTTCTCTCTTTCTCTCTCTTTGATCTCTTCGGATTTTGGGTTTGTGACTTTGTGGTGGGGTGTGTGTGTGTGTGATTTTGGGTTTGTGCGATTGTGTGATTTGTGTGATTTTGGATTTTGGGTTTGGCTGGTTTGTGATGGTTGTGTGTGTGTGATTTTGAGTGATTTTGGGTTTGTGATAGTTGCGTGTGTGTTTGAATTGATGAAGTGATTAGGGATTGAAAATTTAGGGTTGGGTCATTTGGGTATTTCAGATTTTCAGGCCTAGGATTTAATTGGGTATTTTAGGTGTAGGGTTTGATTGAGTGTTTGGAATTTTGGATTTTTTTTTTTAAAAAAAAAAATTGGAACCGATCGGTGGAACCGGACCAGAACCGTCGGAACCGTCGGAACCGGAACCAGAACCGGACCGGAACCGGCGAAACCAGAACCTGCGGAACCGAAACCGGAACCGGAACCAAAATCGGAACCGGAACCGACGTCATGTCTACTGATGACTGATGGTGATGAATGAGTTTTTTTGTGTGTTTGTGATATGGGTTTTGACTGATAACTTATGACAAGATGAGTTTTGATTGGTGGTGTACTGTGATATATTCTGATGAAAGTATGAAACCTAATGAAAACTGGTGGTTCAGTGGTTGGGTTGTTTTTTAAATAAAAAAAATTAAAAAATTAAAAAATAAAAACCGGTTCCGACAGTGGTTGGGTTGTTTTTTAAATAAAAAAATTAAAAAAATAAAAATCGGTTCCGAACAGTCGGAACAGGTAGAACCAGACCGGAACCGTGGAACCGGAACCTCCCTAAGGGAGGTTCCTGTTCCGGTTCTAGTTTTTCCATAATCGGAACCGTCGGTTCCAAACTGGAATCGAAACTGGCGTCATATCTAATTCACACACCCAATGTTTGTATCATATACAAACACTTATATATTTGCTTTGTGTGCTTTACTTATCTATTGATTCAAGCACATTAATTTGTATCCCATACAAATTGAAAATCTGATGATGCGAGTGTGTGTGCTGTTTTTGTTATCAAAATATATATCAAAATATATATTACTATAACTAAAACTCCTTAATCGATATCTTTTCAATTTTAAAACTAAATCTTTTAAAATGATATCTCATATCTTTTAAAATAAAAGATAATTAAATATTTATTTTGAATTTAAACATTTTAAATTCAATTTCAAATATTTAATTTAATAAAATAAAATAATCATATTATCTTATTCTATTTCAAATCAAATATCAACTATCACCCTCCATTTAGTGATTAACAATATAATTAAATAATCTTATTATTTAATTTATTCAATCACCATTATTTATTAATTAAATAATCTCATTATTCAATTAATTCTCAAATAAATACATGTCACTTTAGTAACACAATTAATTGGACAATCCAATTAATTAACCGTGATCGTTGTTACTTAAATCGATCGGGCTAGCAAGGGGACTTAATGAACCCACAGTATTTTGTGCTCCAATAATCATTGGAATCATGAATTAAACTCTTTAATTAATATTCCTTGATTATTATTAACTCTAGTGTTATTCCACTAAAAACTCGAAGATGCACTCTCTCAACTGCAGACGTTTTTACACAGACCGATACAACTCGGTGTCCATCGATAAAGCTATTACACATGGTGTGATATTCCACAGTAGTTCATAATTAGAGCTAGGTCATAATGTCCGTTATACCCCTATAATTACATATATTCTTTAAGTACCGTTGATTCTCTAATGAACAATAAATCCTATTTCCTCACGGAATTAGGAGAGTGCTCATATTGTCCAAACTCCAAATCAACCCTTAAGGGAACTACCATCTACTTCTCATAAGAAGGAGTGGATTCCACTATTGTGTACATACCTTCCCAGTCTCAAGCCAAACCGCAATCCCAACATACATAGTATATTGATCAGGAACTGCATCCAACCTCACCCATGATATATCAAAGACCAAAATCTAACTTGAAGGAGTCGATAAGATACTCAGGATTAAGATCACCCACATATAGCCATCATTAGTTGATATATATATGAATCTCATCAGTAAACGGATCTTGGTGAGAGATTCATATAGATTATGGCCCAGTCCTATATGATTACATCATACAAAGTGCATCCATTCCCATATCTCATATGAATGATTCAGGATAGAATCACCGTACATTACGGAATAGACCGCAGCTATAGATTAACAACAAATAAAGTACCCAGCTTTATTTGCTATCTATGGACTCTTTATATTGCACGTCTCTTATTGTATCCATCCATATATGACACTCATATACACAGTTAGAGATTACATCCGGCAATCTAGGATGTTAATATATGCATAAGTTATAAAATAAACAACACAACAAGAATGAATTGAACTTTTATTTTTAATTTATTTCATAAATCCATTTACAAATTACATCTTTATGGCATAAACCCCAACAATCTCCCACTTGCACTAAAGCATGTGAGGCATGTTTCCTAACCATAGATCATCTAGGTGACCCGAAAACACTTTAGCCGGTAAGGTCTTTGTAAATGGATCAGCATGATTGTCTTTTGAGGCTATCATGGTGATGATCACATCTCCTCTCTGCACTATCTCTCTAATGAGATGATACTTTCTTTCTATATACTTCCCTCTCTTGTGGCTTCTTGGTTCTTTAGAATTAGCTACAGCACCACTGTTATCACAATAAAGTGTGATGGGCTTATCCAGATCTGGAACAACTTCCAGATCACTCAAGAACTTGCGGAGCCAAACAGTCTCTTTAGCGGCTACATATTCGGCTTCCATGGTGGAGTCAGCAATGCAAGATTGCTTAATACTTCTCCACACAATGGATCCACCACCTAGGGTGAAAACTGATCCAGACGAGGATTTTCTAGAATCCATGTCTGACTGAAAATCAGAATCCGTGTATCCAAACGGGATCAAATCCTATCCGGAATACACTAGTATATAGTTTCTCGTTCTCTGAAGATACTTGAGAATGGTCTTAACAGTAACCCAATGATCCAATCTTGGGTTAGGCTAGTATCTACTGACTACTCCCACTGCATAGCAGATGTCCGGTCTCGTGCATAACATAACATACATGAGACTACCTACTGCTGATGCATAGGGTACACGTCTCATATCCTTAACTTCTTGAGGTGTCTTAGGACACTGTTCCTAAGACAAGTAAACTCCATGCCTAGAAGGTAAATTACCTTTCTTGGAGTCTTGCATCGAAAATCGCACAAGAATCTTGTCAATATACGATGCCTGAGACAGTGATATGAGTTTGTTCTTACGATCCCATATAAGTTGGATCCCTAGAACATAACTCGCCTCTCCTAAATCTTTCATTTGGAATTGGGTAGCCAGCCAGCCCTTTAAGTCAGATAACACTCCCACATCATTCCCAATGAGTAGGATGTCGTCCACGTATAGGACTAAGAAAACTACCTTTTTGTCAATGATGTGCTTGTAAACACAAGGTTCATCGACGTTCTACTCAAAGCTATATGTTTTGATCACATCATCAAACCTGATGTTCCAAGATCTAGATGTTTGCTTAAGTCCATAGATGGACCTTTGCAACTTGCAAACCTTTTGCTCTTGATCTGGAGACACGAATCCCTCTGGTTGCATCATATAGATGTTCTCGTCAAGACTGCCATTCTCGTCAAGATTTTCATTCAAGAATGCAGTCTTGACGTCCATTTGCCAAATTTCATAATCGAAATAGGCAGCAATGGATAAGAGAATCCTAATTGACTTAAACATGGCTACTGGAGAGAATTTGAAGTAATGCAGAAGACATAATTGCTGAAATAAATAAAACATTCATTCGGTCATTTATTAAAAACAAGTGCGAGTGCTTTGGCATAAATTTAAACATGATGCATGAACGTATTTAACGAACTAGAAATACCCAAAAAAAAAAACCAGTTACTATACCACGATAATCCAACATACCACAAAGAAGTGCCGCCTTAAGGTTGGTCAAGTATTTGCATGTTGGATAGAGACATTCTCAATCAAATGATATTCTAGAATAACTCTTATTCCATATCATTCAACCATCGTTTATTCAGTCAGGTTTTAAATTAACAAAACTTAATCAAAACCTTCATGAGTGTAACCCACCATTTCAGATCTCACGAGCTTAACTCGAGAATTGCCGCCTTAGGGTAGGTCAATCCCGAAATACCCTCAGAAATCCTATCCGTTAGGAAGCTAACCTTGGTATTGATCTTTGTGGAAACCCTCCTTAGGGAGGACGAAAACAAAGCCGTCACGAGGCCCCACTCGGATCTCTCGGTGTTGAACTAATGATGGAGACTGTGGGATATTTATGTCATATATCCCTCTCCCACTCACTATTTTAAAAAATAGAGTTTTCTATTATCCGTTAATACACCTAGACTCTATAGAATCAAACGGCTAACTTTAATCAAGTTATCTAGCGCATTAACAAATTCATTATTAGAAACAAATTCTAATTAACTAATAAATTATTAATGATTTTTAACTATTAAAAATCTAATCTATTAACGAATAATCTAAGCTTTTGTAAACTATTTACTAAGCTCAGATTATTATGATAGTGTTTACCAAGGTTTAACTATTAAAACTCTAACACTTTATTCGGTTCATTTATTATTAGGTCATTAATCATATTAATACTAATTACAATAAATGACCCTATTAATCTAACTTATTGAACACTTTAATAACTAGATTAATATTAATGAGAATTAACAAGTTTTCTAACTATTAAAAAACTAATCTCATTTTCATAGCCAATAATGTATTTACTAATTTTAATCATATTAAAAAAATACATAAAATATTAGGCTATGGTGCATGTATGACATATCAAATATATTTGTGTAGGCACATCTTATCTAAATGACATACGTATGCATGACAATGCTTTTATCATCACATAATATAAATGATACATGAATTGACCGATTACTGTTGATTATTTAACCTAAAAAAAATTAAAATATAAAATTATAAAAATACCCCCAAGGCATTCCTTGGTCTTCTTGTAATTTCCGAGTCTTCCAGTCTCTTCAGGTCACTCCGATTCATCTCATGAATCCGAAATAGGAAATCCGCACGGAACGCACTAGGCAACACTTGCTAACTAAACCCTACAAGACGATGTGAACAGTGCCCGTGACTGTCCGCATGAACAGTGCCCAGTGAATAGTATCGTGAACAGTACCACATGAATAGTGACAGTGAACAGTGTCCGTGAACAATACCCGTCGCGCGTATTTCCGATTTCGCCCTTCCGTCAATCATCTTGTTCATTGGATTATCGACCATATTTTACATTAAAAATACAGCAGTAATTGCAACGAAAAATTACAGCAGAATTTATTAATAAAATTAATTACAACCCACGAACCTTAAATCCACAGTACCGTATAATTAACAATCAATCATGTTTTTGTAAATTAACAAATTTAATATACATACAAAAACAACATACAGTCAATTTAAACAGTGCTTACACAATCATACATTCAGGAGCATTGAAAACAATTTCATGTTCCGGAAAAATTGGCTCCGATACCAATTGTTGGAACCCCGTTCACTGGTAACGCAGTGGAAATAAGTTTTAAATTTTATATAGATCATAAATGATTTGGAACCAGTGAACTTGAGATCGTCATACAATATGTAAACATAGGAAATTGTAATCAATAAATATAATAAAAAAATTAGAACCTTACCAACGTATGGAGGCTCATTCACTTTATGATATGCTGCAGGTCTGTACCACCGATCTTCCCAGCTATTTTCGGAACTGGTAACTGCGTGTGGGCGCGTCACGTACTCAAGAACTTAGGAGGATATAGAGAAAAGAAGACGAAACAATTCTTTCAAGAGAAAACAAAAACTAGAACAATTCTAGTTTAAAAAAAATATCTTATATATATATATATATATATATATATATATATATATATATTGTTTCAATTTGTGCATTGCTGCTACTTCTCTTTTTTTTTTTCTTTTTTTTTCTCTCACGCATATTAATGCGTTTTTCTCTTTGACTCACACACCCAATGTTTGTATCCTATACAAACACTTAGGCCCCGTCCTGCAACTGTTTTTTTTTTTCGTTTTTGTTTTCCAAAAATGATTTCGAATTCCCGTTCATTAACCGTTTTTCATTTTATTTTCGAAAAACAAAAAAAATTTGAAAAACATAATTAGTGTTAAAAGTGAAAAATTTGAAAAACATTTGAAGTTGTTTTTCATTTTGTTTTTCACTTTAATAAAAAATCACTTTTTTTTTATTTTTTTTATTTTTTTCTTCTTCTTCGATTTTCCCCACCAGACTCTCTTCTTCCTCAATTCTTCTTCTTCTCCTCCTTCGTCACTCTTTTTTTTTCTTCTTCTTCAGACGACGATCTGCGGCCTTGGTACCGCCGACGACGACCTGCTGCCTTGGTGCCGCCGTGCAACCTTTCTCTCTCTCTCTCTCTCTCTCTCTCTCTGCCGATCATCATAGCTCTTAGCTCCCCATCTGCTTCCTTCCCATCTTCATCTTCGTTCTTCCTTCACTGTCGCGCCGCCATTGATCAGCTCCCTCTCGCCGCTGGTCGCCGCCGATCAGCTCTACTTCGCCGCTGGTCGCCGTCGATCAGCTCTGCTTTGCACCTCATCGCCTCCGATCAGCTCTGCTTCTCCGCTCCTCTCCGCCGATCTTCTTCAGCTAGTCTTCTTCGTCTCCTGCTCGCCGTCTTCTTCTTCTTTTTATTCATCTGGATTTGTTTGATTGGAGATTAAGGTTTGGTTTTATCGGTGGGAGATTTATTTGTTTGGTTTTTTCAATTGAATGTGCATCAGTAAATTTTCTTGTGATAGATTGATATAAAACAAATTATTTGTTGTGTTTCCAGAAATTTTCCAAAAGCAAGTACTTGTTGTTGTTGTTATTGTTGTTGTTGTTGTTGTTGTTGTTGTGGAGCTGTTGTTGGTGCTGGGGATCCAATTGTGGGGGCATTTTATTACATGCAGAGTCTTGAATTTGGGGGGTGGGTATTGTTGGATGATTTTTATCAGAATTTGTGTTGGGGAAATTTGAAAAATTTTGGGATTGGGATTGTATAATTAACAGAGAAGTTATTTTTGTTAGATAATTGCAAAATTTTCCAATTATTCTACCAGACGCATTTTTTTCGTTTTTATATTTAAAATACGGTTCTCATATGTGCTACCAGACGCGTTTTTCGGATTTTGAAACTGAAACCAAAAACACTGTTTTCATTTTATTTTTCTTTTCGAAAAACGGTCAACGAAAAACGCTTACAGGACGGACCCTTATATATTTGCTTTGTGTGTTTTTCTTATCTATTGATTCAAGCACAACAATTTGTATCCCATACAAATTGAAAATCTAATGATGCGAGTGTGTGTGTTGTTTCTGTTATCAAAATATATATCAAAATAACTAAAACTCTTTAATTGATATCTTTTCAATTTTAAAACTAAACCTTTTAAAATGATATCTCATATCTTTTATTTTAAAAGATAATTAATTATTTATTTTGAATTTAAACATTTTAAATTCAATTTCAAATATTTAATTTAATAAAATAAAATAATCATATTACTTTATTCCATTTAAAATCAAATATCAACTATCACCCTCTATTTAGTGATTAACAACATAATTAAATAATCTTATCATTTAATTTATTCAATCACCATTATTCATTAATTAAATAATCTTATCATTCAATTAATTTCCGAATAAATACGTGTCACTTTAGTAACACAATTAATTGGACAATCCAATTAATTAACCGTGACCGTTGTTATCTAAATCGATCGGGCTAGCAAAGGGACCTAATGGACCCACAGTAGTTTGAGCTCCAATAATCCTTTGAATCATTAATTAAACTATTTAATTAATATTCCTTGATTATTAACTCCGGCGTTATTCTACTAAAAACCCGAAGCTGCACTCTCTCAATTGTAGACGTTTTTACAGAGACCGATATAACTCGGTGTCCATCGATAAAGCTATTACACATGGTGTGATCCTCCACAGTAGTTCATAATTAGAGCTGGGTCATAATGTCTGTTATACCCCTCTAATTACATATATCCTTTAAGTACCGTTAATTCTCTAATGAACAATAAATCCTATTTCCTCACGGAATTAAGAGAGCGCTCATATTGGCCAAGCTCCGAATCAACCCTTAAGGGAACTATCATCTACTTCTCATAAGAAGGAGTGGATTCCACTATTGTGTACATACCTTCCCAGTCTCAAGCCAAACCGCAATCCCAACATACAGAGCATATTGATCAGGAACTGCATCCGACCTCACCCATGATATATCAAAGACCACGATCTAACTTGAAGGAGTCGATAAGGCACTCAGGATTAAGATCACCCACATATAACCATCATTAGTTGATATATATATGAATCTCATCAGTAAACGGATCTTGGTGAGAGATTCATATAGATTATGGCCCAGTCCTATATGATTACATCATACAAAGTGCCTCCATTCCCATATCTCGTATGAATGATTCAGGATAGAATCACCGTACATTACGGAATAGACCGCAACTATAGATTAACCACAAATAAAGTACCTAGCTTTATTTGCTATCTATGGACTCTTTAGATTGCACATCTCTTATTGTATTCATCCGTATATGACACTCATATACACAGTTCGAGATTACATCCGGCAATCTAGGATGTTAATATATGCACAAGTTATAAAATAAACAACACAACAAGAATGAATTGAACTTTTCTTTTTTATTTATTTCATAAATCTATTTACAAATTATATCTTTAGGGCATAAACCCCAACAAGTCAATGGTTAAATATACTTGTTGACTACTAATGGCAGGGTATATTCGTGCAATTTCAGACAAAAATTGCTTATAGTTGCAGTTAAACTTAAACTTGGGGGATGTTTGTGCAATTACCCCTTATTTTATTGTTAACTTATAATTATTAATATGCCAATAATATAAAGTATGGTAAAAATAAGTAATTTAATTATTAATATGAAACTAGTGCATTTGTAAAACAATACTAGTTTCACGTATATGAACTAGTGCATTTTGTAAAACCCTGAATTTATGTAATACTTAACAAAATAAGTAAATTTTGATATATGCTAAATTATCAAATAAAATATTATTAATAAATATTCAACATTAGTCTCATTTTAAAGATCTAGATGAAACCTTTCTAATGATATAATTTGTATGATAATAAAATTTATAAATTAAAAATTATTATATATATATATATATATTGAATTTATATATAAGTGGGGCCTTAGTGAGATTGGTGATACAAATGAGAGATGAATTAAATAAGTGGGTCTATGTGTAAAAATAATCCTAGGATAACTAAAGACAAGGGAGATGTGGGTTTATTTTGTCCTATGATTCATGAGACTAATTTGCTTTTGGGATTACTAATCCATGTTGTAAAATGTCGCCAAACGCTAGATAAAGATTAAAATTGTCCAATCCCAAGCCAATTCTGCGTGCCAAACATGGCCAAGGATGAGAAAAAAAAATGACATCAATGATGACAATCTCGTTTTTGAATAATTTTTTTTTTGAAGTAATGCTTGGTGATTTAATCTTAATGTCTTCCCGGATCACAAAAGCTGAAATCATTGGTGAATGATTTTGGTTACACACAAGCAGTGGCGGATCTAGGAATTTCAACCAGGTAGGGCACTTGACTATATAGAAAAAATACTTAAAAATTAAAATCGTAGTAAAATGAGTGCTTTTTAAATAAAAATGAGTTTTTTTCCATATGAATTAAATAATCTTACATTAAAAAAAATAAAATATAAGGAAAATATTAAAAAATAAATAATAACAAGAAAAACAACATAAATAATGAAAAAAAATTTATAAGAATAAATTACAATCTAATTTTATATAATTTTTTTGCATTTATAATGAATTCAATTTAAATTTATACAAAAACTATTTATTAATAAATATTACTAGACATGTTTTTAATTTTTTTTCTTCAAATTATTGGTAAATTATTGATTCATTGATTCTAAATAAATTAAAACTATAAAAAAATAGTAAAGATAAAAAAAAATCATAATAATAGATTGACTATTTTAATCAAATAAAGTAAAATTTGAGATTTTATGGTTTATTGATTGGACGTGTTAGGTATGTCAAACTAAAACGGTTAGAAATAATAAAAATCCAAAATAATAATAATTAATTTAATATAAAATAAGAAAATGAATTGTTTTATTTTAAAAGATATGAAAATTCGAAAAAGGAATTGAAAAATATGTAAAATAAATAAGATGTAAAAAATTATAAGATAAAATTGAATTAAAAGAAAATATATTTGCTTACAATGAGACTTGAACCGAGTACCAAAATATAAGAAAGAAGGACCACTTACCTACTGTGCCAAACAAGAAATGATGTAACTATCCTTAATGAGTATGTATATATAAAGTAAATAAAAAATAAATTTTAAAAAAAATGAGGTAGGGCACGGGCCCTACCTGGTCTGCACGTGGGTCCGCCCCTGCACACAAGGTGTGTATTTCTAGTTGAGCAAAACTAGT
This sequence comes from Dipteronia sinensis, assembly GCA_033220585.1. NCBI lineage: Eukaryota > Viridiplantae > Streptophyta > Magnoliopsida > Sapindales > Sapindaceae > Dipteronia > Dipteronia sinensis. The sequence continues at coordinate 20,383,224 of CM065641.1, forward strand.
GGAAAGATCTTTCAAAATGATTTCAAAATAAAAATTGTTTTCAAAATCAGTAAGTTCTTAATGTCTGCATCAATTTAAAATTGGTGGAGATATTATTAACTTGTGAGTTTAGGCGAGTGTGAAATTTGTAAAACCATATTGTACTCATGTTTAACATTGGACTAAACAAAGTCTTTCCAAGTCTGTATATACCACTACTTATAGTGTTTTACTGAGAGCATTCCCAATAAGCCTCTTATATGGAGTTTGGTGTACTTTTTTAAAATGAGGAGCCATATAAGAAGTTAATACTCTAAGAAGCTTTCCTAAAAATGGCTCATTATTATTTTTTAATTATTTTTAATATATAATATATTATAATTTTATTTGTGCAAAAAGCGCTGTGGAATTTGGACAATTCATTTTTAATGAGGTGAACTAATTTTGACCATTGAAATTAATTGAGAAGGGAGAAAGAAAATATAGGGAGGATGCCTTGTCTCCTTAGAAGTTAGAACTAGGAATGCTTTGATTAGATAAAAATTTGAGGAGGGCAATAGGGAGGTTGTTGGAGCAATTTCCGGTCCATCCACCCTTTTAATAGTCGACGAGGTGCTATTTTTTTTCTTGTCGAGGACGTTCTAACATTAAAACACTTTCACTACTAACGTATTTCACCCAAAACCGAAACTCTCTCTCTACTACTCTTATAGTCATCTTGTTCGATTTCAAGAAATCCTTCAAGCATCAAGTAAGTATCTTTCGATTTCTTGCCTAAGATTGACAAAACCCATCATGCTTGTGTATCTATTGCTCTTAATCTCCATTATTAACCTCATTATATTACACAAAGCAAGGCCTTGCACTATGTTTTCCATCAAGAACGATCCCTAGGGCATATTGGTTCAATTCGAAGTTGATTAGGGATAAGACTGGTTCACGCAAAGAATTTGGTTCTTTGTGTATGTGCAGGTTTAAATGGGAAACAAGAGGCAAAACAAGGATGACATGGGTCCCTCACCGAAGAAGAGAGCTAGTGCTTTAAGAGGAAAAGAGAAGATGAGGGTTGAAGATGAAGAAACCAGTAAGGACCAAGAAGAGAGTGATCAAGATGGAGGAATATCTTAAGGAAAGGGACTTACAACGGTTCCCTAGTGTTAGGACGCAAGCAAGGTCCTCAAGATTCTTTCGCGCTAAGAGTATGATCATGGGTAGAGAAATTATCTTGGATGATTTTGATAACACTAGAATGCCCAAATGTCTAGGATATAGAAAATGGAAACCCATGGTTTCATATATGCCTAAAGTTCATATACCTCTAATCAGAGCCGGTCCTGACATATTCGAGGCTCGGGGCAAAAATGTAAAAAAAGGGCCCTATGTGTAGCTGACGTAATCTGGTGTTCTAGTAATCAGAAAAATTAGTCTACTAATTGCTAAAAAAACAGTCATTTTTGGCTGCCGTTTGCCGGCCAAGGCCTCTATGTTCGCCGTTGATAGCCGGTCCCGAAGCTTAGAGATGAGAAGAAGGAAGTAGATCTGGTCTTGTTGGAACTCATCGTCGAAACCTAAAGCGAAAATGAACGAAGAAGATGAAGAAAGATAGAAAGAGAGAGAGAGAGTGTTTCAGTATTTTTGCATTTGAAAAACCAGAGAAATGGATAGGGAGAAGGTGTTGTGTTGAAAAGAAATGTGAGATGCTGACATATGGTCACATGGGGTTAAGTCTATATTAAACTAATGATAGTGAGATGTTTGGTTCTTTAAAAAATAACAAATATTTGAACCCTTTTTGTTTATACCAAATTAAATATTCTTTTCAACACTAAACTCACATAAAAAACAAAGAAAAGGCACCTTGCTGCACAATTTTTTCTTCGGCCCTGGGCGGGCGCCCCTCGTGCCCTGCCTCAAGGTCGGTTCTACCTCTAATTGGGGAATTTTATGCAAATATTGATACTAGCTGCCAAGAGAAATATGTGTTCTTGAGAGGTAGAAACATACTCCTTTCGGTCGATGAAATTTCACTTGTAATGAAACTATCTAGAGAAGATATGGAATATAGTGAAGAGTTGTGTGGTAAACCAAAGGCCCTGAAAGATGGTAAACTAGAGATAGGTTCATTGATTGAGGAATATAGGATTCTATTTGGGATTGTTTGCACAAGTATTCTTCTAGTCAACCACAATAGCTAGGTGGATGATGTTAGAGCTAGACTTGTGTAATGCATTTTGGCAAAGGGATCAACTTTGATCTTGCCCACCATCTTCAAAGAAATGTTAGATGCTGCCAAGTCAAACACCTCAAAGAAAAGACTACCTTATGCTAGAATCATCTATAGCTTGGCTGTAAAATCAGGTGTTAATATGAGCGGATTAGAGGTTACTAAACCTAACGGTCCATTGAGTGAAATAGCTAGAAAGATTGGCTCTTCAATGGCCGAGAAGAAGATTTTCCCTATTTCCATGACTAAAATATGGGCTAGCACGAGCAGAGATGAGAAGAAATATGATGATGATCTGCTAAATAAGTTCATCAAGTTTGTCCAAGACAAGTTCAAGACCTTAGAGAGCAAAACAGAGAAGATTGACTCTAAGCTAGAGATGATCAATGAAATAGCTGTCCAGCCGGATAGAATTGAGAAGAAGCTTGATGAGAAAGTCAAATCAGTTGATGGTGATCTTGGTAGACAAGTTTGCTACACTTGGTGAACAAGTTCCTGCAGCCGAAGAGAACAAACAATGAGAGAAGACTCATAGTTCAAAGGCTGATGAAGATGATTAAGGTGGTGCCCGAGAAACTTCACAGCAAGAAAGCAGGAAAGATGAAGAAGAAGCTGTACCTCAGCAAAGGCAAGAGAAGAGGACATCAACCTTAAAGAGCAAGCAACATGAGCAGAAAAAGGACAAGCAACCAGCTACATAAATGTCAAGCAAACATATTACAGAATATGTTGAGAATAAGAAGAAAGTGGTTGTGAAGTAAAAATGCAAGGTTGTTTTGCCTCTATCTAGTTTAATTAACGACGATGTTTGTATGCTAGTCTATTTGTTGCTTTCCTTCGAAATGGCACTGTTTTTGGTAGCCTGTTTAGTTAGTAGTTAGAGCATCTCCAACAGTTTCCTTTGGAGACCCTCTTTAGCTTAATTAAGGGAGAAGTTGTATTTTTGAAGCTCCAAAATGTCCCTTGAAGACTCCCTTAAATGTGTTTTGGTGGAGCTCACTTCTTTAATTAAGGGCTTCAATCACCTTAAGTGGGCTCCACATATTTAAAGCACCAAATATTTAACTTTTAAATCCCGACGATTCTTTTATTAACTAATGAGTAATTTGTTTATAATAATAATTACAAAGTAAAACATCAAGATAATAATAAAAATTTATTAAGGGATCTATTTAAGGGAGTATTGTTGGAACCCATACTCCTTTAATGGTCCCTTACAACAACATCCACTCTTATTTAAGGAGGTCTCTAAGGGGGGCTGTTAGAGATGGTCTAAGTAGTGTAACGGTGAATTTACCACATGGGATTATTTTAGAATCCATCTATAATCCTTGTAACAAACTTATAGCGTGGCCTTGGCCAGACAAAGAGAATTAAGAAATATTACAACAAACTTTGTCTCTCTCTCTCTCTCTCTCTCTAATTCTCTCTCTCTCTTAATCACGTTTCTTGCTCACTACTTCTCGTTAATTCCTTACTCACAACACCATTTCTACCTGAAAAATCACACCATTATCAGATTCCAATCTCAGATTTAATTAAGGCATAGCAAACTTAGTATCAGAGCACGACTTGGGACAACTTCTATGGCCGAAGGGACCAGACATTATCAGTAATGAAGATTTGCTGAAATAGATGCAAAAAACCTGTAAAGGGATGAGAGATTCTAACATTTTGAGGAAGGTTTTGGAATTTTTAAGCTGGAAATTGTATACCAGATCTCCAAAATAGATGATATGATGGCAACTAAAAAAACAGATCAGTTCAGGAGGAGTCACATAGGGAGGCAAAAGAATTTTGGGATTTGCTCCAGGAAGTTCCACTGGGGCTGCAGGGTCGATAGGGGATCCACGCATGCCAGGGCAATCAAAATCTTCTAACAAAGTATACACCGAAAATAACTTAAGGCCCCCATAAACTGTCTTTCCAAAAGTTTGGTGGATCTGACCCAAAAATATGGATAGGAAATGTGAACGGTTTTTCTTAATTCACCATGTTCCCTCTGATCAAAAAGTACTTATGGCATCAATACATTTCGAAAAGAAAGCTGAAGCTTGGTTCAAATCTTTTTATGCACTAAGAGAAGGAGTAGGTTGGAATGAATTCACCGAAGCGTTGTTGGAAAGATTTGTGGATGTAGGACATGAAGATATAGTTGGAGAGCTTTATAGGTTAAGGCAAAATATCACAGTTGCTGAGTACCAAGAGCGTTTTGAGGAAATCCAACGAAGGTTGCTAGCTAAAAACCTAAGGCTTAAGGATGAGTTCTTAATAGCTAGTTTTGTGAGTGGGCTAAAAAGGGAGATCAAGCATGATGTTAAGAAATTCAATCCATGGCCAGACCTGAAGACTGCCATTCAAATTGCCAGGTTGCAGGAAGCATCTTTAGAGGCTAAGAAATACAAACCATGGCCAGCCAAAAGACAAACCAACTATTACCCAAATACCTACCAAAACCCACCACCACACAAAATCAATAACCAATATATCCCACCAGACCTCACTTACCCAAGCCGTAAAAATATTGAACCCATACCAATCAAGAAACTTACTCCCATAGAAATGAAAGTGAGAAGAGACAAGGGCCTTTGTTACAATTGCAATGAGACTTACACCTTTGTGCACCAATATGCGAAGAAACAATTTTACATGTTATGTGGCGAAGAGGAGGGTGGTGAATTTGAAAATGAAGAAACTGATGAGCCTAAAGAAGAGGCTGTGGTAGAAAATGATGAAGAAATAACCTTCTCCCATCATGCCTTGACATGGAGTATGGGAATGCAGGCCATTCAACTCAGAGGGAAGGTGAAAAATGGGGAGATAACTATTCTAGTGGATAGTGGTTCCACTCATAACTTCCTAGACCCGGAGACAGCCAAATTCGCAGGAGTTAATGTTAAGAATATATATATTCTGTGGGTTACAGTATGAGGGGGTAGAAAGATAAGCAATCAAGCCAAATGTAAGGGATTTACTTGGTCAATGCAATTGGTAGAATTTTCTATCAAGATGAGGCTACTTATACTAGGTGGATGTGATGCGATGTTAGGAATGCAATGGACGAGGGAGATTTGCCACATCAATCTAGATGATAAGCAGTTAAGTATGAGGTTTATGAGGCAAGGGAAATGTATAACTCTTCAGGGCATTAAGGAAGACTGTAGGCTTACATCAACGGCAGGGAGAAATATGGCCACATAGCTCAAGAAGGCACAAAACAAGGCAGAGGCTGTCATACATATATATTCCCTAGAAATGGAAAAAGAAGACAAAATCATACCTCAAGAATTGGAGTCAGTTTTAAGTGAGTTTGAAGACATCTTTGCAGAGCCAAGATCCTTGCCACCTAGCCGGGTACAAGACCACCATATTCCCCTCATACCTAATAGCAAACCCATAAACGTCAAAACATATAGACAGCCCTACATGCAAAAGAACGAAATAGAGAAAATCGTAAAGGAAATGCTAGATAGTAGGGTAATAAGACTTAGCCACCACCTCTTTGCTTCGCCTATCCTACTAGTGATGAAGAAGGATGACTCTTGGAGATTTTGCTTAGATTATAGGGAGCTTAATAGGATCACGATTAAGGATAAGTTCCTATATCAATGATTGATGAACTCTTGGATGAGCTTAATAGTGCTGAAATTTTTACTAAGTTGGATTTGAGAAGGGGTTACCACCATATTGGGGTGGCTGAAAAAGACATCCATAAGACAATGTTTAGGACACATCAAGGGCACTACGAATTTCAACAATGCCCTTTGGCCCCACAAACGCACCAGCCATATTTCAAAGTGTGATGGATTACATTTTTCAGCCTTTCTTAAGGAAAACGGTACTTGTTTTCTTCGATGACGACCTAATCTACAGTAAAAACATGCATGAAGATGATCAGGCGACGAAACCATACCCGACGTTGTCCAAAATCGGTACAGTGGCATATCGCCTTCAGCTCCTTCCCTAATCCCAGGTTCATCCGATATTTCATGTGTCACAATTGAAGAAGAATGTAGGAGATTCAGGGTCATATAGCTTTGTGTTGCCTTGTACTGGATCAGATGGTCAATTCTTATCTTTCCGGTAGCTGCTCTTGCTAGAAAGATGATCAAGCAATGAAACCAAGTCGTGGTTTAGTGGTTGGTGCAGTGGTCAAACACGGCGCCTGATGACACTACTTGGGAGGACGTCTTTGTCATCGCAAATCACTTCTCGGAGTTTAGTCCTTGAGGTCAAGGACTTTTTCAAGGAGAGGGAAATGTTAGGGTTGGTTGATTGAAAGGATTTGTGAGAGAAATGCTACAGTATTCATTAGAGAGTTCAAGTAGTTCCTTAAAGCAAAATGAGGTAGTTTTGCCTTTGTCTTAGTTTAATTTAACGACAACGTTTTAACGCTAGTCTATTTGTTGCTTTCCTTCAAAATGGCACCATTTTTAGTAGCTTGTTTATTTAGTTGTTAGTAGTGTAACGGTGAACTCACCATATGGGATTATTTTAGAATCCATCTATAATCCTTGTATCAAACTTATAGCGTGGCCTTTGGCCAAACAATGGGAATTATGAAATATTACAACAAACTCTCTCTCTCTCTCTCTCTTAATCTCATGTTCCTTGCTCACTACTTCTTCTCGTTATTTCCTTGCTCACAACACAATTTCTACCTGCAAAATCACACCTATTAGGTTCCAATCTCAGATTTAATTAAGGCATAACAGACTCAAAGTAAGAGGAGACACGCAAGAAGAGAACACTTGATTCAAATAGGAAGAGCATCAAGTCAAGAATGAGAATGTCAAACATAACTCCGAGGAAATTGGCTAGACTTCTTCACAAGTGATCATCAATAGCAAATGCACCTCCTACACTTTAATATTTTAGTTTTTATTTCAAGAACTTGTGTTTAAAAACTTAAATACTTGCAAGTTTAATTTGTAAACTATTTCTTTTAACACTAAAAAAAATGTCTATTAGTAACGAACTATTTTCGACTGTGTTAATTGCCGTCGGTAATGGTCCCTTTTCCAATGGCCATATTAGTACCACCGGAAATAATTAAAAATGTAATACCACATTTCCAACGGTTCAATGATTGTCGAAAATAGTTGAATAAGCTCTTTTTTGTGCCGTCGGAAAAGAGTAAAAATGTAATACCACATTTTCGACGGCCCAATGTAATACCATATTTCCGATGGCACTTTTTGTGTCATAAGAAATGATGAAAAAAGTAATACTAGCTTTTGAGCAGTTGGAAATAGTTGAATAAACCGTAAATATTGCTCACGTTTCTAACGGCATGAAAAGTGCCATCAGAAATGCCAAAATTTAATTCGAATTAATTTTAAGGGCTATTACACTGTCGAAAATATAATTCTATATTCTACATTATTTGTTATGTCATTGTCATGGAAAAAAATAATTAGTTTATTATTACAATATTAATTAATAAATTATAGTGGAATGTATGTGATAATATATACACTAAAAATGTGATTTGTATATAAATTTTTAAATGTATCACTATATGTATTATTTTTTTATTTATCACTATTTTGTTAGCAAAATCACTGTCAAATTTTTCGCCAAATATTTTGATTTAATTTTAAAATTTTCAAATAATATGTTACAGATAATATAAAAAAAATAAACTTAAAATTTATGACGATCATTGTAAGAAAATTAGGCAATAGGAACCAGACTTCAGGGACAAAATAATGGTACTAATAAGAAGTCTACTTTATAAGTACATCTTACTAAATTAACTAAATATAAAATATAGTAAAATTATTAGTAATAACAAGAACATTTAATTATTTTTAATTATGCTTAGTGACATTACTATATTAGATTTTTTTTTACAAAAAAAAAACTCTAATAATTTTTTAATATCTATTCGTTTATTGTACAAAATAATAACAAATTTTACTGATAAATTATTAATTAAAAAAAGTATTAATTTTGGGGTATTATCGATTTAGACCCTAAGTTTTGGGGAAACATCATATTTTTAAGCGTGTTTGGTTTTTTACAACCCGTGGCCCTTCACATTACCAAAATACATCAAATTGGTCCATTTAACCAAAATTTTAACGGTCAAAGGTTACAGAAGAGGTAAAATGATGTCTTTACCCTTGACCATTTATTTCCTTTTAAAAAATGAAATAAAATAAAACATTTTAGTTTTTCTTTTGAGAAAAAAAGAGAAAATTTTGTTAAAACTTAAAATATATCATAAAAATTAAAGAAAAATGAAAAAAAAGAGATTTTTTCTTTGAAAAAAAATGAAAAAAAAAATCGTTTGAATCTTCAAATTGGCTCCAAAGTTGGAAAACAAAATGAAAAAAAAAACGCATCCCTAGTTTAAATTTCTTTTTTTTTACTATTTTATTTAAGGTACTAATTTTCAAAAATAAAAAATTATATTTACATTTTTGAAATTAAATTATAAACTATTTAACAATTAAATAATAATAATAATAATAAAATGGATACCATCTCCATCACCACATATTAATATATATATATATATAATATTTAAACAATTAATTATCTTAAACCAAAAAGAATGGATGAAACAGATTTGTTTTCTCCCTCCATCAATCAATCTGCACAGTTGGAAATTAATTTTTTTGTTTGGGATTTGGAAAAATAATCGTTTCTAAAAAAATTATAAAATTAAACTCCATCAATGAACATTACTCCAGATTTGGAAAGTTTTTGGGATTTATTAAAAAAAATATTTTTCTTTTTAAAGTTGGAAGGAGATCTGGAAATATTTCCAGATCTACTCTAAACACATAGCAGAGACACATAAAAAAACAAAAGAGATAGAGATGAACAAAGAGAGGGAGAGAGAAAGTATAGCAGAGACACATAATCAAGAGAAGAATTAGAAAATATAGAAATAAGAAACCATAACATATCAGAAAAATAAAACTAGAAAATAGAGAAAACTGAGAATAAGAGAGGGCTGGTAGATATGAGAGTGTAAGGACCTCTATTTTATGATGGACTTATTTCATGACAAACCACACCACATTGGTGATGATTTTGTAATGGGTAGCTTAGGTCCTCATTGGCAAGCTTCCAAGCATCTCCATAACTTCAAGTGCAAAATGTATATTCACTTGACCTTGTCTCTTGAAGACCTCAGGTGCACACACACACTTCATGCATGCTTTGTTCATCTTGCAGTTATGCTCTTTATTGTTTATATGTGTGCATCATTTACACACTTCACACTTGCACCTCATTCTTAGTCTTAAGTATGGTTTTGTATGGTGTAATTTGTTTCCGTTTGTGTGATCGAAAATGTCCGCTGATCGGTACATTTATGTATACCTATTTTAGGCTCCTTATTCCTAGCTTTTGTTCTCGCTTTCGAGCATTTTTGTGTTTATAATATGTGTTTGAGCCTTGTGTAGGTTCATTTTCTCATAAGCTAGGTGTTTGAGCTTAAAGTGAAGGTTTGAAGGCAAATAGGAGAAAAATGAGCTGATTTTGGAAAGTTTCAAGGAATCTGTGACTTCGATCTTGCAAATCCAAGTCGTAGATGTAGTCTAGAGAAGACTGCTACTTCAGACTTCAGACTGCAAACAAGAGTGAGACTCTACTTTTACACTACATCATTGTTTTAATCTAAAGTCTCACTTATGTAAACATATCAATTTCTACTCATTCACCAACATACATGTCAAGAAAAGAGAGATATAGCATTATGCTCAAAGAATAGAGTCAAGATCCAAGTTGAATCTAAGTAAATATCATATATAACAAGCTCAAGTGTTGGTTTACAAATATTCCCTAATGGGGATAACACATCAAAGAAATAGAAAATAAAACAAAGTGAAGAGTTTAGAGATAACCAAGATCTCTATTTTGTTTTGCTCTCCTTTCTCCTTGAATCTACTTCAAAGATGTATGGAAGAAGTTTAGAGGTGGTGGTGGTGGTGAGACATCCATGGAAGAAAACCTCCATGGAAGCCTTTGAAGCTTCTCTCTCTTTTGTGGCGTAAGATCTAGGATCTAGGGTATTAGGTTGTTGTGCACATAGATTGGACACTCATAAGAGGTATACAACCAATACTATACACTCTAGATTGGTTATGTTTGGCTAATGTTCATTATTGTGAGTTCTTCTTTGCCCACTATTTGCTTCATGGATCCATCAACTCTTTAGTCAATTTATCATCCATTTTCATCTACTAACTTAGTTGCATTTTAATTAATTTAAACATAGTTTGCATATTAGTTAATTTCAAATCAATAACGATTTCAATTTACTTTTATTGCATTTGTTACTAGAGTAAAAATTTGATCATAACTATATCTCAATCTCCGTGGACAATACCTTAACTTGCCACACTACTTGTTTAATACATTTGAGTGCATAGTTGAGGTTTTATAAATTTTTGTTTTGATATTGCATATACGACAGATGCGTGTTAAAAATGGCGCTGCTGCCGGAGATCGGCGTATATAGTTGTGATCATATTTAGCTTTAGTTAGTCGTTTTTAGTTTCTTTTGTTCTTTTTACTTCTATTGGTATTTTTGTTTCTTTTTGTTTCAGGATTAGTGTACTATTTCTGGCAAGATCCAAGGCCAAGATATGGGATGTATGACTACTTATATGATCAAGAGTGGGGAAATGGACCGGAATTTCAAGAGAACAATTATGAGATCGGGGCCCTTTCGTTTGAAGAACAAGTGTGGAATTTAGTGGAATATGACAATCGAATAGGTGAAGAGCTTAAGGCATCTTGGCAAGCCCCACAACAATTGCATGAAGAGTGTTTTCATTACCAAGAGTGTGGTGACGCTTATCAGATAGACATTGACTCTCTTAGAGAACAAACGAGAAGTTTCGTGCAGTTAACATAACAAACAACACAAGAATTTCAAGATTTGGAAGAAAGAACAAGGGAGAATTTAAGTAGATACATCGGGGAAAATGAAAGAAGAATGAATGAGATAGATGTTTCCATTCGAAGTACTGAAAAGCATATAGGGCAGTTGGAAGAAATTTTGAGAGAAAAGGAGAAAAGGCAAATTTCCTAGTTAACCCAAACAAGCGAAGGCAGTTCTTGGAAGTGGACGTATACTAGGGGATGGAAACAAAGAGAGCATTGCAAAAGAAAGGGAAAGAACACAGGAAGAAGAAAAAGGTGAAAAAAGGTAGAAAATGAAGAAAATGATGATGTGACTGAACCGGAACCTAGGTCACAACTCCACAAATCACCTAACTCCTACACTTCACCTATACCTTTTCCCGGGAGATTGAAGAATTCCAAGATGGAGAAATCTTTCCAAGATATCTATGACATTCTATCCAAGGTGAATGTCAACTTGCCTTTGTTAGACGCGATTTAAAGAATGCCTGCTTATGGGAAGTTCTTCAAAGAGCTAAGCAAAGATAAGGAGAGGTTTAGGCCAAAGCAGCTGGAACTGTTGAATGTCAACGTTAGTGCAGTGATTCAAAAGACTCTGCCTCAGAAAATGAAGGATCCAGGGAGTTTCATCATTGACATCAACATAGGAGGGGCTAACCAGGAGAGAGCAATGCTAGACTCTGGGCGAGTATTAACCTAGTCCATGCATTATTTGTGTACCTAATCCATACATTTCATATGTACATGAATTATTTGTGTGATGACATTGTTTTTGGATTATAAACTAGAAAATATGCTTTCTGTGCTCATTAATCATTTCTAGTTTCCATAGGATATATTGATCACATATTCTATGTTGCATATGTTTGAATCATTTGCACTACACTTAGATCATTGCCTTGCAAAAGGTGGAATTCTATGTGTTTGATCAAATCTTGTTTGGATCCTTATCGATTGATATCTTTGTAAGAACAAGATCCTTGTATAATTGTGAGATACAAATATCTACTTGATCAAAGTAGTATATTTCATTTATTCTTATAATTTGATTTAATTGTAAACAGTGACACTTTGTTTACATATATAAATGAGTACATGTGCTTAATGATTTATGTTTTAGTACAATCTCTTCACTTGCAAATTATAGATATTTGACTATTTTAATTGAATATGCTTTTCAATAGTCTATGTGTGATTGCTTATGCTTAATAAATTATGATACAAGCTATATAGAGGGCCAAACTTTTGTTTGTTTCAAGGGATTGAAAAGAGGTATAAAAACCTATTCACCCGCCCCTCTAGGTTAGCTTCAAGCAAATTAACTGTATTTGTATTTTCAATTGTTCCATTGATTATGTTAGCATATTCCAAAGACCTAAAACATACCATAGGGTAGGAGATGAGAAGTGATGATTACAATATGGAGCAAAGCATGGATTGACCTTGAAGATGTATTGCTTTAATAAGAAAGGAACGTAATCTAAATACCTTTTGACTTAGGACAAAAAGCTTTAATAGAATAGATGTTAAGTTGGAAGTGTATGCGTATGTGTTTACTTTATATGTTAAACTCACTGTGAACTGGTAATGTTTACATGGATCTAAACATGGTTGCACAATTTACGTAAAAAAACATCTTGTAATGTTTTGACCATCTGAACATAGCATCTAAACATAGTTTCCTTATGTCATTAGGAATCCTACTTGAACTAGGAATCTTACAAGAAGAAAGGTTTGAGTTGGATTAGGACACTCAACATATTAGTAGTTGAGAAGAGTTAGGACTCTTACTAAAACAAAGAATTTGATCTTGAATAGGATTTTTTGAAACTAGTTTTTGAGTTGAACTAGGAAAGGAATCTGATTACTACATATGTTTTCACCTTTGGGCATACATGTAGGAATCATACATTACTTGACTTATCTAAGTTTGTTCTTGGACACCTTTTCTATAGAGTTTCTAGAAGGATTCATAGTATATAAATATTATTTTTCCTATATATATTGTTGATGATGATTTTTGGTCTGTAAGCGAACTGACTGCCAACAATGACACGTAGGCAATTCGATGCTTAGATTAGCTTTGAAGCTTACAATTGAAACTCCTCCTTTATGCACGAGTGAAATATATAATGAATAATATGAGAAAAAATAGTAAACAACACTAGAATTTGTGTACGTGGAAAACCTTGAGATAGGAAAAAAACCACGGTAGTCATAATGACAGAGAAAAGGATTCCACTATGTAAAAAATGATTATAAGTACAAGCTTTGTATATTCTTTCTAGTGTTGTATTGCTCTCTACTTTTCGTTTTCCTAGGATATGTATTTGTAAGGGAACATGTTGTTACCCTAATTCTTGTCATTCAAGCAAGATCATGCGTTGACATGAGATCCTTGGAGGATTGTATCTTGGTGATCCTCTGGTCTTGTATAGAGAAATCTTTCATTGTGGAAGTCAATCTCCCAGATTCTTGGGATCATTTCCTTTCTGCTGATTTATTAATTATTACAATGACTGCCTTTCCTTATTCTAGGCTGATCTCTGTGGACTTTCAAATTGTCAGTGATTGGCTAAAGATTTCGTATTTCGTGAATATTGCTTGTGTATCGAGCTGGTTATGTTCTCGACGTGAGTTTGCTTTAGTGAACTACTATAAATTCAGGTGACCTAGTTCATATATTGGCAAACAAGTTTGGTGACCTGAGATTGCTGTTATACGCGGTGCTGCCGATATGGTCTAATGATGTAGATGTCCCATTCCGGATTGTTTGTGCTGACGTGTTAGGCTTATCAAAATACACCAAATATACCATTAGACCGATCAGATTCATGATATCTTAATTAGACTATATTGAAGAAAAAAAAATCTTCAACTAAATACATTCATGATATCTTAATTATGTTTTATTGTTTTATTTACTTAATTGTTAACTTATTAGTTGATTATCATTCCCTTTTCTATTTTGATAATTCAAGTAATTATCAAACACAAACCTTTTGAATGTCAAATTTCTTCCTCAAAGCACTATAAGTACATCCAAAATTGTGCTATAATGTTTAATCAACTGCTCTTCTAGAATCAATGGGGAATCAAAAGGGTTGTTGTTATTTTTGTATGGGCAAGGGAATGATAAAATAACTTTGATTATATTGTTGTCAAGCTTGTAGGGTTCTGATAGACTTTTGCATTCTTGTTTAAACAATATTGATCCAACCATTGTAGAGAATGAAGACTTCATCTGAAATCAAGGTACATTTTCTTTTCTCTTTATGAATTATTAATTTACTATTTAGAATTCCTATTCCTTTTCAGATTGGTGTGTGAGAAAGTTAGATCACAAAGACCTTGGAAGATTCAATCCAAGAAGTGAGGAGCAACCGAGAGGACATCACCATAGTGATTGTCTTCGTACCCATCCAGCGGTAGAAAAAGAAGGAGAAATCTTTAAGTAAGTAGTGTGTGTCACGAACCTTAAAGTATCCTATTCATGAGAGCTAGTACTCATGTATGAAGACTCTGCAAAATCAAAGCATCAAGATTCGATACGAGGCACGGTGGGAGGTGGAGAATGAGACTGATTCCTAGAGCCGAACGTTAGAATGTAGTCAGGTTCTCGCGTAAGACCATTCGAGCAGCAAAGCGTAATCAGTCCTGGACTAGAGAAGGTAGGTTGGAACATATGGCGGCTCTCCAATACAGATAGTATGGAGTAAGACCATATTTCCTAGAGCTTTAGATTGGAACTTAGCTGAGCACTCGCGTAAGACCATTCGTGCAGCTTGGAGTCATATGTCCATGTGCTAGAGTTTGAATGTTAGAACATAGGTATATGTAAGGTTCTCCATTTAGTGATTGACTTTTTCTGTGACAAACCACATTGAGATAATTTTATAATGTGTAGATTAGGTTCTTCATATGCTCATCATTGTGAGCATGATCAGTAATCTTCCCGGCATCTCAAGAGCTTCAAGAGCAAGAGCTTTAAAGGTATAATCCACTTGACTTGTCCTCTTGAAGAGATTATGTGCACATATACACAATTCATTGATTTGTGTTTTCTCATTTTAGTGTGCATCACACCAATTTCACACTTGCACATCATGCATATAGGTTAGTGTGTTAGATAGCTTGAGAATGCCCTTTTCTTCTAATTTTCACGGTCCCAAGTGATGTCGTGGTGAACCGTAAAAATCCTTCTAGTGGTTTTCGGTGTCCAAGTGACATCTTGGTGAATTGCAAATCTCTTCAAAGATTTTCACGGTCCGGTTCTCGTCTTGATGAACCGCAACACATTGGTAGCGAACTTCTTCAAAGGTTCTCGTTGTCTTATGTTGATGGTGATTTTTCGTCGTCACTATCAACGAACTTGTATCAATCGAAAATAAGAACAGATAAGTATAATACCGCAAGAAAATAATAACTCAAGAGACACAAATACGTGGTAAAAACTCCTTTTAACTGGAGAAAAATCCACGGGTTGTTGCTTGAGCAACAAAGTCAAATCCACTATGAAAAACTCAATTACAAAGTATTTCTCTCTGATTTCTCCTGCTAATTCTCACGTCCCCCCATCATGTTTCTTACAGGGGTATTTATACATATCATTGCTAGGGTTTATGGTACTGCTAGGGTTTGGTGTTGTGATACCCGTATTTTGTGTGATTTCCTAGTTCTAATTGAAGTCTGTCTCTTTCTGGAGTTTATCATGTTTCCTGTTTTGACTGAGTCCGAATCTGCGTCGGATTCCTTGCCCTTTATTTGCGGGAAATCTGTTTGCCTTTCAGTTGAACTCTGATAGTCGTACCATTGCTTATTGTGGAGTTGCTTGCTGCTGATTCTGTCCATATGTTTGTGAAGTACTCGTCTTCATTATCTGATCTCGAGCATGACCGAGTATGCCCGAGCCGATTTCTTCGTCTGTGGTCGGGTTGCTTTGCTCTTTGCCGAGTAAATTCCCTTAGGGAATTTCTGCCCTTTAACGCTTGACTTTTCTTGACTTTGCTTACGTGGCCCCTTACTGTAATGACGTGTCCTTAATGATGATTTTTACCTATAACATCTTACTTTTAGTCTTGGTTAACCGCCGAAAGTCACCGCGAAATCACTCTAAAGATTTTCGCGATCGAGTCCTCGTCTTATTGGACCGCGAAAATATGCCCGCGAGGTATAAGTGATGCTTCGTCTGGTGTTTTCGGGGTTGGTTTTCGTCATGGTGGACTGCAAACCTTTGATAGCAAATTTGTATTTTCTCAAAACGACACAGTTTCGTGAGAACTCTATATATACTCCAAGACATTATCTTTT
Source organism: Dipteronia sinensis (assembly GCA_033220585.1). NCBI lineage: Eukaryota > Viridiplantae > Streptophyta > Magnoliopsida > Sapindales > Sapindaceae > Dipteronia > Dipteronia sinensis. The sequence continues at coordinate 20,399,623 of CM065641.1, forward strand.
TCATTAAAGAACTTTGATTTTCAAGGATCTAGTGAGAGGTTAGAGTTCTCAGAGTGATAAAGGTCAAATAAACCATTTTCAACTCTCCATCCCCCATTCCATGAGCATTTAAAGCATCATCAAGAATAAGTCTTTATTGCATCTTCACTTGGTAGGTAAGAACAAATATCCAATCTCCTTTGTTGTTCTTTAGTGCAAATATTTTATCTTTATTGCACATTCTTTGAAGTTATGGAGATTGTTGGGGGTTAGCTAATAACTAGGATTGTTGAGTATTCATATTCACATCTAGTTAAGCAATTTGTGTTAGTCTAGCATAAATTTGCTTGAGCATTTATACATGTTCCCTTAGACATTTACTCTCTTCATTGAGTTCAAGTCTTGTGGCTAAAAGTGGCAAGAGTCACTATAAAAGGCCTACAGGTAGATATGTTTAAGTTATGATCATTGAGAAGAGTGAATAGGTTGTCAATTTAGGATGTAATTAAACTATCATAAAGTGGATTTCTGTGACTAAGTGGCTAGCGAGGCTAGTCCCGTGGGTTTTTTCCCAGTTGTCGGGTTTCTCACTTAAAAAACTAAAGTATTGTTATTTTCCGCGTTTAACACTTGAATCATTATTGGTTGTGGTTTAATATTGACTAATCAAAATTTGGTAACTTAATCGATTAACAACTCATATACCCCCGGTTTTTGGTAACTTAATCGATTAACTGAATCTAGGCTGTTTAGACACATTTTCAGTATGGCAACAACTATTTGGCGGTAAGGCTAGTACAAATTCTTGTATGTTAGAGACTTGATTTTCATTGTGAATTGGTTTTTCTGGACTAGGTCCCATGTTTTTTCTCTTTGTTGTTTCCATGTAAGAAATCTTTTGTCTATTGTGCGGTTGCACATTTTAAATATATGTTGAATTTGACTTAAAATGGATTGGGATTTAATAGAGCAAAATAGACATTGTCAGGTATTGTTTAGATCCATCTAAACATCGCTGGACAGAATCAGTGTAAAATCGTTACTAATCTTTAGTTTCTGATCTAAACATCGTGGAACATAAACTGTGTTAAATACATATCAAATTTTAGTTCCATCTAAAATTGCTTAACTGGACAGTAAATTGCAAGAACAATTTTTTAAGGATTTGCATGTTCAATTAATCTTTATAAGAGAGTAAGTGAATCCGAGGAGTGAGACCTAAGGGGAGACCCCAAGGGATATCCAGGGTTAGGAGACCTAAGGGATATCTGGGGGAGACTCAGAAGGAGATCATTGGGATATATCTGGGGGGGTGTACTTAGGAGGGACTTAGAGAGAGCTATGAGTTGAGGGTTAGGATGTAAGCTCGACTATGTGCTTGTTCTCGGTTGTAATTTGGGTTTGGGGTTAGAGAAAGAATATTAACATTGTGTAGTTGTAACAAATTTCTGTTTTGGGTTTTCCACGTAAAATCTTGTGTTGTGTGATTGGATTCTATCATCTTATTTTTTTTATTAGTAGACGTTATTTGCATTGCGGTGTGTATTAAACATTCGTTTCCGCATCACTTTCCTAACACAAATGATGTGACATGTGATTTGTCAAAATCACATCACTCACCATATAATCTCATGATTAACAGGATTTTAACAACTCACGTTATTTGAGCAAATTTTTTGTCCAACCTAACATCACTATAATTTTTATTTTACTATGTATAGGTTTTCAAGAGTAGGAAAGCATTAATTAAATGGACTCGATATACTGGAAAGAGAAACGAGTTTTTGATTGTAATAAAAAAATTCTTACGTCCTTGCAGATTGATTAAAGTCACAAATAAATTTTGCATACGAAATAAGTGGTGCTTACCGGCACAAGTATAAAGAAGCTACAAAACCAAAATTAAAGAGAAAATTGTGTAGCTGCACAATATCTTGAAGGGCACTCATTTGGTCATAGGCTTACACTACAAGAAAATCGTTCATCAACAACAAGTGATGCCTGTTATGTATTGACCACGAACATTGGCCGTTGTAACGCCCATCGTCTCCAAAGCTATAATGGAACATGTCGTGTTTCAACAACGGACTCTGTCCGTGATAGATAATCTAAACTACAAAGGGCAACAACTGTAGTGAATTAGGTAAATACAACGGGTAGCACTCATTTTTAATATGTTTTTAACTACAGACTGCGCACGTGGTAGTTGATTTATGTAAAACGATATATGCACGTGATAATTATCTTACTTAAAATGCTGGAAACCCGTGCTAGTTGTGTTATTCAAAACTTATGTCTGTAGTAGATGATATTTTTTAAAAGAAAAACTCTGATTAACCTATTGAGTTTTCTATATAATTGTAATTTGAATTTTTTTTGGAGTCTATTATCACATTAAAATTCTTGTCATTTTAGACATTGATCTGTTGATAAAAGAACTATATATATATATATAATAAAAATAAAGCCAAAAAAACATTTCACTGATTACATAATAATTAAAAGTGTTGGACGTCCTAAAATTATGTTTACTCATAAACATTCACTCAAATCCTAATATGTAATGTAATTTGGTGGCCAAACTATATAGGTGTCTCTAGCATCTTCAAGTGTGTGTAGGTGACTAGTATGACAAATCAAAGGAACGTTGCACTTCATTATCTTCTTCACACAAACTCTTAAATAATCAGACCAAAAAGCATGTGATGAACTGATGATTGTGGATCAGTGTAATCAATTTCAGCTTCTGCCACTACTTGTACACAACCAATCCAATGCAATAACTTGCATTATGTACTCTTTTGAGATGGAACATCATTTTCACTTGTAGAAACCCCAAGTAGTGACTGACATATAAAACAAAAGCGTTAAAAGACAATAAAAAAAGAAGCTTTAAGACAAAAGAAAATGTGTTGATTTTCGTAACAATTTTATAAATAACTTTTTATAAAATTTACCTTTGATGGAGAGCCAACAAATTTCACACATTTATTACTTCCTTGTTGGTTTGAATTTACTTGAATACCGTGGCTATAAAAAAGACATGGGTATTAGTACAAAAAAAAGTCAAACACATGAAAAAAAATGTTATGCTTCTATTAATTACTTGATGTACTTTTTCTTTAATTGCAACTCTATCATTTGTTTGAAATGAAGATATAATTAATATCAAATTAAAGTAACATGATCTAAAGTGATTCTACAAGTTAAGCTGCTTTTAGAAGCTTATTTTCAAGAAATGGTAAGTAGTTATACTCTAAAACTAGATTATATGAATCTCGTTTTTTTTTTTGCAATATATATATCAAAAAATAAAACCGTTTTATTTCACATTACCTGATTATTGAAGATAGCATTTTGTAATTTTTTTAGTAGTTGTCTATGATCTTTCATATCTTCTTGAAGTTACATTGTAGTTTGTTTACCAATCACGAATACTTGTACTTTGGTTGGTTTTACACCAAATCTAAGTCCTCAAACTTGACCTCGACCTCAATGCTCATTTTCTAAAACTTAAGCTACATCATCATATTTAATTGATTTTGTCTTATCCATAGAAATTGCTTCCATTTCTTTCTATGTATCATGCAATAATCATAAGAATAATATAACAATAACTAATTAAATATAATAAACTTAAATTAAATTACAAGAAATATAAGTAAGAAGTTAACCTATCGTACAATTTTGTCTGCAATATTTTTATTCACTAATGTCCCATCTTTGTGCTTATATCTAGCTATCCAAGTTTCCACTTTATTCACTTCGTCGAGATCTTCAATTTTGGATAGTTTTGCAGCCATCTAAACAAATTTATAACATATTAAATTCATCCGCAGTAAACTTTTATAACTTTTATATTCTTTTATATATTCTAATGATATTTTGGTTACCTTAGGTTTAAGATGCATTTTAAAGTTAATAAGAAAGATTTAGGTAATAAAAATACAAAAAGAAATATCAACAAACATTTGTAAATTATGAAGAGGGAAGAGATGCTGATGATAATCATAAACACAAATAGAGAAAATCAAAGTCTTTTCTTTATATAAACTACTTATTAATTTGACTTGAAATATTAGCAAACATTAGTAAATTGAGGTCTTATATATAGCTGATATTATACGACTTAATAATTTAACTTACCGGTTATTCTTGTAATCGTGCAAATCCTTTATGACTAGCTGTATGTGTGGTGTGGTTTCATTCTTCTTGGCTAACTCAGTATATCGTCTAGTTAAGTCATACAAAAATAAAAAGTAAATCATATGCTTATTCACTTTGCTTGATTTAAGTTATATTTAGTAGACTTACATCAAATTCTAGAGGCAGTCAAAATTTGACAACATTTGTCCCATTTCTCATCATCTACATTGGTATCTGGCTTCATCTATAATCAATCAGCTGTAATATGAACAAGCAAGCTAATTGGTTGGCATAATTTGTTAACCGATGATAAAAAAACATATTATAAATAGAACCAAATTTAGTTTCAATCTTTAAATTTAGTACACCAAAGAAGAGACTGTTATACCAAACAAGTTCAATCAATCAAGAAGCTAATAACAACAAAAATACAGAAGTAAAATTGACATGCTTTCAGTGAAAAAACATTGTATATTTCATTGGATTGTTACACAATAGGGCAACAACATCGAGAATGTAAACAAACTTATCCAGAAATTTGTAGAAATTATAAATTTTTGGATAAATTTATCTACAAATTTCTAAAGCTCAAACACTCATGTGGATGTGCAACAACGTACAAGTGAAAAAATTTATCCAGAAATTTGCAAGAGAGTAGAATACAAATATATATATATATATATATATATATTGTAAGAACAAATTAGAATGTAGAGACTATGGTTTGACATGAACGAGATCCTACTAGAAATTAGATTGAGAAAAAGACAATTTGAGTGAAACACTATGAAGGTGCTTGAACGAATTTGGGGATTTAGGGATATAGAGGGTGGCTTTTGAAAGAACGAGTTTTGAGAATTTAGGGATTCAGGGAGTGACTTTTGAGAGAGAATGATTTTTTGGAGATTTTGGGAATTAGCGAAAATATTTCTATTCCATACACTAATATAACTACTTTCCACTGCGGACTTTCCCCATAATAAATAACTCTATGGATTACGGACAAAGCGTAGTGCATATAGAGTGGCGATATTTGTTGTTGGGGTTTATGCCCTAACGTTTGTATTTTGTAAATGATGATAAATTACAAATAAAAAAAGTAGTCTTTTCATTCAATTTATATGTCTCATACTTTTATATCATGTGTGTATAACATCCAAGATTGCCAGATGTAATCTCAAACTGAGTATATGAGTGTCATAAATAGAGGAATTCAGTTTGAGATGTGCCATCTAAAGAGTCCGTAGATAGCAAATAAATTTGGGTTTTATTTGTGGTTAATCTACAGCTGCGGTCATTTCCGTAATGTACGGTGGTCTTATCCTAGACTACTCATATGATGATATGAGAAGGGATGCACCTTATATGATGTGATCTTATAGGACTGGGTCATAATCTATATGAATCTCTCACCAATATCCGTTACATAGGGAGATTCATATATATCGACAAATGATGGTTTCATATGAGTGATCTTAATCCTGAGTGTCTTACTGACTCCTTCAGGTTAGATCGTGGTTTTTGATTTACCATGGGTGAGATCGAAGTAGCATTCCCAATCAATATCTCTGTATCTTGGAATTGTGGTTTGGATTGTGGCTGGGAAGGTCTGTACACAATAGTAGAATCTACTCCTTCTTGCGAGAAGTATAGAAGTAGTTCCCTTAAGGGTTGATTCGGGGCTTGAACAATTAAGAGCGCTCTCCTTCTTCCGTAAAGGAATAAAGGATATAATTGTTCATTAGAGAATTAATGGACTTCATGAAAAAGATATAATTAGAGGGGTTAAACGGACTTTATGATCCAACTCTAATTGTGAACTACTTGTGGAGGATCATACCATATGTAATAACTATATTGATGGACACTGAATTTTGGTTTGTGTGAAACATCTACGATTATGAGAGTGCAGCCTCGAGTTTTTAGTGGAGTAACTCCGAGGTTAATAATCATGAAATATAATTAAAGAGTTTAAATAATTTTTCTAAGGATTATTGGAGCCGAAGACTGTGGGTCCATTAGGTCCCCTTGCTAGCCCGGAAAGTTGATTGTAACAAAGGTCATGGTTAATTAATTGGATGGTCCAATTAATTATGTTACCAAAGTAACAAAAATTTTATTCAGGCAATAAATTAAATAATGTGATTATTTAATTAATGGACTAATAATTAACTAAATTAAATAATATGATTATTTAATTGTATTAATAATTATGAATTATGAATTGAATTAATTATTTTATGGAGGTCAAGGGTTCAAACAAAACCAAAGTAAAGATATAAAAATAATATTGATTATTTGATCTTTAGCTGGTCATGGGTTCAAATCACAATGGCAACATTGAATTAAATAAGATTTAGAATCCTATTTAATCTAGGTTATTTGTAACCCTATCATGATATAAGATATCACTATATTTTAATTTTATTATTTTGATTTTAAAAACAAGATAAAATAAGATACTATTTTTTAAATATTTGATATTTAAAAAAAAACTAATCTATCTTACAAAAGGTTTTTTATATCTTTGTAAACTCTTAATTAATGTAATTGATTGAGCACATAAAAGAAAGAAAAGAAAGAAAGGGGGTGTGGGTGTGGCCAAGAGAGAAAGAAAAAGAGAAAAAAAAGTTTTTTTTTTTCATTCATGGTGGCCGAACTCCATACATAAGAAACAAGAGTTGTTTTTCGTGTGTTTCTTTTACCTCTATACAACCTCCTAAAGCCCGTGATGTGCCCACACACAGTTGCTTGAACCTGAGAGATAGCGAGGAAGATCTGGTTGTACAAATCGGAAAGCAACAACAAGAAGTGAAAGAACGAAGGAGTTAGCCTTGAGGTATGATTTCGAATCCTACCCTAATTTATTCTTATATATCGTATTGGTTCATAAAAGTCGCTTAAATATTTTTTTAAAAGTTTTAAAATCTCTTCCGCTGCGCGACTTCTTACATTTAGACCCATCAAATACTGTATGTACACCCCAAATCAATATCTTTTTTAATTCCAATATTACCCTTTACAAAAATGACTAAGTTGTTTGTAAGTACACCGACAAATTATTATTGAAGTGTCATATTATTTGTTTAATATTCACAAATATCAGAAGACCCTTTCCAAAATTATTGGTTTTGTTTTTTTATATTGTCAAGCATCCCATAAGTATAGAACTGAGTAACCCACTATGTTGGCTCATATCACATTATCTTGGGTGAACATTATTACATTAATGTGTTCTCTTACCAACTCTGGTGATGATTAGTTTTTTTTTTTAAAATAAAACTCTGATAATGATTATTTTTGTAAATATCTAGAAGAAACCAACCAAAGTTTTTGTGCTAATATGGAAGAAGAAAAACCACACCACAAGAACAACAAACTTTCTGTTCCATATGAAGATCAATATTAAAGCAGATCATACTTAAAAAAGGGCAAATTACACTGAATCCCTTGAGGTCTGGACAAGTTACACTTAGATGGATAAGTTTCTTTATTATATACTAAAACCCCCAAAATTTAAATTTGACTTTAAAAATACCTAAAATGCCCCTAGTTATATTATTTTCCACTTTATTTTTTTTTTACCTTTTAATCAAACATTTTATAAACTTTAATAAAATAAAAAAATTAAATAAAAGATATAATTCATTATATAAATAAATAGTTTGAAAAAAAATAAATAGTTTTAAAAATTAAATAAATAAATAGTTTAAAAAAATTAAATATATAAATATTTTTTAAAACATTAAGTAAATAAATAATTTAAAACATTAAATAAAAAAAGTTTTTAAAAAATCAAATAAATAAATAGTTTAAAAATGAGTGAAAAAATTAAAAAATTAATTTTTTTTAAGAATATCTATTAATAGGGACAATATAAGCTCTAAATATCTAAGGAGTGTTGAGAACCTTGAAGCTTCTCTCACCATCATCTTTACAGTAAAAGTTTAGATATTTAGAGTTTTTCTTGTCCCTATTAATGAATATCCTTAAAAAATTTAATGTTTTTAAGTTTTTCACTTATTTATTTATATTTTACATTTATTTATTTATTTATTTTAAAACTATTTATTTATTTTTTAAAACTATTTATTTATTTTATTTTAAAAAACTATTCATTTATTTATTTATTTTAAAATTGTTTATTTATTCAAAATATTTATTTATTTAATTAAAAAAACTATTTATTTATTTAAACTATTTATTTATTTAATGAATCATATCTTTTATTTAATTTTTTTATTTTATTAAAGTTTATAAAGTGTTCGATTAAAAGGTAAAAAAAATAAAGTGAAAAATAATATAACTAAGGGCATTTTAGGTATTTTAAAGTCAAATTTAAATTTTGGGGGTGTTAGTGTATAATAAAGAAACTTATCCATCTAAGTGTAACTTATCCATCTAAGTATAACTTATTCAAACTTTAAGGAGTTCAGTGTAACTTGCCCTAAAAAAAATTAAAGCAAATCAATGTATTTAATTTTCAGTACAAATTTTTTGTATAAGTTTCTTTTATTCGTTTTCCCCCTTCGTTATGTATACAACGAAATTTTCAAACGAAACAATTGTGTTATAATATATATCAGCTGATCACTCATGTGCTATTTAAGAGTTGATTTTTTTTTTTTTGAAAAACAAGAAATAAAATAACAAATTTAAAAATAATAATAAATTGAATAGATAACAAAATTGGTGGTGTAGCTACAAAAGTACAATTTATTGGAAATAAAGAAAGAGTTTTTTATTATTAAGTGGGGTTTATTTACAAACTATAATTTTTTATAGAAAAAATAATAATTAATGGGGTGTGATTATAAGAGAGGTGTACTTACGGGATTTAATGGGTGCAAATATCGCCACTCATGCATATATTATCCACACCGAGCCCATTTTCGCTCGAAGTAGTTACTTATTAGAGTGCCGATATTTGTAACCCTATAAAACTGTATTTACAACCCCTAATTTATATATTTTTAAAATTCCAAAATTATCCTCAATTTAAATTATCAATATTTTAATAAAAAGATATTATAATTGTTTAAATTTTTTTTTGAATTTTTACTAACTAATCTAAATATAAAAGTAAAATATAGTAAAATAAAATTAATAAAAAAGAATGAAAATAGATATTAAAACAAAATTCCAAAAACCTGAAAATGGTGGTGGCTGTTGCCCCATTCTAGATTTGAAAAGAAGAGGAGGTTTTTGTCTGCTTCGTCTTGGATTTGAAAAACCATGAGAACGTTGAAGGAGGAGACCACTAACTCCTCCCATATTTTCATTAAAAAATTTATTTTAATTATTTTATAATATTTTGGGATATTATTGATTTTGTCCCTATATGTTTTTGAAATATCTATTTTTTACTCACTTATTCATTTTTCACTGGATTGATCCCTATGTTTTAAAAAACCACTCAATTTGGTCCCTCTGTGAGTCAGACGTTGGTCAACTTTAACGGTTTCAAGGGTAATTTTGTCTCTAAACCAAAAAATACCACGTGTCAGCACCAAACAATAAATAATTTTTTTTAAAATATTTGTATTATATGAAACATAATAAAAATAATAAAAAACTGAAAACTAAAATAAAAATAAAAGCTAATTTGAAAAATGAAAAACAAAAAAAAAATACAAATAGTTTTGAAAAATGAAAAACAAATATATTTTTTTAAACGGATCTCCACCATCCATCACATAAGATGAACGGTGGAGATCCACCAAATAAAAAAAATTAAAACTTAAACAAACTTCATCACATCAATGAAACCCAGAAACACCAAACCCACCCCCCACCGTCAATCACCAAACCCAGAAACATCTTCTTCAGATCCAAACCAACCACCACCACTCAAACACCAAACCCACCGCCAATCCCCTTCTTTTTCTCAAGCCATCTTCTTCACATCATTATCTTCTCCAACACCCAAACCATATCCACCACCACTCAAAGCAAACCCAGATCTTCCACGATCTGGGAAACCAGGTCGATTGCCGGTCAGCCCGAACCCAGCTGAATTAACAAACCACCAGAAATCCACCAAATCAAGTGATATAAAATTTAGGTATGACAATCTCCTCCAACCACCACCACGCAACGGGAAACAACCACATGATCCATCACACAAATAAATGAAACTCGGCAAAATTTCAATCAACTTGTACAGTTCCAGGACTAAAAAAGAAACAAAATTACAACTTTACATGATCCACCAAAGATTAACTAATAAAATCACATAGATAATCCAAAATAGCAGAACCCATTTCATTAATCACCTGCTAAAAAGGGAACAAAAAACCAAGAACCCAGAAAAATTAATATTGCATTCAAATAACCCACCACAGATTAATCAACATACAAAAAACAAAAAACAAAAATGAAAAATCAAGCAAAACCCATTTATATATACACATACCCAGAAAACATAAGTGCAATAAAAAGAAAGAAGAATCAAAACCCATAAAAGCTTTTAAGAGGACTTACCATTAAAGAGAGGTTTCTCAAACGCAATGAATTTTAATAAGGGAATCAAACAGAAGAGTAACAACTTTGATGTTACTCTTTTTTTATTTCTGCTTTGGTAAATGTGAGAAAACTGTGGGCAATAGAGAAAGTGGTTTAGTTTTTAATTTTATTTATTATTAATTTTATAAATTCATTTTATTTATTATTTTATTATTTTATTTTAATTAATTTAGTTTATTTTTTATTTTTTAAAATTTTGGTGACACATGTCATATTATGATTAGATTATAAGTTAGGTTAAATTGTAAAAGTTGACAAAGTTAGAGGGTGAAATGGTCATTTGATTTCAGTTAAGGGTAAAATAGTCAATTTACTTTTTCTGTTAGGGTTGACCATCAAAATTCTAGCCAAAGGGATCAAATTGAATAGTTTTTGAAAACGTAGGGACCAATCTAGTGAAAAATGAATAAGTAAGTAAAAAACAGATAATTCAAAAAAACATAGGGACTCAAATAATAATATCCCTAATATTTTTAAATTTTTTTTATCTTTTTAAAGGATATATTTTAGTGTGAGTGGTGTGTTTACAAGATACAATCTTTTTTAAAAAAATAATAATAAAGGGGTGTACATACTAAAAGGGGTGTACATACAGATTTTCAGAAGTGTAAATATTGTCACTCTACTTAATACCCTTCACTCGCATTTAAAGGCCCGTTGCAAATTATTTAATGAGCCCAACTCAACCACGTGCTTTTAAAGGCTCATAGTGAAAAACAGTTTCCCATCATATGTCTTCCAAGCTTGTAGTGAATGGACTGTAATAGATGGACAATGTTCTTGTAAATTAACAAAAGAGAAACCAGTTTATTGGTTGATATGTCAAAGATCAACGTTAAGCCGTACTCTAAAGAAAAGGGATTAACATGTAAGGACCTCCATTTTATAATTGGCTTATTTCATGACAAACAATATTAGGGATGATTGTGTAATGGGTAGCTTAGGTCTTCTTAATTATTATCAAGACAAGCTTTCAAGCATCTCCACGACTTCAAGATCAAGAGCTTCAAAGCTATATTACTTGACTTTGATTCTTGAAGAGATTAGGTGCACACACACACACACTTGCATGCATATCTATTTCTTTCATTTTTATCTTGCATTTATGTATTATTGTTATGTTCATCTATGTCTTTCATCACTCCTCACTTGCACAACATTCATATAGGTTAGGTGTGGTTTAGTGTGTTGAAAAGACAGTTTTTCTCTCTATTGCGGCTTGGTTCGCTGGGTGTACCGCGGCAAGTACTCATGCCTACAACGCGGTTCTTTCCAATGTGTTTCACATAGTGTATACCACGGTAGGTGCACATACCCTGCCAGCGGTCTCTGAAAATACCTTCAAGGTTATACTAAACAATCTAGAGGGGGGGTGAATAGGTTGACACTTTATTTTTAAAACTCTTTCGAGACTTTTGTCAAAACCTTAGTGAGCATACAAATTAACCTTTAACAAGACTGTTATGAGAAAACAATTAACACATGTATGCTCAATACATCGCCCTTAGTCTACAAAACATATAACAAGAGACAATGTATCTTATAAACAAATATGTTCAATGCAAAGCAAATTCCACAAGATGTACTTTGAATATTACAATGTACATTCACTAAGTGAAACTTTACAACTTGATATAGAATATCACAAAATACAATGTTCAAACACTTACAAAGATACAAAAAACAAATTTTGATTCAACAAATAATGTGTGCATCTCTTTCTCTACAAAAATCCTCTTTACAAAGATATGAAGAAATGAAGATCTTAAACAAGATATATTGATCATACATACAAATATAAAGATATAGAGATAGAGATATTTGACACATTATTTTTTACGTGGTAAAACCTTCGGAGAGGAAACATCCACGTGTTGAATACATCCATCAGGTACTTTTATTATTGGAAAGTAGATAAAACATTCCTCAAAAGTGACCAACAAATGACACACTATATATTGGACTCGACATATAACCAATCCCTATTGGTAGATTGGAAATTCCTCAAAAGTGATCAACAAATGACACAGTTTCTATTCGACTCCACTTTTACACAACACCATTAAGAAGTTGGAAATTCCTCAACAAATGACACACTCTCTATTGGACTCCATCGCATCTTAATATCCTGGGTCTACCAATAATATAGTCTACTTTCTATCCAAGACTCTCTTCCCTCTAAAAAGTCTCCCTTGCTTGATTATCCAAACCACATGTTATAATCAAGACTTCTTGCTTAGCCATCCGGACCACTTGTCCTAGCCAAGACTTCATGCCTTTTACAAGGACTTCCTAGTGTGATCAATGAATGCAAAATGTAAACAAGCACTCAACATAGAATATGAGATCTATACATTCTATGGGAACTAGACATAAGCATGTGAGTACATAAATCAAAATTGTCTAGTTACTAAACATAAATAAATTCTAAAACATGTGAAACACCTAAACACATTAAATTCCTAGAATTATTTATGTAACTAAAACTTGAATCAATCATATTCATTAAGCACACATTCAAGATTTTAGTAACAAAAAAAAAAACATGATGGATTCACTAAAATATGATCAACGAATATTCTAGCAAATATTTAGAGCATGTATTTGTGAACAAGTCAATTAAATCCTAATTAGCTCTAAATATGAAATCAAATGTGCTAATCCTAGATATGTTCAACTAATGAGTCCTAGCACATGAAAAGGCTATCAATCATGAAAATAAAGTCAATCAAAGAACAAATAGCCCTAGATAATAAGCTAATCACAATACAACTCACAACCATGTGAAAACCTAGATTTCAAGAAAACTAGTTCACATTCAAGTCTCTAATTAGACCAGATTAGCCTATAATTGAAGCTCTAATTCTCAAATACATTTGTTCAAGTAACACATACATATAGAAGAAGAAAACTCAAGGTAATTGAAGACTTTGAAGACCTAAACACAAAGAATAGAACAATACCTTGTAATCTCGTACAGTTTCGGTTTTGAGTATAAAACCACCACAAAACTTGAACAAATGACAGAACAGTAATTTAGAGAAGGTATGGAACTTCAACACAAATATTCTCCAACCTGAATCACTCAAATCGGACAAGAAATGAGAGAGACATGGTGTTTGGAAGTTGGAAAAATCTTAAGAGAAAATTCTGCACTAGTTTTGAAAATTTTCTTCTTGTAATGAAATGAGAGAGGGAAAGTGTTTTTAAATGAGAGGGAGAGAGAGGAAAAGAGGAGGACCAATGGCCACATGCCACCTCACATCCTCGAGGAGGCGCGTGGCCATCTCGGGGGCAGGAGGCCTTCCTCCCTGATATGGCCACGCGCCTCCTCGGGGATGGGTGGCAAGTGGCCTTTGGCCACTTGCTTCCTTCCTCGCGTACCTTCGCATTCTTCAACCATTCTCCGGCCTCTGAACTCCAAATTTGAATATATTTTTGTATTATGAACCGAGACTCTCTCTCGCACATGGAAGACTATGAAACTTTGACCAAAAAAAATAAGAATTTGACTTGATACACGAAGACGAAGACAATGCATGGTAAGTGACCGGAAACTTTCGTAACTTTTTACTCGAAACTTGAAAACTAATGAATAAGTAACCGAAACGATCAGAACTCAATAATGAATAATATAAGATCAAATTTAAGTTCGAAGTCCATAAAACATAAACAAACAAACAAATGAACACACAAGAATGCCATTTCCTAGATATAGTCCTAGAACATGCAATTTACAAAATTTGTCAATTTAAAGCTAATGCATGAGCATTCAATATCAAGTGTGTGAATGTGTTATACAAATTGAGTACAATGATGCAAGGAAACATATGGATGCAATGTGTGTGTGCCTAAGCCTTGTAAGAGGAATAAGGTCACAGTATACCTTTAATGTGCAACAATGCTTACTCCTCTTGAAGGCTTCACTTTCCTTGATGAGTTGCCCAACTTCCTTGTAACTTGATAAACCGTGAATCCTAGACAACTAATAAATATAAAGGAAATGTTGTTTTGATATAGAATAATGCCAACATAACACAAAATCTTAACAATCTCCCCCTTTGGCAAATTCTATGTCAAAACACATATACAAGATACTAAAACATACAACATGAAGATTGGTCACAAAACTCAACCTCACATTACAATGAGTTAATACACCTAGACTAATCTTCAACAAGTTTTAAACTTCTTCATGTGAGGTTCTCTTGATATTACCTAAAATAAACTTGAAGCACAAGAATATACAAGAGAAATATATGGCAATATACTTGACAAGAATATGGCATTTAAGTTCAATATGGAATATGACAATTAAGTACAAAATGGATACATGTATGCTCCCTCTAAATACATGCATATCCATCAAAGATATCTCATGCCATATGAAGTTCAATATTTGACAAATACATATTTGACAAATACGGTATGCTAAAACAATATCATATTTCTCCCCCTTTTTGACATAAAATGAAGCCAAAAGGAAAAGAGTAAAAGATACCTTGAGATCACATAAGCTTTGCTAGCCACTTGTGCTACCAAAGAACGTTGAACAATTAGTTAATCTCACATAATGTTTGGAGATGGATGCCTTGCTTGAAGAATTGGTTTCTTTCAAGCCCTTGACTCTTGCATCTAGCTCCACTAACTTCTCCCTTGATTCTAGTTTTCTCTTCCATGTTAACCTAGCAAAGGTTATTCTAATCTATACACCACAACAAACTCATCAAGGTATAATGAATCACAAATGTATAAATTTTACTCTTAAGCACATAGGTCATTTCTACCAAGTTCAACAATTTCATTAACAATCATATCAAGCCCAAATATGAAGGAATTGGTATCGACAAAAATCATATTGACCTCAAACAAGAAGAGATTTGATTACAACCACAATTACTATCACCCTAAGCAAGGAGGAATTTTTTGCAACTACAATCAATTGAGTTGATTAAAACCACAATTATTATCACCCTAAGCAAAGAGGAAGTTTTTGCAACTACAATCAACTGGATTGATTACAACCACATTACTATGGACCCCAAACAAAGAGGAACTCATTGCAACTACAAGCAATTGAATTAATTACAATCACAATTACTGTCGACCCCAAAACAAAGAGGAACTCATTGTAACTATACTCATATCAACCTCAAGAATGAAAGAATTGATTGCAATCTCAACTACTATACAACCCCAAACAAGGAGAAGTTGATTGCAAACACAATAATACAATTATTACAAAAAATTTCATGCATTATTTGTGATCAGAAATACAAATGCATATGGTAATACAAAGAATCATCATGCAAATCAAGAAATATGAAATAGCATCTACAAGATTCATATTATCAATCAAAGAATATGCCAATAAATATCAACTTGAAACATGTGAACATATCATAAAAGAGAACAATGTCTAGCATACTATGCCCCCCTTGATAAGTGCTCTATCTAAGATGAAGATATGATAATGTTCACAATGAAATCCACACAATCACACATTCAAACAATTTTAAAGAAATCCAACAAAATAAGCTTCACAAACTATGAGAGATACACCAAGATCTTCAATCTCTCTCATATTTTTTCTAAAATTTCTAGAATATCAAATACTTTATAAGCAAAAGTGTGTGGGTGTGAATTTTGCTTCAAGCATATGTAAAGAAGCAATTTGATAATCAACATGCAAACCATATCAAAATCTATTCATCTAAAGCTTTTTCATAAAAGGTCAAATCGATTATCATCTGGAATTTTTGCTTTTAAGAGAATATGTTTCAACATATGAGTGTGTGTGTGCATGTGGCTCGTTATCCCATTTCTATTTGACAACCCGAGCAATTATTGATTTTCAATTATACTTCTTTAAGCCTTTTTTTTATTTAGGCTTTGAATCAAAGATTTTTTTTATTGATTCTTTTCAACACTTCTTTGATTTTTCTAACAAAAACATATACGCTTCATGACGGCTTTCACTCATCACAATGGTGTAGCTCTTTCCTACATTGGGCGGCTGCACAACCAATGTGTGTAGCCCTTTTCATGAAGGTGTTC
Source organism: Dipteronia sinensis (assembly GCA_033220585.1). Taxonomy (NCBI): domain Eukaryota; kingdom Viridiplantae; phylum Streptophyta; class Magnoliopsida; order Sapindales; family Sapindaceae; genus Dipteronia; species Dipteronia sinensis. Next base: position 20,416,330 of record CM065641.1, read on the forward strand.
GTTGAGTTCTATGTAGTTGTCGGAGCAAAATGGATACTAAACATAGGTCATCTTTAATGTACTAGTCATAGGACTTTAAGGTGTATCCACAACTTACATATATTCAAACTCAACTTACTCAACTAAACATACAAGATAAGCAAAATGTGCACTTTTGAAAACCCAGTTTTAAGGCTTAAAAGCGCATGATCTAAAAGCAATACAAAGAGACTTACTTAAGATCATTACTTCTCATGAGAGTAGATTTCAAAGAAAACGAAGCTCATATTTTTCAAAAGTATGCCACTTATCATTCAAACAAGCATTTCAAGCATCATGAATAAGATCATTGTGAACACATCACTAAAAGATCTTTAGAGAACAAATGTCAACGAGAACCATATGAATGCTATACTAGTTCTCTAATATGACATGCTACATGATGTAATGCAAACATAGAGTCGAAAGATTAAAAGCTAGAACGCAAGCATTAGGATATAGAAATATCTTAGCAAGCTTTTTCATCAAATGCAAAGCCTTAGCTCTTTTTATGAGCTCTCTTGGCTTGTTTGTCCTTATGACAACAAGTTGTTGGTGTGTTATCCCAAGAGAATAAAGACTTAACATTTCAACTCAACACATATAAAAATGACTTTCTCTAAAAGTCTTAACACAATTCATCACCATATAGATTTCAAGAATTCAACTTCTCTAAAGTTAATCAACGAATTTTGACAATCATAGTGGAATGTGAGATAGCTAAGTTCATACCAAGTTATAGAGAAACCACGCTAGCTAGCTAAGTTACTCAATAACTTGACACTAATCTTAAAGCTAACTCACATATGCAACTTACCCTAGTAGTAATAGCACTCACCCTTGATCCATTTGGTCTTGGGTGGACAAACACATAAACCATCATGATCATTTCTCACAGCAATATTATATCTAGAAGATAAATCATCAACTATCTTCTCTATAAAGATATTTCTCATGTTAAACACATCATTATTGCCATTAACAAAGATATTATCTCGACTATGCATATGATCATGTGAAACACTCATTTTCACCCAAATCTTCTTGACAATTTTCTTCACATGATTATCATTATCACACACAAAATTCAAAGTGTTATCATGCAAGAAACATTTATAAAAGATTTTCTCATCTCATTAGCATGCATATCATTCCCTATTTTGCATTGTCTAATATACTCATGGCAACATTGCAAAAATGGCAAACCGGAATAAATTTTGAGATGTTACTATTTAGGTGAGAGTGTACCGATGGTGAAGGCTTCTTACTCTTCTTGATTTTGCACTTGACCTTGGAAGACTTGGCATTTGAAATCCTTTTGTTCCTTAGTGACTAGCCTTTAGTTGTAGGAGACTCCACTTGCTCATCTACGAAGTTTAAGTCACTTGAATCTCCATGAAGATTACCAAAAATTTTGGCCTTTATGATTGCCAACTCCTCTTCCTTTCCTTTGATCGTTTCCTTCAAGAAAAAAAAACAAATTATTAGGAAAATCACTCATTAAGCTATCTAACACAAAAACATCTTCAACCATCTTCTTTTCTAGACATTTGATCACTCCATTCTTCACTTCAACTTCCTTTAACGCTTCATCTCTTTCCTTGTCAAGAGTTTGAACTCTTGCCATCAAATTGAAGTTGGTGATCTTTGACTTGCAATCCTCTTCATTGAGTTACAAAGACAAGTGATCATGTCTAGATCGATCATCCTCCGGGAAAACTTTTATTCTTTTCTTTTGTCACTAATATTCTTTTCAAGCTTATCAACCAAATTATTAGTAGACAAATGAAATGTAAAACAATGAGAACCTTTTTCACAATTTTTCCAGTCAACAAATAAGGGCAGCCATTACAAACAATTATAGACTAAAGGTTGTTATCCATGGTTAGTAAATAAACTTGTAGATCCCGAATCACACTAATTACTTTAAGTGACCCAGTCTGATAACAATTGATAATACCTACAAGGTTATACTAAACAACCTAGAAGAGGGGGGGGGGGGGGGGGGGGGGGGGGGGTGAATAGGTTGACACTTTATTTTTAAAACTCTTTCGAGACTTTTTGTCAAAACCTTGGTGAGCATACAAATTAACCTTTAATAAGATTGTTATGAGAAAACAATTAACACATGTATGCTTAATTCACCACCCTTAGTCTACAAAACATATAACAAGAGACAATGTATCTTATAAACAAATATGTTCAATGCAAAGCAAATTCCATAAGATGTTCTTTGAATATTACAAAGCAAATTCCTAGCCAAGACTTCATGCCTTTTACAAGGACTTCCTAGTGTGATCAATGAATGCAAAATGCAAACAAGCACTCAACATAGAATAATTCATGAGATCAATACATTCTATGGGAACTAGACATAAGCATGTGAGTACATAAATCAAAATTGTCTAGTTAGTAAACATGAATAAATTCTAGAACATGTGAAACACCTAAACACATTAAATTCATAGAATTATTCATGTAACTAAAACTTGAATCAATCATATACATTAAGCACACATTCAAGATTTTAGTAACAAAAAACAACATGATAAATTCACAAAAATATGATCAATGAATATTCTAACAAATATTTAGAGCATGTATTTATGAACAAGTCAATTAAATCCTAATTAGCTCTAAATATGAAATCAAATGTGCTAATCTTAGATATGTTCAACTAATGAGTCCTAGCACATGAAAAGGCTATCAATCATGAAAATAAAGTCAATCAAAGAACAAATAGCCCTAGATAATAAGTTAACCACAATACAACTCACAAACACGTGAAAACCTAGATTTCAAGAAAACTAGTTCACATTCAAGTCTCTAATTAGACAATATTAGCCTATAATTGAAGCTCTACTTCAAAAATACATTTGTCCAAGTAACACATATATATATATATAGAAGAAGAAAACCTAAGGTAATTGAACACTTTGAAGACCCAAACACAAAGAATGGAACAATACCTTGTAATCTCGTGCAGTTTCGGTTTTGAGTATAAAACCACCACAAAACTTGAACAAATAATACCAAAGTTACTTGGAGAAGGTAGGGGACTTCAATACAAAGATTCTTCAACTGGAATCACTCAAATCGGACTAGAAATGAAAGAGATATGTTGTTTGGAAGTTGGGAAAATCTTGAGAGAAAATTCTGCACTAGTTTTGATAATTTTCTTCTTGAAATGAAATGAGCGAGGGAAAGTGTTTTTAAATGAGAGGGAGAGAAAAGAAAAGAGGAGGACCAATGGCCACGTGCCAACTCACATCCTCGAGGAGGCGTGTGGCCATCTCGGGGGCAGGAGGCCCTCCTCCCCGAGATGGCCACGCACCGCCTCAGAGATGGGTGGCAAGTGGCCTTACTTGCTTCCTTCCTCATGCACCTTCGCTTTCTTCGACCGTTCTCTGACCTCGGAACTGCGAATTCGAATCTGTTTTTGGATTACAAAACTAGGAATCTCTCACGCACATGGATGACTATGAAACTTTGACTAGAAAATAAGAATTAGACTCAATACATGAAGATGAAAACAATGCATGGTAAGTGACCGAAAAGTTTCGTAACTTTATACTCGAAACTTGAAAACTAATGAATGAGTAACCGAAAGGACCTAAACTCAATAAGGAATAAAATAAGATCAAATTCAAGTCTGAAGTCCATAAAACATAAACAAACAAACACATGAACACACAAGAATGCCATTTTCGGGATATTGTTCTAGAACATGCAATTTACAAAACTTGTCAATTTAAAGCTAATGCATGAGCATTCAATATCAAGTGTGTGAATGTGTTATACAAATTGAGCACAACAATGCAAGGACACATATGGATGCAATGTGTGTGTGTGTGTGTGCGCGCGTGCACGCGCCCAAGCCTTGTAAGAGGAATAAGGTCACAATATACCTTTGATGTGCAACAATGTTTACTCCTCTTGAAGGCTTCACTTTGCTAGATGATTTGCCCAACTTCTTTAAAGCTTGATAAACCATGAATCCTAGACAACTAATCAATAGAAAGGTGTTAATAGCCAAATTTGGCTAAGGACCAAAGGGAAATTTTCCACCCTCAAAACCTGGCTCAATACCCGAGGTCATCCACTAGGAGACCATATTACCAGAAGCCGAGCTACGATACCGCCGAACAGGAATAAGGACGGGCTCCAGAAACACCTGGAGTAGAGCCCGGCTCGGTCAGATCGAGCCCGCATCACCGAACTTGAAACCAGGAAATCCCCCTGAAGTCGGGATTACCTCACAATTTCTCCATAAGCTCGCCTATACCTCGCTGACATAGTGGGGTGTCCGTAAGAGGCCGCACCTAGCTCCAAAAGGTCAATGAAGGCTAGACCTAGCTCCTGGCTAGATGAAACTCCTTAATATCGGGGCTAGGACACTGATCGACTTCACTATCTGATGTACCTCACCATAATATATACCATATTCAACGACCCCTGTGGGAGATCATGTTAGACCTGAAGACACACATGATCACATCTTAAGATGTTACATACGTACAGAACAAGTAATAGAGTCCAAGTAGGAAACAAATTGATCTCTACCAAGATAACCTCAACTCAGCAATTAACTCAAAGTCAATGACATTTAAATGTAAAATCCCGTCCGATAAGGGGGGGAGGGATGGAGAAAATCAAGGGGAGAATCAATTAGTCTAACCTATGAAGATAATGTATAAAAGAAGGACTTCGGCCTTCTAAAAGAGGAGACTACTTTTCGACATGCATATAACAATAACCCTACTACACCCTAGAGAGATGGAGAGCGATTGATAAATATTTGTAAACGATATACCATTCATAAGAATAAAGAAACATTTTCGTTCTCTTTTGTTCATTCCCTTTTGATGGTATTGATAATAGTATCTTCTTTGTCATTTTTAATTAGCACTGACTAGAATACACTCTACCTTGACCACCACCTCCATGGCAGTGGTTTTTAGGGTGTTAATTGAGATTTCTCACCCCGAGTAAAATTTCCGTTAACACTTTCTGGCGCCGTCCGTGGGAAAAACCCTACACCAAGTTAATCAAGCCAACTATTTGCATTTGCATTTTCGTTGTTTTACAGGCACCATGAGGCTCCGCTCTTCCCAAGGACAACATGGAGTTTCGGAATAACCTTCGGCGAGGCCAACGTGAAAGGCCCCAAGGAAGGGGAAGAAGTCTGGGTACAGCAATCAAGCTCCGGTCCAAACAACTAATGCGCGGGCTCTTGGCCACCCTATAGTGAGCCAGGCCGAGCTCGACCAACAAACGGCAACCTTCATGGAAACCGTCCGTATCCGCCTGCTCGCCGAAGGCATCACAGTCCAACCAACAAACCCGAATGATCAGGGAAAACCGAGCAGGTTCGGAGCTAGGCACCCTGCCTTCGACCGCCTGGGACCTCCTCTTCCAAAGTCAGTTCGAGACCGGACGGGGCCCCAACTTTTGATCCGGGATAGGCTGGGACCCATGCCCCTAATTTCGAAAAGACCTTCACAATATCAGCCTAGGCGAGTTAAGTCTGCCGCATATGCCTTGTCCCGGGAGCAACGAGAGGTACCTCTCCTAACGGCATCAAGGAGGAACGCCCAGGCAAAAGAGGAAGAGAATCGACAAACTTCCAGTGTGGATCCTGTCCATGAAGTGTTGGAACCCCGTTCACTGGTAACGCAGCAGGGAAATAGGTTTTAAAATTTTTTATACAGATCATAAACGATTTGGGACCAGTGAACTTAGGATCACAATTCTTTTTCTGGAACTAATACATACAATATGTAAACACAGGAAATTGTAATCAATATATTAAAAGAAAATTTAGAACCTTACCAACGTTTGGAGGCTCCTTCACTTTACGATATGCTCCTAGTCTGTACCAGTGATCTTCCTCGCTATATCCCGGGACTGGTAACTGCGTGTGGGCGCATCACATACTCAGGAACTTAGGAGGATGTAGAGAGAATGAAGAAGAAACAATTTCTTCCAAGAGAATAATAAAACTAGAACAATTCTAGTTTATATATATATATATATATATATTGTGCACCTGATTTGCGTTGAATCAATATTTTTCTCACGAATATTCTAATTTTATCTAATGCAATTTTTTCTTCTTCTTAAAAACCACCAGGTATCTCGTTTTACCAATATATATATCTCATGCACTTGATATATATCAGGTTAGGTTTTATAAAACAATAAAAACCCTTTTTTTTGTTTTTCTCTTTTTTTTTAATCACCCGCACACTATCTCTCTTGTTTCTCCTTTTTGTGTTACACACAATATGAGTTTGTATCATATACAAACACTTGTGTATATCCTTTGTGTGCTATATTTTTTTTATCAATATATATCATATATATATTATTATAACTAAAACTCTTTAATTGATATCTCTTTAGATTTTAAAAGATAATTAAATATTTATTTTGAATTTAAACATTTTAAATTCAATTTCAAATATTTAATTTAATAAAATAAAATAATCATATTATCTTATTCTATTTAAAATCAAATATCAACTAACATCCTCCATTTAGTGATTAATAACAAAATTAAATATTCTTATTATTTAATTTATTTAATCACCATTATTCATTAATTAAATAATCTCATTATTCAATTATTTCCCGAATAAATATGTGTCACTTTCGTAACACAATTAATTGGACAATCCAATTAATTAACCGTGACCCTTTTTACCTAAATCGATTGGGCTAGCAAGGGGACCTAATGGACCTACATTATTTTGAGCTCCAATAATCCTCGGAATTATTAATTAAACTCTTTAATTTATATTCCTTGATTATTAACTACGGTGTTATTCCATTAAAAACCCGAAGCTGCACTCTCTCAACTGCAGACGTTTTTACACAGACCGATACAACTCGGTGTCCATCGATATAGCTATTACACATGGTGTGATCCTCCACAGTAGTTCATAATTAGAGCTGGGTCATAATGTCCGTTATACCCCTCTTATTACATATATCCTTTAAGTACCGTTGATTCTCTAATGAGCAATAAATCCTATTTCCTCACGGAATTAGGAGAGTGCTCATATTGTCCAAGCCCCAAATCAACCCTTAAGGGAACTACCATCTACTTCTCACAAGAAGGAGTGGATTCCACTATTGTGTACATACGTTCTCAGCCACAAGCCAAACCGCAATCCCAACATACTGAGTATATTGATCAGGAACTGCATCTGACCTCACCCATGGTGTATCAAAAACCACGATCTAACCTGAAGGAGTTGATAAGACACTCAGGATTAAGATCACCCACATATAGCCATCATTAGTTGATATATATGAATCTCATCAGTAAACGGATCTTGGTGACAGATTCATATAGATCATGGCCTAGTCCTATATGATCACATCATACAAGGTGCCTCCATTCTCATATCTCATCTGAATGATTCAGGATAGAATCACCATATATTACGGAATGGACCGCAGCTATAGATTAACCACAAATAAAGTACCCAGCTTTATTTGCTATCTATGGACTCGTTAGATTGCACGTCTCTTACTGTATCCATCTGCATATGACACTCATATACACAGTTCGAGATTACATCCCGTAATCCAGGATGTTAATACATGCACAAGTTATAAAATAAACAACATAACAAGATTGAATTGAACTTTTCTTTTTATTTATTTCATAAATCCATTTACAAAATACATCTTTAGGGCATAAACCCCAACAATCTCCCACTTGCACTAAAGCATGTGAGGCATGTCTCGTAACCCTAGACCATCTAGGTGACCCGAAAACACTTTAGCCAGTAAGGTCTTCATAAATGGATCAGCATGATTGTCTTGTGAGGCTATCTTGGTGACGATCACATCTCCTCTCTGCACTATCTCGCTAATGAGATGATACTCTCTCTCTATATATGCTTCCCTCTCTTGTGGCTTCTTGGTTCTTTGGAATTAGTCACAGCACCACTGTTATCACAGTAAAGTGTGATGGGCTTATCCAGATCTGGAGCAACTTCCAAATCACTCAAGAACTTGCGGAGCCAAACAGCCTCTTTAGCAGCTTCACAAGCGGCTACATATTCGGCTTCCATGGTGGAGTCAGTAATGCAAGATTGCTTTATACTTCTCCACACAATGGCTTCACCACCTAGGGTGAATACTGATCCAGACGTGGATTTTCTAGAATCCCTGTCTGACTGAAAATCAGAATCTGTGTATCCTAACGGGATCAAATCCTGTCTGGAATACACTAGCATATAGTTTCTCGTTCTCCGAAGATACTTGAGAATAGTCTTGACAGCAACTCAATGATCTAATCCTGGGTTGGACTGGTACCTGCTGACTACTCCCACTGCATAGCAGATGTCCGGTCTCGTGCATAACATAGCATACATGAGACTACCTATTGCTAATGCATATGGTACACGTCTCATATCCTCAACTTCTTGAGGTGTCTTAGGAGACTGTTCCTTAGACAAGTGAACCCCATGTCTAGAAGGTAAATTACCTTTCTTGGAGTTCTGCATCGAAAATCGCACAAGAATCTTGTCGATATATGATGCCTAAGACAATGCTATGAGTTTGTTCTTACGATCCCTTATAAGTTGGATCCCTAGAACATACCGCGTCTCTCCCAAATCTTTCATTTGGAATTGGCCAGCCAACCAGCCCTTTACATCAGATAACACTCCTACATCATTCCCAATGTGTAGGATGTCGTCAAGATCAAGATGCTTGCTTAAGTCCATAGATGGACCTTTGCAACTTGCAAACCTTTTGCTCTTGATCTGGAGATAGAAACCCTCTGGTTGCATCATATAGATGATCTCGTCAAGATTGCCATTCAAGAATGCAGTCTTGACGTCCATTTTCCAAATTTCATAATCGAAATAGGCAACAATGGATAAGAGAATCCTAATAGACTTAAACATGGCTACTGGCGAGAAGGTCTCTTCATAATCAACCCCCACTTTCTGGGTATAACCCTTAGCCACTAGCCTTGCTTTGAAGGTCTCTACCTTCCCATCTACTCCTCTCTTTCTCTTGTAGATCCACTTACATCCTATGGGTTTTACCCTATCCGGTAAGTCTACAAGATCCCAGACTGAGTTAGAGTACATGGACTCCATCTCGAGATTCATGGCTTTAAGCCATTCCTCTGTATCAGGATCTTCCATTGCATTCTTAAATGTCAATGGATCATCCACACTATCAGCAGAGACAACACTTTGTCCCTCACCTATACCTAAATAGCGTTCTGGTTGTCTTACAACCCTCCCACTACGTCTAGGTAATATTGTATCCTGATCAGGAACCATCTGACTCTCAGATGTTTATGGATCTACAACTCTTGTTGATGAAGCACTAGTCTCACCAGGCTCCAACTCATTCAATACAATCTTAGAACGAGGTTTATGGTCACTAATATAATTGTCCTCAAGAAACGTTGCATTTGTCGATACAAATACTTTGTTATCTTCGGGACTATAAAAGTGTCCACCTCTGGTCTCCTTGGAGTATCCTACAAACAGGCAGACCACAGACTTGGAGTCTAGCTTTCCACTTATGTTTTTCAGCACGTGTGCTGGACACCCCCATATGCGGAAATGTCGCAAACTAGCTTTACGACCATTCCACAACTCTAGAGGAGTCTTAGGAACAGATTTGGATGGCACTACATTCAAAATGTATGCCGTTGTTTGTAACGCATATCCCCAGAAGGAATTTGGTAATGATGAGAAACTAATCATAGATCTCACCATTTCCATCAGGGTTCTATTTCTCCTCTCCGCTACACCATTTTGCTGAGGTGTACCAGGAGCTGTGAGTTGGGAAACTATCCCATGCTCGACCATGAAGTCTTCAAACTCTTGGCAAGGTACTTACCTCCACGATCTGATCGTAGTGACTTGATAGTCCTACCTAATTGATTCTCAACTTCAGCTCGGAATTCTTTGAACTTTTCAAATGTTTCCGACTTTCGTTGCATTAGGTAGACATATATGTATCTTGAGTAGTCATCTATAAAGGTGACATAATACTCATAGTCGCCCCTAGCTCTAACATTCATCGGTCTGCAGACGTCTGTATGTATGAGTTCTAGTGGCTCTATAGCTATAAACCCTTTTTCCAGTAAAATGTCTCTTAGTCATCTTACCTTCTAAACAGGATTCGCAGACAGGTAAGGTGTCAACCTTTAACTCACTTAAAGGTCCACTTTTTACTAGTCTGTCTATCCGGTCAAGGTTGATATGACCAAGCCTTAGATGCCAAAGATACGTGTCATTATCTGGAGAAATCTTATGTCGTTTAGTTTTAGGTTTTTCAACCTTAAACATTTCGGTGTTAAGCAGTGTAGTATGTATTAACGGTCTTAACACATACAAATTGTTTTCATTAATTTCTGAACAAATATTCAGACCATTCTTTCCAATAATAAAAAACTTATTATTAAAAAAAAACAGAATATAATTGTTCTAACAACTTAGAAACGAAAATCAAATTCCGTGTAAATCCAGGAATATAAAAAACATTGTTCAATAATAAAAAACTATTATTATTACCAAATTGCAATCTTATTGCTCCCACTGCTTTGGCCGACACGACATCCCTCGACCCTACACGCATGGAGAAGGCTCCCTCCTCTAGGTGTGTCCAAGAATCAGTCCACTGCAAAGAAGAACAAACATGGTTAGTGGCCCCCGAATCAACAATCCAAGGTGAAGAATCATCTTCCACTAAACAAGATTCAAGAACAAGTAAATCATATTTACCTTTCTTCTTCTTCTTGGCTACCTCCTCCAGGTACTGAGGACAGTTCCTCTTCCAGTGCCCGACCTTGTTACAATGGAAACATTTTCCTTTGTCTTGGTCGGTGGAGGTGCTTTTCTTTTTGCTTTAGGCCTTCTTGGGTTTGGGCTTACCCTTCGCCTTTCCAGCAAACCTCTTCCTCTTCTTTTTATTGGAGGAAGATGGTTCGGCAACATTTACCTCACTGGTCTTACTTTTACTGTCCTTAGTCAAGGACTCAAAAGTAGCGAGCTCATTGAGCAACTGTGTGAGACTAAACCTTAACTTGTTCATCCCGTAGTTGTTCTTAAACTAGTCGAAACTCTTCGGAAGAGTCGTCAGTATGATGCTCACTTGACTGGGTTCGTCAATGGCCCCGCCATTGACTTCTGCCGTGTTGAAGTAGGACATCATGCTCAAGACATGTTCCCGAACTGATGTACCTTCCTTCATGCGAGCGAGCATAGCGGAACGAACAGCTTCGTGTCGCTTTTGCTCGGAGGGCTGCCCGAACATAGCTTGCAATGACTCCATAATTTCGAATGCTGTAGTCATTGCTTCGTGCTTTGTGACAAGCACGTCTGTCATATAAGCTAACAGATATGTTCGGGCCTTCTCATCAGATGAGACCCATCACTGGTATGCCTCACGAACAGTTCGTGTGGCATTGGCAGTAGGCACCGGAGGACATTCCTCCGTAAGCACAAACTTGAAGTCTTTGGTGACCAATATTGCATTAATATTAAGTTTCCACTTAGTGTAGTTATCACCAGTTAATTTGTCGTTTGTGAGAATTTGAAGTAATGCAGAAGACATAATTGCTGAAATAAATAAAACATTCATCCAGTCATTTATTAAAACAAGTGCGAGTGCTTTGGCATAAATTTAAACATGATGTGTGAACATGTTTAACGAACTAGAAATACCCAAAAAACAGTTACTATACCACGACAATCCAACATACCTCAAAGAAGTGCCGCCTTAGGGTTGGTCAAGTCCTTGCATGTTGGACCGAGACATTCTCAGTCAAATGATATTCTAGAATAACTCTTATTCCATATCATTCAACCATCATTTATTCAGTCAGGTTTTTAATTAACAAAAGTTAATCAAAACCTTCGTGAGTGTAACCCACCATTTCAGATCTCATGAGCTTAACTCGAGAATTGCCGCCTTAGGGTCGGTCAATCCCGAAATACCCTCAGAAATCCTATCCGTTAGGAAGTCAACCTTGGTATTGATCTTTGTGGAAACCCTCCTTAGGGAGGACGTAAGCAAAGCCGTCACGAGGCCCCACTCGGATCTCACGGTGTTGAACTAATAATGGAGACTGTGGGATATATATGTAAGATATCCCTCTCCCACTCACTATTTAAAAATTAGGGTTTTCTATTATCCGTTAATGCACCTAGACTCTATAGGATCAAACGGCTAATTTTAATCAAGTTATCTAGCGCATTAACAAATTCATTATTAGAAATAAATTCTAATTTAACTAATAAATTATTAATGATTTTTAACAATTAAAAATCTAATCTATTAGTGAATAATCTAAATCTTTGTAAACTTTTTACTAAGGTCAGATTATTATGTAAGCGTTTACCAAGTTTTAACTATTAAAACTTTAACATTTTATGTGGTCCATTTATTATTAGGTTATTAATCATATTAATCCTAATTACAATAAAAGACCCTATTAATCTAACTTATTAAACACTTTAATAACGAAATTAATATTAATGAGAATTAACAAGTTTTCTAACAATTAAAAAACTAATCTCATTTTCATAGCCAATAATGTATTTACTGATTTTAATCATATTAAAAAAAATACATAAAAATAGGCTATGATGCATGTATGACATATCAAATATATTTGTGTAGGCAAATCTAATCTAAATGACGTACGTATGCATGACAATGCTTTTATCATCACATAATATAAAGCATACATGAATTGACCGAGTACTGTGGATTATTTAACCTAAAAAATAGGAATCTAAAATTACAGAAATATCCCCAAGGCATTCTTTGGTCTTCTTGTAATTTTCGAGTCTTCCAGTCTCTTCAGGTCACTCCGATTCATCTCATGAATCCAAAATAAGAAATCTGCACGGAACGCACTAGGCAACACTTGCCAACTGAACCGTGCAAAAATATATGAACAGTGCCCAACAACGTCCGCGTGAACAGTAATGGTGAACAGTACCGTTAACAGTACCCCCGTCACGCGTATTTCCGATTTCGCCTTCTGACTTCGTGATTTTTCCAGGTCTTCAATATAGGTTACATTTTTTTTTATAATACAATAACAGGAAAAAAAATATAATAATAAAAAAAATATAACACAACCCATAAACCCTAAATCCACAATACCATATAATTAACGATCAATCATGTTTTTGTAAATTAACAAATTTAATATACATACAAAAACAACATACAGTCAATTTAAATAGTGCCTACACAATCATACATACAGGAGCATCGAAAACAATTTCCTGTTCCGAAAAAAAGATTGGCTCTGATACCAATTGTTGGAACCCCGTTCACTGGTAACGTAGCGGAAATAGGTTTTAAAATTTTTTATACCCTTCTTGTTTTGCGATTAGGAAGTAAGTGAACTGAAAGTTGAAGTCGAACCGCACTGCACCAGCTGCTATCTTTTCTTTTTCATCCCTTGGCCGAATCGTTTAGCCTGTATTGCGCTATGCTGCTCACCCTCCTGATCGACCGATGAGCCAATCCATTTGAGAACGGTAGCTCATTACTTCAGGAAGTTCATTCCCGAAAGGCTATTCACGACGTACTTGACTTGGGGATTTCGTTTTTCCGGCTATGTAGCTCATTCAAGAGATCCATAAAATTATTGGCAAATCGAAAAAAATTTCTCTTCTATTCTAGGATTTTTTGTCTGAAGCTCCTGAGTCTCAGGGCCCTTATCTCCTTCTCCAAATCTCAGAAGATCCACACTCCTATTGATCTATTTTTATCCGAGTAGCATGGGGCACGTGGAATCCCGTGTGAATCAGCAAGGACCACCTTGCAAGGCTAAATACTCCTGGGTGACCGATAGCGAAGTAGTACCGTGAGGGAAGGGTGAAAAGAACCCCCATCGGGGAGTGAAATAGAACATGAAACCGTAAGCTCCCAAGCAGTGGGAGGAGGCAATCAAATAACTTGACTTATTGTTCATATTGAAATTCCGTAACTTCGGGAGAAGGGGTGCTCTCCTATCTTTTGATTAGGAAAGCGGCACATACCAGGGGGTAGCGACTGTTTATTAAAAACACAGGACTCTGCTAAGTGGTAACACGATGTATAGAGTCTGACACCAAAATTTCTTCGATATTAGAGAAGGAAAGTATCTAGAGATGGGCTGAAGACGGCGACCGAACTCAATCGCGGACTGATGAAAGAGATCATAAACGATCTGGGACCAGTGAACTTAGGATCGCAATTCTTTTTCCGAAACTAATACATACAATATGTAAACACAGGAAATTGTAATCAATATATTAAAAGAAAATTTAGAACCTTACCAACGTTTGGAGGCTCCTTCACTTTACGATATGCTCCTGGTCTGTATCACTGATCTTCCTCGCTATATCCCGGGACAGGTAACTGCGTGTGGGCGCGTCACGTACTCAGGAACTTAGGAGGATGTAGAGAGAATGAAGAAGAAACAATTTCTTCCAAGAGAATAATAAAACTAGAACAATTCTAGTTAATATATATATATATATATATATATATTGTGCACCTGATTTGCGTTGAATCAATATTTGCCTCACGAATATTCTAATTTTATCTAATGCAATTTTTTCTTCTTCTTAAAAACCACCAGGTATCTCGTTTTACCAATATATATATATCTCATGCACTTGATATATATCGGGTTAGGTTTTATAAAACAATAAAAACCCTTTTTTTTTGTTTCTCTCTTTTTTTTAATCACCCACACACTATCTCTCTTGTTTCTCCTTTTTGTGTTACACACAATATGAGTTTGTATCATATACAAACACTTGTGTATATACTTTGTGTGCTATATTTTTGTTATTAATATATATCATATATATATTATTATAACTAAAACTCTTTAATTGATATCTCTTTAGATTTTAAAAGATAATTAAATATTTATTTTGAATTTAAACATTTTAAATTCAATTTCAAATATTTAATTTAATAAAATAAAATAATCATATTATCTTATTCTATTTAAAATCAAATATAAACTAACATCCTCCATTTAGTGATTAATAACAAAATTAAATAATCTTATTATTTAAATTATTTAATCATCATTATTCATTAATTAAATAATCTTATTATTCGATTATTTCCCGAATAAATATGTGTCACTTTCGTAACACAATTAATTGGACAATCCAATTAATTAACCGTGACCCTTTTTACCTAAATCGATCGGGCTAGCAAGGGGACCTAATGGACCTACAGTATTTTGAGCTCCAATAATCCTCGGAATTATTAATTAAACTCTTTAATTAATATTCCTTGATTATTAACTCCGGTGTTATTCCACTAAAAACCCGAAGCTGCACTCTCTCAACTGCAGACGTTTTTACACAGACCGATACAACTCGTTGTCCATCGATATAGCTATTACACATGGTGTGATCCTCCACAGTAGTTCATAATTAGAGCTGGGTCATAATGTCCGGTATACCCCTCTTATTACATATATCTTTTAAGTACCGTTGATTCTCTAATGAACAATAAATCCTATTTCCTCACGGAATTAAGAGAGCGCTTATATTGTCCAAACCCCGAATCAACCCTTAAGGGAACTACCATCTACTTCTCACAAGAAAGAGTGGATTCCACTATTGTGTACATACCTTCCCAGCCACAAGCCAAACCGCAATCCTAACATACGGAGTATATTGATCAGGAACTGCATCTGACCTCACCCATGGTATATCAAAAACCACGATCTAACCTGAAGGAGTCGATAAGACATTCAGGATTAAGATCACCCACATATAGCCCTCATTAGTTGATATATATGAATCTCATCAGTAAACGGATCTTGGTGAGAGATTCATATAGATTATGGCCTAGTCCTATATGATCACATCATACAAGGTGCCTCCATTCCCATATCTCATATGAATGATTCAGGATAGAATCACCATACATTACGGAATGGACCGCGGCTATAGATTAACCACAAATAAAGTACCTAGCTTTATTTGCTATCTATGGACTCTTTAGATTGCACGTATCTTACTGTATCCATCCGCATATGACACTCATATACACAGTTCGAGATTACATCCCGCAATCGAGGATGTTAATATATGCACAAATTATAAAAAAACAACATAACAAGAATGAATTGAACTTTTCTTTTTTATTTATTTCATAAATCCATTTACAAAATACATCTGTAGGGCATAAACCCCAACATGAAGGGGACCGAATAGAGGTCGACAATTCATCAAAGGGACTCGACAGTGAAGAATCCGAGGTCAATTTAAAGAAACCTGGGAACAAGCGATTGAGGGATCAGCTGGCAAAGCTACAGAAAGAGGTACAGCAGATAAGAAAAAGAAAGAACAAGGAGGATAAAAAGGAACCATTGAGCGAGATAAACGCTCCCTTTACTAGGAGGATCCAGGAAGCGGAACTCCCACCAAAATTTAAAATGCCAGCGGATAAGTTCTCCGGAAGAGAAGATCCTTTAAGCCACCTAGAGAGCTTCATCCAACAGATAGAGGTCCAGAACACTACCAAAGCAGCTATGTGTAGGATGTTTCCAACGACCCTAACCGACTACATGAAAACTTGGTGAAAATACTACTCAAGCGTGTGTCTACAACCTAGAGGGAGGGTGAATGGGTTGTTAATCGATTATTACCAACTTTTTCGATTAGTCAATATTAAACATATGACCCAATTAAAACAAACATACAAAATCAAGTAAAAGTGCAGAAATATAAAGAACACTTGATTTTGACGTGGAAACCATTCGACAAGGGAAAAACCACGGGCTATCCTTCTAGCCACAGACGATCATAGAAATCCACTATATGAATAAAAGATAACACCATCAAGTGATACTCGGACTCTCACTCTAGATAACCTCAGGCTATGGACACTACCACTCGCCACTCTTGGTTCAATCCCTAGTGATATCCCCTGATACACTACTCTTGGCGTGAGCACCTCCTACTCTACCTCACGGGCCTTTTATAGTGGCACTTGACCAATGCTTGCCAACCACACCTTGGTTGCAAGACTTCAATGCTTGTGCAACTTCATCCCGAAACCACAAGACTTTAACTCAAGAAGAGTATAAAAGTCTAAGTGTATATATGACAATATGCTCAATGCAATAATGTTCAAGACCAAACACAAAATGCTTAACTAGATGTTGTAATGCAATTAAACAATCTAGTTATCAAACAATGCCTACATGCCCATAATTAAGAACTCAATTAGATGCAAATGGATTCTAGCAACCTAATTGTCAAATAAGTCCAACAAACACAAGTTGTCACAATATATAATAAGGGCAATAAATATTCAATCAACAAATACAATCAATGAGGCATAAATATCAAGGTCTAGATGCAAGGCATAAAGACTTAGCTAGAAGGGCAAAATGGTCCTAAATTCTAGCTATCACAAACAAACTCAATTAGTTATGTAGAGAATTTCCAACAAACTAATTGTTAGACAAAACACACATAAACATTCAATAAGCTGAAATAGTTGATTAAAAGACAATCTATCAACAAAGTCATCAATAAATCACAAATGAATGTTTATGTCCTAGCTTTTAGGCAAAAAAGACCTAATCATTTTAGCTATCAAAATACAAACCCAATCATGTTATCAAGACTCATAAATATGCAATAAAGTAGAGTCTAGGTATTTAATCATGCAATAAATATCTAATCTAGAGTAAGAAGAACAATAAATGATATTCAAGGAAGTTCTTGCTTACCTAGTCATGAAACAATGAAGACCCATGCTCAAATGATGTGGAATGATGCAAGAATGAGATGGGTTTTGGGTTTGGAGAGTTAATGAAGCTCTAGGAAGCTTTCTCTCTCAAGACTCTCTCTTTCTCTCTCTAGGGTTTCTGTAAATTTTTGGAGAGTTAATAAATAAGAAGAAGAGAAAGAGAGGTTTTTAAAGGTGGGAAAAACGAGCTGACTCGAAAAGACCAAAATGTCCCGTTTTTGGTGCCATGCGACATGAGAGGCTGCATGAAGTCGCCTACCATGTAGCCTAACATTCTGGAGAAGAAAATCATGTCTGAGGCGACATGCACAAGTGGCCTTGCATGTCGCCTAACACACTGGACAGCACACCAGCTCCAGAAACAAGTGACCCAAAACATGAGGAAACGATATCGAAACCTTTCATATGATATACCGTTGGAAAGGTATGGAAGTCTAATTTCTACATCAATTGACAGAATGAGGTTTTGATGTCTATAGAAAGAGTTATGGTCATTTAAGTGACAAAAGGTCAAAAACAGATAATAGCAGAGATGCTCTATTTCAGTGGTCTTTTTGGAGAATTCAAAACCAAACCAAACCGTCATAAAATATAACAAATAATATACCGTTAGAAAGGTATGGAAGTCTACTTTCTACTCCAATTAACAAAACAAGATTTGGATAAACCTAGAAAGATTTATGGTCAAAAGAGTTACCAAAGGTCAGAATTGGTCAATAACAAAATTCCCACAATCATGGTATAAAACCATGTAACCAAATAACAATCCAAGAGAGGACAAATGGAGCCTCTCTAAGGTCACAAATTGCACTAAGACTCAAGCACACAAACGTGCAAGCACGGACACAACCCAAGCACACCATCGTGCGAGTGAGGACGTTTTCGAACACAAACGGAAAACGTAAAAAGAAACAACCACACGTAAAGACAAACAAAGACGTGCTCGTGTGAGTTGTGTAACAGATGCACACATATACATAATAAATAACACAAATGCAAGATGAACAAAGCATGTATGAAGTGTGTGTGTGTGTGTGTGTGTGTGTGTGTGTGTGTGTGTGTGTGCACCTAAACTCTTCAAGAGACAAAGTCAACTAAGTATACATTTTGATCTTGAAGTCATGAGGATGCTTGGAAGCTTGCCAATCGAACCTAAGCTACCCATTACAAAATCATCCCCAATGTGGTATGTCATGAAATAAGCCAATCACAAAATAGAGGTTCTTACACTTGGTTCAGGAAGCTGCCTGCTGGTAGCGTGGATTCTTTCACGAAGTTATCAACAGATTTTTGCTCACAGTTCCAAGGGGTCAAACCTCGTCTGAAGGATCCCATACACCTCCAATATGTGATTTAGGAATGAAGTGAGACACTTCGATCGTACGTGAAACGTTTTCACAAAGAGGTCATACAAATGGGAGTTTTCACCGAGAAAGAGACTCTCGCCAATTTCAGGCGAAACTTGTGGGCGGGAAAGCTTTTCCGTTCCTTCGCCAAGAGACCTCCGGAGACTTACCAGGAGGCCTATGATCAGGCTCTTGAGCAGGTCAAGATCGATGAACAACTCAAAGTCAAGATGGAACACGACGATATGAGAACGGCGAAGCATAAGGAAAAAGAAGCCCCTAAGTCTGAGCCAGCTCAGAAAACTCTGAATAAACCTCCTAATAGGTCTACCTATCGCGTCCCCGCTCCTCAGCACAGGCAAGAAAAATATCCAGCAAGACGAACCCCTCCTCGGGCTTCACCACCTCCCAGGACCGTAGCCCCCGTAGGGTATGACTACTACACTCCCTTGAATGCTTCCAGGGAAATGGTCTACCTTGCTATACGAGACAAGGGGCTACTCCAAAAGCCTGCTCCCATGAAAACCCCAGTTGACAGGAGGAACCGGTACAAGTACTGCGACTTCCATGAAGACATGGGCCATAACACTTCAGAGTGTTATAATTTGCGCAACCAAATTGAAGCCCTGATAAGGGGGGATGCTTAATTGAATTCTTACAGCAGATCAGAGATAACATTTGGACTGGAAGGGAGGTACAAGCCGAGATCCGTGAGGATACAGAGAAGAGAAAGAGGGAACAGACTGATTTAATGCAACACATCCAGGTGATACACACCATCAACGGAGGGCCCACACTGGCTGGCAGTTCCAATAATTCCTGAAAAAACCACGCAAGGAAGATTCCTTGCATAGAAGAAAGCCAGAGAGTCTACAAAGTCAGCCATAGCCCGATGGAGCCCTCTCAGTCACCATATATCATTTTCATTGAAGCAGATGTCTTCAACACCGTGCAACCTCATGATGATCCCATGGTGATCACAATACAAATTGCCAATTGTCTGGTCCATCGCGTGCTCGTAGATATAGGCAGCAGTGTAGATATCCTCTTCAAGGATACTTTGGAAAAATTAAATCTGAAGCAATGGTGTTACAATAGCTGTATAACTCCATTTTATGGGTTCACTGGGGATTCGATCATACCGGTGGGGTCGATGATCCTCCCAGTAATCGTCGGAACCAACCCTCTCCAACAGAATGTTATGACCGACTTTGTTGTGGTTGACACCCTATCAGCCTACAACGCCATCCTAGGGAGACCATTCCTGTCCTCCTTGAAGGGAGTCTTGTCCGTATACCACAATGTCCTGAAGTTCCCGGTGGGAACCAAGGTGGGGGAGGTACGCGGAGACCAGCAAGCAGCTAGGAAATGCTACTCAGTGTCTGCCAATCCTACAGCTTTAGCAAAACAGTGCGTACAGGTTAAGAAGACATGGAAACATCCCGGATAATCCAAGAAGAGATGGAGCCCACGGAGCATCCTGAGCATCCAGAAAGCGAACCTATTATGCCTTATGAGGAGGAACAGAGCAAGGAGTGGGCCAGCGGGCAGCCCGTAGATAGATTAGAGGAGATACCCATCAGAAATGAAGATCCCTCCAAGGTTGTCAAGGTCGGGGCCACCTCGAGCTAGAAGTGAAAGAAGGTTTAATTAATCTTCTAAGAGAATTCAGCAACATCTTCGCTTGAAGCCATGATGAAATGCCTGGGATCCCAGTATCATTGGCCGCCCATCGACTAGCAGTAGATCCAACAGTCAAGCCCGTCAAACAGAAGAGGTGTCACTTCAACGCTGGGAGGAACGCTGCTATGCAGAAAGAGGTAGATAGATTGATCAAGGCAGGGTTTATCAGAGAAGTGCGCTATCCCGAATGGATCGCCAACGTGGTCATGGTTACGAAGGCAAATGGGAAGTGGCGTATGTGTGTCGATTACACCGACGTCAACCAGGCCTGTCCAAAAGACAGTTTTCCTTTACCAAAGATCGACCAGCTGGATGACTCCACGTCCGGAAATAAACTTCTGAGTTTTATGGACGCGTTCTCAGGATACAACCAAATTAAGATGCACCCAGCTGACCAAGATAAAACCAGTTTCATTACTGGGCAGGGCTTGTACTGTTACAAGGTGATGCCATTTGGTTTGAAGAATATAGGGGCTACATACCAGCGGCTGGTTAACAAGCTGTTAAAGCCCGAGATAGGAAGAACGATGGAGGTATGCATCAACGACATGATCACAAAATCACCAACCGCAGAAGGACATCAGGAAGACCTTCGTATGACCATTTGGTTTGAAGAATATAGGGGCTACATACCAGCGGCTGGTTAACAAGCTGTTCAAGCCCGAGATAGAAAGAACGATGGAGGTATACATCAACGACATGATCACAAAATCACCAACTGCAGAAGGACATCAGGAAGACCTTCGTAGGACCTTTCTCATACTGAGAGAAAACCAGATGCGGTTGAACCCCTCCAAGTGTGCCTTCGGGGTAACAGCGGGGAAGTTTCTAGGTTTCATGGTTCATGAGAGAGGCATAGAGGCCAACCCATAAAAAAAAAATTCAAAGCTATCTTGGACCTTGAATCCCCCACATCACTCAAATAGGTACAAATTCTGCCTGGAAGTGTAGCGGCGCTCAACAGGTTTATCTCTGGCTCCACCGATAAATGTCTCTCTTTCTTCAAAGCCATCAAACAAGGGAAAAACATAAAATGGAGCTAGGAGAGCGAGCAAGCTTTACAAGCCTTGGAAAAAATACCTAACAAGCCCACCGTTGTTAGTCAAGCCAGTTCCCGGAGAGGAGCTGCAGATCTACTGGCCGTCTTAGAAACTGCAGTAAGCGGAGCTTTGGCCAAGGAGTGTGGCGACGGGATTCAAAGGCCCATATACTATGTGAGTCATGCTTTAACCAAGTCAGAGAAAAATCATATTCTCCTGGAAAAGCTCGCTTATGCTCTGGTGAACTCGGCGAGGAAGCTTCGTCCCTATTTTCAAGCTCATTCAATAGTAGTGGTGACGGACCAACCTCTCCGCCAATTCTTACAAAGACTAGATGTGTCCTGAAGGCTAGTCTTATGGGCTCTAGAGCTCACTTAGTTCGATTTAAAGTATAAGCCCCGGACCACGATTAAGGCACAGGTTTTGGCAGACTTCGTGGCAGAATTTTCAGCGCTCCCAGGTCAAGAGAATCCCTTCAGCACCAAATGAGATCCCTAAAAAAACATCTGAGATTGACAATTGGCCAGAAGGCTGCAAGTCTTGGACCCTCTATACAGATGGAGCATCCGGGCAAGCTGGGGGAGGAGCTGGCGTAGTTTTAATAGACCTGGAGGGGACTGAATTCTGTCACTGCTTCAGATTCGAGTTTAAAGCCACAAATAATGAAGCAGAGTATGAAGCCCTCCTAGCTGGGATGAAGGCAGCCATCGAACTAGAGGCCGATTACCTACAAATCAAGAGCGACTCATTGCTTGTTGTCAATCAGGTGACTGGGTGTACTAGGCTAAGGGAGATAATATGGCTGCCTACCTAAAGCTAGCTCAGTTGCTAAAAAATAAGTTAAAGGGGTTCAAGATCGATCAGGTGCCTTGACACCAAAACTACCGCGCGGATGTTTTGGCTAAGATAGCTGCAAATGGAGGCCAATCCTTACCCTGGGGAATTCCCCTCCAAGTGATCTCTCAACCAAGCATAGCCACAAATAAAGAAATCTGCTCCCTAGATCGTCAGCCTTGCTGGATGGACCCGATCGTTGCCTACCTCCTAGAGGGAGAGCTCCCCGAGGAGCCCGATCAAGCCCGAAGAATTAAAAGACTCTCGGTCCGATATTGCTTGGTAGACGGATACCTCTACAGAAGGGGTAGATCCCTCCCCTTACTTAGATGCTTGCATCCTGACGATGCTAAATGGGCACTAAGAGAAGTTCACTCTGGGGACTGCGGGAACCACATCGGTGGGGAAGCTCTAGCATATCAAGTGCTTCGTATGGGGTACTACTGGCCGACCATCCACCAAGACGCAAGAAGCTTTGTACAATCTTACGAGCCATGTCAAAGGACTTCAAACTTGAACCACCAGCCACCTGAGCGATTGTCGTCTCTCAGTTCACCCTACCCATTTGCCATGTAGGGAATCGACCTAATTGGACCACTTCCTACCGCTCCCGAATAGGTGAAATATGCTATTGTGGCTATCGACTATTTCACAAGATGGGTCGAGGCAGGGCCTCTTTCTCGGATATCAGAAAAGAATACGACCAAGTTCATCAAAACCAACGTGGTATGTAGATTCGGGACCCCTCTCATCATTATAGCCGATCTGGGTAAGCAGTTCGACAACGCCCGATTCAAAGATTTCTGCAAAGGATTGGGGATCGACCTCAGGCTCGCTTCAGTAGCCCATCCCCAAACTAATGGGCTGGTGGAATCCACCAACAAGACTATTAAGAAACTTCTAAAGAAGAAGCTACAGCAGAAAAAAGGCAAATGAGCCAAAGAGCTGCCAGAAGTCCTCTGGGCATACCGGACTACAAAGAGAACAGCTACCGGGGAGACACCTTACTCCCTGGCTTTCGGAGTTGAAACGGTCCTCTCCATCGAGCATAAATTAACCTCATTCAGGTGCAACATTTTAAACCCGAAAGTAACGAGGTCAAGCTCCGGGCTAATCTGGACCTCCTAGAAGAGAAACAATACCGGGTAGCTGAGAAAATAGCAATCTACCAAAGCAAGATCGCTAGATATTTCAACCGAAAGATCAGAGCTCGGAATTTCAAAGAAGGGGATCGGGTGCTTACGAAAGTGACCCTGAATACTTGAAAAAGGTCGGATGGAGTCCTAAGCCCCAATTGGGAAGGGCCATATTTGATAAAGTTAGTTGCTCGCAATGGAGCCTACAAACTCGAAGACATGGATGGACGACCCATTGACCACACTTGGAACACAGATCACTTGAGGAAATTCTACCCTTGAGCGGGGAGTTTTCAAGCAGATTACCCCTATTCAGATTTCATTAGAATCTCTAATAAAGATGTACTATATCTCGATCATCAATAAAGTCATTTTTTTCTCTCTTTATCTCCTGTTAACGGAAATTTTGCTCAAGACGAGAAATCTCAGTTAGCACCCTCGAGACCACTACCATGTAGGTAGTGGCCAAGGTTAAACGTATGTGTAAACAATGCCTAATAAAATGACAAAGAACGATAATACTATTCACCACCCAAAAGAATTAAAAAGAAAAATACTGTCTTTATTGATAATGTATGATATACAAATCTCTCTCAAATCACTCTCAATTTTCTCCAGGGTGTAGTCGGGTATTTGTCGTATGCCTGTCGAAAAAGTAGTCTCCTCTTTCAGAAGGTTCAAGTCCTCCTTTAATACCTTGTCTTCATATGTCAAACTAATTGATTTCCCCCCTTGATTTTCTCCATCTCTTCCCTCATTATCGGACAGGATTTTACATTTAAAATGTTATTGACTTTGAGTTAATTGCTGAATTGATGATATCTTGGTGGAGATCAATTTGTTTCCTACTTGGACTCTATAACTTGTTCTGTACGTATGTAACGTCTTAAGATATGATCCTGTGTGTCTTCAGGTCTAGCATATTCTCCCGTGGGGTCATCGAATATGGTATGTAATGTGGCGAGGTACATCAGATAGTGAGGTCGATTAGTGTTCTAGCCCTGATATAAAGGAATTTCGTCTAATCAGAAGCTAGGTCTAGCCTCTCTTGACCTTTTGAAGCTAGGTACGGCTTCCTACGGACACCTCACTATGTCAGCGAGGTATAGGCGAGCTTCTGGAGTGAGGTAATCCCGACTTCGGGGGGATTTCCTGGTTTCATGTTCGGTGACGCGGGCATGATCTGACCGTGCCGGGCTTTACTCCGGGTGTTTTTGGAGCCCGTCCTTGTTCCTGTGGGGCGGTACCGTAGCTCGGCTTCGGGTAACATGGTCTCCTAGTGAATAACCTCGGGCATGGAGCCAGGTTTAGAGGGTGGAAAATTTCCCTTTAGTCCTTAGCCAAATTTGGTTATTAACAGAAGTCCCCTCTGACTTAAACACCGGTTGTCGAGCTTGGGGTTAGGATCAGATTTTTTTATTTTATTTGTTAAATCTTTCCTTCTTTACCGTTACCAGAATATTGGGGAAATCTTTTCATTAACTGCGTAAGTGTCGTAGCGTGAACTGACTGACTTATTTCCGAATTAATCCGACTGGGTTACGGTAGTTCCCGAGATTCTTTACCATTACCAGAATCTTGGGGAAATCTCCTTATTAACTGCGCAAGTGACGTGGCGTGAGCTGACTGACTAGTTTCCGAGTCAATTCGGTTACGTTACGGTAGTCCCTGAGATTCTTTACCGTTACCAGAATCTTGGGGAAATCTTCTCATTAACTGCGCAAGTGACGTGGCATGAGCTGACTGACTTATTTTCGAGTTAATCTGGTTGAGTTACGGCAGTCCCCGAGATCCAACCCGACATCCGACCCGGTTGCCAGCTCCGACCCATGACCCGACCCTGACCCGCTGGCTTGCTGACGCAGTGCTGACGTCACTAACGCGTTAAACCGCCTGGAATATTCCGTCCAAAAGAGAATATTCGGTTATCTTTGGTTGACTTTTTACCAAAAGTTTGACCACTCATTTCGAACGCTTCCAAACTTGGTTTTCGACAAACTCAGACTGGTTTCCAACATTTTTGACCATTCCGGATTCAACCATGCACTTGGTTTCTACAAATTCAGACTCCAAAACAGTGTTCTAAGCATTTCAAGTCTCGATAGCCAACGGAAACGCGAATATTGTCATTCCGAAACTCACCAAAGACAACAATGATAATTGGTGTATACAAATGAGAGCTCTACTAGGTTCTCAAAATATCATGGACATTGTGGAGGATGGATACATAGAACCCGACTCCAAAGAAGCTGAAGGAGAATTGACAGGTGCTCAAACAACAACTTTCAAAGCCGATCGAAAGAGAGATTGTAAAGCAAAGTCCATAATCTATCAAGGAATAGACGAGGCCACGTTCGAGATCATAGCATCCTCTGAGTCGTCAAAATAAATCTAGGACACTCTTCACAAGACCTACAAAGGTGCTGACAAAGTGAAAAGAATCCATCTTCAAACTCTATGAGGTGAGTTTGAATCCCTACGGATGAAATCTAATGAATCCATTGCTGAGTTCTATACACGAGTTATGGTCGTTGCGAATCAGCTAAGAAGAAATGGAGAAACTCTCATCGACATGAGAATTATAGAGAAAATTTTGAGATCATTGGATCCAAAGTTTGATTTTATAGTTGTGGCACTAGAAGAAACAAAAGATCTGAAGACGATGTCTGTTGAAGAACTAGTGGGCTCATTGCAAGCCCATGAGCAGAAAGTCACAAGAAGAATTGACGACAAAGTATTGGAGCAAGCTCTCCAGTCAAAGTTCTCCCTCAATGAAAAAAGATACGAACAAGGGGGAACCTCACAACAAGGAAGAGAACGAGGTAGAGGATCTCGTGGAAGAGGTTCTGGAAATACCAAAACCAGAGGTAGAGGCAAAGGAGGAAGAGACATAAATAGAGGAGGACGTGGACAACAAAACTATGTCCCACGAGGAAGATGACGTGGAAGAAGAGACGGCTACAACAACCGTCCAAACATTGACAAAAGAAATCTTCAATGCTATAACTGCAACAAATATGGCCACTATAGCAACGAGTGCAGAGGTAATCCAAATGAGGTAAATGAAAATTCTAACTTTGCAGAGAAAGAGCAAGTTGAAGGAGAATCATTGAAGTTGATGGCACACAACTCAACATATCAAAACCAAAATGTTTGGTTTCTTGATTCTGGAGCCAGCAATCATATGACTGGCAGAAAAGACTTATTCACAGAACTTGATGAGAAAGTTCGTGGAGAAATCTCATTTGGCGACCTCTTAAAAATCCCTGTCCAAGGAAGAGGAGATGTCATGATCAAGCAGAAGAATGGAGATCACGCATTCATCTCCAATGTTTACTATGTTCCAGACATGAGGACAAACATCCTAAGTCTCGGACAACTCCTAGAAAAAGGTTATCATATTAGCTTTCAAAATATGCAACTTACCATTGCAGATGCTCGAGGAAAGCTGGTTACTCGAGTCCAGATGATGAAGAACGGGATGTTTCCTCTCGCAATTCATCATGATACGCCAAGGTGTTTGACAACCATCATCAATAACAAAGATTGGTTGTGGCATCTAAGGTATGGACATCTCAACTTTGAAAGTTTAAAACAATTGGAAAGTAAGAAGATGGTGAAAGGATTGCCAAACATCCATCACCCAAATGAGATGTGTGAAAGATGTGTTCTTAGTAAACAACACAGAAATAGCTTCGGAAAGGAGGCAAATTGGAAAGCAACCATGCCACTTGAGCTCGTTCACACAGATGTGTGCGGTCTATTGATGCCAGTATCAAATGGACATAATCGATACTTCCTTACCTTCATTGACGACTACAGCAGGAAGACTTAGGTCTATTTCCTAAGAAAGAAGTCTGAAGTATTTGACCACTTCAAAGAGTTCAAAACTCTTGTGGAGAAGCAAAGTTGCTATTACATCAAAACATTGAGATCAGATCAAGGTAGAGAATACACTGCAGGTGCTTTCCAGGAATTCCTTAAGCAACAAGGAATCAGACATCAGTTTACACCAGCCTATACTCCCCAGTTAAATGGTGTAGCTGAAAGGAAGAATCAAACAATCCCTAACATGGTCAGAAGTATGTTAAAGGATAAAAACATGCCTAAAAGCTTTTGGCCTGAAGCAGTTTTGTGTGCGGTATATCTACTAAACAGATGTCTTACAAAGAGTCTAGATACAAAGACACCGCAAGAAGAATGGAGCACTCACAAACCAAGTGTGAGTCACCTCAGAGTTTTTGGCTCAATTGCCTACATCAAGGTTCCAAAAGCAATAAGAACCAAGCTTGAAGATAAAGGTGAAAAGTGTATCCTTGTTGGATACGGTGACAGAACAATGGGTTACCGGCTATACAACCATGTCACCAAGAAAGTGATCTTCAGTAGAGATGTCATTTTTGAAGAAAATGAATCCTGGAATTGGGATCAGACCAAAGCTTCTAAAAGTGCAGAGTAATTACCTGCAGAAGAGACAAGAGAAGTGGCTAGAGAGCCACAAATACCCAGAGATCAGCAGACTCCTTAACGTGGTTCCCCTTCACCATAAAGGTACGATGCTCAATTACCAATTAATTGTGACTTCTCAGATATGAGGCCTAGAGCAACACGTAGCCTAGAAGATCTGTATGAAAATACAGAACATGTGGAAGAAGATATTACTCTGTATTGTCTACTGATGACAAGTGATCCAGTTAGCTTTAAAGAGGCTAACCAAGAAGATAAGTAGAGAGGTGCAATGGATGAAGAGCTTCGATCCACTGAAAAGAACGAGACATGGGAGTTGACTACTCTCCTAGAAGGCCGAAAAACTATCGGAGTGAAATGGGTCTACAAGACCAAAAGAGATGCGAAAGGAGAAGTCCAGAGATACAAGGCAAGACTTGTAGAAAAAGGCTATAAACAAAAGTAAGGAGTTGATTACAGAGAAGTCTTTACCCCAGTTGCCAGACTAGAAACCATCAGATTGCTGATATCATTGGCAGCCCAGAAAAGTTAGAAAATTTACCAACTTGACGTAAAGTCAGCATTCCTGAACGGCTTTCTTGAAGAAGAAATCTTTGTGGAACAACCACCTGGATTTGTGAAGAAAGGCAGAGAAGATAAAGTGTGCAGACTGAAGAAAGCTCTATATGGTTTGAAGCAAGCACCTCGCGCATGGAACACGAGGATTGATGATTACTTCCAAGAGAGCGGATTTGAGAAATGTTCATATGAGCATGCACTATACATGAAGAAGGAGACTGACATAAGCTTGTTATATGCATGCCTATATGTTGATGACTTGATCTTCACCGGTAACAATCCAGCCATGTTTGAAGATTTCAAACGGAGAATGGTGAAAGAATTTGAGATGACTGACATTGGTCTAATGACTCATTTTCTCGGCATTGAAGTTACGCAAAGCGAAAAAGGTATCTTCATCTCTCAGAGTATCTATGCAAAAGAAATTTTGAAAAGATTTGGTATGGAAAAATGCAATTCTGTCACAACTCCAGTAGAAACAGGAATAGAGTTAAGAAAGAATGAAAGAGGAGATATTGATCCAACCTGTTTCAAGAGCTTGGTTGGAAGCCTGAGATACTTGACGTGTACCAGGCCAGATATACTCTATGGAGTTGGACTAGTCAGCAGATACATGGAGACTCCTGACCAGTCTCACCTGAATGCAACAAAGAGGATACTCCGGTACATAAAAGGTATTGTTGATGATATATTGTATATCAAAAGTGAAGATTGCAGGTTGATTGGCTATTTAGATAGTGATTGGGGAAGAGATCTGGATGAACGTAAAAGCATGACAGGTTTTACGTTTTTTTATGGGAGATGCAGCGTTCACATGGTCATCCAAAAAGCAAGCCATTGTGACATTGTCATCATGTGAAGCTGAGTACGTTGCTGCCTGCTCATCTGTTTGTCATGGTATCTAGATCAGGAATGTGTTACAATACTTGGGATTTCCACAAGTAAATCCCACATAGGTCTACATCGACAATCGGTCAGCGATTGCTCTAGCAAAGAATCCAGTATTCCATGAGAGAAGCAAACATATTAATACGAGGTATCATTTCATCAGAGAGCATGTGAAGAATAAAGAGGTGGAACTAGTCTCTTATAGGACATATGATCAAGCTGCTGATATTTTCACCAAGCCTCTCAAACATGATGTGTTTTCAAGACTAAAGACAATGCTTGGTATGACAAAAATGGAGAGTCAAGTTTAAGGGGGGATGACCACCTTCATTCTAGAAGCCAACAAATACTGACTTCCAGCTGCCACCTCCTGCCAACCCCCAACTACCACCACCAAACAATTGAAGTTTATCTTTGACTTTGTTTCATTGTTTGAATTTATTTTGTTTGTGTTTTTCTCATCTCATTTCCCTATATAAAGGAATGAAGATTGTATTGTAAAAGTGTGGAGTGATGTAAGAAAATATGGAGAGATATAAAAAGAGTTTGAAGTTTCTCCTTCTGTTGACTGCTCGAAATCTCTCTCAGAGGTGCACTACAAGTGACCTCAACCACACCATCCCACCAACAGAGATGACAAAGGAAATCAAAGACCTTTTACAAGGTCTGTATGGTTTCTATGGTGGTGCTGAATATTTTAGAGCTGAAAAATTAGTGAGTGAGGTGGAGATGAAAAAGGAGACAGATGAAGGCAGTCAACGTGTTTCACATCGTTCCAAATTCAGAAAGTTGTTAGAGAGCCAAGATTGCATGGAATTATCTACTGAGATTGATATGTTAATAAATTAGTGTAATGAAAGCATAATTTCATGGAGAGTGTAAACTGTAAAAGGTAAAATTATTAAATAATAGGAGATCAAAAATGGCTGGGGAATAACACTAAATGCTAGTACCTGCTATTACTAATTGATTGTTGTTGGTATTCTGGGTTGAGGGATGCGTATGCATTATGCTTTTTCATGGAGAAGTTTTCTTACATAATTTTTCCATTTCGGTTTAATTTCTAGTTGATTAAGCAGATGTCAGTAATTGTAAACGGTCCAAGTTTTAGTCTGACCATTATGTAAACATTGTTGCCATTTGAAGAGTCTTAATTGTTTTGGATGATTTAGTAATCTATCCCCTTGAATGGTGAGAGTTCTTGACTTTAAAAGTTAATTCTGGTTAGCTTTGTTCTGATATTGTATGTAGATAAGGTTTCATCATGGCTGTTGTAATGTCTCTAATTTGTCTATTAGGGCATCCCTGTTGGAAGCAGAAACCAACAAATAGATAATTAAGAAGTGAAAAATCAGTTTAGATGAAAGTTTCTCTCCTTTTTTTTTTCTTTTTTTGTTTTCTCATTCCTTCTCTTCTCCTATCTTGGATGAATATTGAATTCTTTACACATCTAGAGAGAGGGTAGAGACAATTGGAAGTAGTTTGGAGATATCCATTGGAAATTTATTTCATCTTCAAGCTTTTCCTTCCTTTCAAGACAATTTTCTGTTTTCACCTTGTTTTCTAGTGTTATATCAAAATTGTATGATATACCCTATTATTCCAATTGGCTGTTCGATCAGGTACATTTCCAGTTACTGTCTATGGGGATTTCCTACCTCGGCATATTTTCTACCGTCTTCATGCAGTGTGTGCTTATCTGTGATGCATTTTCGTTGCTCTCTGTGTGCTACTCAAGTGGTCATCTTTTGATATTATACTAGCAGATCAAGTTTCTGTTGTCATTCCGTTGTTGAAACTAAAATAGTCAACAAAGGTATTTATACTTAATTTAAACTGTTATTTTCAAATCCTGGGACTATATCTGCTTCATGTAAGACACTTCCTTTCCAGGTTTTATTCTATTGTCATTTTCCAGATCTGTTACTAGCGCAACATACAACTCTTCTCAGGAGGATATATAGGAAACCTATAGAATTTGATGAAGAAATTATGACCGGTATAATGCCACATTTTGGTTTTACACTTTTCATG
Source organism: Dipteronia sinensis (assembly GCA_033220585.1). Classification (NCBI taxonomy): domain Eukaryota; kingdom Viridiplantae; phylum Streptophyta; class Magnoliopsida; order Sapindales; family Sapindaceae; genus Dipteronia; species Dipteronia sinensis. The sequence goes on from CM065641.1 coordinate 20,448,118, forward strand.
AGTTATATATTTTTCATCTTTGTTTTTATTCTTTTTGCAAGGTAAAGATACTATTTCGATTCTAGTTGCCTTTTTGGATTGCAGGAATGGCAGATATGATACTTGTTAATAGTGAATTTACTGGTTCTACTTTTGCGAATATATTCAAGAATCTTCATGCTCGAGGAATTCGTCCTGCTGTCCTTTACCCCGCAGTCAATGTGGATCAGTTTGGCAAACCTCATTCTTATAAGTAAAGGACATGTTTGTATATCTCTGTGTCTTGTAGCACATATTCTGATATGCTGTGTGCTCATTTATGATTTATTTACTAGCTTCAGCTTGCAATCTAATTTTGTCTTTTCTTGCTTAGATGTAGGTTGAATTTTCTCTCAATCAATCACTTTGAAAGAAAAAAGAATATTGATTTAGTTGTATTCGCCTTTGCTATGCTTCAGACCCTTGAAGGAGATGTCTTTAAGAATCATAATCTGGCTGATGTGATGTGACCCTGACCCTTGCAGGCAAGTCTGTCTATTTCTGGTTTGCAAATATCTTTAAGACACTTAGTTAAGTCTTTGCACGGAAGTGTGTTTATTATTTGATAATATTTAACCTAGAAGCTGACTAGCATTTAGAGAAAGATTATATATGTAGCTTTGCTTTTGCAGGTGGGTATGATAAACGGCTGAGGGAGAATGTTGAGTATTTGGAGGAGCTTAAGAGCATAGCAGAAAGAAGCCGGAGTGTCGAGTCGGGTTAACTTAATTACATCCTGTTCAACAGCTGAAAGAAATGTTCTTCTCTCCCAATGCCTGTGCGTCATTTATATGCCAAAGGTGTGGTTTCATCTATAATTATCATTACAGCTGAATAATATTAGAAAATTTTGAAAAGAGAATTCTAAAACAAAACGTTCAATCAATGCAGGATGTAAGCATGCATTTTAAGCAAATAGTACAGGCGTCTCACTCCACAAGGATCAAGGATCAAGGATCAAGATCAACCGAACACCCATTCTGGTTTATGTCAAATGAAGATATATTTCTAGTGAGACACCAACTAGTTAACTCATAAGAAACTTTAATGGTTTATAACAATATTTTTCAGAAATTATCATTACACCTCCATATAAAAAGAGTCCTTAAAATGATTCATTATTGTTTTTAAAAAATTTCATTTCATCCTATAACTATATAATTACATTAATACCTTTAGGCTCCATTTGGTGCGTGGGATATGATAGGATTATTTTTATGGGATATGATTGGATAGGATAAGATGAGATGTGAAATTATTGGATTAATTTTAAAGTTATCCCGTGTTTGGTACAACATAGGATATGATTAAAATAAAGTAATTATATGTTTGGTGCAACATAGGATAGGATTAAAAATAGAGTAATATTATGTTTGGTACAACATAAGATAGGATTAAAAATAAAAATATTTAAATAAATTTAAATAACCTGAAATAAATTTAAATAACTTGAAATAAATTTTGGAAATTCTAATCATACACTAGTCTCCTTTGACATAGCAGTTGCAAACTAGAATATGAGAATACTAAAACCATCATTTCCATTAAAATCTAAATTGTTGTCATAAAGAGTTTTTATTAAAATACTTCATAAAAGTTTTTTGTGCATAACTTTAGCATTGTGAGCTCATATAATTTTGTTATGATAGTACTAGTGTATATAAACATCACTAGGTCTCTTCAATCAAAATTAAGTTGAAAACCAACCCAAATATGACAATAATTAAAGGCATGCAAGAACAAGTCTGGTCTCCAAAATGAGCACCGCGAATACCGGCCAAGAAACACAATTCACTCAAACTCAATCAAAATCCTATGATTTCACTATTTAGCAGTCAATTTAATTGCAATATTCAATCTCACATTTATGAATTCCATCATATACACAATTACAACTTCCAACTCCCCCAACAAAATAATTATTTTGGCATAACAAGATCGAATATATAAATACACTCTAATTCAGTTAATTGCACTGCAGTAAACAAGTAAAACAAAATAATCTGATACTTAACATCATAATACTAATAAAAGGGTTAACATAAAAAAAATACTATTAAAAAAGTTAATACAACTTCGTAGCATATATAATACATTATTACAATATTGTACGGAATTAACTATATATATAAATATTAGTCATAAGTTAATGAAAGTTGTCAAAAAGCAGCATCAGTCACATAATTACAAAAAAATCTGTCCATAGCCACCACCTACATATATAGTAAATTACTTTCAAATGTTAGTAACCATCATGTATCATGATAAAATAATGCAAAAGTCATTAGTCATGAACTTACTTTACCATCATCAACACCATCAGTCATCAAACACACCACTAAGAAGTGATGCAACAAACTGCAACTTCTGCTCCTCACTCTGTTGTGCCTTAAAGATCTCTGCAACTTCTGGTTTCTGCATAAACTTTTGCATCACGAGTACTTGATCCGAGAGAGGAAGTTGCATTTTCTGCAAATCATTTGCTATAACTTGATTTTCAGTCATTTTGTTTTTTGCTAATACTTGACAAAACTTGTCTAATGTATCATTTGATTTCTCAATAGCATCCTTCATCACATTACCAAATATATCCATGCTACGAACTATTGGATCTCATTATATGAGGGAAGTTTATAATAAAAATGTAAGTTAAAGTCATTTGTTAAATATATGTATTACTGACCTTAAACCATTTCCACCTTTCGTCACTGCAATTTTCAGGCACAGGATCTGGTGAAACTAGTAAATGATTGTGAAGTTGAAAAACTGCACATAAGACTGAATTGAAATATCTGCTAATTGTCTCTCTGAATCTATAAAACCTACTCTGAATAGTACGGTTTTTAACATGGTGACCAAGTATGTGTAAGAACATACAAACTTGTTCCTCAATAGAAACCAAACCATTAGTCTTCAATCTCCCAGTGTTACGAAGCAGTACACACAGTACGATAAAAGTTCTTCCATCCATCCTTAACTGATTAATACACTCAGTATCGTTGTAGGTAATTAAACGATTTATATAATCAACACGACTAGCAGGGTTGATAAATGTATGGTTACTTAACAATCGTCTATTATATTGGTACTCTACCATATAATGCATAACTGAACCCATTGCAAGTAGATACAATCTTTGTAAATGAAATAGTTGCCAAACTAAGAGAAATATAAAATCTTCTTTATCCATGTCATCCATAACTATTATATGAAAACAATCACTTGTCACACTTCTTGAAACTAATTAAGATTTTAATAACGCAAATTAAAGTAAAACAAGATATCACAACAACATTTAAAATAAAATCAATGTTTCAACTTGCTATATATATATGGGGCAAGATCCCCATCCCCTCAATATTACACAAGTTGTAACACAATTTGTATACCATTGGATTATCTTATAGTTACGGTGGGGCTTGGTTAATTCGGTAAAGGAAGATCTGGTGAAGAGGATTATTTTTTCTTTTGTTTTATAATAATATTACATGTGATATGAGACTCAAACAGAGTGCTCAATTTATATATAAAATTGCTAGGCTGATTCAGCGATGTGGTTGATTGGAAAATATGGTATTTTTTCAGATTTTCCAGATTTTTCCAGATATTTTTTATTTTTTTCCAGATTTGAATTTGTTTTTTTCTTGTTGATTCGATAAAGGAATAAGACTGAATATGGACTGAAATCTGAATCTGAATGACATGTTTGTTTTTTTTTCCTCACATCTGAATGTGCTGTTAACATGTTTGTTTTTTAAAAATAAAACTGTCTGAAAATAAGTAATTGTACATTTATACCCATATTAATTAAAAGAAGTAATTTAACATGCACCATTCTTTATAACATTTTGTATGGTTTTTTTTTTTTTGCAAACAAAATTCAATTTAACAAAATAAAAAGTTAAACAAAGAATATAATTTTGCATGTTCTGCAAACAAAGTTTAAGTTAAATTTATTGTCAAAAAAAAGTTCAAATTCAAGTTCAATTTTATACGTTGTCCACGTTTCCGGTGAATATAATTCATGAAACCATTTTCGTTTTTGTTCTTTTTTTTGTTTCCTGGATCATATGCACCAGAAACCAAATAAAAAAAAGGTTCTTGAATTTTTATATACAATAATTCTATAACATTTTCGAGCCACGAAATCTACTTAATATGATAGACAACTTTATTGAGCACTATACGAATAGTTAGATAAAAATAAATAAATAAAGAGTTCTTACCGCGATTTGGCAGGAGAGAAATCCAATTGTTCAATCTCTGAAAAATTTCATTATGAAAAGTATTTAGGGTTTTTTTTTCTTTTCTAAAACATGTTTAAAATAAGAAATATGTTAAAAGAAATTTTTTTACACCATATTAAATTAATATAAATTTGGAAATATATCTTTTTTTGGAGGACAGACTTGGAAAAGAATATTTTAATTGTAATCCAGTGATTTGGAATTAAGTTAAAAGTCAGGATTTCTTACTTTTTATTTTAAGTTGTTTTTTGATATTTTTAAGTTGTTTTTTGATATTTTTAAGTTGTTTGACCACTTAAAAAAACAAACAAAACAACTTAATGAGTTCAATTCAGACCCATTAAGTTTTAAGTGAAAAAAACAAACGACCCCTAAGAGAAATATAAGATCTTCTTTATCCATGTCATCCATAACTATTACATGAAAACAATCACTTGTCACACTTCTTGAAACTAATTAAGATTTTAATAACGCAAATTAAAGTAAAACAAAATATCACAACAACATTTAAAATAAAATCAATGTTTCAACTTGCTATATATATATATATATATATATTGGGCAGGATCCCCAGCCCCTCAATATTACACAATTTGTATATCATTGGATTATCTTGTAGTTACGGTGGGGCTTGGTTAATTCGGCAAGGGAAGATCTGGTGAATAGGATTATCTTTTCTTTTGTTTTATAATAATTTTACATGTGATGTGAGACTCAAACAGAGTGCTCAATTTATATATAAAATTGCTAGGCTGATTCAGTGATGTGGTTGATCGGAAAATATGGTACTTTTTCAGATTTTCCAGATTTATCCAGATTTTTTTTATTTTTTCTAGATTTGAATTTGTTTTTCCTTATTGATTCGATAAAGGAATACCATTAATTCAACATGTTATTACTATAAAAAAATGCCCCCCACCCCCCCGGTAACCTTTTTCACTATTTTGGGTTTTTTTTCTTTCAAAATCCTCCATCAATGGAGGTAAAACTCCATTGGAAGTCTGTTCGTCCTCTAATGCAGGTCGAAATCGTCCTCCAATGATGGTCGAAATCGGCCACCAATGAAGATCGATTAAGAAGAGGATGAAAAAAAAATTGGAAAAAAATATTGAGGTCATTTCCGAGACATTTTAAGCAGTTCCGAGACTTTTTATAATTTCCAAGAATTTCTGGGTAAAAATGAAATTAACTGAGACTTTTCATTTCTGCCAAGAAAGAAGTCTCAGAAAATTTCATTTGTACCCAGAAAGTCTCGAAAATTACCAAAAGACTCGGAATTAACCAAAAGTCTCGAAAATAACCAAAAGTCTCGAAAAATTTCATTTTTACCCAGAAAGTCTCGAAAATTACCAAAAGTCTCGGAAATGCTTAAAAAGTCTCGAAAATTACCTGAAAACTCTCGGAAATACATGAAAACTCTCGGAAATAGTTGAAAATTTGTACTTGTTAATACAAAATTGAAAATTCACAATATTATTATCAGTCAAATTTAACAAGAAGAAATTACCAGCATAAAAAACAAGAAAGTTAATAGAATTAATTTTCATGTCTAATTTTGTAAGACATGAAAAGTTGTTTATTGATGTATGGGAAGAATGAATATAATTTTTTTTATAAATTCAATCTTTAATTCTATAACATCTGAGTGCTAAGAGGTATGAGAACCCAATCTTAATTTAGCCATAATTATAATTCGGTCTAATTGGACACAACAAAGTTCATCAGAAAAGCAAAATCACAATAAAAGAACATGATAAAAAATATCATAATTGGCTAAGAAATTCTCACATGTGAGCTGATGCGGCGAGTAGTGTTGATCCTCCAACAAAAAGCTTGAGTATCGTAGCTTTTGGGCTTCTTGGGCAAGAACACTAGCTCAGCGTTGAATTGTCAATGAAAGAAGAAAAGAAGATGAGACTAATTTGAATCCCACCTATTTCGATGGGATAGTTTAATCCCGTTCAAATGGGATAAAAACATTTGATAGGATTATTTTAACTTATCCTATCACCAAGCCAAACATGGGAAAGAGACCATTCCCATCCTATCCCAGCTGCCAAATGGGGCCTTAGGATCCGTTTGGTACATGGGATAGGATATGATTGGATTGGATTGAATTGGATTAATTTTAATATTATTTGTATTTGGTGCAGTATATGATAGGATTACAAATAGATTAATGATGTGTTTTGTGCAACATCGGATAGGTTTAAAAAAAATATTAGTATGTTTAAAAACTAAGATTAATTAAAAGAATAAGAATTTTTTTTAAAATAACAAAAACTGGTGGAAAATTCAGCAGTGTTTTTTGTCTGGGTTATGTTTCTCTCAGCAGGGGTTTTTATTGCTATGTTTTTTTTGTGGTTGTTTTGCTGTATGCTTTCCTTTCCATGTTTTCGTTTGTTGTTTTTTGGTGCCAGGTCTGTCGGCTGCCTTTTGTTTCGTCCTCTGTTTTGTTGTGAATAAAATTAAACTTCTCAAAAAAAAAATTATTCAGATCACACCCAACCAAAATTCAGAGCACACCTAGCCAAAAAATCTCAAACCAATCTTAAATATTCAACATACATCTCTGCTTTTATATAAACTAAAAATAAAAAACAAAAAACCTCAAATCAATCCAACAATTTTCCCAAAAGAAAAACCGGAGATCTGCAATTTTCTTCCCAACATGGAGATCTGCACATCTCTTCCTGAACATATTTCTTCCCAAAATGGAGATTTGCAATTTTCTACAAGAATTTTTTTTATTAAAAAAGAAAAATTGCTGCAGTTCAACACAAAAATCCAGATCACACCCAATAAAAAAATAAACAAAAATTCTCAAATCAATCCAAAGTATTCACCAACAATATCTTTTTTTATCAAAGAAAAAAACACACAAAAAGGTATTCTTTTTAGAAAATTGAAGAGAGATGGAGCTAGATTTCTTGGTTGGGTCTCCTCTATAGACCACAAAAAGTATTGATGAAAGATGAAATGAGATGGGTCTTCTCGCCATGGAGGGAAAAGGACGACGACGGTGTGTCGGAAATGGAGCGGAGAGAAAAGAGGGAGATGTTGATGAAAGATGAAATGAGATTGGCTTATTTTCAATCCCATCATTTTGCTCGGTACTGCTTTATCTCATGTGATGGGATAAATTTTTTTGATAGAATTAATTTATATCATCCTACAGCAGAGCCAAACATAAGAAAAGGACTAAAAATAACCCATTTTCCATCCTATCCTAAATGCCAAACGTGACCTTGATGTGTAGAAAATATTGTATAGACCTTATTTCACATTTGGTTGAGCCACTCAACGTGAAATACCTATTTTACTGTGGACCCAACTTGAAATAAGATCATTCTGTTTCTTCTTTTCTTTTTCTTTTCTATCATCTCAACATGCTCCAGAGCTGGAACTGCCTTCTTCCGGCGACGATTCCTCTTCTTCGTCACCTCTGCTTCTTCTCCGGTAACCCAATAGTAATAATGCCTTGATTTGGAGCCAATAATAATAATAATAATAATTCCGTTACTAGAAAACCGAATGTACACCCCTTTTGATATGTACATTCTACTAAATTTTTTAAAATTTATGGTTTTTAAAGTGTAAGAGCTCCCACCGTTACCAAAAATATCATTTCTTTTAGTTTTTTTATCAATTACAAAAAATAATAAATTATAAAATAAAAAATAAATAAAAATGAAAAGAATGGGAAGAAGCTTCGGGCCTCCAGCAACCCTCCTTTTTTTTAATTTAATTTAAATTTATTTAATAGTTTTAATTTAAATAATCACTATTTAAGATTAATTAATAAATAGTAAAATTTCAATCAAAAGATACTTTACATGTTCAAAATATTAAATATTGTATTAATGGGTTTAATTACAATACAGAGTGAGCTAATATCCTCTATATTTCAATCCAAGGGCTAAAATAATCATTTTAATATTCCAGTATATTAGCCGAACCCTGTATTATATGGTAGGTACATTATATTTATAATTATTTTAATAATTTTAATAGTTATATTTAAGGATAATGTTGGAATTTTAAAAATATTAATAATTTTGGGGTGGGTGTAAACTGTAAATAACTAAATATAGATTATAGACATATAGTCACTCTTAAAAAAAAATATTAGTTGGGCTAAGAAGCAAGAAGAAGAAAAAAAACAAAAAACAAAGAGAGAGAGGCGGACAAGAAGAAATGGAGTCTGTTGAAGAAATGGTTTTGCCAGACCGGGCGGTCCCACAAGACAATACTACTCCGGCCAGAACCGACCCGCTTCTTCAACCCTGTATGCTCTCTCATTGTTCCTTATTTCCATTTCTTTAGGGTTTTATTTGTTTGTTAATTAAGTAGAGAATTTGTTGTTTTATAGGTGTGGTTTCTATTGCTCAGGAATTACATGCTAATTCCCGCCGAAGATCAATTTTGAAGCCCAGACGAAGCATTTCACTCACTCCCAAAACCAATGCAAAACAATCTTCTCAATCTCAATCCCCAAAAACCCCAAAAACCCTATTCACCAAACTCTCTTCATTACCTGTCAAATCCGTAAAGTCCTTTTTTTTTTTCTTCTTCTCAAGTTTCCTTAAATGTATACACACGTACATTGGTTAATGTTGTATCATTCATTTGTCTTTTGTAGGTTTTGTTGTACGACTGGTGGCTGGTTCCAGTAGGTGCCAAGGGCGTAGCTGTTGGTGGGTTTGCTTCTAGAGGGTAAGCAAATTTCACTTTGTCAATTTCACAAACATGTTGTATGCCTTCTTATTTTAACGTTTTAGTTTGTTGGGATCACACCGATTTTTGTTAATCACTATAAAGTTGCAGTTATTGGGTGACCAGATTCAGTAATTTTATGATTGATAAAGAATTTAGAGTGCTTTTGGTTTTCGTAAAGTAAGGTAATGGCTCTATATGAATTGAAATCTTAATCGATCCTTAATAGGAGTTTATGTTTTAATGTATGGTCTAACATTTTTATTTTTATTTTGGTCTGCCTAACAATATATTTGTAGTCAAAGTATTTCTCTTAATCAAGAATACTCAAAATTCAGCGCCGCTATGTTAACAATTGTATACCTTAGGTGTTTTCCATCTAATCATCATATTTTGTTGACCAGGGCATGGATGCTCTTCATATTTTAGTTTTGTTCTTGCTTGCAGTATGTAACATATTGTTTTCCTTTTTGTCGGTCCATCTTAGATTTAGAATTTAGCAATTATGGTTTGGATTGTTTGTACCAGTTTATGACATTTGTCTATATTTCAGTTTTTATTGTGGTTCCAGTACATGTGGCATCCTTCCAGAAGTTACCTGATCTTGAGTTTTATTATTTGCAGCTTCATTGCTACTCTTATGCTAATTTTAAAACCACTAAAGGGGTTTATCATTTGTTTCTTATTGTTTTCATGTTATAGGATCCTAGGAGTAAGAGCCTTACATTCAGCTGCTATTGTCAAGAGACATGATACCACCACACTTGAGACAGCAGATGGAATCACGGTTACGATCAGTGGGCTCATAAATAGGTCTCGTACATGTTTAAATGGTTTTTCCTTAGAGGTACATAACCTATTTCTACAGCTCCCACTCACATTCACTATCAGATATATAAGAAACCTAAAACATAATACATTTAATTAGTAGTTTTATAACCATACTGCTGGAAGTCAGTAATGCAATTGAAAATGTTTAAAGAGAATTGTATAAACACATGAATAAATAATATGTTGTTTTGTATTTGTGGGTACCATCTAACCTGCTATGATTATGTAACAGGTCTTGCGATTGAATCTGACTCACATCATGTTTGTGGGTTTTGGTGAAATTCATGCAATTTTAATTTTTTTATCAGAAAAATATGTATTTAAATTCTGTGGTTAAGAGTTGGACAATTCTGTGTAGTCTAGTTTCTAATTAAATTTTGAATGTAACAGGTTTGCAATCATTTCTTGCTTGGATTTCCACATTACTGGGAAGAGTATGCTGACCAATGCTGTGATCAGGAAAGTGTTGGCAAAGGTGTCCCAACAAGAATTTCTTCTTTTTTTGAGGACGTTATGTCTTCAGCCAGCTATTCAAGCACTTTCCCGCCATTTTCCTTGGATGAGATTCCCGTGACAAGAGTACGTGATTTCATTATGTTCCCACAAAGAGATGTTGAAAATGGTTGTCTGGCACAGAAACTTTTTGATGATGTAGTAGAAAAATGTGGTTACAGTTGTGTTCTAGATGAATCTGCACTTAAAAGGAAGAAGAATGGTGGTCAATTTAAGATGGATACCAAAGTTTTGACTTCAAGTAGCATTGTCACAAGAAGCATGTCTAGGTTGAAGAATCTTGTAATGGAGCAGGAAGAGAGTCTCTCAACGAAGCCTTCCGTTGGGGATGAGAAGACATCTAAGGGGAGAGGTAAGCAGTCTGAAGGGGTGGGAAGTGAGAGTGGTTCCAAAGAGTGTCATGAGACAACATTTGCTCAAGAAGACATGCAAGTTATGGGAAACCCTGACAAGTCTACATTAAGGAGATCCAGTAGACATATTAATTAGAAGAAAGAAACCCATCCACATTTATAAGTTATAATTAACACCTAAGAGTTTGAAATTGTATGAAAACTTTGTGCATTGTTGGCTTAATGACCTGAAGCTTTTTGTGTAGAATTTTTTTTTTTTTGAAGCATTTTTGTGTAGAATTTTAGATGGAGTTATATATATAACACTCATCATGCCAGGTATGTTTGAAGATATTATTGTGCGGTTTTACTAATTCTAGTTATCGAAAATTAGTTAAAAAAATTTACACTATTTCTCGGTAGCGAGAATTAGTGAAACTGTACGATAATATCCTCAGGTATACCTAATCTGATAATTTATGGATGGGTAGTGTTAACCTGTGCCCTAAAAGCACATGTTAACAACTATAAATTTACTAAAAGTAAAAAACATTTATTACAAATGTATATTTAATATATTGATTAAAACAATAAATGTAAATAATAGTTTCTATTTTGAAAAAAAAAATAGTTGTTAACCTATGTCCGGTTAACGCTAACTTTTATATATAGTGTTTCTATTGTCAGTTAGTTCTGATATAAAATATATCAGGACGAAGAATGTTGACCAAAGATTATCAGGACGAAGAATATGGACTAAAGATTATGAAGAAGTTTTGACAAGTGCAGTTTAATGATTTATAGTCTTACCGTCTCAACTTTTTTTTTTTAGCCATTTGACTTTTGTACGGACAAAAATACCATAAACACTACGTTTAAACTTGGGAAAACATTGAGTGTCTAATAAATATAGTATAACAGTATTTTGTGTTCTGACCTTGAAAATGAGCAATTCCAACCATTTCCTGGTCCTCCAATTCAAGACCATGGCCAATGTAGGCCTGTTAACAGCATTTTTGTGGGAGTTTCAGGAGGTTTTATCTATAATCGAATATTGACATCTAGGTAATGAAGAATTATGCGGGTGAAGAGATCTTAGACGAAAGAGTTCATTGTCGTGAACCTATTAATATTGAAGATGTAAAGGATTTTCGGATCAATACGCCATGTCAAACAGATATTCGCTCGCATACGGAATCCCAGACTCTTCTCCGAACCGCACTTCATTAAGGAAATATAGCTATTTACTCCTAAGTATCACAGAATCCCAATCAAGGAAAACTCCATACTTCCAGAAGAGTCAACTCCAGATCAAGAAACGAGTCACACACATGCAACTCGATTCTAACTACAAATCAACTACTTACACTGTGAAAGGTACGCAATCTACACAATCTCCTTAGCAAATTACTGTTTTATTCACTCGCAAGCTATTCCCAGAAAATCGTTGGTTGACTTGAGCATTGGAGAGCCAACGTCGGTGCTCCTAACGCTCTTCTGATTTGCAGGCTTTATTTGCAAGTTCTATAGCACCAGAAGACCAATAACACCAAGGACTCACCAATTGAGGCTACTCGGCGCTAATCATTGCATCCATGTGGAGGAGAGAGGTTTTGGTTGCCGATCATTCGACTAGTCAAGCCTTCAACTTTGTCTATATGGCTTTGTTGACCACGCTCTTCTGTTTTGCAGGCTTTATTTGTAGGTTCTATAGCACTAGACGACCAATCTCGCCGACGACTCACCAATTGAGACTACTCGGCGCTAATCATTGCATCCATATGGAGGAGAGAGGTTTTGGCTACCCATCCTTGGACTAGTCAAGCCTTCAGCTTTGTCTATATGGCATTGTTGACCGGTCGATAAAAAATTACCGTCAACAATTGGTACTAAGATGAAGGGGTATCGAGCAGTAACTTCTAGAAACCCTCGTGACAGAACAAAACATGGACTCAAATAAAAACAATAACAACAATAACAATGGTAACAATGATCAGTAGCAACAAGGCGTTACGGGAACAGTCGACCATATCCCGTCAGTGCTCGGAGAACAATCTACGATCACACCTGCTACGTAGACAGTGTTCCCTATGCCTTTGGAGGCTTTTTAGCAGTTCCAGGTTACTTTGCAGCAACTTATTCACAGTGCCACAGGATTTGGTATCACTAAGCCAACTGAGGCAGGAATTGCTTCACCATACGCCGTGAACACGACAGAAGTTCCACTAGGAAGGTTACCCTCAGATATCCATGCGCCTACCATGTATGCCCCAATGAAACAAGATTCTTCAAGATCCCTCTGAAACATCTGCTGAGAAAAGGCAACATTTGGGGAAAGGCTTACCATACGAGGGGAAGCCTAGAGAATATGATTGGCCTACCCGTTAGTAGACAGATAGCTCAGAGTCAGGAAAAGCGTGAAGGACGTCTCGACGACTGCACCACTCGAGTTCGTCGTCAAAAGATGAAGATCTAAGGTCTAAAAGGAAACCTTGTTCTAAAAGGAATAGTCCAAAGTGATCTAGGCGTTCCAAGAACCCTTAAGACAGAAACGATGAAGAACCACGCCAAAGGCTAACCATCAGGAGACGCCTCGGTCTGGACAGAGAACTGAGTGGAGACTGAAACATCACCATGCAGGAACTTACCAGAAGAGTCAAAGAAGAGGTGGCAATGGCAAAGAAACATGGGAAGAGTTCATTATCTGATGAAAAAAAAACCGATGTAAAAGCAAACAGCTAAGAAGTTTTTTGTCGATTGAAACATTGGTCTCGGTGACAGGTTAAGACTAAAGAACAAGCTCTTCTCTGCGTTTCTTCAATAGACTGTCTACTCTCTTGTGGTGCTTCCTTATCTCAAATAAATTATCCTCTCTTCTCTGCCGAGCATCGTCCACGTCAACGCCGCTCTTATACGACTTCTTTCGAACCTCTATATCTTTTTTGAAATCTTTATGGGTTTATTTTTTGAATCTGCTAAAACGACAGTGCTTTTTGATTTGTTTGAAGGGAGATTTGAAAAACAAATGTAAGTAACCACAGACGAATATATACAGTAATAAAGAGATACACACATCTGAGGAATTACAGTTAAGGCCTTATGTTTTAAGGAAAAGTTACTTTTTTTATTCGATTTATGTGTATCAGAGTATTTGGTCCTCATCTTTTTAGAAATGCATTAAAATGGTCCCTCCATCAACCAATGGTTAGTTAAAATCAACAGACATTAGTATTTACGTCTTTAAACACAATTAGTATACAATTGTAACAAGTGTACTAATAAAAAAAATTCAAAAAAATCAAAATTTAAAAAAAAAAATCTTGTTTCATATTTTTTTTTAAAAAGAAAAAAAATTGGAAAAAAAATAAAATTAAAAAAAAATTGGAAAACAATTTACACGAATCTCCTCCGTCCATTTCAGCGGTGGACAGTGGAGATCAATTTGTTTTTTAAAACAATTTGTTTAAAAAACATTTTGATAGAGATCCATCAAATCTCTATCTCAAGCGATCCATCGATGTACCTCCATATGTGTGATAGAGATCGCGTGACTTCTATCTTCGCGCAAATGTAAGTCGTAGACCTTTATCTTTACGAAGATGTAAGTCGTCGACCTCCATCTTTATGAAGATTTAAGTCGTTGACCTCCATCTTTATGAAGATAGAGGCCTCGCAGGTGGAGGTCTACTGATGGATCTCCATCAGATAGAGGTCTATCAATGGTGAAGATCCAATTCCATATTGGATCTCTACCAAACCAATTTTTTTGTTAAAAAAAAATGTTTTAATAATCTATGTGTGATGGATGGTTGGAGGTACATTTTAATATATATATATATATATATATACATTATTTTTCAAATTTTTGAATTATTTTTTGCTTTTTATTTAATCCGTTCTCCACCATCCATCTTTATTTTTTTCTTTTAAAAAAGTAAAATAATAATTTTTTTAACTTTTTATTTTATCTCCACCCCCATTTAAAAAGGGGTTATTATTAAATACTACCTTGTGGTTTGAGTTATTGGTCAAAAACTACTCTCATTGTTAGCCAAAAATCACCCTATTTTTTAATATATTAGTCAAAAACAACCTTTTGTTAATATTTTTCACCAAATATACCATTTTACCCTTATACTTAAATATAAAAAATAATTAAAAAAGAATTTTACTTTTTAAAAAAATGTATTTATACAGTCAATCTCAATTATGAACAGTGGGGATTGAAAAACAAAAAAATTGAAAAGAAAAGAAAAAAAACCCACAAAGGTTCTTCCATCTTTTGATCTTAAGAGATCCAGAAATGGATCCACAAAGACCTACATCATCACCGCCATCGGCAACTCATTCACTTTCCCAAACATCCAATCACCATCCCAACCATCCAATCACCATCCCAAACTAACAATAACAAAAAAGAAGCTTATGACCTGGAAAAGATCAATCTCCACCAAATCCAAACTAAAAAAGATAGTCCACAAAGCAATTTCAACAGACCACCATCACTATCGTCGCCGCCACCACCACCTTCTTCACCTTTCCAACCACCACAAACCAACACTCAACGCAAATTCCACACGCATCCAACATGGAATCGGCACCACCACCCAAACACAAATACGAATTCGCACCACCGCCCAAACCTGAAATCGCACTAGTCAAACCACCACCAAAACCCAAAATCCCCACCAGTTAAACCACCACCAAAACCCAAACATGAAATCGACGAAATCGGCACCACCACCAACGTAAAATCTAACCATCACCCAAATCCAAACACACCAGCCACCATCCGCCACCATCCAGAATCCAAACCACCTAGGTCCCCTATATGCAGCGAACGAGGATGCGAACTGTTCGTCCACTAGCTTCTTTCTCTGCTACCGACCACCACACATCTTCCTTCATAAATACCGACGTCAACCACCACACAAAACCCAGTCAGCTCAAATTGAGAGAAACGATGTCGAGGGAGAGAGATCGATGGATTGAGAGAGAATGTAGAAAGTGAGAGAATTTTATTATTATTATTATTTTAATTAGGGTTAATTGCAGTAAGATACCCTAATGTTTGGTAATATAACTGCAATATTGTACTTTTCTCTAATTAAAGTAACATATACCCCTGACTTGTTTGACCAACGGTAGACTTGATGGTTTAATAGTTGAAGGGTAAAAACATCTTTTTAATATGATATTTAAAAATTGAAAAGAATATTTAATAAAATATATTAAAAAAAACAATAGAGTTCGCACCAAAGGAATCTGGTGTGGAGAAAAACTTGTGTGGGACGGTCTCACGTCCAGGTTGTTAGACCGTCAATCAAGTTGTCCAATTTTTTCCGGAAGTGTAAACATAAATTTTAAAATATTAAATTTGTACAAAATTTTTTATTTCAATTAATATTATTATTTTTAATTCATTAATTGCCATTTAATATTTTACTCTTGTAACCTAACATAAAATTTTAAATATTTTAACAGAAAACTAACGGCAGTGTGGTTTTTGGCAAATAAATCAAAAGGTTGAGTGGTTTTTGGCCAATAATGAAATTAGAGGGTGGTTTTTGACCAATAATAAAACTAGAGGGGACTTTTTAATAATATCCCTTTAAAAATATTTTTAAAAATTTTCAAATTAATTATTTTAAAAATAATAATAATTTTTTCTGATTTTTTAAAAGATAATTTTTTTATTTTTAATTTTAATAAAATAATTATTTTAAATTTTATTTATTCTCCATCATCCATTGGGATGGATGGGGTTAATGGATGGTGGTGATCCATTTTCTTTTTATTTTTTATTTTTTCAATTAATCTTTTTTTAAAAAAAATTAATATAAAATTGTTTTAAAGTGAGGATAAAATAGTACTTTGATGGCATTTATTATGTTTGACCATTACTTTTTTGGTCAAGGAACCATTTTGATGTATTTTAAAAAAGATGAGTACCAAAGACCGTAATACACATAAGTCGAGTAAAGTAATAATATTTCCTTAAAATATGAGAACCAAACTGTAATTCTCCCACAAATATATATAACTGTATAAAAAGTTTTATTCGATAAATAATTATGTAATTGGGTAAAAGGCCCTGGATTATTTTATCAGGAGTCAGGAAACCATATAAATGTAACGTAATCAAAAAAAGAACGAAGTTACATAAAGCCCCCACAATTGTTTTTTATCTGGACACCGTATGGATGCAAGGTGAATCACAATCTTTGAGCAAAATATGAAGTCTCTAGTCTAGACATGACGTCGGTTCCGGTTCCGGTTCCAGTCCGGTTCCGACAGTTCCACACGTTTGGTTCTTTTTTTTTTTTAACCCTAGTGGCCTAGTATATATATACAACTATAACTACTCTCTCAACTTTCCAAACTCTTCAAGAGTCAAGTCTCATCTCTGTTTCTCTGAACAACGTTTTTCCTTACAAAAAACAGATCTCATCATCTCTTTCTCTTCACGATCTCGTCACAATCTCAAGTCTTACATATCTTATCTCTCTCTCAGATACGATACCCAAACCCAACTCAGATTTTCCCAAATCACCTGCATCTCTCTCTCTCTCTCTCTCACACACACACACGCACAAAAATCAACCTCAAATCACCCACCACCACCCGTGAATCGGCCATCATCACCACCATCGAAGAGAGAGCGACCTTCCGACGTTTGTCAATCACCGGTGACAGGATGAAGAAGAGATCGAGGAGAGGGAGATCGTTGGTGTGTTCGACTAGGGTGTAGGTGTTGTGATTTGGAGTTTTCTAATTAAGTTTAACTACTTATTTGTGGTGTTTTGAGGTTTAAATGTTGTTTTGAGTGGAGGTTTTACTTGGAATTTTCTAGAGTAATCGAAGAACATAGAAGATGATTGAACAGAATAGAGAAGAGACCAGAGAAGAGAGAGAGAGAGAGTAGATTAGATCGAGAGAAATTGTAATATTCTTTTCATAATCTGTAATAATAGCTGGATAGTCCAGCAGTTACGGTTCAACCAATTTTTTTTTTTTTAAAAAAAATGAGAAATCAGATGTTGGAACCGGAGGTTCAAGAATCGGAACAGGAACCGACAATTCCAAACCGGTTCGAACCGACAATTCCAAACCGGTTCGAACCGATGGTTCCTTAATAATTGGAACCGAAATCAGAACCGTCTTGTTCCAGTTCTGGTTCCAAAACCAAAAAACCGATTCCGATTCGGTTCTAGACCACACGGTTCAGGTTCGATTTCACGGTTTGAACCGAACCAGCGCCATATAGCCATCACATTTAAACTTAAAGGTTAAGGTTGTGCTATTATTGTGGTGATTATTGGTACACCAATTGCGGTACCCCACAATTGGTGTTGCATCCTATAACATGACTCGAGTGCCTTCTTTTGCCGCCAAATATCCTACAAAAATATCGAGCCTTAGTGTAGATACAAAAATCCATATGTAAGTTAAAATAGTCTCTTTTAATTAATTTAATTTCCTCCAACCGTTTAGTAAGACAAATTATATGTAATTAAAATCAAATCAGACGAAGGCTATGTTAGGAATTGTTTCACTTTTAAAAAATTCTACTTATAGTTTCACTTAATGCATTTCTAACCCGAATAGTTCTTTTGGTGCAATTTTTGTACTAAAATAGTGCAACTTTTACACTATTTTACTATTCTATCTCTAACTCACTGTACCAAATTTTACACTAACAAGAATATTCCCTTGAATACTCTCTTTTTTTCCCTTTTTTTAATATTTCTCCACAATTAACATAATATTGCAATACAATAAGAAATTATGATATTTAATACATTAAAGGAAATTTAATTTAATTAGGTAAAATATTGCATTTCTTATTAAAATAACTTAAATATTACATTTCATAAAATTAAAAAGAAAAATCATAAAAATAAAAGTACATAATGATCATCATTTAATTATCTGAATTAGTATATTCTCACTTTTCCCAAAATATCATGTTAAGATAATGTTCTCACTTTTCCCAAAATATCAAGATAATGTACAATTTAATTTAATTAGGTAAAATAATCTTCTCACTTTTCCTAAAATATCAAGAAAAGATATTTGAGCTTTTAAAATCCGTCCGTTGGATGGATTGCATCACCATCTAAACCGTAGGATAGGACACCTTTCCAAAATAATATCTTGACTTCTCCAAAATTCTTATCTTCACCTTTCCTAAAATTTGAAGAAAAGAAATTTTATTTCAAATGCCAACCAATGGATGGATTCCCTCACCATTTGAACCGTAAGATAGGACACCTCTCCAAAATAATATCAAGACTTCTCCAGAATTCTTATCTTTACCTTTCCCAAAATCTTAAGATAAGAAATCTGATTTCAAATGTCAACCAATGGATGGATTCCCTCACCATCTGAACCGTAGGATTAAATATGAATAGAGTACCTTCTAGTTTCTATAAATATCAACCCGTACTAAATTAAACCTATCCCTTCAAATCTCGTATCCCTTCGAATCAAGTATCTCTTCAAATCACTTTACCCTTCAAATCATTTTTTACAAACAATGACTTCTCGAACTTCTTCATACTCATATGCAGAAGACACACACATTTGTCACGTATATCTCGATACTTCGCAAAACCCAATCACAGGTACAAACCAATCGAATGACTTGTTCTGGTCTCGAATTGAGACCGATTACAACAACACCAAACCAGAGAATATAGGTGAACCTCGTGGAAAGAGGAGTTTACAGTGTCGAATGCAAACTATCCTTAGTGCAATTTGAAAATTGCGGGGATGCATACGACAAATCGAAAGTTTTAATCCTAGTGGTGCTTTAGAAGCGGATATTGTGAGTATTAGTTAAATTTTAAGTTGTAGAAAAATTATATTTAATATTGAATTTTAACAATATATATTTGTATCATTTTGCAGATAACTCATGCCAAAATTTTATTAACACAAGATAACAAATACAAAAACGGATTCAAATTTGACAATATGTGGCCCATCCTCAAAGATATGCAAAAATTTACAGATAATGACACTGCAACATCAGCCTTCCGAAGGTAAAGTAGTCATTTTGTATCATCATAAGAAGACTCTCCAACTCCAGAGTCTCCCATAACGGCATCTCTTGGACTATCTTCATTTTCTCTGAATATAAGTAGTGATGATGTTGGCGGTAGTTCATCTTAACCGCCCGTTGGGGTGAAGAAAGCAAAATTGAAAAGGAGGGTTGATGAGGAAAGCTCAAAATTTTTTGACACAATGCAAGAAAAACAAGACCAACTCATAGAAGTTAAAAAAAAAACAGTCAGCAGAGGAAAAGAAATTACGATATTTTAGAGAGAAAATTGGACGTGGAGGAAGCCAAAATTGTAATGATGAATTTGAATACCATAACTGATCCAAACCGATGCAAGTTTATACAGCATGAACAATTAAGAATTATGGCAAACCGAGCTCAGGAACGAGGCTAGGGATCCCAAAATACATCTGGGTCTTTTGGTGATTTTTTCAATACTCTCGGAGGATCTGGAAATAGTCTTCCGGACTACTAAATCGTTGTTGTAATTTATGTTGTATTTTCCCTTAATTTTAGTGTCTTCCAATTAATGGTGATTTATTTCATCACTATGAAGTTTGTATTTCGTTATAATGTTTTTTTTAATTAAGTATTTTGCTTTAATTTTCGCTGTTTTGAATTAAGTTATTTATTTAAAAAAAATTGCAATCAAAATTTTTAATTATACACTTCATTTTAATTTATTATAAATATTAATATCAATAATAATTATATCAATACAAAATCATTAAATAATAAAAATGACCAAATCGGAATAAATTTACTTGATTATGGTACAACTGTAATTAAATAAAACCTTTAAATAAAGGATATAATCAGAATATATTTTAATAAATATGGTCAAACTGTGATTTAACAAAAATATAGGGTTGAAAAACAAAACCAAGGCCTGCGCCATTTTTGGCAAGATGAACAGTGTCGCGCAATTTATTGCGCGACACTGTTCATCTTGCCAAAAATGGCGCAGGAAATGGAGCTGGGTTGGAGGTGGGTTTTGGCTGAAAAATGGAGATGGTGCACGGGATGGAGTGGGGTTGGAGATGCCCTTAGGAAATAATCAACTTAAGAAAAAAGTTGGTAAATGTTTGGTAAACTAAATTTTAAAATTGCTAAACTTTTGAAATGATGAAAATGTTTTGAACAAAATTACTAAATTAGACATCAATAATAATATAAATATAAAGCATATAAAAAGAAATAAATAAGAAATTTAAACAGAAAAAAAAAAATTATGACCGAGTCAACTCAATCATTTATCAAGCAACTCGCTTAAAAACCCGAGTCAACTCAGTCTCTTCAAATCTGAAACTCAACAAATGACGAGAACCAGCCTCTACCGGTGGCGTCGAAGGCTGTGAAAAGCTTTTACGGCACCGGAGAGGTCAGTTCTACTCCAGCGAGCCTCCTCCATCATCACGATCGTGATGGCGATGGATTTGGCGATCGATCACGACAGAATCTCACGATTTCGATTTCGATTACGATGGATCTGCCGTTGCGACAGAAACCGGCTTCCTCCGACAGCGTTGACTTCACTGAAGAAGTCCAATTAACCTCTTGACACTTTCGTCGGCGACGATGGTGGCCACTATCACCGGCGACAATGGTGGCCACTATCACCCGCAACGATGGTGGCCATTGTCCTTCAAATTTTTTTTTTAGAAAAGTTTATTTTATTAAAAATAACATTCTCTTTTGTTTTGAATTTTTAATATTTCTGGATTTATTTTAAAAAATATATATTATTTCTGAATTATAGTTTTTTGAAAATACAATTACTTAATGTGAGGTCATTATCATATTTTTACTAAAATAGTGAGGGTATTCTAGACATGCACAAGTAATAAGCTAGCTTCTGTTTCAAAAATGAACCCACATCCAACTTCTCAAAAGCTGTTTATCGAATTAGCAAATTGTAAAATAAGTTGCTTTTGGAAAATTTACTAAACACATGTTTGCTCAAAACTTGAGAAATAAACAATCTCAAACATAGCCGAAGCAACAAACAAAAATTACAAAAGAGATGATCTAATATCTAAAGAATTAGCATTACAAATAAGTAGATCAAAGTTACTTATTCATGATTATAAATATGTTTTAATCATTACATTTTTTTTAATTAACGTTCATATCACATTATACAAGGAGTCAACAACATACATCATGTTAACTTCATGATGAAAGTAAATAACTAATGATGCAAACTATCATTAAAAAAAGATGAATAAAAAAAAATATCTAGAACGTTTAATCTCGATAATTTGCACCATCTACAAAATGAGCAGGTGATGACCTCCTCAGCGGTGAATATCTAAATTAATTAAAAGTATTTTAATTTAAAATATTTTTGATTAACATTTTGAATAAGACAATTTATATTATAAAATAATATAAATATTTAGATAAATTTGATTTGCACAATTACATTGGACAATTAACAATTATAAGAGATATAAATATGAGCAAAAATTACAGCCAACCTCCTTGAGATTAGCCTTTTTGACAACCGGAAATAACTTTATTATTAATTGACATTGACCTACATCGTCGTTAAGTTTAGTTAAAGTTGGTCAAACTTAACGACAATAAGGATATTTTCTTCCTATCAAGCTTTTTATAAAAAAAATTAAAAGTATAAAAAAATGGAAATGAATTGAACAATAAAAATCAAAACTTAAAATAAAATAAAAAAACTCAAACATGCATGGTGGAGGTCCAATTGATTTCTTATTTTTATTTTTCCATTTTTCCAGATTTTTTAATTGTTTTATTTTTTTTATCTCCATTGATTCATCTTTTTTTTTTCTAAATTCATAATTATTTTAATTCAAAATTGTATGGGTATTTTGGTCTTTTTAATAGTGAAATCGGTTAAAGGTTAAGTTTGATCAACTTTGACTAACGACAATAGAGGTCATTGCTAGTTAATGATAAAGTTGTTTCTGATCGTCAAAAGGCAAACCTCTTCAATTACTCTATAAGTATTCAACAATGAACATTAATCTTTAGGCACATCCCACTTAGCGTAAGTGGTGTGTACTTCTTGTTAGGTTTATAGTTTGTGTTGGTTTGATTCCGTATCAAAACGCTACTTGCTTGTAATGGTTTAGTTACCTAGGTAGTTCATGCGATTTCAAGCTTCAAGGAGAATGGCGACTTTCCGAGCAAGCATGTCTTCAGAGGTTGCATCGTCTTCGGATATTTCAGTATTGAGACCTTAACCTCTTGTAAGGCTTAGGATGCTCTCTCTCTCTCTCTCTCTCTCTCTCTCTCAAACACATTTCATGCATATGTTGTAGGGAAAAACGGTTCAAAACGCGGCGGAAGCGAAAAAATTGGGTAGTATATTTAAAAAAAAATTCCTTTAAAAGAAAAAACCTTAACCCTAAATTAATTAATATATAATTAAAAGTATCATGCATTTTTCTCGTGACGATTGAACTAGCGTCGAATTGGATTCGCAAGATCTTCCAATCTAATCACGAACGTGAATCATCTAGGAGTGTGGGCTCCCTTTCTTTAATTGTATACCTGAGGATGAAACAAACAAAATCTTCTTCTTTGTTAATCATATAATCCTCCAAGAGAAAACCCAAGAACGTCCGGTCACTTGTAAATTATCAATCTATTTGATTGAAACTCGTGTGAACCCGATGTGATTTTGTACACAAAATCCATTTGATGTAAAGGATACTAGTGTACTATCGAAAACAAAAACGTTCCCCTTTTCTCTTTTCTTTGGCCGAATTCAATACACAATATCTATGAGTTGGCCGAATTTTTTCTAGAGCAAAAAAAAACTAATTTTTTTTCTCTCAAAATTCTCTAGCTTGGCCGAAATTTTCAACCAAAAATTATATGCTTGGCCGAAATTAATTGGTGTATATATAGGTATACAAATCCTTTCCTAAAGAGGATTTACTTGGTGGTCAAGAATCCTATCTCTAGGTAGATTTACTTGGTGACAAAGAATCATTTTTCAAAAAAGATTTATTTTCCACACCAAGACTCCTAATCCAACTCAAATAGTGTATTTATTCAATAACCAATTATTGAATATAATTAAATTGTGACTAACTCAAAAACTTCCAAATAGAAATCAAATACTTCCTAATTTGATTAGATAAATAAATTCCTATTATTTATCTACTTATCAAATATAGTATTTGACACTTATCATATTACCAACAATAATATGATTCTAGGAGACCATCTCCTACTAGGAAAAAGATTTTGACTTTTAATTAAATAATTAATTAATTAATAAACTAATTAATTTCCATTTAATTAAATAATAAAATAAAAACAATATATAAGACTAATAAGTAGTCCCTTGCCGCCCAAGCCAATATATAAGAGCCAATATTGTTTTATATATATATATATATATTTTATTTTACTAAATCCATTGGAACTTAATAAAAAGTCCACATGTGAACTAAACTCATTCTTACTAAAAGAAACAAGTGTATATACCTTAATACAATTCTAGATGGACCCATAAATCGGTCCGGTAGAATATATCAAGTGATCCATGAAAGTTCGTGTGAATTGGGGATCTTGGCGGGCTATCTAAATTTAAGCTCCAATAGACATAACCTAATCACAATCAACAAATGATTCACTTATGTTTGATCTATTAATTTTAGTTCATTCCACTAAAGAACTAAAATTGAACTCTTAAATAAAGATAGAATAAGTTAATATTGCTCATTCATACCCTAGACAATCTTAATGGAGATAGTGTATCCTCGTGAAGAATACCAGTAATCGCCAAGAGCTCATAGACCGCCTATAGCTCTCCAAGTTACCATATTTACCCATATGACCACATTTTGAACTTGAATATTTTGACTTGTCCAAAAGCCATATTTCAATAAACACTATTGAAAACTTAACGTTAAGATTTAATATCCAATACCTTAAAACATCCATATGATGATATTCTACTCTCATTTAATAAATGGAGCCACGATGTCCATATCTATAAATAAAGTTCTCTATCGATTAACAAATGAATACCACCAAACTATCGAGGATAGACTATGCTATATAATCGTACTCATTGATAGCTCAAATGATAACACTTGCAACCATAAGTCCATCATTTATCTCAAGATTGAGATAAACTCTCCGATTGTCTTCAACTGAAAACTTTTATCCAATGACGGTTCTGGATAAAGTATTTCACTATGATCCTATTCAATGCACCCAGTGCACTAGATTCTTTTGTCCAAAAACACCACACTTTGATGATTTTAGACTCATCATAACACATTTGATCCCTCTCAAATGGTTGCAAAAGAATCTACAACTTTAACAAGATATAAGTGCCCAACCTTTATCTTAAGTTGTGAATATTATTCAAGACTAACTAAAGAATTGTGTATACCTCATACATATCCAGATGTACGAACAATTCTTCTTTTCTCATAGTCTTTTGACCTTATGATTATTTACTTTTGACAATTATAATAATTAAACTATAAATGCTATACGATTTGTTAAACTAGAAATCACTTTATTAATATGAAAAGATTGTCAAATACATTATTACACTCTTGCTATTGAGCATAATCCTAACAATCTCCCACTTGCTCTATAGCAAATGTGTCATATCTCTCATCCTCATGTTCTCTAAATGCCCATCAAAAATCTTCTGTGGAAGAGCCTTTGTAAAGGGATCCGTTAGATTTTCTGCTGACACGATCTTGGTAATCGTCACATCACCCCTATACACAATTTCCCTCAGAAGATGATACTTTCTTTCAATGTGTTTGCCTCTCTTGTGACTTCTTGGTTCTCTCAAATTAGTCACTGCTTAACTATTGTCACAATAGATAGTGATCTATTTTTTCCCATCAGGAACCACTTCCAAGTCATTCAAGAATTGGCGGAGCCAAACAGCCTCTTTAACAGCTTTACATGCGAACACATACTCAGCATCCATGGTGGAATCAGCAATACAAGATTTCTTAATACTCCTCCATATGACTACCCCTCCTCCAAGTGTAAACACAGATCATGATGTTGATCTTCTGGAGTTAGAATCCGATTGGAAATCGGAATCTGTATACTCAACGGGAATTAAGTCCCCTCCAGAGTATACAAGCATCAATCTCTCGTTCTCCTGAGATACTTGAAAATATGCTTGACTGCCGTCCAGTGATCAGGACCAGGTTTCGATTAAAATCTGCTAACTATGCCAACAGCAAAACAAATATCTGGTCTAGTGCAAAGCATTGCATACATGAGACTTCCAAGTGCCGAGGCATATGGAACTTGACTCATGAATTGCTCTTCATGTTCATTCTTAGGAACTTATTCCTTAGAAAGTTTGATTCCATGTCTGAAAGGTAGCATACCTTTCTTGGAATCTTGTATGGAAAATCTAGACAAGATTTTATCTATGTATGAAGCTTGGGATAATGCAATCGTTCTATTCTTTCTATCCCTGATGACTTGGATACCAAGAATATAACTTGCTTCTCATAAGTCCTTCATATCAAATTGTTCTGCTAACCATTCTTTTATTGATGTCAATACACCTACATCGTTTTCGATGAGTAGTATATCATCAACGTAAAGAACTAGGAAAACCAACTTGTCGCCTTTAATCCTTTTGTATACACAGGGTTCGTCAAGGTTTTGAATAAATCCAAAACTTTTCACGGCTTGATCGAACCTTATGTTCCAGGATCTGGATGCTTGCTTCAATCCATATATGGATCTTTGCAACTTGCATACCCTTTCCTCTTGGCCATTTTTAATGAATCCTTCTGGTTGGATCATATAGATGTAGGGAAAAATCGATTCAAAAATGCGGCGGAAGCGTGAAATAGAGTTTGATATATTTCAAAAAAATTTCCTTTAAAAGAAAGAACCTTAACCCTAGATTAATTGACAAATAATTAAAAGTATCGTACCTTTTTCACGTAACGATTGATATTGCGTCGATTTGAATCCGCTTGCTTCGAATTGAATCCACAAGATCTTCCAATCCAATCACAAACATGAATCACCTAGGAGTGTGGGCTCCCTTTCTTTGAATTGTAAACCCGAGGATGGAAACAAAAATATTTTTCTTTTTGTTAGTCACAATAATCCTCTTAGAGAAAATAAAGAATGTTTGGTCACTTGTGAATTCTCAATCTTTTAATCGAAAACTCGCGTGCACCCTAATTCGATCTTGTACATAAAGCCTTTTGATGAAAAAGCTTCTAATGTACTATCGAAAATAAAACGCTCCTTATTCTTCTTCTCTATAACCGAATTCTACTGCCCTTTCTTGAGTTGAAGTTTTTTTTTTATTCAAAGCAAGAGAATATAAATTCTTTCTCTAAAAAAAAACTTTTTTTTTAACTCTCATTATTAATTCCGAATTTAATAATATATATACGTATACAAATCATTTCCTAAAGAGGATTTACTTGGTGGTCAAGAATCCTATCTCTAGGTGGATTTACTTGGTGACAAAGAATCCTTTTTCAAAAAAGATTTCTATTCCACACCAAGAATCCTAATCCAACTCAAATAGTGTATTTATTCAATAACCAATTATTGAATATAATTAAATTGTGACTAAATCAAAAACTTCCTAATAGAAATCAAATACTTCATAATTTGACTAGATAAATAAATTCCTATTATTTATCTACTTATCAAATATTGTATTTGATACTTATCGTATTACCAACAATAATATGACTCTAGGAGACCATCTCATACTAGGAAAAAGATTTTGACTTTTAATTAAATAATTAAATAATTAATTAATTAATTAATTTCCATTTAATTAAATAATAAAATAAAAACAATATATAAGACAAATAAATAGTCCCTTGCCGCCCAAGCCAATATATAAGGGCCAATATTGTTTTTTCTATTTTATTAAATCCATTGGACCTTAATAAAAAGTCCACATGTAAACTAGACTCATTCTTACTAAAAGAAACAAGTCCACATACCTTAATACAATTCTAGATAGACCCATAAATTAGTCTGGTAGAATATATCAAGTGATCCATACAAGCTCATGTGAATTGGGGATCTTGGCAGGCTATCTAAATTTAAGCTCCAATAGACATAACCTAATCACAATCAACAAATGATTTACTTAGGTTCGATCTATTAATTTTAGTTCATTCCACTAAATAACTAAAATTGAACTCTTAAATAAAGATAGAATAAGTTATTATTGTTCATTCTTACCCTAGAAAATCTTAATGGAGATAGTGTATCCTCGTGAAGAATATCAGTAATCGCCAAGAGCTCATAGACCGCCTATAGCTCTCCAAGTTACCATATTTACCCATATAACCACATTTTGAACTTGAATATTTTGACTTGTCCAGAAGCCATATTTCAATAAACACTATTGAAAACTTAACGTTAAGATTTAATATCCAATACCTCAAAACATCCATATGATGATATTCTACTCTCATTTAATAAATGGAGCCACGATGTCCATATCTATAAATGAAGTCCTCCATCGATTAACAAATGAATACCACCAAACTATCGAGGATAAACTATGCTATATAATCGTATTCATTTATAGCTCAAATGATAACACTTGCAACCATAAGTCCATCATTTATCTCAGGATTGAGATAGACTCTCCGATTGTCTTCAAGTGAAGACTTTTATCCATTGACGGTTCTGGATAAAGTATTTCACTATGATCCTATTCAATGCACCCAGTGTACTAGATTCTTTTGCCTAAAGACACCACACTTTGATGATTTTTGACTCATCATAACACATTTGATCTCACTCAAATGCTAGCAAAAGAATCTACAACTTTAACAAGATAAAGATGCCCAACCTTTATCTTAAGTTGTGAATATTATTCAAGACTAACTAAAGAATTGTGTATACCTCATACATATCCAAATGTACAAACAATTCTTCATCTCTTATAGTCTTTTGACCTTATGATTATTTACTTTTGCCAATTATAATAATTAAACTATAAATGTTGTAAGTGCCTCACTTTATGATTGGCTTATTTCGTTGACAAAATCACAATTGGGGTTAATCTTTGTAAAAGGGTAGATTAGGAATTGCAGATCTTTCCTTTGACTCCAAGTGCTTCAAAAAAGGTAGATTACTTGACTCTACTTTTACTTGAAGGGATATAGCTGCACACACTCACTTGCATGCATTATATTCTTGTTTACATACAATTGGATGATGTATTGTATGTCACTTATCATACTCCACACTTGCACATATTGCACATCACTTTGTATGTTATGTCTGCCTAGAAAATAGGGTTTCTTTTATGACCGCGGCCTAGAGCACTTGGCAAGCACTACTTCCACCGCGGCATACTAAGCGGTAATCATCAGTCGGTCTATGTTGCCTGGACCGCGGCCTATTCACTGCACGCACAGCGATCCCTAACGCGATACACATCAGTAGGCCCCTACTGCCTTGACCGCGGCCTGTGCACTGCACGCACAGCGGTCCCAACTGCGCTGCTGTCCAGTAGGCACACTGCTTCGTGTACCGCGGTCTGGACAACTTGCCCGAGCCGCGGTACGCACAGCGGTTATGACGGGATTTTGCTACTACTTTCAAAACGGTGTCATTTCATCTAAGGCTTCATATATATATGCCTTTTCCTCTTCCTTGCCTCTTTAGAGCTTTAGGATCCACTCTATTTCATTCCTTTTAGAGCTCAAGAGTGTCTTGCAAGAAAAGGTAGCAAGAAAAGGTAGCAAGAAACCATTTTTATTGTCCAAAACCCAATCACCCATCATTCATTCATGGTTCCATCATCATCTAGCTTCATCTAGGATGTTTCTAAGCATGGGTCTTCATCAACATAGCTTACTTGGTAAGTAGAACACCACTCTCATCCATCATTGTGTTCTTGCTTAACAAGAAATCTCTTTTATGTTTCTTATGCTTCTAGTTTATAATTTTTCTTTATAAATAGAGATTTTTGTTGATGTTTGGGTTGTTGTATTGTGATAGCTATTGCATCTAGGAATACTTTGATTTCATATAGTTAGGTTATATGTGTGTCATATAGCAACATGATATCTAGGAATGTTTGAAGCATTCACACATGACTAGATAAACATTAAATGTGTTAATCTTGCATTTTGTGCATTTAGAATATCATCATATTCACTTTAGGTTTCATATCTCTTCATTTAAGAGTTAAGTCTTGTATTTGCCTTTGGTAGTATACAAGCAAGAGCCTAAAATCACTATTAAAGGCATGCGGGTAGAAAGAACGGATTAGTAACCGATTAGGTGTGATGTGGTCAACCTAGGTTGTAATCGTTTTTGTAAATAGTGGATTTGAGGGTTCGATTGGCGATTAGGCCCGTGAGTTTTTACCCAATTGGAGGGTTTCTCACGTAAATCATATCATTGTGTCATTTTGTTTATTCCGCATTTTATTATGGCAATAATTGATTGTGTTAGAGATTAGGGGTTGTGTTGTTTAATTTTGATTAATCTAAAAGATGGCATTGAATTTAACTAAATCCTATTCACCCCCCACCCCCACCCCCCCTCAAGGTTAGTTTTATCACTCTTAGTGTATTTTCAATTGGTATCAGAGCGGGTTCCTTAACATAATTAGGAGATCCTTTGCTCTCTATCAGTGTTTTGTATTAGATTGCTTTTTGGTTATTGTGTCTTGCTTGTTTTTCCCCTTCTTTTATTTGATTGATTGCATTCATCTCATTCACCCTTAAACACCATGAGTGGAAACGCATATGAGCGTGAGGGAGCATCGAGTTCAAGACCCCCACTTCTGACGGGGGTTAATTACTCATCATGAAAAGGAAAAATGGAATCCTACCTATGCCAAATTGACGATCGAGTTTGGATGGTGATTGAGGATGGTTACACATCACCTACCAAGACTCTCGAAGATGAAAGCATCGTGCCTAAGCCTAAATCGGAATGGGATACTAAAGACTTTGAAGCCTCCAAATGGAACAACAAGGCCATGCATGCAATCTTGTGTGCGGTGGATGAAAATCAACACAAGCTAATCCAAACCACAAGGAATGCACATGAAGCATGGACAATATTGGAGATGGCACATGAAGGAACCAATGTAGTGAAAGACTCCAAACTACAAGTCCTTCAAACTTAATTTGAATCCTTGAAGATGGAAGATCACGAGTGCTTCAATGACTTCCAAGTAAAGCTAATGGATATCGTCAACTAAAGTCATCAATTAGGCTATCCATATATGGATAAAAGGATAAACCAAAAAAATTATGAGGTCTCTCCCGGAGAGATTTGATGCAAAGGTGACCACTATTGAGGAGAATAGCGAATATAAGAAGATGAAGCCAAGTGAGATAATTGGTAAGTTGATGGCTTTTGAGTAAAGAAGAGCCCCTACTTCAACAACACCTCAAAAGAAGCAAAAGAGCATTGCATTGAAGACCTCCAAGGAAGAAAGGGAGGAAGAAGATTCGGATGAAGAAATGGTTCTTATGGTGAAGAGGTTCAAGCAATTCATGAAGTTTGAGAAAAAGGGGATGGGCTCCAAAGAAAAATTTGTAAAGAAGAAGACTCCTTTTAAAAGGGTGGAGAAAAGTGAAGAGAAGGACTCCAAAAAGAGTATTCAAGCTATGAGTGTAGTGGGTATGGTGACATTGCCCCCGAATATGCCAACTTAAAGAAGAAGAAGAAAGGAAAGGCGATGACTGTTACTTGGAGTGATAGTGAAGACTTAGAGGAGGAAGAAAAGTCTTCGGATGATGAAGACCAAGTTGCAAACTTCATTGCCTTCTCATCATCTCACAATAGCAAGGAAGTTATGAGTGACCAAGAAGAGAAGAATGACAAGCCAGAAGAAGAAGAAGATGACTCAAGTAATGGGAGTACTTCATCCGAGTCCAACCATGAATTTGATAAGGAGATGGACTATGAAGACTTCATGGAATACTTCAAAAGTTCTAGAGCTAAGAAGAAAAAAGAGATTCAAGAGTTGAAAAGGAAGAACTTTGAATTAATCTCCAAGATGATTCACTTAAGTGAAGAAGTGAAAAGAACAAGAGAAAGGGAAGAAAGCTTGAAGTTGGAATTTGTTGTGGTCAAGAAAAGTGAAGAATGCTTAAGGAAGGAGCTTGAAGAGGCAAAATGTGTAATTGCCAAGATGACCTCCGGAACCGAGAAGCTTGACAAGATGTTATCAATTGGAAAGAGCCCTAGTGATAAGAGGGGTTTGGGATATGAGGAAGATGTGAGTACTACATCTTTGAAAAACACTATTTTTGTCAAGAGTCAAGAAGTTGAAGAAGTCAAAGTCCCACAACAAGTTACAAGAAGGATTGAAATTGGAGAATGCTCAAGCCAAGATTCCAAAAAGGGCTCAACCACAACAAGTTAGAGCATCTCAATCAAGACCTCCACATGAAAGGATCCATCCTCCACAATCAAGGATCATGTATGCTCAACAAGGAAGACATGCTATTTTGGCTCAACCACAAAGGAGAGAGTTTGTTCAACATCAAAGGACTACTCAAAGGAGAAGGAAACCTCAAATGGTTGCACAAGGCTATGGTATGAACTCCTACTTTACTCTTACTTGTAATTATTATGGTATAGATGGCCATATAAGGCCTAATTGCTTTAAGTATATCAAATTGTGTAGATTTGAGAACATGATTGAGAAAAATATGCTTAGAAGAGCCAAAAAGCATGCACCTAGGGAACTTAGAGCAAATGAACCAAAGGCTCCTAGGATTGAAAATGTTGCTCCTAGGTGGACTAGAAAAAATGAATATTTTTGCTATATGGCTCAAGTGGCTTTGAAAGCCAAGGCCTTCAACACTTGGTATCTTGATAGTGGGTGTTCTAGGCACATGACCGAAAATAAGAGTTTCTTTGAGACTTTTGTGATGGTGGATTTGTCACCTTTGGTGATGGTTCACGGAAAAAGGTCATAGGGAAGGGTAATATATCTATTCCCGGTTTGCCCTCCTTGCTAAATGCTCTCTATGTAGATGGCTTGCAAGCCAATCTCATAAGTATATCACATTTAAGTGATGAAGGGCTTTTGGTTATGTTTGGCAAAGTTGATTGCTCCATTCTTTAGGAAAATGGGCAAGTGCTTTTAAAAGGCAAGAGATCAAGTGACAATTGTTATTGTCTTGAGTCTAGTAACATCTCTTGTAACTTGTCTTGTTATGAGCAAGTTGAGTTGTGGCATCAAAGATTTGGCCACATGAATTATAGTGACTTGAAAGTCATTGAGAGGTTGAATGTTGTGAGAGGCCTTCCTAAGCTTGGGAAGAGGCTTGAGGGAGTTTGTGGACCTTGTCAACAAGGGAAGCAAACCAAAAGTGTGCACAAGAAGGGAAAATTCCTTTATACCAAAGAGCCATTGGAACTCCTTCATATGGACCTTATGGGTCCCATGCAAACCAAGAGTCTAGGTGGTAAAATGTATATCCTTGTAGTGGTTGATGACTTCTCTAGGTTCACATGGACTTACTTCCTTAGAGAGAAGTCCGAAGATTTTGAGAAATTCAAAGTGCTATGTATCAAAATTCAAAATGATAAAAATTCTCACATTAGGAGCATTAAGAGAATTAGAAGTGATCATGGGAAAGAATTTGAGAATAGTAGCTTTGAGAGCTTTTGTAATGGTCTAGGTATTTCCCATGAATTCTCGGCTCCTAGAACTCCCCAACAAAATGGAGTTGTGGAAAGGAAGAATAGAGTTTTACAAGAGATGGCTCGGGTAATGTTGCTTACCAACAAGGTTCCTAGGAATTTATGGGCCGAAGCCGTTAATACGGCTTGTTATATAGGGAATAGAGTTTTCCTTAGACCTGGGACCAAACAAACATCCTATGAGTTATGGAAGGGAAGAAAACCAAATGTTAGCTATTTCCATATCTTTGGTAGTAAGTGTTATATTCTTAATGACCGTGATCAACTTGGCAAGTTTGATGCCAAGAGTGATGAGGGTATTTTCATTGGATATACACTCAATAGCAAGGCCTATAGGGTTTTCAATCTAAAAACTTGAAGTGTCATGGAATCATCAAATGTTGTCATTGATGATTGTAGGCCTAAAAATGTTGACCATGAGGAGGATGTTTGTGAGAATGGTGACTTTCCTTTGAAGAAGTGTGGTGAGACTTCAAGTGATGTGAAATCAAATCATAGTGAAGAGGATAATCAACCTCTTGATAGAGATCCATCTTTGGACTCTAAAGAACCCGCTCCATGGGTTAGACATCTCCATAACAAGAATGACATTCTTGGAGATGTGAATGAGGGTGTTAGGACTATGCGTCAAATAGCTAATCAAATTAGCTATACTTGTTACACCTCTCAAGTTGAACCCAAAAAGGTTGATGAAGCCTTGAATGATGAGTTTTGGGTTCTTGCAATGCAAGAAGAGCTAAACCAATTTGAAAGAAATGAGGTTTGGACTCTAATTCCTAGACCCAAGGATACTAATGTCATAGGCACCAAATGGGTGTATAGGAACAAGTCGGATGAGGATGGCAACATTGTGCGCAACAAGGCTAGGCTTGTGGCACAAGGATACTCTCAAATTGAGGGTATTGACTTTGAGGAGACTTTTGCTCCCGTTGCCCGTCTTGAGTCTATAAGGCTTCTCTTGTCCATTTCTTGTGTGTATATGTTCAAACTACACCAAATAGATGTTAAGAGTGCCTTCCTCAATGGCTTCTTGCATGAGGAAGTGTTTGTTGAACAACCCAAGGGGTTTGTGGATCCACACCACCCCAATCATGTCTATCGCCTCAAAAAGGCACTTTATGGGTTGAAACAAGCACCGAGGGCTTGGTATGAGCGCCTCACTCTTTATCTTGTTGACAATGGCTACTCAAGAGGTAGTGTTGACAAGACTTTGTTCATCAAGTGCAACAAAGATGAGCTTTTTATAGCTCAAATTTATGTTGATGATATTGTATTTGGTTCCACCAATGAGTCAAAAGTGAGACAATTTGTTGATGTCATGTCTCTTGAATTTGAAATGAGCATGGTTGGTGAACTAAATTACTTCTTAGGCTTGCAAATTAAGCAAATGCATGATGGGATTTTCATATCCCAAGCTAAGTATGCCAAAAGCCTAGTGAAGAAGTTTGGTCTTGACAATGCCAAACATTGTGACACACCCATGAGTACCACTTTGAAGCTAAGCAAGGATGCTAGCGGTAAAAGTGTTGATCAAAGATTGTATCGTGGCATGATAGGTAGTTTGCTATACTTGACCGCAAGTAGGCCCGATATCTCCTTTAGTGTGGGTGTTTGTGCTAGGTACCAAGCTAATCCCAAAGATTCTCACCTTGTTGCGGTGAAGAGGATCATTCGATTTATGAATGGTACCTCCAATCATAGGATATGGTACTCCTTTGACACTAATCCAAATCTTGTTGGATTTAGTGATGCCGATTGGGCAGGGAATTGTGATGATAGGAAGAGTACATCGGGTGGTTGTTTCTTTCTAGGCAACAACTTGGTGTCTTGGTTTTGTAAGAAGCAAAACTCAATTTCCCTATCCACGGCCGAGGCGGAATACATAACCGCTGGTAGTGCTTGTACCCAATTGTTGTGGATGAAGCAAATGCTAGCCGACTATGGCTTAGAGCAAGGCACTCTCACCTTGTTTTGTGATAACATGAGTGCCATAAACATTTCTAAGAATCCCGTCCAACATTCTAGGACAAAGCACATTGACATTAGACATCATTTCATTAGAGAGCTAGTTGAGAGCAAAACTATTGCATTGGAGCATGTGGGAACTAATGACCAACTAGCGGATTTATTTACAAAGCCCTTAGACACCATTAGATTTGGCAACCTTAGTAAGTCTATTGGGATTTGTCATTTGGCTTGAAATGGTATGTCTTGACCCCTTATGGGAAGCTCAAGCAAAGAGAGCAAATTGGCATGAAAGTGCATTGTGATACATTGATATATTTTATGCTCCTTCATTAATTGCTTGAGATGATCGGTTGTGCATATAAGTATGTTATTTTCTTCATAAGTGTGAAAATTGCTTTTCTTGCAATCCATGTTATGTTTATGTTCAAACATGCATTTTTGGACTAGGAGATTTACTTTGGAAGTACAATTTGAATGACCTATAATTGATCTCCATGACATGATATTTTTATTAATGACATGCTTTAAGTTGATATGCATGAAGACGTATTTTTTATTGCTTAAACATAAATGCAAAAATGTCTGCATAAGCAAATGAGAAGACTAAACTAAATAAGGACCATGAGTCTATTCAACAAATAAAGATGTCTCATCCAAATTTAGTCTTATGTCTCTCTTTATTAGTTGAACAAGGCTACTATCATACAGGTATCTTACCCGGAAAAATCAAATAGGGTGCAAAAAGTCGCTCATGTCTTGTTTCGCATATAAAGTTTAATATAGTTGCTCTTTAAATTGAATTTCTTATACACAATCTATATCATTGCTTGAAATCATGACAAAGGATGAAAATTGGTTTGAATTCTTTTGGAAACCCTTGTTGTTTGCTTTGCCAAATACCATTGTTTTGAACTTGAATGCAACATGTCTTGCCTGCAAAGCATCGTATCATTGTAGGGAAAAATTAACTAAAACCGCAGCGGAAGGCGAAAAGTAGATTTTCATATAGTTTAAAATTTTTCTAAAGATTTGAACCTTAACCCTTTAATTAATTAAACACAAATATACGGTTAGAGTTAAATACCTCTTGTCGCGTGATCCGATTGACTTACGTCGATGGTAATCCGCAAGATCTTCAATCCTAGCACGTACGTGAATCACCTAGGAGCGTGGTCTCCCTTTTTTTTCTTTGAATTGCTTACCTGAGAATGGATGTATGGAACTTCTGATCATGATCTTCAATCCCAAAACACCAAGAGCCTAGAAAAATAGTTCCGGTCACTTTTGAATTCACAATCGATATGATTGGAACTCGCGTAACCCTAAATCGAAATTGTGCACTAAACCTTTTGATGTTAAAGGCTTGCAAGTGCACTATCGAATGAGAACTTATTTTTCTTTTTCTCTCTTGGCCTAAATTCTATGTGTATTGAGTAAGATTTTTATTTTTCAAAGCAAACAAAAATCTCTCTCACTCTAGCTTCTTGGTGGCCGAAATTTATCACCTTATATTTATAAGGTGACTGAAATTTCTCCTTCTCAAAATAGGGTTGGCCGAATTCTTTGTGTAGGAAATCTAGGGTTGGCCAATTTCCTTACTTGAAAAGGAATTGTGCTTTTCCCTAAT
Source organism: Dipteronia sinensis (assembly GCA_033220585.1). Classification (NCBI taxonomy): domain Eukaryota; kingdom Viridiplantae; phylum Streptophyta; class Magnoliopsida; order Sapindales; family Sapindaceae; genus Dipteronia; species Dipteronia sinensis. The sequence goes on from CM065641.1 coordinate 20,485,102, forward strand.
TCCTATCAATTTAAGAATCCTAACCCTTATAGGACTAGGGTGGCCGAATTCTTTGTGTGGTATGGAGTGTATGTGGACTTAATCCTTACCACATTAGGACTCCTATCACTTAAAAGAATTCTAACCCTAATCCAACACATAGTAGTTTATTTACTGATCAGGAAAAGATTTTGATTTAAACTGTTAATTAATTAAATAATTAATTAATTTCCATTTAATCAAAACAATAAAATAAAATAATATCTTGGGCTATTTTATTAGCCTTGCCGCCCACACCATATATATGGGTCTAATATTATTTTTCTTATTTTATTTAATCCATTAGACTTTAAATAAAAGCCCACATGTGAACCAGACTTATTCTTACTAAAAGAAACAAGCCCACATGTCTCCTTTTAATATATTAATATAATAGAGCAGCCCATTAAATAAATAATAGACATATTATATTCTTAATATATTAAATGCAATTCTAGATGGACCTATAAATTGGTCTGGTAGAATATATCAAGTGATCCATGCAAGTACATGTGGATTGTGGATCTTGGCGGGCTATCTAAATTTAAGCTTCAATAGACATAACCTAATCACAATCAACAAATGATTCACTTAGGTCCGATCTATTAATTTTAACTCATTCCACTAAAGAGCTAAAATTGAACTCTTAAATAAAGATAGAATAATGAGATGTTTCTCATTCATACCCTAGACAATCTTATAGGAGATGGTGTATCCTCGTGAATAATATCAGTAATCGCCAAGAGCTCATAGACCGCCTATATCTCTCCAAGTTACCATATTTCCTCATATGACCACATTTCGAACTTGGATACTTTGACTTGTCCAGAAGCCATGTTTTCAATAATCATTATTGAAAACTCAACGTTGAAATTTAATATCAAATACCTCAAAACATCCATATGATGATATTATACTCTCATTTAATAAATGGAGCCACGATGTCCATATCTATAAATGAAGTCCTCTATCGATTAATAAATGAATACCACCAAACTATCGAGGATAGACTATGCTATATAATCGTACTCATTGATAGCTTAAATGATAACACTTGCAACCATAAATTCATCATTTATCTCAGGATTAAGATCGACTCTCTGATTTTCCTAATAATGAAAAGACTTATATCTAGTGACGGTTCTAGATAAAGTATTTCATTGTGATCCAGTTCAATGCACCCAGTGCACTAGATTCATTTACTCGAAAACCTTTCGATGATTTTAGACTCATCATAACTCATTTGATCCCACTCAAATGCTAGTAAAAGAATTCTACAACTTTATCAAGATAGAGGTGCCCAACCTCTAACTTAAGTTGTGAATGTTATTCAAGACTAACTAAAGAATTGTGTCTACCTCACACATATCCGGATGTATGAACAATTTTTCATATCTCATAGTCTTTTGACCTTATGATTATTTACCTTGACAATTATAATAATAAATGCTATAAGTATTTGTAAAAATCAGAAAACACTTTATTAATATGGAAAGATTGTCAATTACAATATTACACTCTTGCTATTGAGCATAATCCTAACAATCACACATTATCCTAAAATAAAACTCCTTGATTCTCTCCTACTTAATTGAGTTGCATAAAGTTGCTTATATGAACTTGCATACGTTTTATGCTATCCGCTCTCCTTGCCAAAAGCTTATCCATTTATGGGGACTCCCTTTGCCTATCTCATGACAAAAAAGGGGAAAAGAGTTGTGAGCTTTAGTGGACTAGTAGTGTCTTGTTTAGGAGGAGTTGAGAGCTATCATGTAGAGGGAGTAATGCATTGCATAGCATGATTACATTATTTGATTGTATTTTGTTAAGGCTATTGCAAATGATGTTGTTTGTTGTTGTTTATGGTTATTGAAAGCACCTCACACACACTTGATCTTGGAAGGTATCCTTGTTTGTTTTGTTGATTGTGTGTAGGTTGGATGGTTCTACAAACTTTGGATTGACTTGAAGATGTTCAAGACTTAGACTATAGTCTTTATTGTAATGTAGAAACTTTTGTTGACCAACTTTTTTTGTTTTTGTGAGGTTGCTTTGTGAGTGGTGGTTTTGTCACAAAATAGCCAAAGGGGGAGATTATAAGTGCCTCACTTTATGATTGGCTTATTTCGTTGACAAAATCACAATTGGGGTTAATCTTTATAAAAGGGTAGATTAGGAATTGAAGATCTTTCCTTTGACTCTAAGTGCTTCAAGAAAGGTAGATTACTTGACTCTACTTTTACTTGAAGAGATATAGCTGCACACACTCACTTGCATGCATTATATTCTTGTTTACATACAATTGGATGATGTATTGTATGTCACTTATCATACTCCACACTTGCACATATTGCACATCACTTTGTATGTTATGTCTGCCTAGAAAATAGGGTTTCTTTTATGACCGCGGCCCAGACCGATTGGCAAGCACTACTTGCACCGTGGCATACTAAGCGGTAATCATCAGTCGGCCTATGCTGCCTGGACCGCGGCCTGTGCACTGCACGCACAGCGGTCCCTGACGCGATACACATCAGTAGGCCACTGATGCCTTGACCGCAGCCTGTGAACTGCACGCACAGCGGTCCCAACCTGTGCTGCTGTCCAGTAGGCACACTGCTTCGTGTACCACGGTCTAGACAACTTGCCCGAGCCGCGGTACGCACAGCGGTTATGACGGGATTTTGCTACTACTTTCAAAAGGGTGTCATTTCGTCTAAGGCTTCATATATATATATATATATGCCTTTTCCTCTTCCTTGCCTCTTTAGAGCTTTAGAATCCACTCTATTTCATTCCTTTTAGAGCTCAAGAGTGTCTTGCAAGAAAAGGTAGCAAGAAACCATTTTTATTGTCCAAAACCCAATCACCCATCATTCATTCATGGTTCTATCATCATCTAGCTTCATCTAGGATGTTTCTAAGCATAGGTCTTCATCAACATAGCTTACTTGGTAAGTAGAACACCACTCTCATCCATCATTGTGTTCTTGCTTAACAAGAAATCTCTTTTATGTTTCTCATGCATCTAGTTTATAATTTTTCTTTATAAATAGAGATTTTTGTTGATGTTTGGGTTGTTGTATTGTGATAGCTATTGCATCTAGGAATACTTTGATTTTATATAGTTAGGTTATATGTGTGTCATATAGCAACATGATATCTAGGAATTTTCGAAGCATTCATACATGACTAGATAAGCATTAAATGTGTTGACCTTGCATTTTGTGCATTTAGAATATCATCATATTCACTTTAGGTTTCATATCTCTTCATTTAAGAGTTAAGTCTTGTATTTGCCTTTGGTAGTATACAAGCAAGAGCCTAAAATCATTATTAAAGGCCTGCGGGTAGCAAGAACTGATTAGTAACCGATTAGGTGTGATGTGGTCAACCTAGGTTGTGATCGTTTTTGTAAATAGTGGATTTGAGGGTTCGATTGGCGATTAGGCCCGTGAGTTTTTACCCAGTTGGAGGGTTTCTCATGTAAATCATATCATTGTATCATTTTGTTTATTCCGCATTTTTATTATGGCAATGATTGATTGTGTTAGAGATTAGGGGTTGTGTTGTTTAATTTTGATTAATCTAAAAGATGGCATTTAATTAACTAAAACCTATCCCCCCCCCCCCCCTCTAGGTTAGTTTTATCACTCTTAGTGTATTTTCAATTGGTATCAGAGCGGGTTCTTTAACATAATTAGGAGATCCTTTGCTCTCTATCAGTGTTTTGCATTAGATTGCTTTTTGGTTATTGTGTCTTGCTTGTTTTTCCCCTTCTTTTATTTGATTGATTGCATTCATCTCATTCACCCTTAAACACCATGAGTGGAAACGCATATGAGCGTGAGGGAGCATCGAGTTCAAGACCCCCACTTCTGACGGGGGTTAATTACTCATCATGAAAAGGAAAAATGGAATCCTACCTATGCCAAATTGACGATCGAGTTTGGATGGTGATTGAGGATGGTTACACATCACCTACCAAGACTCTCGAAGATGAAAGCATCGTGCCTAAGCCTAAATTGGAATGGGATACTAAAGACTTTGAAGCCTCCAAATGGAACAACAAGGCCATGCATGCAATCTTGTGTGCGGTGGATGAAAATCAACACAAGCTAATCCAAACCACAAGGAATGCACATGAAGCATGGACAATATTGAAGATGGCACATGAAGGAACCGATGTAGTGAAAGACTCCAAACTACAAGTCCTTCAAACTCAATTTGAATCCTTGAAGATGGAAGATCACGAGTGCTTCAATGACTTCCAAGTAAAGCTAATGGATATCGTCAACCAAAGTCATCAATTAGGCGATCCATATATGGATAAAAGGATAAACCAAAAAAATTATGAGGTCTCTCCAGGAGAGATTTGATGCAAAGGTGACCACTATTGAGGAGAATAGCGAATATAAGAAGATGAAGCCAAGTGAGATAATTGGCAAGTTGATGGCTTTTGAGTAAAGAAGAGCCCCTACTTCAACAACACCTCAAAAGAAGCAAAAAAGCATTACATTGATGACCTCCAAGGAAGAAAGGAAGGAAGAAGATTCAGATGAAGAAATGGCTCTTATGGTGAAGAGGTTCAAGCAATTCATGAAGTTTGAGAAAAGGGGGATGGGCTCCAAAGGAAAATTTGTAAAGAAGAAGACTCCTTTTAAAAAGGTGGAGAAAAGTGAAGAGAAGGACTCCAAGAAGAGTATTAAATGCTATGAGTGTAGTGGGTATGGTGACATTGCCCCGAATGTGCCAACTTAAAGAAGAAGAAGAAAGGAAAGGCGATGGCTGCTACTTGGAGTGATAGTGAAGACTTAGAGGAGGAAGAAAAGTCTTCGGATGATGAAGACCAAGTTGCAAACTTCATTGCCTTCTCATCATCTCACAATAGCAATGAAGTTATGAGTGACCAAGAAGAGGAGAATGACAAGCTAGAAGAAGAAGAAGATGACTCAAGTAATGGGAGTACTTCATCCGAGTCCAACCATGAATTTGATAAGGAGATGGACTATGAAGACTTCATGGAATACTTCAAAAGTTCTAGAGCTAAGAAGAAAAAAGAGATTCAAGAGTTGAAAAAGGAAGAACTTTGAATTAACCTCCAAGATGATTCACTTAAGTGAAGAAGTGAAAAGAACAAGAGAAAGGGAAGAAAGCATGAAGTTTGAATTTGTTGTGGTCAAGAAAATTGAAGAATGCTTAAGGAAGGAGCTTGAAGAGGCAAAATGTGTAATTGCCAAGATGACCTCCGGAACCGAGAAGCTTGACAAGATGCTATCAATTGGAAAGAGCCCTAGTGATAAGAGGGGTTTGGGATATGAGGAAGATGTGAGTACTACATCTTTGAAAAACACCATTTTTGTCAAGAGTCAAGAAGTTGAAGAAGTCAAAGTCCCACAACAAGTTACAAGAAGGATTGAAATTGGAGAATGCTCAAGCCAAGATTCCAAAAAGGGCTCAACCACAACAAGTTAGAGCATCTCAATCAAGACCTCCATATGAAAGGATCCATCCTCCACAATCAAGGATCATGTATGCTCAACAAGGAAGACATGCTATTTTGGCTCAATCACAAAGGAGAGAGTTTGTTCAACATCAAAGGACTACTCAAAGGAGAAGGAAACCTCAAATGGTTGCACAAGGCTATGGTATGAACTCCTACTTTACTCTTACTTGTAATTATTGTGGTATCGATGGCCATATAAGGCCTAATTGCTTTAAGTATATCAAATTGTGTAGATTTGAGAACATGATTGAGAAAAATATGCTTAGAAGAGCCAAAAAGCATGCACCTAGGGAACTTAGAGCAAATGAACCAAAGGCTCCTAGGATTGAAAATATTGCTCCTAAGTGGACTAGAAAAAATGAATATTTTTGCTATGTGGCTCAAGTGGCTTTGAAAGCCAAGGCCTTCAAAACTTGGTATCTTGATAGTGGGTGTTCTAGGCACATGACAAAAAATAATAGTTTCTTTGAGACTCTTGTGATGGAGGATGGTGGATTTGGCACCTTTGGTGATGGTTCACGGAAAAAGGTCATAGGGAAGGGTAATATATCTATTCCCGGTTTGCCCTCCTTGCTAAATGCTCTCTATGTAGATGGCTTGCAAGCCAATCTCATAAGTATATCACATTTAAGTGATGAAGGGCTCTCGGTTATGTTTGGCAAAGTTGATTGCTCTATTCATTAGGAAAATGGGCAAGTGCTTTTAAAAGGCAAGAGATCAAGTGACAATTGTTATTGTCTTGAGTCTAGTAACATCTCTTGTAACTTGTCTAGTTGTGAGCAAGTTGAGTTGTGGCATCAAAGATTTGGCCACATGAATTATAGTGACTTGAAAGTCATTGAGAGGTTGAATGTTGTGAGAGGCCTTCCTAAGCTTGGGAAGAGGCTTGAGGGAGTTTGTGGACCTTGTCAACAAGGGAAGCAAACCAAAAGTGTGCACAAGAAGGGAAAATTCCTTTATACCAAGGAGCCATTGGAACTCCTTCATATGGACCTTATGGGTCCCATGCAAACCAAAAGTCTAGGTGGTAAAAGGTATATCCTTGTAGTGGTTGATGACTTCTCTAGGTTCACATGGATTTAATTCCTTAGAGAGAAGTCCGAAGATTTTGAGAAATTCAAAGTGCTATGTGTCAAAATTCAAAATGAGAAAAATTCTCACATTAGGAGCATTAAGAGAATTAGAAGTTATCATGGGAAAGAATTTGAGAATAGTAGCTTTGAGAGCTTTTGTAATGGTCTAGGTATTTCCCATGAATTCTCGGCTCCTAGAACTCCCCAACAAAATGGAGTTGTGGAAAGGAAGAATAAAGTTTTACAAAAGATGGCTCGGGTGATGTTGCTTAGCAACAAGGTTCCTAGGAATTTATGGGCCGAAGCCGTTAATACGGCTTGTTATATAGGGAATAGAGTTTTCCTTAGACCAGGGACCAAACAAACATCCTATGAGTTATGGAAGGGAAGAAAACCAAATGTTAGCTATTTCCATATCTTTGGTAGTAAGTGCTATATTCTTAATGACCGTGATCAACTTGGCAAGTTTGATGCCAAGAGTGATGAGGGTATTTTCATTGGATATGCACTCAATAGCAAGGCCTATAGGGTTTTCAATCTAAAAACTCGAAGTGTCATAGAATCATCAAATGTTGTCATGATAAGTAAACAATCATGATAAAGCACTTTCGAATATTTATCTTGAATTAAATTAAGTAATTCAATCATAAAATTCAACGGTGATCCAACATCCGTAAATGTCACACCTCCTTTGGGAGTTCGCACCATTTACTAGTAAGACTAGGTCCCACCTAATTGTTAACATAACAACAACGTTTTCAATTTTAGTCTTGCAATTTTATTAACAAGAACTCTTAGGAGGATATTAATAAAATCACATTGAATGTGTTACCAAGTTTTCGACCTTCAATATATTCCCTCACGAATATCCCTACTTTGGGAGTAGATATCGTTCGGGTTAGTTGTCTAGTCTATCATTGCAGGGAAGTATCTTGCTAAATTCCATTCATGAATACCCCTTGGGGGGTTATTACACGAAACATAAAGCTCAACTAAACTTGGAGGCCGTAGGTGTTACAAAACACCTTCTCTCACTCAATTATTTAAGGCGTGTGATCGAATTCCATAGAATGATTTACCAAGTTATCTAGATGCCAATTAGATACCTAAACCATTCAATACATGTTCATACCAAGAGAGATAAATGAGCGGTACTCCTATTCTATATGACATGTTATCAAACAATGACAAACACTACAATATTTATGAAAATATAAATAGCTACAATTTTGGTCCATCCTAGAAAAACAAGTAAATAACAATATTAGGAATACAAAAAAAAAAAACTTCTTTCTTGGCGAACAAGTCTTCATGCGTCCATCGTTTGAGCACCCTTTGGCTGCCTCCCATGGGCGTGCGCACCCCACAACCCCATAAAGGGCTGCCATGCGTAGCCCATGGCTTCCATAGGGCTGTCGTGCGCAGCCCATGCAACAACAATTGTGGCCGCGTGCTCATTCGCATGCACGTTTGTTGCTATGGCTTGTACAGTCCCAAACTTGTTCCGGTTGTTTCCAATTCTTCAAACCTTCAAGTCTTCGATACTTGAATGTATTACAAAAAATTTTAAATAATAAAATACTGCAGTTTTTTTTAATACAATATTTTTCTACAGTATTTTTATTACAATAGCAAAATAAATAAAAAACTTAGCAACTACCAAGAAGGATTTTGACTTTTAATTAAATAAATAAATAATTAATTATTTAATTAATTTCCGTTTAATTAAATAATAAAATAAAAACAATATATAAGACTAATAAATAGTCGCTTGCTGCCCAAGCCAATATATAAGGGCCAATATTGTTTTTTCTATTTTATTAAATCCATTGGACCTTAATAAAAAGTCCACATGTGAACTAAACTCATTCTTACTAAAAGAAACAAGTCCACATGCCTTAATACAATTCTAGATGGACCCATAAATTGGTCTGGTAGAATATATCAAGTGATCCATGCAAGTTCGTGTGAATTGGGATCTTGGCGGGCTATCTAAATTTAAGCTCCAATAGACATAACATAATCACAATCAACAAATGATTCACTTATGTTTGATCTATTAATTTTAGTTCATTCCACTAAAGAACTAAAATTGAACTCTTAAATAAAGATAGAATAAGTTAATATTGCTCATTCATACCCTAGACAATCTTAACGGAGATAGTGTATCCACGTGAAGAATACCAGTAATCGCCAAGAGCTCATAGACCGCCTATAGCTCTCCAAGTTACAATATTTACTCATATGACTGTTAGGATTATGCTCAATAGCAAGAGTGTAATATTGTAATTGACATTATTTTCATATAAATAAAGTGATTTCTGATTCTGCAAAATCTTATAGCATTTATAATTATAATTGTCAAGGTAAATAATCATAAGGTTAAAAGACTATGAGATGTGAAGAATTGTTTGTACATCCGGATATGTATGAGGTAGACACAATTCTTTAGTTAGTCTTGAATAACGTTCACAACTTAAGTTAAAGGTTGGGCACCTCTATCTTGATAAAGTTGTAGAATTCTTTTACTAGCATTTGAGTGGGATCAAATGAGTTATGATGAGTCTAAAATCATCGAAAGGTTTTCGAGTAAAAGAATCTAGTGCACTGGGTGCATTGAACTGGATCACAATGAAATACTTTATCTAGAACCGTCACTAGATATAAGTCTTTTCATTATCAGGACAATCGGAGAGTCTATCTAAATCCTGAGATAAATGATGGACTTATGGTTGCAAGTGTTATCATTTGAGCTATCAATGAGTACGATTATATAGCATAGTCTATCCTCGATAGTTTGGTGGTATTCATTTGTTAATCGATATAGGACTTCATTTATAGATATGGACATCGTGGCTCCATTTATTAAATGAGAGTATAGTATCATCATATGGATGTTTTGAGGTATTGGATATTAAATCTCAACGTTGAGTTTTCAATAATGATTATTGAAGACATGGCTTCTGGACAAGTCAAAATATCCAAGTTCAAAATGTGGTCATATGAGGAAATATGGTAACTTGGAGAGCTATAGGCGGTCTATGAGCTCTTGGCGATTACTGATATTATTCACGAGGATAAACCATCTCCTATAAGATTGTCTAGGGTATGAATGAGAAACATCTCCTTATTATATCTTTATTTAAGAGTTCAATTTTAGCTCTTTAGTGGAATGAGTTAAAATTAATAGATCGGACCTAAGTGAATCATTTGTTGATTGTGATTAGTTAATGTCTATTGAAGCTTAAATTTAGATATCCCGCCAAGATCCACAATCCACACGTATTTGCATGGATCACTTGATATATTCTACCGGACCAATTTATGGGTCCATCTAATCAGCTTCCATGGTGGAATCATCAATACAAGATTGCTTGATACTCCTCCATATGAGATCTTCTCCTCCAATGGTAAACACAGATCCTGATGTGGATTTTCTGGAGTCAGAATCCGACTGGAAATCAGAATCTGTATACCCAACGGGAATTAAATCCCCTCCATAGTATACAAGCATATAATCTCTAGTTCTCTTGAGATACTTGAAAATATGCTTGACTGCCGTTCAATGATCAGGACCAAGTTTCGATTGAAACCTGCTAACTATGCCAACAGGAAAACAAATAGCTGGTCTAGTACAGAGCATTGCATACATGAGACTTCCAACTGCCGAGGCATATGGAACTCTACTCATGAATTGCTCTTCATGCACATTCTTAGGTGCTTGACCCTTAGAAAGTTTGATTCCATGTCTAAAAGGTAACATACCTTTCTTGGAATCTTGCATGGTGAATCTAGACAAGATTTTATCAATGTATAAAGCTTGGGATAATGCAATCGTTCTATTCTTTCTATCCCTTATTACTTGGATACCAAGAATATAACTTGCTTCTCCTAAGTCCTTCATATCAAATTGTTTTGCTAACCATTCTTTCACTGATGTCAATACACCTACATCGTTTCCAATGAGTAGTATATCATCAACATAAAGAATGAGAAAAACCAACTTGTCGCCTTTGATCCTCTTGTATACACAAGGTTCGTCAGGGTTTTGAATAAATCCAAAACCCTTTACAGCTTGATCGAACCTTATGTTCCAGGATCTGGATGCTTGCTTTTAGTCTATATATGGACTTTTACAACTTGCATACTCTTTCGTCTTGGCCTTTTTCAATGAATCCCTCTGGTTGCATCATGTAGATGCTCTCGTCAAGACTTCCATTAAGGAAAGCTGTCTTGACGTCCATTTACCAAATCTATAGGTCTAGAGATGCTGTAATGGATAAGAGTATCCTAATGGATTTAAGCATGGCCACAGGTGAGAAGGTTTCCTCGTAATCGATACCTTCTTTCTATGTATAACCTTTAGCTACTAGTCTAGCTTTAAAGGTTTCCACCTAACCATCCATACCTCTTTTTCTCTTGTGTACCCACTTGCACCCAATGGGTTTTATCCCTTTAGGCAAGTCTACAAGGGACCAGACTTTGTTATTGAACACCGATTCAATCTCGGATTGCATTGCCTTTTGCCAATGACGACAATCAACATCCTCCATAGCTTCCTTGTACGTGTAGGGATCATCGTCGTCCGAAAGATTCTCAACAGATTCTCCTAGACCGATATATCTTTTGGGTTGTGTTCTAACCCTCCCACTATGATGAGGAATGGTAGGTTGTTGATCTTGTGTTGGAGTGGAACTTACAATTGGGCTGGGTTGTGAAACCTCTTGTGGAATTGTATCTCCTGACATCTCATTCAGGACAATTCTACTTTTGGGCACAAAATTATTCATATAGTCCTTTTCTAGAAATGAAGCATTTGTTGAAACAAATACTTTTAGATCAGAAGGACTATAGAAATAATATCCTTTAGTTCCTTTTGGATACCCCACAAATATACATGTTTCCGAACGGGACTCCATCTTTTCTGTCTTTCCTTTCAACACATGTGCAGGACAACCAAATATCCTCATGTGTTGTAAACTAGGCTTTCGCCCAGTCCACAATTCATGTGGGGTTTTAGGGACAGATTTAGATGGTACATCGTTTATAATATATATTGCTGTTTGTAGAGCATATCCCTAAAAAGAAATAGGAAGTGTTGAATAACTCAACATTGATCTAACCATCTCTAAAAGAGTCATATTTCTCCTTTCTGCTACCCCATTTTGTTGAGGTGTACCTGGTGTAGAAAGCTGAGAAACTATCCCATTATCAATAAGATATTGCTGAAACTCTCCAGATAGATATTCTCCACCACGATCATATCTCAAGATTTTTATATGTTTCTCAAGCTGATTTTCTACTTCAGCTTTGAATGCTTTGAACATATCAAATGCATCCAACTTATGTCTCATGAGATACACGTAACCAAATCTTGAGTAATCATCTGTGAAGGTGATGAAGTACTCATATCCACCTCTAGCTTGAATGCTCATAGGATCACATACATCAGTGTGTACTAGTCCTAAACATTCAGTGGCTCTTGCACCTTTGGTATTGAACGGTCTTTTGGTCATTTTACCTTCCAAACAAGATTCACAAGTTGGTAGATCATCAACCTTTAAGTCACTTAAAGGTCCGTCACATACCAATCTTTTAATCCTATTAAGGTTAACGTGACCTAGGCGTAAATGCCAAAGATAGGTTTCATCTTTTGATAATTTTACTCTTTTATGATTAGGTTCCGTTATTTCTGTGTCTAACGAGTGAGAGATATTTCTATGCAAAAAGAATAGACCGTTTTCCAATGTACCTTTGAAAATTTTTTTGTCATTCTTACTAATAATAAAAGCTTTATTAAAAGTAACCGAATATCCAAATTTAATTAAACAAGAAACTGAAATTAAATTCCTCTTGAATTGAGGTACATAATAAACGTCTATTAAATCTAAATGCCTACTAGAATCTATAATAACTCTAATATCTCCCACTGCACTTGCAGACACTAACGTTCCGTTGCCCAAGCGCAAATTGACTTCATCTTCATTCAGCCTTCTCTTTTCCTGAAACCCCTGCAAGGAATAACAAACATGATTAGTGGCTCCAGAGTCTATGATCCAAGAACCAATAGAATCTGCCAGAAAACATGCTTCAAGATAATTAACATTACATTCTTCCTTCTTTTTCTGGGACTTTGGGCAATCTCTTTTCCAATGTCCCTTTTCACCACAAAGGAAGCATTTCCCTTTGATCTTGGTTACTTTCTTGGTTTCCTTCTTGGTAGGCCCAAGTTGCTTTTTCTTCTGTTGTTTCTTGACCTTCTTACGGGTCTTAACAGTAGCAACTTTACCAACCAAATGAATCTCTTGACCTTTGTTTTTCACAAGGATCTTTTCAGTGCTTTGAACATCTTGCATCAGGCCCTGCAAGGTGTATTCCTTTTTGTTCAAGGTGTAGTCCAACTTGAACTGATCAAAGGAATCTGACAGTGAGTTAACTACCATATAAATTTTGGTCTCACCAT